>CM072094.1:45028481-46228481 GCA_036850905.1 Luffa acutangula
TATTATTATTTGCAACAAATAGAAAAAGATGAAAATAAATACTTTTTAATATATGATGAATTAAAAATTAAAATGATTTATTTTACTAAGTTTTGAAATAAAATATCATATTCTTTTTGTTACTTTAACTAATTTGAAATGTCCTTTTTTTTTATACTTTAACATGCTAACTTAAAATTGAATACTAATTTTTATATTTTAATGTAAGTTTAAAACAAACTAATATTTTTATATTTCAAAAAAAAAAAAAAATAACTAATATTTTTCATATAAAAAAAAAAAACTAATATTTTTATCTTAAAATTAATTATTGTAATTTAATTAAGCTCGCTTTGGAGCACATATTTCTTAGTTAAATTACACGTTTAATACCTAAAGTTTAAATTAATTTTTATTTGACCTTCGAGTTTCCAAAAACAATATTTTAGTCCTTTAAGAAAAAAAAAATCTTCAAGTTAATTAATTGACTAACCAAAAAATTGGGAAGAGTCTTATATTAAATTAACAAAAAAAAAATAAATAAAATTATTATTATTATTTTATCTTTTTAAATAATCTCTCGTCCCTTTATTCATCTCTTATCTTCATTTTCTTCTCTTTTTTTTTTTTTTTTTTTTGAAAAGATCTTCATTTTCTTCTTCAACTATACAAATGACTCAATCGTCAATACCCTCAAATACGTTGCCTACAATTACTAGCGGAGAGACAAAATGAACGGTGACAGAAAACCACCATTATTTAAAAAGATGATTTTTAAATATTTTTTTAAAAATAATAATAAGAACTAAAAAACTGAGTTAAGAGAGCTAAAGCAAACTTGACTAAACGGTAATTGATATGTACCCTTGACCATGAGGTTAGAGGTTCGAATCCTTGTTTTTTAGTCTTTGTGGTGTGGTTAAATATCCTAAAACGTCTTTATAATTACCAAATTATATTATCACTTTTCTTAAATTTATCATTTTTTTCTTTAAATGTGAAAAAATATATTTCAAAATGCTTGAGTGTCAAAACTAACCCTGCGTTTGGAACCAAGAAAGTTCAAGAAATGATTTTAAATCTTGTGATTTGAAATTCAAGAAATGATTTTAAATTCTTTGTCTTGTTTGAAACGAGAAAGATTTAAAATGGATGTATTTACATTTTTGTGTTTGGATGGTAGTTGGAAAAGGAAAGAAAGTAAAAGAATTTACTAATATAGGCTTTTAATTTGAGTTATTAATAGAAAATTTAAATATGACGAGGATAAATAAGTAATTTAACTCTCACTTCCTAGAAATCCTGCAAAATCCTATGGTTTTAGTTGGGAAAATTCATGATTTGAAATCATTTTGGATTTGAAATCATTATCTTTCTTGAGGTACCAAACAACCAAATTCATTTCAAATCCATTATGATTTGAAATCTCCCAAAATTAGGAGGTTCCAAACAGAGCATAAGAGATGATTATTTAAAATTTTCATGTGGCGTGGGATGGGGAAAACTCATCTAGATGGATAGGTCTCAAATACCTTTTTATGTACGGTGATTAGATAGCCTTTTGCCTTTGGAAATAGAACGACTTTGCCCATTTTTTTATTTTATTTTTTTTGAGTTATTAAATCTAAAATCGAATTCAATAAATTCAAATTCCTTGAAAAGTTAAGGTAGAGTCTATCTCTTTTAGATGCATTCATTATCCCTAACATGAAAGATATGTTATTTGATTGTTTGAAGTGACAATGATCTCTCTTTCTTTATGATGGAGTTTCCTCCAATAACATTCTTTATTAGAAAAAGGAAGAAAAAAAAATCATTCCTTCAAACAAAAGAAAATTGTATACTTCATTGCAAAGGCTTCTATCCTATAATAGTAACTAGGTCTCTCCTCTAAGAGAAGAATGCAAAATGCAAATGGAAGGTGAGTATTTTAGCCTCTCTCTTCAATAGGGAAGTTTTTTAGCCTTCCCAAATATGGTATTGCTAGAAAAGAGAAAGATATGTATATTTTTATGACATAGCTTATGCAAGTTGCAAAAATGTCATATATCACATATATATTTCATTAGAATTGAATATATATTTGTCCCCAAGAGGGATAGATGAGGGTTAAATTGTCAAACCTTAAGGAATGAAATTAAACTCTTCCAAAAAGTGGTTTGATTTTGAACTCTTCAAATTAAACACTAATAGTAAGTACTTGCAAAAGTGGTTTTGATGTAGTTTGGAAGGATTAGTATTCACCCAACTAGCTAGTAATTCTACAATAGACAAGTACTAAAAGGAAAATATAAAGAAAAAAGAAAGTTTGTAGAGAAAGTTGAGTAAAAAAGACGTTAGTGAAAGAGTATGTTACGAGAAGTTAGTAAGACAAAACATGTCTAATAGAGATAATTTAATTAGTGAGGTAAATTATAGGGTCTATTTGGAACACCTTCTAGTTTAAGTATTTTTTTTTTTTAAAGAAAAACAAGTATTTTCAATTAAAAAAAAACATTTATATATCATACATTAAAAAAATGCTTTAAATATTTTTTTTTTGTGTGTAATACAATATTTAAAAGCCATTCTATTAATTACAAACAAAATTTACTTTTCGTACTACATATCTGGAATATTTTCAGTTAATCACTTTAAAGTCATTTTTGGATAATTTATCTTTCCAGTGTTTCTTCAAAATATATTTTAAATAAATCTATTTTTCTTAAAGTGATTTTTATTTATTAATAATTAAAAAAAACAACAAGAAATCAAAATTGATCGTATAAAATCATTCTAGAAGTTATACTAAACACACTATAAATTATTAATTTTTCTAAATTTGCTTATAGAAAAATTGATTTTGTTTTTGTTTTTGTTTTTTTTGTTTTTTTTTGAAAAAGTTATTCTTAGAAAACTAATCATTATTTAATTAAAGGTGCTTAGTAACAAATCATTCTAATGTTTAGTTTTATACACATACAAGTGCTTTCAAAGTGTTTCTCATTCAGACACTTCGGCCAAAATCATTCTAAGAATACTTTAATTTTTTATACTTCCTCCAAAAATATTTTTATGTTATTTTCAAAAGTGCTTTAGACATACTCTGAAAATATCTCATTTTTTCTTTTTTTTTTTTTTTTTTTTGTAAAAGACGCTTTTAAAGATGTAACTTAACACCACACAAATTTTGAAAACCACTCCAATTCAATCAACTAAAGCATATTTTGCTATTAAATAGTCATGTCAAATTCATCATCAATATACAATTCAATCCCACTTTCTACGCGAACAATCATTCACAAACGCGCAAAAATTAACACACTCGTTCCTAACAATTCCCAAGAGAATAAAAGGAAAATAAAAGAAGAGAAAAAGACTTAACAAGAACTATTTGTTAACAAGTAGATCAACTTTTTCCTTTAAAGGAGAGAGCCAAAGTGCAAAAAAGCTTTTTACACAAACTCGTGGGAAAGGAAAAAAGGGCAATGTGAAGAAGATTAGTTGGTTGAAATTTTGAAATGCAAAAAGTCTTCAATTTGAGCACTTGAAAGTGGGGAAGTAGAAAAAAAAAAAAAATAGCCTTTTTTTTCTTTTCTTTTTCTTTTTTTCTTCTTCTTTTTTTTTTTTTCCTTTTTTTTTTGGTGGACATGGAGGGGCCAATATGTCTGTTCAAACAAGAAAAAGGAAGATGCAAATTGGTAGCTCTCTAGTGGAGGGTTGTCTAAATCAATGTAATCACTTGTCAATTTTTTGACTAATTAATTACCCAAAAAAATTTCAAAAAAAAAAAAAAAAACCCATCAAAGCAATTGCTTGTGCACCTTATTTGAGGGATAATGACAGTTTATCCAATTGATTTTGTAACTTTTTTTTTTCTTTTTTTTTTTTCATTGAGTACTTAAAGTGAGAGAGAGGGGAGAGGGAGAGCTCAAATGCTTTCTCACTAACCACTAATCAATCATTGTCAATCTTAGGGTGTCATAGCTTCAATGCAATGTTTATCATCTCCACCAATCTTATGTTGACTTTGGCCTCCCTCTCTTATAATTGGTGATGTGTAAAATTTTCCTATTCATGAAAAAGAAAAAATAGCTTTCCCTTACTTTCATAATGTAATTATTTTGGTATTAGTCTACTTATAGTCTACATCTTATTATTAATTTTAGTCATTGATCACGAACTGCGTAAAAAGAAGGTAAAGTAAGAGCTTCTATTTGTTGGTGTGTAGAAAAGTTTTTTCTGTTGTTGATAATATAAAGTTGACAAATTGTTAGGATTGACTAGTTTAACCAAATTTTCCTTGTTAAAATTTAGTTTTTTAATTGAAGAACTGATCAGAGTATCTTGAAGGAGAATCATCAAGGAATTCAATCATATAAATTAAAGTTGTGGCTAACTTATAAGTATACTTTGAGAGACTTTAGTCGAGTGAGAACAGGGAATTTCTTTGGTTTCTTTAAAGAAAAAGAAAAGCCTAATGTAATTAAAAGATGGACCTATATAAACATCAAATGCAAATTATTTTCACTTTACTTTTTTTTTCACTAAAGAATAAGATGCCACACTGACCCTTCAAATTCTCAACAAATGCCTTACATCTCTCAACTAATCTCTGATCTCCCACTCTATCTCTTTCATAAGCTATAGGTATAAAGAAAAAGCTAAACACCTTTAACCATTAGTGTAAACCATGGAAAACAAAAGAAGTGCTCTATCATGTCAAATGATGCTTAAAGGTGAAGGAGAAAGATAAAAGATATTCAATTTTAGAATATTTTGTATATCATGATGTCAAAGTTTATGTTTTGAAGAATATATCATATATTTCTATATAATATCTATGTACGTAATGAGTATAAATGAGTACACTTTTTTAAAAAACAAAAGCTCCAAAAATGAGTAAGCTTTAATCTTATTATTTGAGTTAACTAAACCATTAATATTTCTATATAATATCTGTGTCCGTAATGAATATAAATGAGTACACTTTTTTAGAATAAAAGTTCCAAAAATGAGTAAGCTTTAATCTTATTAGTTGAATTAGTTACTAGACCAAAAGTGTGTACGAAAAAACTCATTAATTAATTGATTTCTATCACCTTAGTTTTGAGGAGCCATTAATTAATTTGTACCAAAAACTCTAATATTCTCCCACCTACTTTTTTTTTTTTTCCTTTATTGATCTATATATTGAGCCTTTCTTTTTATGAACTTTAATTTTCAACCATATAAAACCTCGTCTTAACATCTTCTTTGAGTACGGTGCATGCATCTAAATCTTTTTGTAACAAATAAAACAGCTCAGATTACATATATGGTATTAATGGATACCTATAAGAGATATTTATTGTTGTTGTTTCTTGTAGAAGAGTTATTACTCTTTCGGTTGAATTTAATATATATACACATGATACAGATGGATATAAGAGAAAAGAACAAATTTGGTTGAATACATCTATTGAATAAATGAATTCAAGTTAATTATTAAAAAAATCATTTATTTAAGAGATATGGGAATAAAAATCAAGTACCGCCAAAGCGAGCTTAGCTCAGCGGTAATTGGCATGTACAAAAATACATTGTTACCAAGGAAAAATTAATAAAAAAAAAAACAAAAACAAATCATTAACAAAGGAATGAGATGATTGTCTTCCATAAGTCTTAGACTAAAAAACATAGTTAATAAAAAAAATTTTAAAATTAAAACTTTAGGTCTTGTTTGATAATCATTTGGTTTTTTAAAATTATACTTGTTTCTCCTAATTTCCTCACCATGGTTTTCATTTTTATTCATGACACATTTGAATTCCTAGCCAAATTTCAAAAACAAAAACAAGTTTTTGAAAACTACTTTTTTTTTGTTTTAAAAAAAATGGTTTGGTTTTTTTAAAACATAGAAAGAAGGTAGATAATTAAAAAAAAAAAAAAAATTGTTGATGGTCAAATTTGGTCAGAGAACTCACCTGACCTTCACGTGCCACCAACGATAAATTTGTTTGAGAGGGGGAAGACGTGGCCTACGAGACAGAAAACCTGCACATCGGTGTGGTGCTAGCCAGAAGTAGGAGGACTAGAGAGCAAGAGAGAGTGAGTAGAGAATAGAGTTTGGGTCCCCTTCCTCAGTGGTGAAGAGGGGTATAAATACCTGCCCATCCTCCTCGGGTTTTTAGAAATTCGGAGGCGTTTTGGGACGAACCAGGCAGAACCGAGGCGGCCAGAGGCAGTAGGGATCGAACAGAGCCGAAAGCGCGGGCCGAGCACGGTCTTGGCTCGTCCTACTTGTCAGTCTCGCCTCTAGGGTCCATCTCTCAGTCCAATTTCTGTCCACTGTCCTTGTCAGCTCCTTGTACATCGAAGTGGTCCAAAATTACCTATAACAAAACCTATAGGTGCAAGTGATGTGTATAAGCTTAGTTTTCAAAAACCAAAAATAAAAAACTAAGGCCCCATTTGATAACCATTTCGTTTTTTGTTTTTGGTTTTTGAAAATTAAGTTTATAAATACTCCTCTCACCTATACATTTCTTTGGTTGGCTATCTACATCCTTTCCATGATTTCAAAAACCAAGTCAATTTTTGAAAAAAAAAACAAAAAACAGTTTTCAAAAACTTTTTTTTTTTTTTTTAATTTGGTTAAGAACTCTAATATCTCCTAAACAAAGATGAAAACCATAATGAGAAAATTGAAAGAAAACAAGTATAATTTTGAAAAACCAAATAACTATCAAATGGGATCTAAATGATTATGAAACAGACCCTTTGATTAATTGGTCTCCTCCCAAATGTAGAATGGAAATTAGATCATAATTTTTTTAAAAAAAATGTATTACCTTGTTTATTAAAATTTCTAACTCCTTCCCTATAATTGACTCAGGTGTTTTTGCTTCAGAGAAAAGAAAGGTGATGGAAAGAAGTAAAGAGATAAAAATAAAAATAAAAAAAAATGGTAAGATAATGGACTCTGACTAACTAATATAAAAAAAGTAGAAACTTTCTAATAACATGACTATTCCTACTTTTTACACACAAATATAAATATACCTCATTTCTCATTTCTCATTTCTCATTTCTCATTTCTCATTTCTCATTTCTGATCTCTTTTATTTTTGCTTTTAAATACTTTTTCTGTGGCTGAAAAGTTAGTGTAGAATGGATAATCTGATCATCACATGACAAAACCACTCAACTACCCAAAAAAGAATAAAAGAAAATTGTCTCTTCAAAAAAATAAAAAGGGTATTAATTATTATCTTTTTTTAAAAAAAAATTAATTAATTATTATTACTTATTAGTTGCTCTGTTATTCATCTAATGTCTTTTCAAACACCTAAGTCCCCTACCCTACTCTTCCCTTTCATTTATATCTATTGTTCCCTCTCACTTTTTCCTTTTTAGGTATTCCAATTTTTCAACATGTTTTTTTTCTTTTTTATGCTTCATTTCCTTCCTCCACTTTATTTTAAATGGAATTCATAAGGTTTTAGACTTTGTTAACTTAATTGGTATTTTGATTACAATATGTAAATGTTTTTATCTATTTTCACCTTTTTTTTTAAAAAAAAAATCATGTATGATGGTGGGATGATTTGAACTCGCTTGTTTTTATGATATAGTATGCAATAACATGTGTTTTGCACCCATTTTTATGTTTTAGGTATATATTGTGAGTCGTGAATCTTTTTTCTTTTGTTTTGACATATTGGTCATAATGAATGAATTGTTGATGCCAAAATTTGGCCAAGGGACTCACCTGACCTTCACGTGACATCGACGGTAAATTTATTTGAATGGGGAAGACGTGGCCTGCAAAACAACGGCAAATCAAGAGAAAATTAAGCACCGGTGTGGTGTTTGCCACACCGACTCCGATGCTTAAGTCAGTCGGGAGATCGTAAGTGAGACCAATAAAATAGTAGTATAGAGGAAGAAAATAGATACCAAATGGAGTCCCCTTGACTTGGGGTGAACCTCTTCTATTTATAGTTGGAATTAGGGTTTTCCCCCTCCTTTTAGGAGAGTGAGTAGCCCTAGAGAATGATTTAGGCCCATTGGGCCTCCGTGGGCTTGTTTTTCTGACTTTCTTAGAGCTAGGTCCAAATTCACCCATAACATGAATGATAGTTAACAAAAAGAAGCCTTTGAGGAGAAAATTAGGGTATAAGAAATATGTGTCATTCATAAGAAAATGAACAAAACTTGGCTACATACCGGTATGTAGGGATCTTCCTACATGCCCCATTAAAATCTTGACAACTAAGAAAGAGAAAGGGAGAAAATGAGAAAAAAAAATTATCTCTCCCGGTTGTCAACATTTTAATGGTGGTATGCAGGGAGATCCCTGTATGCAACCAAAGATCCCTGTATGCAACCAAGTTTTTCCTAAGAAAATATTTAATGCAGTTGCCTTAAATATGGCTAGTTTCAATTAGTAACCTTTGATTTTGTTGCTCTTTGAAGATAGTTGGTCATTGAAATTGTTAAATCATATATGAGATCGTGAAACTAATGAGTTGGAGAGAGATTAGACCAGTTATATAATTTACATAAGTCATACAAGCTCAATAGATAGAGATACCAAATATGTACATATCATATACTTACATAGACACCAAGGTCATGTAGTGTATTCTTGGATTTTTTTTTTTTTTTTAAAAAAAAACTTTTGTTTGTTTGATCATACATTTGCGAATTACATATGTTTCAAAGGTTGATCATTTTATAATTCTTTGACAATAATAATGAACTTTTCTCATCTAGTGTTACTACCTTATTTAGTTTATAGGATTTCTAAACACACTGATCTAAAAGAGATGCTTCTACTAAAATTCAAATTATTTTAACTCGTTCATATTTGGTTACATAAATTCAAAAATTTTCAATTCTATGATATCCGAACTTAAGCCTGTTGAAGACCATGAATCAAACTTGTTCTAATCATATCATTACCAACCTTCATAATTACATAAGAGATAAACTCAATGCTTTACAAAAGGAGATTAACTTAAAGATAGCAAAAAGGTTGGACGGGGTAATAATGATTTGAAAGGATGCCTAATTTTTGACATATTGTACTTATTACTTTGGCTTTAAGGTTGTTGTGAGGTTAAATTTCTAATGCCTTTATCTCTCCCACTTAAATTTAATCTTTTTTTTAAAAAAAAAAAAACACTTAAATTTAATCTATTCCTTAAGATATTGGTACAAACAATTCAATGAAAATTTCTCACTATATGTCCAAAATAGTTTTTTTTTTTCTTTCAATTTCTTCAATTCGGCCATGTTTACAAAGTAAATAATATATATAGAAGACTTAAGTAGTCTCAAGGGAAGAGAAGAAATTGCTTAATTTTTTGTATATCTTTAACGAATTGGCTTAGATAATTTTAGATGGTTGATATGTGAATTTTGAGAGAGAAAAATCACGAGATGGAGCCCAAGATTATTACTACATTTTATTGAATAAGTTGTTTGATCTATAAACAACACATCATAGTTTATTTATACTAATAGCCTAGGCAATGAGTAATCGATTAAATGTCATTCAAAAAGACAAACCTCAATGCACAAGAATTTATATGAAAAAACAAGCACCATAATCGAGGTAATTACTATATGTTCTTATTTTAGAGTTGTTAAACTAATTTAATTAAGAGAATAATCCAAACAACAAACAATCTGAAACAAGTTGATTGAGTTAATTATTTCTATTTAGAAGCAAGGTGATGGGAATACTTTTATAAACCACAGGCAATTAAAAAATATGTATATGATTCATATGGACCAAAGTCCAAGTAAGAAAAATGTTGAATGCTAGATAAGCGCTAATGGCACGTATTAAACTATAGTTGTGAAACCAACAAGAGCATAACTCAACTGGCATAAAGTTGTATTGATAACCACGAGATATGTGGTTTGAATCCCCCACCCAAAAAAAGAGAAAAAAAAAAAAAAAAAAAACTATAGCTGTTAATGCATTATAAGAAATTCAAGTTTTTCCGACGTTAAAAAAATTGTCAAGAGAAATAGGATCTTCCAATAGTTTTTAGAAAACCATCGGCAAAGTCAAGGATTTTCATATAGTTTTTAAAAACCATCGGGCAAAGTTAAGAATTTTTCGATGGTTTAGAGTTTAGGATTTAGGGACATCAACGCTACCTTATTAGCGTCGGCAAATCCCCCTTTATGTTGATGCTAATGGGGTAGCATCAGCATAGCTCTTGCGGACGCTTTGCCAACAAAGATCAGCTTCCAACGAAACTATGGATGATTTTTAATTTTTCGTTGAGAAGGCCTTTTTTTTTTTAATGATTTTTTGGCTTTTTTCAACGCTTTTTTAGGATCACAAAAAGTTGAAACTCTTATAGTGATGTTGGTATACTAGTATCACAATAAGTTGTTAGTCCGAACATAATTCAATGAACAAAAATATCAATTATCATCTCAAATGTTGATGGTTCGATCTCTCATCTCCGCAATTGTTGTCACAATGAGTCATGATTCACATTTTTTTTTTAATTCTTTGACTTATACTCTTTCTTCACTCCCCTTCCTATTTTTAATTTCCCTTTTACGATTAATATAGCTTGAAAAATAAATCAAGATTCAAAGGAGTCTTTCTCTCTTTCTTTTAACATGTGGATAAGAAGATTTTGACATCTGACTTCTTGGTCGAAGATTCAATACAAAGTTTTATATCAGTTGAACTTATTTTTATTACTAACCTCATATATGTATATATGTTTGTAGACAATGGTACAAAAATAGTGTTCATGTAAGGCTATGACAATGATGAATTATTACAATCATTCAATTTATTGTAACTGAAGCATATGACACAGTACACCCAAAAAAGAAAAAGGAAATGAAGCATGGATCATCAATCCATGTTTCAACTGTGTGTGAGGATAATCATTTATTGTTTGGAAACCAATATAAACTGCTTCATCATAATTCAAATTTTCAAATATCACTTTTTTGTCATTTTCATTTTGATTTTTTTTTAATTTTTATATCTTCTTAATTCTCAAAACCATTTTTCTTGTTTCTTTTTTGTTTTTTTTTTCTTTGGCATCAAAATACATGACTGTTGTTTGAATTTTTATTTTAATAGAATATATATTTTTAGAATTGTTTTAAATAGGAATTTCCATATTATTAATGAGACATTGAACATTTTGTTTCTCCTTCTCCTACCTATGAACTCTCATATATATTTTATTTTTTCCAACAGCCTTGAAAATTTCTCCAGCTATTAAATTATAGAAGCTAAGTCAATTGAAAACTTTTTTAGAATATAAATTATAATTATTAAATATCATTTTCAAGTGATTAAAATTCGCAATATTTTTGTGTTAGTTACAAACTTAAAAGCTGCCCCTATTTTGTGGTAAAAGTTTCACATGAAACTCATTTTTTATTTATTTTTTTTTTTTTTGCTTTTATTAAGCAGAAGATTCTCATTTACCTTATGACATTCATGTGGGATTAAAGAGCTTTGATAACATAAAACCATATTTCAATCAGTAACTCCACATTTTTCAATGTGACAAATGCCACACAATAGTATATTATAGCTTTGAGACAAGTAATGGCACAAAACAGATTAAAATAACTGTAATAATTTTTATTTTCTCAAAAATTATTTTTTTAGAATATTCTTTTAAGCTACCTTATAGACTAACTAATTTTTCGGAAAAAAAAAATGTAGATAGTAATATTAATAAATGTTTTTTTTTCAAAAACTTTATTGTTGTATTTATTTAATCCTAAACTTTTAGCTTCTAAATTATAATTCTATCTATTTGGTCCTAAACTTAAAAATTTATAATATTATAATTCTATATAATTTCTGTCATTGTTGATGTTGACATAACTTATTTATTTATTGTTATTGATAAATATTGGTTGATTTTGTAGGGATTGATTTATGACAAATCAATAAAAGAAATAAATAGCAACTAAACAATCTAAGGTCATGCACATGGTTTAGGAGGTCATTTATAATTTATTTTCTACTACCTATTTGCCACAACATTCAAATCAACCTTATACTTATCAAATACTCATGTAAGAGGAAAATGTACAAATAATGAATAAAAACGACATAGATTATTAAATACAATCGCAATTTAAATTGAGTAATTGCATAATTGAATTTATAATACAGAAAAACAATTTCCAATCAACAAATAAAATTCAAATTAAATCAAGAGGAAGGCACACATAAGAAATACTTTCGTAATTTCTTCCACTTTTTAAGAATTAAGGCTCACCATATTTATTGTAAAAAGGCAAGCAACATAACCCAAAAAAAAAAAAAGAAAAAAAAAACATATTGTCATTAATCCACCCTCCAAATACAAAGGCAGAAAAAAAAGATATTTAAAAAAAAAAAAACCCAAGAACGAACCAGGTTCACAAACTCACTCATCACTGAGTCGACTCACTTCGACTCATCCGTGGTGAGCTGCCAAGCTGACGTGGCAATCAACGGTCGAGTGTGCCAGCCAAGCATCAAACACCCATTATTCTCCTCCACCCTGTACCCTTCTCCGCCAGCAAAGAGGGCCAAAAGCATACTAGCCTGCTTAAACGCGTTTGAACCGAGATGAACCGGGTCGAACCCGGCCGATTCCATCCGAGTTCGCCACTGAGTCAATGACTCGTGGCGCTCGACTCGGTCCGTTCCTTCACAAGCCACCACATTCCAAATCTGCCTCCCCAAATAAACCTCCGACAAAAACACGTCCTCATTCGCCGGTTCGAACCCGGCTGAAGACCCCTCGAGTGAATCAAACAGGTTCGAGTAATAATGCAAGGCCTCAGTAAACCGGTCGAGGAAAACCGGCCCGTTGTGGTTCGCTTCCTGTTCCACAATCGTCACAATCTTCGGCTTCGTCGTCTTTATCGATCCCAAAACCTTCTCGATCGCTCCAGGCCGAGCCAGCAATCGGTGCAGATCGAACACCGAGTTCACCGCCACCGCCTCCACCGCCGCCGGCCGGATCTCCAGAGCCGCCGGATCGAGATCGGCCAGATTACCACACACGATGTGATTGAACTCAAACTCGACGCCTATGGCCTCCGCCACCTGCTCTAACTTCCAACCGACTTGCTGCAAGGAATCGGCCGTATTATCCGGCCGCGGCGGGCCGATTCCGGTCAATCGGAAAACTGGCGGACCTCCTGGGCGTAATGCGAGAGCCTGCATCAGCGCCGGCCATTGCATACCTTGATTGAGACTGAAATCGATAACATGAACCCTCGGCGCCGTCGCGAATGCTTCGAGAATGGCTTGATTCGCAGTGAAATGCGCGAATTTCAGATACGGACAGGTTTCGTAGAAGTGCATCTGGAGAGGATCGGAGTAGAGTCCGTCTTGAGGAGAGTAGATTCTGTAAATCCGACGAGCTAGGGCTTGGGCGAAATACGTCGCAACTTTCCTCATCGCTCCGGCTTGCGACGCCGCCAGCAATTCGATGTGCTTCACCAAGGCACCGGCGAGCTTCATATTCTCTTGCTGAACCGCCTCGGCGCAGGCCATTAGAGTGTGAACGAGTTGAATCCCTGTCTCTTGCGAGAGCTCCTCGACAACCACCACCGGGCGAGACGGTTCAGAGACAATCCCGGCGGTCGTAGCAACGAATGGCGGCGAGGACGACGACGGTAACAAATTCAGCGAACTCTCTCCCCCAATTTTCAATCGCTTAGGAGAATTAGTTTCGATTTCCGTGGAGGAGGAGTGTTTGGGAGGCAAAACCGCATCGCCAGGAATGGCGCTCAGATCGTACTCAGAATCGTCGTCATACAAGCGCGAAGATGTGGATTGAATCCGCGAGTGAGAAGATTGGGGGGGAGAGGCGAAATGGTTGGGGGAATGATTGAATTCAGAGAGCATATTTTGAACCCAAGCAGATAGATCAGAAGGATTATAATGAACAGTATCAGAAGCCAGGTGAGAAATCCCATCTTCGTGAGCAGTTCCCATGACCATCTCCAACTGCTCGAGCTTCTCGGCCACATCCGCCATGTCGGAAGCCCGAACCTTGTAGCCCAAAACAGCAAGCAACTCATCCATCCCACCGCCGCCGTCCTGCTCCTCCTCCCATATCTTAAGCTTCCCAGACGACATTGAAGAACACTCCCCTTTGACAAGACCCCTCCCGCCGCCGCCATAGAAAGCAGCAGCAGCAGGCGTAGATCCATCATCCTGAAGCTCCCTCTTCATCTTGATAGAAACAGAAAACTCAAAAGAGAAACATGCAAATGGAAATGGGTTTCAGAAGATTGGGGATATGTTTTGTTCTTCTTCGATTGTTGAAGATGAAGATGATAGGAAAGGGAAAAACAGTAGGGGATAAGGAAGAACAGAGACCATAATAATAATAGAAGGAATGAAGTTTGTGTGTGTGTTAAAAATAAAATGAAAATTGTTTGTTAATTATTTGTGTGTTTGTGGGAGAAAGTGAAAAAATTGGGAAATGGAGGAAAGAGAAGTGTATAAAAAGGGGTGAGGAGAAGCCGTGGCAGCACCGCAATTCCCAAAAATAAATACACCTCTGAATCTCATGATATATTATTGCTTACACCTCTACTATACCCAAATATCATACGTCTCAAAATTATATATATATATATTTTTAAAACAAATTCATATGGCTTGTGAACTTGGATGGCAACTGTGGGGTCCAGCTGTGAAATGCTGTTCCCTTTGTACATTCGCCTTCCATTCTCACCCACTCTTCACTTCTCTTCGTCCACTTCACGCGCTCTATTTTACTATCAACTTACACATTTTTTATTTTTTTTAGTTCAACAATATTCGGGATTCGAACCTCTAACTTGGTGGTTGGTAATCGCGGTACATGTCAATTACTCACTTTGATTTTTTCATAGTATTTAGATTCTTTTACAACATTAGTCTATAAACTTTCAAGGTTGTTTTAATTTGGTTCCTGAACTTTAAAGAGTATACGGTGGGTCCTTAAATTTTTACTTTTGTGTCCAATAAATCCCTCAACTTTCAATTTTATGTCTAGTAAGTCTTTGACCTATTCGACATTTTTTAAAATTTACAAACCTACCATATGTAGAATTGGAAGTTTACCTTTTCAATAGACATAAAATTCAATTTTATATCTAGTAAATTGATTCATTTTTACAAATTTTGAATATGGCAAGGACCTGTAAGACACAAAATTGAAAGTTCAAGAGACCTATTAAATATTTTCAAAGCTTAGAAACCTATTAGAATTTTTTAAAAATTAAGGGACCAAATTGACCTAATTCTAAATGTTCAAGGATTATACTAATTGTAAATTAAATTAGTTATTTGTTACTTCCCATTAACTTTTATAAGTTTGTTGATCTTTTCAAGAAATGTTTGGCCATGCCAACATTGTCACCCACATGTTTATAAAATTGAGATATCAACCGTTTAATCTTTTATCTAACTAATAAACAACTACCTTTTAAGATCCCATCTCACTATATGTTTACTATTTTAATTATTTTATAATCTTATTGTTGGGAAAAACCCCCCAATTCTACCGCAGGAATAAGCAGAAAATAGTAGAGAAATTAAAGTAAAGCAACAAAATAAGAAACACAAGAATTTACGTGGAAACTCCAAAGTGGAGAAAAAACCACGGCTCACAGAAAGAAATCCACTATGTGAAAAATTGTTACAATCACACATAATTCTCTCCCCGACCCCAATTACAAGAATACACTCTCTCAAAGCTTTATATCACTCACACTACTAGAGTATACAAGCTTAAAGTGATTCTGAAATGGGATGCTTTGAAACCAAAGCCATAGGCTCCTTTTATAGTACTTGGAGCCCATCACTTCCTTGAACCTTTCCGATGTGGGACAAAGGCACTTCTAATATTTTGCCAAAAACCCAACAAATTCCACCTTGGCAAGATATTTGAATAATCCACAACTTTTGCTACAAATCATTGTCTTCACCGACAATCATAATTCTCATATCAGAGAACTATAACCTACCCCACCATACAGAATAGACCACTTGGACATCACCTTCCAAGAATTTTCTTCTTTGTCACATGTCGATAAATCAGCACCTGCTGAAATTTATGGTGCAACTTCCACCTACTTGGCTCACCTGGAAGTTCTTCAGCCATCGACATAACTTCCACCACACACCTTGCATAACTGCCAAGCCAATGCCCGTGTGCAAACTTGTGGAACCGCTAACATCACATCCTCTATCATGGTAAAGCGGACACACCATGAGGATGAATTCTATCTTTCTTCAGAGGAATTCACTGTCTCCCCTGACAAGAGAGACAACGTCAGCATCCGACCCAGAGCCCTTTGACGAACCTGCTCTGTTAGGACAATTCTTTTTCATGTGTCCAGACTGCCCGCATTCCCAGCAACCTTTCTTCTGCATGGACTCTTTCTTCTTCTTCCAATTGTTCCAATTGCTAGCTACTAGTGCTGAATCCTCCTGTGAAGTACGCCCTTCACTCTTCAACCTTCTTTCTTCTGATAAGAGTTTACTAGTAACATCAGCAAAATTTAAAGTTTCCTTCCCGTACACCAAGATTGGCTTCATGTGTTCATAAGAAGTTGGAAGTGACAAGATAAGCCTGAGTGCCTTATCCTCATCCTCTATCTTAACTTCGATCACCTCCAGCTCCGAAATGATGCCATTGAGAACACTCAGATGATCTGAGATTTTCGTACCTTCCTCCATTCGCAGCGTGTAAAACTGCTCCTTCAGGTACAACCGATTCGAGATGTTCTTTGCCTGATACATTGCTTCAAGCTTCTCCCAAAGCTCTTTGGCTGTCGAAATTCCATGCACATTTGCAAGAATGTTCTTAGCTAAATTGAGTCTGATTGCACTTGCAGCTCTCAAATCCATTTCCTCCCAATCTTCATCACTCATACTGGACTTCTTCGAACCTCTGCTGGAACCGCCACTGGACTCCACTGGACCACCTTCACCGCTGTCAGAAGCACCATCGCTTGGTCTTCGCTTGGTCTTCCCTTCAAAGCCTTGTGTAACCCAGATTGTATCAACACATCCTTGACTTGCACTTGCCACAAGCCGAAGTTCATCCTTCCATCAAATTTCTCCACGTCCATCTTCACTGGACTCATGAAGCTTGACATTTCTGCCTCACTCCTAGCTAATCTGCAAATAGTGAACAACCCACACTATTCACAACACCCAAGTTTGTTTCTAGAAATCTTTTCTGATGTGGAAGGTCAGACAATGCTGCAACCACAGAGCATACTCAGAAATCAAGAAACTACAAACCTAAAGCTCTGATACCACTATGTAAGGGACTACCGGACACCCACATATCTCCACAATGGTATGATATTGTCCACTTTGGGCATAAGCCCTCATGGCTTTGCTTTTGGATTACCCCAAAAGGCCCATGGCTTTGCTTTTGGATTACCCCAAAAGGCCTCATACCAATGGAGATACTTGTCCTCCCTTATATACCCATGATCATCCCCTTATCTAGCCGATGTGGGACTTTGGACGCACTCCCAACAATCCTCCCCTCGAACAAAGTACCACCGAGCCTCCCCTCAAATAGTCATCTATCCGTCCAACTCTCTAGGCTTCACCGAGAGTTCTTGCTCTTATCTAGGACGACTCCTCTTCTCCTGAGTATACCCGCCCACCCAGAGCTCAACCATGGACCTCCACCATGACTATTAAGGCTCACAACTTCTTTGTTCGGAACCCGAGGATTCCACCCAACACGGCTACTCCCGGGGCATGGTTCTGATACCACTATGTTGGGAAAAACCCCCCAATTCTACCGCAGGAATAAGCAGAAAATAGTAGAGAAATTAAAGTAAAGCAACAAAATAAGAAACACAAGAATTTACGTGGAAACGCCAAAGTGGAGAAAAAACCACGGCTCACAGAAAGAAATCCACTATGTGAAAAATTGTTACAATCACATAGAATTCTCTCCCCGACCCCAATTACAAGAATACACTCTCTCAAAGCTTTATATCACTCACACTACTAGAGTATACAAGCTTAAAGTGATTCTGAAATGGGATGCTTTGAAACCAAAGCCATAGGCTCCTTTTATAGTACTTGAGCCCATCACTTCCTTGAACCTTTCCGATGTGGGACAAAGGCACTTCTAATATTTTGCCAAAAACCCAACACTTATGTCATCACTCTATCACTTGTAAGTTAAAAGTTCCTTATGCCAAAGTGAGCATAATTATATATGTGTTAATTGGTATGTATCTTTGTTTAAGAAGTCAAATATTCAAACCTTACATCTTAATGTTGTTGAACTCAAAAAGAATAAAAGAAGCTGGTTGATGGATTTAAGAAATCAAATAGTAATTATCAATTAAAACTGTTGTTGTTTTTTTAGTACATCAATGGTTGGGGTAGGGGAATTCAAATCTCTGACCTCTCGGTCAAGAGGGTAAATGTCAATTACTATTTAACTATACTCACTTTGACAGTTACTAGAGCTTTCATAATTTTATTCTTAAATTGATATTTATCTTATCTTGAACATGAAATAAGTTTCATTTTGAGGATTTGAGAGAATCTTGTTAGTAATTTAATATTTCTTCCATAAGTACTAATTTACTATTTGGTAAGCAAATTGTAGTTTTGTCTACGTGTTCTTTTTCTAATCACTCGAAGTGTAATGTTTAAAGGCAAATGTATACCCTTCCTAGTTCCTATGGATTTCTATGTATTTATTGCCACGATTACTTTAGCAACTTAATTGAAAACTTCAAAAATATAACTCATTATTCAAATAAACCAGTTTAATTTAAACATTATTTGCAATAAAGCATCTACAGTTTCAATCTCAACTTCATCAACCTCTAGCATTTAAATGTGCTAATTAATTGTTATTCTACAAAAGATTCAATCATTTTCAAATCTTGATTTCATTTAAGTTACCGTCTATTTGAATTAAAATATATATATATATATAGTTACCATCTATTTATTAAATATTCATCATTTTCCGTGCGATATATCAATTATATCCCCATAGACATATATAAAAAGATGTTTGGATTCCTGATTTTATTTTTAATACCCAAAAAAAAAAAAAAATCCGAGCTTCTATTTATATTTAACTGGAAAAGCCTCATGAGAGACTAAACCAAGATTTCAAATATCGATCTTGATGGGAATGTCCAATTTTCAATTTTATAAAATTGTCTATAGAAGATAAAAATATCTATATAATGATAATATTGATGGATATTTTTTAAAAAATTGTAAAAGTAAGAAATTAATAAGAAATATTTAAATCAATAGAAAATAATTTTACCCTTTTTATTATCATTTAAAGTTTTCTTATTATCCGTATTATATTCACGTGAGGGAAATTTAGTATATATTAATATTTAATCAAATTTTCGTTTTCCTCAAAAAAGAAAAAAAAATTAATTTTCGTTATATAATAAAAATATAGATTTACTTCTTAGATAAATGTCAAACACATGGAAATACAAAAATCTCCTTGGTAATGAAAATGCTAAATTAAAAAAAAAAAAAAAAAAAAAAAAAAAAAAAAAAAAAAAAAAAAACCTGAACTATGGAGTTTGTTTTAAAAATTTCCCTGAACTTTAGAAAATGTTTCAGTTAATTTTTGGATGAAAACTGGTAAAGTTTCAGTTTCATTAATACTCTTAAATTAAAAAAAAAAATTAAAATAACCTTGACAATGCTATTTTTTCCTTCTCTCACTGTAAATCCTTCCTCCATGAAAATTAATGAGAAGTTTTACCTATTTGTCATGTATTTATACACAAGAAGTTGTTATTCTCTTTCAACACATCATTCCAAGAGTTTGACTAGATTTTCAAGGTAGGTTTCCATTCAAAAATTAACGACATGAGTAATTTTAAAACACTTTTTAAAGTTAAGAAGTATTTTTGAAACTTTTTAAAGTTGAGAAACATTTTTTAAACAAACCCCATAGTCCAAAGGTATTTTTTATAATTTAGCCTAATGAAAATTTAGAGTGAAGAAAGAAATAAAATATAACAATTTAGTAAAAAAGGAAAAAAAAAAAAAAGGAGAAAAATGTAAGAGGAAGTGGTGTGCAGTGAGTGAGAAGTCGCGTGAGGACAACGTGGAAATCGAGGCAGGTTCCACATGTGCGAGCTGATGGGAAATAGTGAGAGGGTCAACTTCCATATTCACTTCCACTCTTGCCACGTCATTTTCCAAACGCCAATCATACTTTACCTCAATCTCCGTGCTCTACACGCGCCTCATGCCGAAGCCCAACCCGAAGCCTTCCCGATGCAATAAACAATTCTTTTTTTCTTTTTTATATTTTAAAATTCAGTTTTCTTCAAAAAACAAAAAAAATTATTTAGTATATTGTTTTGTGGACCCCACCAGAAAATAAATAAATAAATAAAAAGAAGAAAAAGGTAGATTCAGACGTCAACATCGAATTCAGGACCATCACTCGCCGGGGTCTCATCCGGAAAGTTACGCCTCAAACTCAACTTAACGCCGTTACTACTACTAACGGAAGTTTATTATTATTATTTTCTTTTTTTTTTAGTTCATTATTTATCTATTTTCTAATATCTATATCGTTAATTTACTATTCAAAATATATTATTATATATTATTTCAATTTAAAATAAATTATGTTTTATCTATATTTTAAAAATTAATTAAATATTTAGATGTAGGGATGAATTTAGCATACTTTAGATAAATAATTATTAAAAAAAAAGTAAAAATAATTGAAAATATGATAAAATTACAATACACATAAAATTTTAATTATTCTAATAAGATAATTAGTAATGGTTATGATAAAGATGAATCCATCATCTATTAATAGATAAATTGTAAATTGCTTTTTAACCATATGTAGAGTGGAATATTCAAACATCCGACCTCTTGATCGAGGATACAAGCTTTTTGCTAGTTGAGTTGTACTCATATTGACAAATAAGTTATAAATTTTAATTATTCTAATAAGTTTTTTTTGACTTAATTTTATGATTCTATGGATGAAAGTAACTAAGGACTATTTAGGTGTGTTTTCTTTTTGAAAAATATGTTGTGAATTGATTTTTATAACTATTTTGAAGTTTTTTTTTTTTAAAATAATTTTAAAAACGGTTTTATAAGGTATTTTTCCTTTTTGTTTCCCTTTTTTTTTTTACAACAAGTGTGGATGGAGAGATTTAAACCAAATACCTCTTGGTTATTTTTTTTTCATTTTTTCTTTTACTTGTTGATCTGAAAATATAACTTATATAAATCAACCACAGACGACCTTGTGATATCAGTACAACTTTATCCAGTCAAGCTAAGCTCTTGTTAGCCTATGAATTTTCACATTTGTATCCCTATAAAACAGACACATTTTTATTATTAATTTTTCAATATTAAATGGGTCCATATGACATTAAAATTATATATATATATATATTTTGACATCCCCTCTACATTTCCTCTCTTTAATTATTTTCCTCTCTTTGTGTCCCATTTTGTTCTCTCATTTCCTTCCGAATCTAAAATTCCTCTCAAGTTCATAGGAAATTAGTTTATTCATGGGCACGTCCCTTCAAAAAAGAAAGATATATTTTTCGAAAGAATGTAAAATTATCTTTCCAGCTTTTTTTAGAAAGCTTTGCTTATGATGGTTTTCTAAAATTGACTAGGTTAAATAATTGAGTTTAATTTGAAATTTAATGATAATAATTAGGATGTAAGAATAAGAAAAGTTAGTAATATTTCCACTGCTAGCAATGTTCTGAATAACCTTTTATATTATTCTTACCAAGAAGATTTTGACCATAAATATGACTTTTATAATGAGAGTTGCTTTTTGTGTATATTTGTGTATTGTTATTTATATGATAAGTTTTTAGCGTCGTCCTTGTCATGGAATATCTTTACTTTTGCTTTAATAGAAGAATGTGTAATAATGTCTTATAGAATCTCAACTTGTTTCTTTTTTGACATTTGTGTTGATAAGATATAGTTTATGAATATAGAGGAAGAACCAAATAACATTTTTTCTTAGTCAAAGTGAGCACAACTTATCGGTAATTTGAATGTACCATTGACCAAGAGGTCAGAGGTTCAAATCTCCCATCCTCAAATGTTAAGGGCCTGTTTGGTAGGCAATCTAGATTCTATTTTATGTGTTTCAGAATATGTGTTTGGCAGATGTGTTTTTGAAAAATCAAACTCATTCTGAATCATTATTTAAATTCAGACCCAATTTCTGAATCTGCTACCAAACACATATCTGAAAACATGAAATACAACTTTGTTTTCATTGAATCATTTGTTTTCAAATTTCTGTTTTCAGATCACCAACCAAACGCACCCTAATGTACTAAAAAAAAAACTTCTTAGATCCTAAAATTTAAAAGAATTTTTAAAAATAAATAGAGAAGGTTAGCAATAGCTAAAGTCATCTTAGAACAATTGAAAACTAACGATTAAAGATAATGATAGTCATTGCGAAATGAGGCATAACACTCTCTAGAGAATAAGATTTTGATTCGAAGAAATAATAAGACTTTAATTAATTTGGTATATAAAATAATCTTACGTCCACTCCTAACATTAATTATTAAGGCCACGTTTGATAATCATTTGGTTTTTTGTTTTTGGTTTTTGAAAATCAAGCTTGTTTTCTCCTAAATTCCCTACCATGACTTTCATCCTAGTTAAGGTTGCATTTGAATTACTAGCCAAATTTTAAAAACAAAAACAAGTTATTGGAAACTACTTTTTTTTTTTTTATTCCAAATTTGAACTTGGTTTTTGAAAACAAGGTAGAAGATTGATATTAAAACCAATAAATTTATAGGTGGAACTATGTGTGTATAAGCCTAATTTTCAAAAACCAAAAACCAAAAACCAAATGGTTATCAAACGGGGCCTAAGAGTTGCACTCAAAAGAATAAGATTTTTTGAACAACCAAAGTACCAAACGATATAAGCATAAACTAGTGTATGAAGTTTTAAAAATATTACAACACTTGTGAATAATTTTGAGAATGTATAAGTTTTTTATATATCGTAGTAGAACTGATATATAAAGAGTGTTAATATACAAGGATTGAAGTTGAATAATCTCATTTTTCAAAATTCTATAACAAGACTCCGTCATAGTAATTTATGAACCAAAATATTTATACTCTTGTCAAACTAGTTGCATTTGAAAATAAAATTACTATGAAACATGGAAATGTTTAAAGAATTCTTTTTAATTAAAAGAAAAAAAAAAGTGCCTAAACTATGAAATATCAATGGGAAATTCAATGGAAAATTTCTTAAATACACAAACAAAAATAGCAATGAATTTTGGTTTAGTTGGTGGAATATATTGCTTTTCCTAAATTTACAAAACAAAGCTATAATATTTTAGATTAAAAAAAAAAAAAGACAGCCAATGGCCAACAAGAGTATAACTCAACTGGCATAAAGTTGAATTGATAACCACGAGGTCTGTGGTTCAAATCCCCCACTCCTATATTGTCAAAAAAAAAAAAAAAAAAAATTGAGCTCAACAAGAAAAGAAGCATGGATTCTAGATAGTGATATTGATATGGTACATTGAACAACACCTTCAAATCCCTAAAAACAAATAAATAAATAAAATTGGAAATTAACTTGGTTCCACAAATTGCATTTATTTCACGTGTGTTTAATTGTCGACTACACCATATGTATTTGATTGAATTAAAAAAGACAATATAATCTTGTCCTTTTTATAGGTAGTTTTGCAAAATTAATATAGTTAACGTCTTTTTATGTGTAGGCCAAAATAACAAACTATATTGATTGATAGAAAAGAGGGGAAAAAAATGATAACAATGGAAGATATATCTGCATAATTTTATTCCAGCACTTGAGATATTATTTTGAGAAATAGAGAATACAGGGTAGGTTTGGGAGTCCTTTTCTCAAGAATGTTTTAATGAAAAAAAAAATATTTTTATTAAATAACAATGTTTTATATATATATAACAATAACAATGTGCATTTTATAGTTTCGTTCTTAATATTTCAAAAACTATTTTTTTGATGTAATTAAATTGTTTTTTTTTTTTTAACTTGTCCATTATTATAACGCTAAATTATGTTTTTTTTCCTATCTAAGAATGGTGAATTACTAGGTACGAAGTAAGACTAAGAGTCCGATTTGTGGTCAATAATCGTAACAAGACAGAGGAGGACCGAAGGGATTGGGCCATGGTCGGCCCAAATGTGTGGGTTGGCCGACCCAAAAGTTTGGGTTAGGCTGAGTCCTCCCCCCTCCGCTCGGTTCCTAGCTTCCTGGGTCAGCTCGGTTCAGTCCTGAATCGTCTCCAAACGCCTAGAAACCCTAAAGCAGGAAAAGATATATAAATCTTTCTTCATCATTGAAGAGGGGATCCCGAAACTGATTTTCTGAACCCTCTCTTCTCTAACTCTTACTCTCTGATTGCTTCCCATCAATCTCCTTGTTGACTTAATCGGAGGTTGCACCACATTGGTGTGCAGGTTTCTTCTGTTTTGCAAGTCACGTCTTTCCTCCTCTCAAACAAATTTACTGTTGGTGGCACGTGAAGGTCAGGTGAGTTCTCCTTGCCCAGATTTTGGCATCAACAACTCTTACCATGGTTGATTATAGTTAATTAGATGAATTATTAATTCATATAAACGAGTAAGATTTCTGTAAGTAAAAAAGTACTGATTACCAATATTAAAATTCATTGGCATATTATATTTGTAATCTTTTTTCTAAATGTTGGGTTTATAATTACTTCCAAAAACATCACATATTTACAGATATTTTTGGGTTAGAGTCTGATCTTAATTTTAAAATTTGAATTTATTTTGTATGCATGTGAAATTGTGAATATTCAAAAGTATTTTTCAAAAGAGTAATGAAAAAGAATAAAATAAAATGGTTAGAGACTAGCCTCCAACTCATGTAAGCACCAAATCTAGCGTATAGGCAATCTTAAAACAACGGACATTTTTTATTAATATTATTATTTTAAAAACTTATTAGAGTAATATAGTTGTTTTGAAACTTTTTATTAAAATATTGTTGTTTAAAATCCACATTTGTAGGTCGTCTCTTGACGTGGCAAAAAATTTGAAATTCAAAAAACACGCTAATCGACGGACGTTTAAAAAAACTGTTAATTAATGTAGGTCGTCTCTTACGCGTGTAAAATAACATCTATAATCTATAATCTATGATATATTAAAAAGCAACGATCTGTGAAAAACATTTTTAGACTAAAATACCCCTGTAAATTTAAGATAATTACATAATTAGTTTTCAAATTTCAGAATCAAATTTCGTAATTTGATAAAAATCAAAATATAATCTATTAAAATTCAAAATAAGGCATATTTGCATAAAAAAAAAATTAAAAACCAATTTGAAATTTAATATGAAAATTTGAAAACAAAAATCTTAAGATAATTATTTTAGTTAAATATAATTATTTTAATTAAAAAGAAAAAAAAAACCTCTACGTGATGATAAAAAAAAAATTACTTTCACGAATTAGGAAAACCAATCATGAAAAATTGAAAAAAAAATCTTAAGATAATTAGTTTAATTAAATATAATTATCTATCTATATCTATATCTATCTATATCTATATCTATCTATCTATAACTTCTATATCTATATCTATCTATCTATATCTATATCTATATCTATACTATATTAAAAGGCGCTTAAGAGGAGAAACTTTTGATTTCCTTTTACGCCCCTGTTTAATCTTCAAATTCCTTATTTGTCCTTCCTATTTAATTCTTTAATATTTTATTAGAATTGTTAAAAAAAAAAGTTCATTATCACGTTTAGATATTGTAAAAAAAAAAATTGGTTAAAAAATTGGTTAAATCTCATTTACGTTTAGATATTATATATATATATATATATATATATAGGTTAAAAAAAATCTCACATTTAGGTATTGTTTTTTGTTAAAAAAAAAATATTTTATTAAAATTGTTTAAAAAAAAGTTCATTATCACGTTTAGATATTGTAAAAAAAAATTGGTTAAATCTCATTTACGTGTAGATATTGTTTTTTTAAATATATATATTGGTTAATAAAAAAAAAAACTCATTCTCACGATTAGGTAAGATTGATAATTGGTTTAATTTAAAGTTAAATCAAATCAAGTTTTGAAATTAATTCTTAAAAACTAAAACTCAAATTAGTTGTTTTAAAATTTCAAAATTTCAAAATTTCTAATTTGAAACGATTATCATAACTACCGAGATTCACTTGAACCCTATCTAAACCACCCAGATAGATAAAAAATAGGGTAAAATACCTTTTTGGTCCCTCATGTTTCGAGTCAGTTTCCAATAGGTCCCTAGGTTTCAAAATTGTACAATCAAGTCCCCACTGTTTAAAAAATGCTTCTATTGAGTCCTAATTTTTTTAACGGTGCTGACGTGGCGGTAACGGTGCTGACGTGACACATTAAAATATTAATTTTTAAATTAAAATAGTAATAAAATAATACTTTTTCAATTAACATAATAATTAAATAATTAAATAAATTAAAAAAAAAAAAAACTCTTGGTTTTCACTCCCTTCTCTCCCAATATTCTCTTTCCCCTCACTCTCTTCTCTCCCCAAACCCTTCATCTTTCTCCCTCTTTTATGCCGCCGTCTCTTGCTTGGCCTTTGCCGCCGCCGTCGATCGCCGCCGGGTGGGTAGGTTTTGTTTCCTATTTTCTTATGTTTGGAAGAAGAAGAAGATTTGGGGTGGGTTTGGGTTTGGATTTTGTTTTAGATTTGGGTGGGTTTGGAAGCTTAAGAAGAAGAAAAAATGGGGGTGGGTTTAAGGAGGAGAATAAGAAGAAGAAAAGAAAAAAGGGTATTCGGTGTGGGTTTGAGGTTTTGCTTAAAAAAAAGAAACTGGGTTATGTTGCTGCGTTTTTTTTTTTTTTTTTTCTCGATAAGATCTGGAAGTTTTTGTTCAGATTGGGTTTTGAAGTTCTATGGAAGAAGGAACGAGGGTGGGGTGGGTAGGTAGTTTTTGTTCAGATTGAAGAAAAAGAAGAAAATGGGGGTAATGGGGTTTGTTGAGGAAGAAAAAGCTAGCGAGGGGTGGGTATTTTTCAGATTGAAGAAGGAGAAGATGTTGGGCGGTGGGTATTTTTCTTTCGGGTTGAAGATGGTGCAGTGGCTGTCACCGACAACGGCGGGAGATGGCGGTCGCTTGCCGGAGGCGGGTTGAAGGAGAGGAAGAAAGGTTGAAGTCGATGCCGGCGGGATTTTTTCGTGAAGGGAAGTCGATGTCGCCGGAGAAGGGTTGAAGGAGAGGAAGAAAAATCAGAAGAGAGATTTTTTCGTGAAAACCAGAAGAGAGAGGGAAGAAAACTATTTTTTTTAATTATTTTTATTTAATTTTAATTTATTATTATTTTAATTTAAAAATTAATATTTTAATATTTTTTAACGTGCCACGTCAGCACCGTTAAAAAAATTAACGGTCCAGGGACTTAATAGAAGCATTTTTTAAACAGTGGGGACTTAATTGTTCAATTTTGAAACCTAGGGACCTATTAGAAACGGACTCGAAACATGAGGGACCAAAAAGGTATTTTACCCTAAAAAATAAAAAGAGTTGAAATTTTAATCTTGAAATTTGGATGCCAAATTTTTCCTTAAGCAAGAACAATTAGTTAGTAGTCTGCACTCTGCCTCATTGTGATTTTCTGCCTTAACACATCTATGGTCGATGTTTTTGGGTAATATTGCAAATGTCATTGGCACCATTCGAGCCAACAAAATAAAACCGACACATTTTTTTTCTATATAATTAAACCATTTTACGGTACTCCAATTGATATTTACCAACACTTAACATTAATTATTAATATAATAAATAAATTATAACAAAGTGAAATTTCTCTAAATATTTAATATATTTTTCAAAATAATTAATAAGTTAAACGTAGTGATGCTTTAATTTTCTTAATAAAAAAAGTGTAGTGAAGCTTTAACAAAAATAAATATTAAACAATTGAAAACATACCATTAATGAAATTTATTGGAATTTTAATAACACATAACCATTTATTATCAATTATTTAATGAAATTGTGTATAAATTTGAAATTTTAAAAAGTTAAAATTAGAATATGAAAAGGCTAGAATATAAAAAGTTTGGTTGATTTAATTTATGTAAATTAATTATAAAATTAATGGCTTTCCACATTTAATTATATTTAATTTAAATAATGGAATTTCAAGAGTTTTCCAATCTTCTACAACTACATAAAGAGTTATTTCTCATCATTTTTCTACAAAAACTTGAGCCTCTTCTTCTTAGTTTGTTTCTCTTCCTCTTTAATCCTCTCTAAAGTTTCTAAGCTTTTGTGTGAATGCAAAGTATGCATCAACAAAATGCTATGATACAATTCTTTTAATTGTTCATCAGGGACAGAACTTAGCGGTGGATGAGATCATTTGACGAGTTTTGGATGAATTCTTAATCATCTATGGGGTGATCTCCCTACTGATATATATATATATATATATATATATTTTTTTTTTTGAGAAAGATCTCCCTACTGATATGTTTTCCCTCTTAGTTATATATATATATATATATGTACACACACGCGTATGTATGTTTTGTGCATCACTTTCTTAATTTTATAGTTTGTACTTTCTTAAAAAAAAAGTTGATATTTATTATTTATTTTCAAGTTTTTCTAGGTATCAAAATTGTCTATAAATATTGATATTTTTTATTTTAAAATTATTCTATTCAATTTTATTTGTTATTTTCAAGATATTATTATTTTTTTTTCGAAAGAGGAAACTAAGTTATTTTATAATTTAATATGTTTATTAAATTATTTCCTATTATTCTTATAACAATTAAAAAAGAAACATATTTTTTTACAATAAAAAAAAACACATATTGAAAGTTATATATAAGTTATTTTTTTTTTGGTAATATCTTTAGTTTATAATCTAAAACGGATCATATTAATTTTTTTATCCTTTTCCTTAAAAATTAATTATAAAAAGTTTGTTTATTATTTGGAAACAGAAAAATAAATCATATGATATTTCTATAAATTTATAAATATAAAATTAGTAATTAAAAGAAAAAAGAAGTTCACCCTAATTTAAATTTAATATGTTTTCTTATTACATTTTAAAACTTTTAGTTTTTATTTTTTCAAAATATGACATTTCTTAATGTATTGAATATTATATTTGAATTTGAGTTGAGTTTTGAGTTTTTATTTTTTTAATTTTTTTTACAACATGTTATTTTTGTACTTTTATAACTTTTATATAATTTTTTTTAAAAAAATAATATGTTTATGCAAGTTACACAAGATTTTTTAAGAAAAATAAAAAAGAAATTAATAAAAATTATAATAATAAATTAATCATTTATGGTTAATTTAAAAAGTTAATGCTTTCTCAAAAAGAGAATTAAAAAAATTAATGTGCTGAGGGAAGTTACAAAATAATTTTAAAGTAAAATAAAAAAGGAAAGTAATAAAAATTATCTTAATGCATTGTTATGTTTTAATAATATAATATTATATTTGATAAATTTAATTGAAATTAACTATTTTTTTTATAATAAAGTTAACTATTATTCATAATCATATTTTAAGGAGAAAAATAATTAATTAATTATCAACTCTAATAAATACATGAAATTTTAAACGTTCAAATATGAGAAAGGGGTATTATTAATTTTCTTAATAATAATGTAATGATTTCTACTAATATTAATTAATTATAGAATTTCAAAAGTTTTGGAATTTCAAAAAATTTGCAACTTTTCCATTTTCTACCGTTATAAAAAGGAGGGTTCTTCCATTGTTTTTTTTTTTTTTTTTCCACCGATCTTTTGCTCTATTTTCTTTTAGTGTTCCCTTATTTTCGTTTTCAAATTATCTCTAATCTTGAAAACTCATAACAAAGGCGATATATTCAAATCACACATCAAAGCATATATCCTTATTTGTAAGTTTTTTTTTTAGAATCCTTATTTGTAATTTTTGAGGGTTACAATACAATTCTATTTGATATATATTGGTATATTCTATTTAATGAAGTAAGAGGATTGTGTTTGTTGAGCAACTCTAAGTGAGATAAAATGATCCATTTCTATAATGTGTGTACATATTGAGTTAAATTTTTTTTGTTACCCGTGTGTGTGTGTTTTTTTTTTTTTTAATTTATACTTACTATATTATTGTGTTTTTCTTTTCAATGTTGTTTCTTTAAAATTTAAATTAAAATTATTTTGATTTAAAACATTTTGCATGCTTTAATTTGAATTTGGTAATCCATTGTCTTTTAAATTTAGTTTCTATTAGAAATTGAACATGTTTATTAAATTATTTTTGCTTATTTATAATAGCAATAATTAAAATGTATTATCCTAATCATTCATTTAAAAAAATTGATGTAAATTCCCTCGCCCCCGCCAAAAATATATATATATATAGCTCAAAAGAAAACACTCAATCCTTTATTTCATAGTGAGTTGATTAGATTTTATTTTTTATTTTAAAAAAACTACAATAGAATTTATAATTTTCAATATAAAAATTTATTTTAATGAAAAACTGTAAAAATTGTCTCTGTGACTAAAATATAATTATATATTTTTAATTATAAAAAAAATAAATTATGTGAAGGGAAAATTTTAGATAATTAATTTTAATTATTAATAAATATATATATTGTATGATATTATATTAATATTTAATCTATATTTTATTTTTTATTTTATAAATTATTTTATCAATCATAAGAAAAATACATAATTAAATATATAAATGTGCAACGCACATGGTTAAAAACTAGTACTATTAAGTTGTCAGGTTGGAAATGTGTTTGTCTAGCATCATTAAGAATCTGTGTTCGAAATGTATGAAGCGTAATGTGTTTCTCTTTTTTTCCTTTTCCTTCTTTTTTTTTTTTATAACATTGTTTTAAGAAATCAAATAAGTAATATTTTTTTTAAATGTTTAAAAAAAAAATGAATTTTTGGATTAAATTTTATTTCACTTTTTTGTATTTGAAGCAACTAAAATTAATTAAGTATTAAAATCAAATAAGTATTGTTTTTTTTAATGATTTAAATAAATTGAATATCATATTATAATTTATTATTTTTTTAATTAGTTAAAATTTAAATAGTCGTAAAAATATGAAGTTTAAATAAGTGTTAAAATCAAATGAGTAATCACATTTTTTTCTAATTTTGTAAATAAATTGAATATTATATTAGAATTTATTTTTTTTTTTTAAAGCAATTGAAATTTAATTAAGTATTAATTATTTAAACATTTTATTTTAAATTCACATATATATTGATCCAATACAAGATATACGTACTTGTCAATTAAAATTAATTCCACTTCAAAAAACTATAATAATTAAATTTGATTTGATTTCCTCAAAAAACAAAATTAATTTATGTAATGTTAATTTAATTTTACTCTATTTATAAAGTGTTTGTATAATTAGTACTTAATTAAATTTTAATTGCTTTGTAGAAAAGAAAATAAATTGTAATATAAAAATTGAATTTGTTTAAAAAAAATTTTAAAATGAAATTACTTATTTGATTTCTTAAAAACAAATATTAGGAAAAAAAAAAAGGAAAGGAAAAAAAGGAAAGGAAACTACAGGAAAAGAAAAAATAAAAAATATCCAAAAACTACGTTTTGCCTAACTCAAACTTGGGAATTTGGGTTTATTAAAGCTGTTTGATTTCCACTATAACAATGCATTGTTTGGTATTAAAACACGCACAGGAGACAACGACCTGTGTTAATAAACAGTTTTTTTTTAAACGTTTGTCGATTAGCGCGTTTTTTGAATTTCAAATTTTTTGCCACGCCAGCAGGTCGTCTCTGAGACGACCTGCAAACGTGAATTTTAAACAACAATATTTTAATAAAAAGTTTCCAAACAGCTATATTTCTCTAATAAGTTTTAAAAATAATAATATTAATAAAAAAAATGTCCCTAAAACAACACCCCCTAGGTGCTACATATATTGCGGTTCTTATGTGCTAAATTATAAACTTATACTTTAAAAAGAATGTTAAAGTATAGTTGAGCGGATTAGTTGACATGTACATTTGATTAAGAGATCAGATGTTCAAATCATTTACTTCAATGTTGTTGATCTAAAAATAATAATAATAACAAAAAAAAAAAAATAGGGGCAACCAGCTAAATAGCCATTTTAAAATAGTTGATTTGAAAAAGAGCTTTTCATTTTGAGATATGGCCAAAAGCTAAATTTAGCAAATTTTTTTTTGCAACAAAGTGGACGTAAATACCCACCCAAATCTTAATTCATAAATAAATTAAATTAAAATAGGAGAAAATCTAGGATTGTTACCTATTAATTCAACAACCAAATCAATAACAACCCTACAAATTAAACAAATAAATCTGGAAAATTAAAATTGAAACAGATTCAAATTCAAACGGGAGAAAAAATCTTGGATGGCCAAAAACATAAAAGCAGTAACCAAAAACGCTGTGGAAACATACTTATGATAGGAATAATCTTTACAGTTGGTAACAAAATGTATAAGAATTACCCTAACCGAAATCTAAATCCATATTATTTAAATTAAATATACTATAAAAAAAAGGGGAGAATCTAGGATTTACAGGTTAATTTGAAAATAAAAAAGATAAGTCTAATACTAATTTATCTTAACAGTATAATTTGAAAACAACAATTTTAATTAAGAAATTTGTTACTAAATTCAAATCACGGTTTATGGAGAAAAAATAGAACATAACAAAATACAATATATCGATAAAAAAAAATCATACATGTTACAGCGAGAATTCATCATGCAAATTGAAGAAATTGAAGAAAAATCACTGTAGTTGTGATCTTTGTTTAATCACAATTACAGTGTGTATGAAAACGAGTAAGGTTTTCTTATAAAAATTATTTACTTTTGTAGGAGACGGAAGATTCAAAGGTGATTGAGACTGATTCAAAAGAAAGTTCAAATGAGCTTTCAACATATGAAAAGAATAACTCAGGTGAACGAAAACATGAAAGCAATAATCAATCTGAACGCTTACTTTTACTTTTGGAGTAACAGAAAACATGAAAGCAGTAAAAAAAATGCTGAAATATACCTATGATCAATAGCTTTACCGAAGGAACGACGAAGACCAATAATCAATCAGAATGGTTGGAAAAGATGAAGCAATCTGGTTTGTTGATTACAAAATAAAAGTCTACTAGAAAAGACGATGAAGCAATCTGGATTTGAATTTCAAATGATAAGACATAATATATATGTTGTAACTAACCATTGCTTGATTCATGGGATAATTGGTTTTTTTAAAAAAAAAAATTAAATGGCTTCCTCAAATATAGGGTGAGGCGTGAAAATTAACTTAGGGGTATAATTGGAAGAATAAAACAAGTGAAATTAGGTTAAAAATACGGTTTGGCCATTTTTCATTAAAAAATACGGTTTGGCCATTTTCGCCATTTCTGAGGATTTCCCAAAAAAATAATGTGTTAAGTCATAAACTTGTCCTGTTTTAAGTTGATTTTTATGGTCCAATGGATAGAAGAAAAATGCCATAGACTAAAAGGCTGACTTATTGGGCCAAAATAATTCTTCAATTCCTTTTTCCTTGTTGTGATTTTAGAAATTATAGATGGATTTTGCTATTAATAAGAAGTTCTAGGTTTCCTTTTCTAGGACTATTATTATGCAGCCTTTGATGTGAACATTTTTTTCCTATTTTCTTTCTTCTTAATTCCTATTTAAGGTAAATAAATGATTCTTAGTACTTTGTCCAGTTATTTTCAATTAATGCTAAAAATTGTTACCATTATGGTAAGTTCTCAATTTTATGTTCTTCAAAAAAAAAAAAAAGTTCTCAATTTTATGATTAAGGAACTCCTATGATGAAGACAAGATTTACAATTTATCAAAAAATAAAAAATAAAAATAACAAAACAAATACAAATAGGAGATCAATTTGTCACTCAATATCGAAGTGTCATTTACCTGCCACTTCATTATACCAAATAACTAGTGTTAATATGAAAGGCTACATATATAGGATCATGTAATCACAAACCTAAAAAGAACAAGACCCCATTACCTACTTGCCTATACTCTCTAATTTTAAAGGTTTTCATTTTGACAAGTCGAATCTGGCTCTTACACATCTTTTTTCACTGACGATAGCTTTATGTTTTCCAAGGCATCGAGGAAAGATTGTTGGATTATGAGGCGAGTATTGGATGACTATGAGGCAATGTTAGGACAACCATTAACTTTGACAAATCCAGTTTTATGTGGTTAGCAAAAATGTGGCCAATGAAACTGTGCCTAAGCTTAGCAACATTCTAGGGGTTAAGTGTACAGATTCTCTAGATCAGTATTTGGGCATGCCTTCCCAAACGAGCCATAATAAGACCAAAATTTTTCAAAAAGTGAAAGAGCGGGTTTGGAAAGTACTTCAAAGATGGAAGGAGAAAATTCTTCTCTCTTGGGAAAAAAGAGATTCTCATTAAATCCATTGTACAAGTCATCCCTATTTACTATATATAAGTTGTCTAAGGCTTCCTATAGAATTTGTGAAGAGATCAATAGATTGTGTGCACATTTCTAGTGGGGCTCCCTTATAAGGGAGGAGAAAAGCGCATTAGATGAGTTGGCAAAAGATGTGTGTGTTCAACCAAACTATATTAACTAAGCAAAGCTAACAAATTAAGAAGTTGTTAATTAGGTGGGTGATTATCTTGACCTCTCCACTAACTAAGAACTACTCCCAATGAATTAAGCTAATGTAGTTTAGATTAATCAACTCATTTTTCTTCTTTGGGTTGCTTATTCTTCATGTTGCAAGATAAAAGCAATGAAAAATAACAGTGAAATGTTATAAATAGAATTAACTAGTTCATCTATCCCTCCTCTCTTGATTTTTATCTCAACAGTATATATCTTCATACCAAAATGGCTATCCTAATATTCCCCCTCTTTAAGATTTCAGGGCTGATTGGACTCAGCTGAGGTACAGTGACAACTTCTTATTGGCTGAGGAGAGTTGAATATTTGACTGAGAAAAAAAAAAAGGCAGCTCAATTCCATCTCCTAAATATGAACTTCAAATGCTAAAATATTGCCCCATTAACTAATCTGCTACATGAATCTTTCTACAACTCTACATCACAGAATAATATGCCTAAATTAATGTTTCTACCATCCAAACATTCTTTAATTCATAACTTACTCTTTCAAAAATGTTGTTAAAGAGAGCAAAGAATATTTTAAGGGACTTGCACACAAATTACAGATATTAAGCTCAAAAAATTGACAAATTAAATAACTCTTATTCTAAGTTATTAGCTGTATAGAGGTAGATGGGAGGCGATGGTTTTTCTGGACTTCTTGGATCACAGATCATCCACAAGACTTAGAGATTGGAGGGGCTGTAATAATTTTGTGATGTTTGTGGAATTACAGAAACACAATTCATATTGTTGATGGTCGATTTTGGCCAGAGGATCTCACCTGACCTTCACGTGCCACCAACGGTAAATTTGTAGTTGAGGGGGGAAGACGTGGCCTGCAAGACAGTGAACCTGCACACCGGTGTGGTGCTCGCCACACCGGCTCCGATGCTTAAGTCAGCAAAGAGAACGGTAGGGAGTGGAAAAGTAAGAGCAAGAGGAGAAAACAGAGAATAGAGAGTGGAGTTTAGGGATAGAATTCGGGATCCCCTCTTCAGTGGCGAAGAGGGATATAAATACCTGTTCATCCTCCTAGCCTTTTTAGGGTTTCGGAGGCGTTTTAGGTCAGACCAGGCGAAACCAGGGCATCTAGAGGCGGTGGGGACCAGACGGGACCAAACGAGCTCGGCCCGCACGAGCGGGCCGAGGGTCGGCCTCGGCCCATGGCCGAGGCCGACCATGTGCTCGGCCTCGGCCATGGGCCGAGGCCGAGCATGGGGTCGGGTCAAAAACCCGACCCCTTCGGCCTTGGCCCGTCCCGCTTAACGGCTCCGCCTCCTTGGCCCGGTTTCCAGCCCGATTTCTCCCAATTGTCCTCGTCAGCTCCTCGTACATCGGGGTGGTCCAAAATTGCCTATAACACATATCACAAGAGAAAAAAGCATCCCAATACCAGATTTAAAGGAATATCAATTTCTACTAGGAAGAGGATTCAATCGGAAGAGTAAAGAGAGGCACAGACGATTCAGGTCAAGAGGATTCTATCATTAATGAGAAGTTCGTTATACTTAATTTTGTTATGCTTAAACGAAGTTCTTAAAAAAAAAAGAGTAATTGCAGTGGGTGGCAAATTAATTATCTATAATAGCAAATTTAGCACCAAGTAAAAAGAATTGCAGATATGGCAACAAAATTAGAATATTCTCATTTTACCCTTCTCTTCCTCTCCCTTCCCACTTACCCTTTCTTGTGTATAGGATTTCTTCTTCTTCTTCTTCTTCTTTTTTTTTTTTTTTACTTTCTTCTTCTTTTTTTTTTCTTTTTTTTTTTTCATTTATGAGCTGTTATGATTTCTTTTTTTTTTCTTTTTTTATAATGAGCTATTACGATTTTATTTTTATTTTTATTTTTTTTTTGCATTTATGAGGGTGGAGTTCTTGTGTGATTAATATGTTTTTTCCCCTCTTAGCAGTATTGTTATGATTATTTCTTCTTCTTTAAATTTTATATATATAATATATATTTTTGATAATATGTGGGGATACAACCTTATGCCAATTGAGCTAAGCTCTTGTTGGCCTTCTTTTTAATTCAAAAATGTCAAGAATACAAAAATAGCAATTTTGGTGAGTGTTTGTATAGGTATATCAAAGTATATCACTGATATACTCCGGTTAATCGTAGTTTATCACTAGTCGAAGTCTATCAGGCCTATAATTGATAGATAATGAAATACAAAGAATACAAGAATAGCAATTTTATGGTGGTGGTCACGGAGCTTGTGTGCTGGGCTTTAAAAATTATATTGTTGATTAAGAGTCGCTTGTTTGTAATGGTTATTTTTGGATTTTATGTTCCAATTACCACAAGAGACTTAAAATTTTTGTTCAATTTATGATTGTAGTATAATAATTTTGGATGGGTTTCTAATTACCGAGATGAATTGCAATTGGAAAGTACTTTACTGATAGATTTCAATTAAATTGATTTTTATCAATAACAATCATTGGTAGACTTCAATTAATTGATAATTAACTGATTTCTATCAGGGATAGAAACTGATAGACTTCAATTAACTGATTTCTATCCTCGATTGAAAATGATAGATTTGAATTAAACTAATTTCTATCAGTGGTACAAGTCAATAAACTTTAATTAAATTTATTTCTGATAGAAACTGATAAACTTCAATTAAATTGGTTTCTATCGGTGATAGAAACTAATATAATAGTCTTGAATTGAATTGATTTCTATCAGTGATAGAAACTGATAACTTCGAATTAAACGGTTTTCTATTAGTGATTATCACTGATAAACTTAAATTAAACTGATGGATAGAAATTGATAGCCTTGAATTAAACTGAACTAATAGCCTTGAATTAAATTGTTTTCTATCGTGGCTATCACGGATAGGCTGGAATTAAACACGATAAAAACTTATAGATTATAATTATCAAAGTCTATCGGTGATACACACTGATAGACTTCGATTAATCAAAGTCTATCAGTGTCTATCACTAATAGACTCCGATTAATTGAACCTTATCATCAAAGTCTATCTGTATTTATCAGTGATAGACTCCGATTAATCGAAGTCTATCAGTGACTATCAATAATAGGGACGGATAGACTATTGGAGATACTAAGGGTATTTTCGTAATTTAACGTATTTTTTGCAATTTCCGCAAATAATTTTATTTTTTTTGCTAATTTTGCTATATTTTTGTCGGTTTTTGCTATTTGTGCAAAGCCCCCTAAAAAAATGCAAAAAGAAAAAAGGCATTTAACATATAAATACTTTTTAACCCATGAGAATCTTGGACCAATTTAAAATTTAGAGAGAGAAAAAAAAGCAAATAGAAGACCAATCCTCACATTGTCTTTTTTTCTTTTTCTTTTTGGGGGATAAAAGCCTAATTGATTCTATTGGCAATGTAATTGGGAAAGTGATACAAAGGAGAAACCTTGGTTGGATCAAAGCAAGAAAGCTCCTCCATAGCCTTCCCCATCAACTCCTTCACACTTCTCTTGGCTCCTTCCATCCCCAATAATTTGGGATATATAGCTTTGTCATTCTCCAAATCCTTCTTTGGGGTCTTCCCCAACTCCTCTGAAGACTTTGTCAATCCCACAATGTCATCCACCACTTGACACATCACTCCAACATGCCTTCCATATCTCCTTAACCTCTCTATCTCCTCGTCGTAGCCTCCTCCCATGATTGCCCCACAGACCGTCGACGCCTCGATCAACCTCGCCGTTTTTTGCAAGTAAATGTACTCGAGCTCGACAAGGCTCACTTCTTTACCCTCGCAATGGAGGTCTAGGAGTTGCCCTCCGAGCAACCCATCGAATCCAGTTCCCGAAGCAAGCTCGATAATGGCTCTTAGAATTCGTTCAGATGAAACGTTTTGCATTCTCTCAGCTATGTGTTGAAATGCTAGAGAGAGGAGTGAGTCTCCGGCTAGAATAGTCATTTCTTCGCCAAACACCTTTTTAACAATATAAATAATAAAAGATTAAATGTATGTTTGAGAGTGGTCTTAAAATATGTAGTTTCAGTAAAATATTATTGTTATTATTATAACCACCTTGATTTTGTGGTAAACATTTGGTTCTACAATCTTAAAAACATTTTAAAGTAGTTTCTTAATAATAGTGTGCTTAGGTAAAAAAATTGCATGCAAGCATTTCCAAGGATTTGATGGACCAATGTCTTTTGATTTTATTGTAGTCGTCACAGCTCCCAAGAGACCTTCAATTTCACCACACGCATGCTCCGAATTCCAAGAGACATGAGTGTTCAACTTCAAACAATTTGGTGGGGGAGGGGTCCACGTCCACTTATCCTGATTCTGAACACTCTCCCAGCTTATAGATTCCAGGTTAGCGTTCTGATTCTTTTTATGCTCTGCATTTGCAAGGTTCCTTTTGACATATCTTGAAAGTTGCTGGAAAGTTATTGTTGGAAATTTGCTTTCTCTGTGCTACCTGTGATCTTGTTCCTGTAATTCCATATAGTCCATACCACCATCGTCGCTTCCTCTGTCTCCTCCAAATCTCTTTTACCTGCTTACAGAACCAAAAAGTATGGCTACAAGACTGCACAAAGAGCTGAGGGGATTAATATCCAATCCTTTATTGATTAAATTTAGCTTGGAGGGGATAAAGTTACTTAAAATTGGATTTTTGAGCTTCCACAAGTTCTTCCATCTTCCTTGGTCTCTATTGTATGACCCCAAATCCTCTTTAGCCCTTGGGAGGATTTTCAAGTTTGATCTTGTTTTGACATGACAATAGAGACAAATTTACCTCTCGAAAATATCATTGATATTCCATAACAATATATTAGAAAAATCAGAGTTTTGACCATGATTAAAAGGAAAAAAAAAAAAAAAATCCTTTTTGATATATCATTTATTTACATTAAGAAAAAAAAATACACTTTTAGTCCTTGAGATTTGGGTTCTGGTTGCATTTGGGGTCCCTATTTCAAACTTGACATTTTAATCCTAAGTTTCATGAGAGCATCAAATACTTATTATTATCTCCTAATTTGTTTATCTCGTTCAATTCCTTGTGAAAAATGCTTTAAAATGAGTATAATTTGTATATAGACCTAAAATATGAGTTTGGGACCAATTTGAAGGAAAAAAAAAAAAAAAAAAAAAAAAAGACGAAAAACGAAGTAAAATGACTAAAATGCCCTTGGTCAACTTTCGGGGCATGAAATAATAAATGGAGAGAACCAAAAGCAATGGCGTCAAGACTCTATGAATCTAGCTCTTCAATGTTGCAAAGTCGAGGGGGCAGCGTCTCGACGTTGTCACAAGTCCTGGACTGCGTTTTTCCAGCGCACACGTGATTTTTGGCTATCTCCATCTAGAGTGTCTCGACGCTATCGGCTATAGTATAAATGTATAATTTCCAAATTAGGGTGGTGTGTCTTTTGATCAATATAATTTTTGGATTCAACCGAAAATTTACCTCTAATTTTCAGTGTATTTTTCAGTTTTACCTTGTAATTTAGAGTTTTTAGAGTAGTTAGTATGGTGGATCGAGCCCGAGAGTGAGGTTCGGCTATGCCAATGGTGGGCTAAGCTCATCAATCGTGCAATCGAGACTCGAGAATATAAGTTTGGTTTTTATTAATGAAATTTATGTGCTTAATTGCTTGATTATGTGTTTATGTGATCTTAGCTTTGTGCCTACAAATTTAGTAATCTTAAGAGAGATTGACAACCTCGACCCTGGCTTGCTAAACTTTTTGCAAATAAAAAGTAGTAAATATGAGTGCGTTGTGGCACAATTCACGCGTGACCTAGGGCTAGGAGATTTAATTATTGTGATTTAGGTCTAATCCCTCTGATTGCATGCATGTTTAATCTCTAGCTAGTTCCCAATGCAGTTTAGATTAGTTAATTGATCAATTTGCTAGTTTAAACTAGAATCTAGCTAAGTGTGTTGACTTGTTTGTAATAGTGGAACACGGCTCTCTGACTGTTCCAGACGTACGTCGGGCTTAAGCACATGATTAGAACTTTTAGTTAATTGATGATTTAATGTAACCAAACTGAATCTCGAGAGTTGCGATTACATGATTCTAAGGTTAGATTCACCATCCCTTTTATTTTCCTGTGTTTTTAATTTCTAGCATTTAATAACTGTTTTTATATGCTTTTATCCAAAATCCCCCCATTGTCGTCCGAACAGAAAAGAAATTAGAAATTCACTTGCATAAATTTCTTGTGTTCGACCCAAGCTACTACTACTGCAAAATATAGGTTAGTGCCCGTGATTATAAATTTATTTAAATAGAGACTTCGACAACCTCTACTTTCAGATGGACGCAACAATTTTCTTCATATTTTTTAATTCTTGTAGTGATTTTGATGGTGCTTCTTCTTCAAACTAAATTAGTTGGTAGTTTTCATCCACAAGTAAAAAAACTTTCTGTTATAGGCAATTTTGGACCACCCCGATATACAAGGAGCTGACGAGGACAACCATGGAGAAATCGGGCTGAAAGATGGACCAAGGAGGCAAAACCGGCAAATGGGACGGGCCAAGACCGAAGGGGTCGGGTTTTCGGCCCGACCCCCTGCTCGGCCCGCTCGCGCGGGCCGAGTCCGTTTGGTCCCGTCTGGTCCCCACTGCCACTGGATGCCCCGGTTTCGCCTGGTTTGACCTAAAACGCCTCCGAAACCCTAAAAAAGGCTAGGAGGATGAACAGGTATTTATATCCCTCTTCGCCACTGAAGAGGGGATCCCGAATTCTATCCCTAAACTCCACTCTCTATTCTCCGCTTTCTCCTCTTGCTCTTACTTTTCCACGCCCTACCGTTCTGTTTGCTGACTTAAGCATCGGAGCCGGTGTGGCGAGCACCACACCGGTGTGCAGGTTTACTGTCTTGCAGGCCACGTCTTCCCCCCTCATCTACAAATTTACCGTTGGTGGCACGTGAAGGTCAGGTGAGATCCTCTGGCCAAAATCGACCATCAACACTTTCAATTTTGCCACAAACTCTCTTCTCCTCTACACTCAGTCGTTGAGTTTCCCACATTCTATTGTTTCGTCAACACATAGACACTCATTTATATAATGTTATATTTATGTCTTTTCATGTTTTTAACCATTTTGGAGAAAAAAAAAATCATTTTTTACCCTATCAACTAGATCCCTCACTAGCAACACAAACCCTTTTTCGTTTTTTCCTTTTTTTTTTTTTTTTTTGAGCTCGCTTCATTTGAAACTAAAGTAGATATAATATTCTTTATTTTTTTTTTTTTTTTGAATCTAATATAATATTCTTTATGCTCTTTGTGCTTTCCTATTTTTTAATGGAAAAGTACTATTAGAATTTCAGTGTATATTCTTACTTCATGTGCGAATATATAAGAATTATATGAAATAGCTAGTGTCGAAAGTACTCGATCTATTCCACAAGTATAAGCAATAAAAACTTGGTCATCAATCCATCCAAAGTTTGTTCAATTCCAGCTCCTAAATATGAACTTCAAAGGCTAAAATATTGCCCTGATTAACTAATCTGCTGCATGATCGTGCAATGTAGTGTGGCACACTGCTCGGTGCATGTATAGCAGCATGGTCTTTTTCTTTTGTTCCTTATAAACAATCTTCCATGTTGGAAGATCAATTGTTTGGGACTGATTTTGAAATTGTTAAAATCACTTTTGTGATGTTCAAAATCATCCTAAAAAACATACCCTTAATCATTGAAAATTAATTTGATGTTTGATTTTACGCTTTTAAACGCAATTTTCATATTATCAAAATTGATTTTGAATTATTAAATGCATGTTTCAAAATGATTTTGAATATGATAATCAACATCACTCTCAAACATATCCTAAATTTTGTTATGTTTTAAGGAAGTCTTTCAAAAAACTCTATTTTTCATTTAACTACTAAATAGATCCCAAGATAATACTTTTTAACGACCATGAGAATCTTGGAACAATTTAAAATTTAGAGGGGAAAAAAATAAATAGAAGATAAGATCAATCTTCACATTGTCGTCAACATGAGCATAATTCAATTGACATAAGACTTGTACTAATGACATAAAGATTTGTAGTTCAAATCTCCCACCACACATGTTGTCAAAAAAAAATCCTCACATGGTCTTTTTTTTTTTTTTTCTTTTGGGATAAAAGCCTAATTTATTCCATTGGCAATGTAATTGGGCAAGTGATACAAGGGAGAAGCCTTGGTTGGATCAAAGCAAGAAAGCTCCTCCATGGCCTTCCCCATCAACTCCTTCACACTTCTCTTGGCTCCTTCCATCCCCAATAATTTGGGATATATAGCTTTGTCACTCTCCAAATCCTTCTTTGGGGTCTTCCCCAACTCCTCTGAAGACTTTGTCAATCCCACAATGTCATCCACCACTTGACACATCACTCCAACATGCCTTCCATATCTCCTTAGCCTCTCTATCTCCCCGTCGTCGCCTCCTCCCATGATTGCCCCACAGACCGTCGACGCCTCGATCAACCTCGCCGTTTTTTGCAAGTAAATGTACTCGAGCTCGACAAGGCTCACTTCTTTACCCTCGCAATGGAGGTCTAGGAGTTGCCCTCCGAGCAACCCATCGAATCCAGTTCCCGAAGCAAGCTCGATAATGGCTCTTAGAATTCGTTCAGATGAAACGTTTTGCGTTCTCTCAGCTATGTGTTGAAATGCTAGAGAGAGGAGTGAGTCTCCAGCTAGAATAGCCATTTCTTCGCCAAACACCTTTTTAAGAATATAAATAAAAGATTAAATGTATGTTTGAGAGTGGTCTTAAAATATGTAATTTCAGTAAAATTAGTGTGATTATAAGCACCTTGACTTTATAGTAAACATTTGGTTCTACGATCTTAAAAGATGTATTTCCTTAACAATATTTTGCTTAGATAAAAAATACACTATAAGTGTTTTATGGTAGAGTACTTTAAGTGAGATTGGTTTTTCTAAAAGCATTTATAAATCACTTTTGAAGAACGATCATTTATGGACGAGTGCTTTTGGTCATGACAAAAGTGCTAAAACATGGTCAAATTTTATAATAAACCATTAGCAACTAGCAAGCCTTTGGATACAATGGTAGTTTAATGTAAGTATTAGAGCTAGAGATGCTACGTCGTTTGAACCCTTTATAGATATCATTTATTCTCCAACTAATACTCACAAATCATATTTTCCTATCATGTGTTAAGTGCTCAAATCTTTGGAGGGTAAATTAGAGATGAGCTTTGAAATGGTATGAAAAATTATAGTAATCTTTAACTATACTCCCAAAAATTTCAAAATAATATTCGGTTAGAAACTAAAAAAATCTAAAAACACAGAAATAAAACCTTTGAAAAAGTACTTTTACTTCTAAAAAAGAATCTTTTTTTTTTTTGCGACCAACACTAAAAAAGAAACATTCTTTTTCAAAAATCATCCAAAAAAAAAGTATTTTAAATTTACATCATTGGAGACTTAAACTTTTGAATTGAATGATAACAAACCTTATGACACGTAGGCTTCCCACGACGAACATCATCATCGTCCATGCAAGGAAGATCATCAAGCATCAACGACATGGTATGGATCATTTCAATGGCGCAAGCAACGGGCATGGCTTGAGCTTCGTCTCCACCGACGAGCTCGCACGAAGCAAGGCAAAGAACGGAACGAAAGCGCTTTCCGGGTAACAAAAGAGAGTATCTCATGGCCTCATGGATCTGCGTAGGGTGCTGCAATGGCACTGTTTGATCCAAAGCCTCATTGACTCGCTTTATCTTGGAGCTCAAGTAGTCTTTGAATTCAAACTCAGGCAAAGAAGGATCATTATTATTCTTCAATGAGTACTTCTCTATGTTTGTGAATACATTAAAGGCTTCAACTTTGGCAAATGTTGTTCTTCTTTGGTTGCTTTTGAAGCCAGTGTTGAGTGACCTCAAAGGATGAAATCCAAACAAAGCTTTGGCAACTGCCATTGAAGAGAAGAAATTTAGCAAAGAAAAAGTTGTGTTTTTTCTTCTTTTTTCTTTGGTGGGTTGAATGAGGAAATAAAGTTTGATGATTATTTATGTTGCATAAATAATTTGGAGTTTGGGTATGGGAATCTTTGTGCATTATTTGAATTTTGTTTTATTATTGATCAGATGGGGAATCTTTATTACTGTACATGACACATGTTTTTCAAATGGGGAATTTTTGTTTTGCCCTGGCAATAGAAGTGATAGGTGACCATGCCTACTTGGATCTATTGAATTTTGTAGTAAGATTCGTGAATTTTTCAAGTTTAATTTCAAATGGTGACAATGCCTACGTTGAAATTTTTGTTATATATATATATAATTAGTGACTTTTTGCTTTATGTCAAATTACGGTCGGTGCCTCTTTTTTTTAATAATAAGTTCGTTAATTTTTTTTAGAGAGAGGAGAGAGGAAAATTTTTTAATTTTTATTTTAATATTTTAAAGTGTCATGTCAACTTCTATTAAAAAAAATTAACTGGTAGGGGGACTTAATAGAACTGTTTCCTAAATCCTGAAGACTTGATTATCCGATTTTGAAACCTGGAGACCAAATAGACACGATCTCAAACTTGAGGGATGATCAAAAAGGTTTTTTTTTTCCTCGAATTAAAATAAAGATTTTGCCAACATTGTTGAGATGTAATTTCCAAAAATAATTTGGAAAAACATACATCTATAATCTATGATATATGTTGATGCCAAAATTTGGTTAAGGGACTCACCTGACCTTCACGTGACATCACCGATAAATTTATTTGAATGGGAAAGACAACGGTAAATTTATTTGAATGGGAAAGACGTGGCCTGCAAAAGAAAACTAAGTACCATGCTTGCCACACCGACTCCGATTAAGTCAATTGGGGTATCATAAAAGTGAAGCAAGAAAGTAATAATATAGATGAAGAAAATAGATACCAAGTTGAGTCCCTCTGACTTGGGTGAACCTCTTCTATTTATAGCTGAAATTAGTGTTTTCTCTTTCCTTTTAGGGGAGTGAGTAGCCTAAAGATTGATTTAGGCCCATTGGACCTTCGTGGGCTTGTTTCTCCTCTAAGCTTCTATCATTCTGACTTTGAGCTAGGTTCAAATTTACCCATAACAATATATATAAAAGTACGAATGTGGAAGAGTCTTTTTTTTGGACGATATTAACTTCGACTTTTTAAAGAATACCTAATTTATCCTTATATTTTTAATTAAAATAAAGTTTTTAAAACCTTTCACTACCCATCCACATACTCACACTAAGTTACTAAATACTCGTGGTTTTTTCATTTATTATCATTCTTTATAATTATTTTACTATTTATTAGTATTTAATTAAAATATAAAATCCAATGAACATTCATTGCTATAGTCCTTATTAAATTTTTTTAAATTAATAAAATAATTGTAGACACCGTATTTGGTCCGACTTGATTTTTAGTAATAATATTTGAATTTTGGTATGTAACTAAGAGTGTAGCTCAATTGGTATAAAAGTGTATCGATAATCCCAAGATCTGTGGTTCAAATCCCCCTCCCCACATATTATCAAAACATTCGTTTTTTGGTTTGAATTGTTTATTTTCATTTCATTTTATTTTCTTTTTTGTTTTTATTTATTTATTGTTTATTATTATTATTTTTCTTTTTTGGTCTTCCACTCCCCCTTCCTTCTCCCTCTCCCCCTTCTTCTCCCAACCTTCCACTATCTCCCCCACTTTCTCAACCCCTCCCCTTATTTCTCAACCCCTTCTCCAAGGTCTCCTATAAAAGGAGAGTTTATGGAGAAGGAACAACAAGAACAAAAGGTGGTGGGAAATGGGAGAACAAGGAGAGAAAGAAGTGAAGTTTGAGAGAGGGAGAGAAATTTTAATCTTTTGAAAGATTGAGTTGCTCGTTGCTTCGCCGCCACCGCTCACCACATCGTCCCCGCCATTGAAGACCTACGCCGCCGCCACTCCGACGAACTCCGCCACTAATCCAATCCCGATCTGACATCTGTCGCCACCGCAAACTCCAACCATCCGAAGAACCAGGAGTAACTTTGACCCACATTCTAGTGAATTTTCATGGAAGAGAAAGGTAAAGAAGAGTTAAGTGGAGGAAGAAAAGGAAAAAGAAAAGAGGGAGGGAGAAGAAAGAAGGTGGGTCCATTATTATTGTTTTTCTTTTTTTTTAATTTCAATTTCCTTGTTCTTTATTCCAAGGAAGGTGGGTCCACTGTTTTTTTTTTCAAAATTTCAATTTTCTTCATGTCTATTCTAAAGAATGTGGGTCCAATACTTTTTTTAAAAAAAATCAATTTTCTTTATTTTTATTTATGTACTTTTTGTCTTCTCTTCTTATTTCTTTTAGAAAAGAGCTCAAAACAAAAGGAAGTTGTTTTGTTTTCTAACTTCACAAACCTCTTTTAATTTAAATAGAGTCAAATTAGAGTTTTATTCTAAAATTGTCATTTGGTTCAAAATTAAAATTGTCAAGTCTCAATAACAATTTGTTTCAAATTGGAACATTAATGGCTATTTGGTTTCAATTGAAACTTCCAAATAAATTTTAAATTAGATTTCAATTTGAATATCTCAAGCCAATTTCAATCAATTTCAATTCAAAGTATTGGTTTTAATTCTGTTTTGTTTTTAAACTTGGATTTTCAATTCAATTTCATTTTGGTTTTAAATTGATTTGACTTCAATTTGGTTTGATTTGCAATTTTAGAAATCATTTTAATTTGATTTAGTTAATTTTCAATTAAATTTCATCGTTGTTGTAAATTGATTCAATTTCAATTTGATTTTCTAAATCAATTTCAAATTACATTTAATGTGTCATTTCTCGAATAGATTTCATTTCAAATTGAATTTACATTGAAATCTCCAAATCAATTTCAATTTCAATTAAGCTTTAACTTGAAATTTCAAATTTGAATTTGACATTGGTTTTAATTGACTTAATTTGAATCAATGTCTTCAATTCACATTAGAGATCTCAATTCCATTTTGATTCTAAATTTGAATTTTCAATTTAATTTCTTTTGAGATTTTAAAGTCAATATGATTTTAAGGTGAAATTTCACAATTCAATTTTCAATTCGATCCTTATTTGATATTCACAAATGAATTTCAATTTTATTTTAAATTAGATTTTCAAAATTGATTTCAATTGGATGTAAATTGGGTTTCTTAAATAAATTTCAAAATAGGTTTTGGTTGAAAATTTTGAAGTTAATCCTAATTTGGTTAATATTTGAATTTCAATTTTTCTTCCAACGATTTAAATTTGAAATACCCAAATGAACTTCAAAGTGAATTTTAATTTGGTATTTAAATTTGAACTGTTTAAATGAATCTCAAATGGGATTTAATTTGAAGTTTCAAATTGGATTTCAATTTCCTACTTTCCAAAAATATTTCAAATTGATTTTAGATTGGACAAAATTGAGAAAGAGACAGTTTTTTTAAGTTGATTATGGAAACTTTAGGCTAATTTTGTTATTTAAGCTGCCGAAAGGGAACACCCTACCTGAAAATTAGCCTAAATATTTTTGCAATCAACTTTGAATTCGGTCTTAATTTAGAATTTTTGAAATCAACTTCAATTTGATTTTAAATTGGGTTTCTCAAAGCAATTTCAAAATAACTTTTAAACTGAGATTTTCAATTGAACTTCAATTTGGTTTTAGTTCGAATTTCTAAATTATTTAACTTTCTTTTAATTGATTTCAAATTCTTTATTTTAATTTTTTTTTAACTTTGAAATTTCTAATTAGTTTTTTTAATTCGAAAAATAAAAAATGATTTCTTTTTGTTGAATGGCGTCATACCACTCATAATTATTAATTCACATTTTATTTCTAAAATGTGAAATAATAGACACGAGACAGACAAAATCATGCACAACCTATGAAGTTGAGATAACTTCTCAAATTACAAATTTTCTTTTAGTTAAAAGAAGATTTCAACATGACAAACAATTATTGGGAATAACCTCACTCACTACATCAGATCCTTACTTGATGTTTTGAAGCTAAGGTAAGATCAAGTGGGACATTTGTTATTTGATATTTTTTTTCCTTCAAAATAAAGGACCATTTTATGTTATAAAAGGATAATTTTAAAATAAAATGTGGTAACCGTTTTTTAAACGGGTGTTGTAGGGGTGCTAACACTTTCCCTACACTCAATCGCTCCCGAGCCTAATTTTTGGTTTTTAAAGACCTGTTTTTTTTTTAAAAAATGGGTGACAAATCACACCCCAAGATGATTGGTGGCGACTCCAAACCTCTCACCTCGAAAGAGACCCTTAGGAAAGGATGTCGGCCGCTCCGCGTCGCGATGACGTTGCGACAATAATTATTAAAGATTTTTTTTATTGCCACACCGCCACTATCCACCCACGTGAACTCTATTGTCTTTTTTTAGTTGTTTTAATTAATATTCATTATCATTTAATTAACATATATGTATGTGAAATATAAAAAGTTTTATCGCTTTATTTTTATAAATTAATTCTAAAAATTTATGAGTTTATCTTTAATTATATTTAATAATAAAATTCAAGAGTTTTATAACTATTTATGTTCTATGACTACATAGAGCACTCTTCAATATTTCTTCACAAACATTTGAGTTTCTCTTCTCCTTTGGTTTGCATTCTTCTTCTTCGATTGAAAGTATGCTTTTCTTCTTTTATTCATTGCTATATTGATTTTTCTTATAATTTTTTTTCAATTCCTTAATCTAACCTTCATCTTTAATTTGTCTTTTGATGCGCACAATGTTGATACTTTGCAATTTAAAAAAAAAAAAAAAAAAAAAAAAACTTGAAGATATGCAAATAAGAGAGTTATAAATGATATATTGCCAATTAAACTCAAATGAAAATATGTTTTAACTTGTAGATATTCTCCCCTAACATATGTATTTTAGTTTTAGTTTATAATTATTTTATAATAATTATAATTATTATCAAGTTTATATAGAATAAGAACTTTTTGTTATCTTCTCAAAAAAAAAAAAAAAAGAACTTTTTGTTATTAAAAAAAAAAGAATAAGAACTTTTTTTAATTTAGTTTGCAATATATGATTATATTAATGATTTTCTCCTTAAAACCATACAATTATCTTTATTTTTATTATTTTTAATAAATATTACATCTTATATGGTAAGTATTAAATAAAAAAAAAACTAAACTTAAGAATATATATATATATTAGAACGCATTTTGTTTAAAATAAATAAATATATATATATTAGAACACATTTTGTTTAAAATAAATAATATTTCGATTTAATAACTTTTCACAAGCTAACAATTGATACAATTTTTTAATATATATTTTATCATTAAATACATTAAAAAAAATTGATTTAGGTTCTTATACTATCTTTTATTTAAAAAAAAAAAAGAAAAAAAAAAACTATTTCGTAATGATATAATTATTAATCATAAAAGACTGAGACATTAAAATAGATTTTATTTTGTCCAAACATTAAAATAATTTAGTTTAGCTTAAGTTAAATTATATACTATAATAATTATTAATCCTACATAATTTAAAAATTATAGTATTAAATACTATATTATATTATAGATTTTTTTTTTTTTTGAAATATATATTATAGAATTTTTTTTCGACTAATTTTCTACGTAATACCCAAATTATCTTTAAATTACTTTTTTCCATTTTTTTTAATCGTAAACTTCTCTCACCCCACATATAGAGTGGGAGAATAAAATTTGAGTAATAATTAATGGTTAGTTATTTAATTAGTTTTTATTTAACCTATATCTATAATCTAAAATCTGCCTACATGAGCATAGTTCGACTGGCGGCTTGTACCAATGACAGAAAGGTTTATGGTTTGAATCCCTCCACTCCACATGGTGTAAAAAAAAAATGAGTTTTTTTTTAATGCTCTAAGTGTAGACTGTGATTTGATTAATTCCTTTCTAACCACATCAGATTAGTTTAACTGTTGCATCAAAACTTTTCACTTCACATATATATCCACAATGGTATAATATTGTCCACTTTAGACAACTTTTAATTCCACCCAAAAGGCCTCATACCAATGGAGAAACTTATCCTCACTTATACACCCATGATCATCCATTTGTCTAGCCAATGTAGGACTTTGGTCGCACTCCCAACAACTAGATCCCTCCACTAGCAACACAAACCATTTTTCGTTTTTTTTTTTCCTTTTCTTTTTTCTCTTTCCGCTCTAGAAAGTGAGATAATTAAGAATGTATTTTGCCAACATGATTAAGCATAGCTCAATTGACATAAAGTTTGTACCGATGACCAAGAGGTTTGTGATTCAAATACCTCTACCTCCCCATGTTGTCAAAAAGAAATTAAGAATGTGCTTTTTCTTTCCATTTTCGACATGATATTTTTTTCCCTTAATTGTATATAAGATACAAATCACTTTTATATATATCTAGCAATAATGGAATTTTAAAAATTAGGCTAATTAAAGTTTGCATGACTCCAAGCTTCATTTGAAAGTACTATTGGAATAACCGTATATATGCTTACTTCGTGTGTGTATAAGAATTATAATGAAATAGTGTTGAAAGTACTCGATCAATTCCACATATATGCATCAAAAACATCCTATCAATCCAACCAAAATTAGTGCAAAATTTGATGTAAAAATAACCTTTCGTGGTAGGGCCAACAAGAACACATAAGATGTGTGCTTTTGACCAAGAGGTCGTAGGTTCGAATCCTCCATCCTCAAGTGTTGTTGAAAAAAATTCAAGGTAGCTAGAAAGTGCATTTAACATTTAAAACTACGTTTCTTTTTTGTCATGTACTTCAGAAGAAACTCAAGAACATATCCTTAACCTTAGAATTTATATATTGGTCTATTTCAATTGGTTGACCAAACATAATGTGGTGCTCCTTATTGACCAAATAATTTTAACAAATATTCACTTGTAGCATACCATATCTCAATGGAGTGGCATAATTTTTCTATTGTATGTATGTTTCCATAATGACAGTGTTTTTTTCAAAATCAAACTTTGTTGTTCGGCATCTTGGACTGAATCCTTTAGAAGGGATTGTTAAAAGATCATCAATTCCTAATGAAATGGATGTAGCAATGTCATGCTGTAATAACTCAGGGACATATCCTTAATCTTATAATTTATACATTGTGTCTATTTCAATTGGTTGACATTACATAATGTGATGCCCTTGTTAACTAAATAATTTTGTAAACAAAGGATCCTCTGATGTGACTGCTTTTGAAGTCAAGTGGGAGTGAACTTGTGAATTGCAATATGAATGGGAATGTAAAAGTGCGGCAGAGGGGAGAATAGATTGAAAGTGCTTTCCAAGTCCATATCACTTTCAACCTTCCAAGACAGAAAACGGATGAGATGAGAGACAAAGTTAAGCCCATCAGTTCATAGAAAGATAAAAGGTTAGATTATGAATTGATTCAATTTGGTCTCTGGTCTCCACTGGATAGACTTAGTTCCAATTTGGTCTCTAAAGTTTGATCTCAAGACGCTGTGTAAACAAACCACTCATAGATTGTTCCTTCTAAACGTAAGAAAAATGTTTTCTTTGTCTCTCATTTCTTTTCCGAATAAATTAAAGAACCTAGCTAATGGGTTGAATTCATCCTTGGCTACTATGAAACATGTTGGCCTTGTGTTGTAGAAGGAACTTTTATATTCTGTTTTAAGTTGAAGGTAAGAGCTCTATTTCAATAAAGGTGTAGAACTCAAACCTTTCTCCAAGAGGAAGTATATGAGCTTGTTAAAGCTATAAAGTATCTTAGAGTATTCCATTCCATTTTCTAACCGAATCCAGACTTGGTTCAACCTAGAAAACCTTGATACAAGCCCTCTATAAAGTCCATAGTCAGGTCATTCCAAGGAAAATATTTGGCACTGGCAGAGGCTATACAAACAAACCAAGTAGTTATCATTTCTAAAGTTTCAGTATAAGTATTGATTGTTCAGAAAAGAAATTAGGAGGAATTTCATGCACTCAACCACAAAGGAGAGACCTAATATTCAACAGAGCAAGAGTGTGTATTATCCTTGCTTTCCTCCAAAGTGGAGCTCTTCTTCCTCTGTATCTTCCCATCAACTTCAATCCTAAAAGTCTTGCTGCCTACCAAATGTGATCTTTTACCTAATAACTCCAGGACCTCATGAGAAATGGAGCTCAAAACTCAAAGAAAGCTAACTGAAAACTCCCCATAGAGGCCACAGAAAAGTTTCTCATCGACAAAAGAGAGAAGCAACATGTCATTTAATTCAACAACTGTCTAAGGCTTCATGATCCATCCATGTACCGACTGAAAATGCAGAAGAGTAGCCTCAAGAATTACCACAAACAGCCAATAGAAAGCATGACTGTTGTTTTCTTGAAGATAAAGTTCCATTTGAATTGACCCCTCTCTTATCATATAAGGCCTAGGCTATATATCACGAGTTCATAATTTATTTTTAACTAATGAATTTAGAAGAGCTCTAATTTCTTTCAAAGTAAAAATAAGTGAATAAATAAATAAAAGCCACCAATAATTACCTTTCGAATGAATAGCTTCCTTGAATATAAATTACTCTGCCAGAGAAAGGAGTACATCTCAACGTGTCAGTTCCATATAAAAACCTGCACATGCTTGGAAAAAATTAATCTTCTATCCATTAAACAACATCTCATTATACAGCTCTAGAGCTTTTGCTCTATTACCCTTCTTCAAGTAGAACAAGGTTAACGTTTGATATATAGATACACTTGGTGCTAGAGAACTATCTTTCATAATCTTGAAATACTTCTCTGCTTCCTCCAATTTCCCACATTGACAAAAGCTCCCAATAAGTGTCAAGAAAACTGACACTCCAGGAGACAATAATCTAGATTCCATTTCATAATAAAGCTTCAGAATTTCCTGAATTTCACCCTTTTTCCTAAATCCTATGATTAGATTGGTGTAAGTGGTTTCATCAGGTAAAAACCCTTTATCTAACAAAATGGTTAACATTTCATTGGCCTTTTTCACATCTCCTTTCTCACAAATCTTAGCTATTGCCACATTGAAAGCTGAACAACTGGGAAGAAACCCTCTTTCTAACATTTTCTCACACATTCTCAAGCTTTCTTCTGCATGTCCTGATGTAGCACACCCTTCAATGAGAAGATTGAAGGTTTCAGGATATGGCTTCAAACCCATGTTTTCCATCTCTTGCATCAAGCAATGAGCTTCCTCAATCTTTCCCTCTCTACAATGGGCACCAATGAACAAGGTATAAATGAAAGAATTTGCCTTAAACCCTCTTTTAGACATTTCTTCAAACACTTCCCATACAGATGTTATGTTCCCAAGTTTAGCTTCAGCATAAACAATTAGTGAATAAGCAATGTCATCAAGAACCATATTTTTCTGCAACATTCTCTTCAACAACATTACACTATCTTCAACTCTCCCCTCTTCCAAAATCCTGTAAATCAAACAAGCATTGACCATCAAAGGAGGAGAGCAACGACTGCCATGGATTCTACTCAACATATCAGAAATTTCTTGCAATTTACCTTCCTTACACAACGAATTGATCATGATCCTAACAGTAATTGCATTTGGGTAAACTCTATTCCTTATCATTTGCTCATAAATCTTCCAAACCTTACGATACTCATCAGATTTTTCCACAACATGAATCAAAGTGTTGAAACTTATCAGACTCAACGAGAACCCACGTTCCTTCAAATGGGAAAACATACTAAAAGCAAAATCAATCAATCTCAATTTAGCGCAAGTCTGAATCAATAAATCGAACACAAATGGGGATGAAGCAGTCACCTCATAAGTATCCAGTAGCGAATCTACAACAGAGAAATTGGAGGAGTTACCCTCATTTTTCTTCAAAATAGACTCGAGCAAAGCTCGAGCATCGATTACCAGCCGCGCTTTCACCAAAATATGGATCATAATACCGTAAGATTGAAACCCATGATTGAAATTCTTCCTCTTGGCCGACCAGTGGAAGAACCCCAGAGCGCGTTTGGCATCAACGGGCTGCTGGAATTTGAGCAAGACCTTTTGGACCAAGAAATCGTTTAGTTCGAGCATCTGGAATTTTCGAGTAAGAGTGTCCCAGCTTTCGCGTCTTGTGAATGAATCGCATATTGAATTGACAGTTGCATCATCATTAGTAAGTTCATCTGCAACTGCAATTGAGTTGAGATTTCGTATGAATGAGCAGAGGGAAATTCTGGATGATGAGAGAAGAAACGGTGGCAGTTTTTGGCGAAGTAATGACATTATTTTAGAGAAATTGAAGAAACTGAAGAACATTTATGGAGATTTTTACGAGCCAATCCATAGAATTTTCTGAAAAACAATCTCTTCTCAGTCAAAGATCGAGTTGCAAATTACAAATTACAACTTACAAAAGAGTTGTCTATTTTCACTTGAAAATGCTAAATTTCGGTTTTGTGCTATACTTTTTCCCCCCTTTTTCTTGGTAAATTTAAATAGATATGTGTTTGGTTAAATTAAAAATTTGGTGAATGCGATTTTGAGAAAGAATGTCATTATAAAACCCGGTAAATAGTCCCTATCAATCTATCACTTACTCTTCTATTGAAATTCAAGAAATAATTTTAAATCTTAGGATTTGAAATCCGAAAAATGAATTTAAATTCTTTATATTGTTTGGAATAAGAAAGATTTTAAATAAATATTTTGTGTTAGGATTCTAGCGGAAAAAAGAAAAGAAATTTTCTCAAAAAAAAAAGAAATAAAAAAATTATTAATATAAACTTTTAATCTTTGACTTATTATTAATGGAAAATTAAAATATAACAAGGTTACCTAAGTAATTTACCTTTAATTAGGACCATTTTAGGGAGGAAAATGAAATTGTTTTGTTAAAATACAATTTTGTTCTCTATACTTTGGGTTATGTTCCATTGTAGTATTTACTTTCAAATGTCTAATTTTAGTTTGTGTACTTTCAATAAAACTTAAAATTCAATCCCTACCATAAGTTCTAATTTTCATCAAAATTGGTTAAATAATAATAATAATAATTTTCATGCAAGAAAAGACATAATGTGAAAACATTTTTAAAACTTATAAAAAGAACGCTAATAGAGACTACTTCTTTTAAGGAAAAATAACAATAAACTCTCCTCAGGAACCAATTTTAAGCTTTATTGAAAGTATATGAACTGAAATACAATAAAACCCAAAGTATAATGATGAAAATGGTATTTGTAAAACTCGATTTGAAATCACTTTTGAATTCAAAATATTTTTTTTCATGCGATGACAAACTTTAGAATTTATTTGATTCTAAAACTTTGATAGATGTTACAATTTGTACCTTGGTTCAATTTACACTAAATTCCCACTCATTTTAATTAAAAAAAGATGTAAAAAACTCAAAAAGAAAAACACTAATTAAATGAAATTAATTTTTACCTAAAATTAAGTTTGATTAAGACACAAAATTGACTTAACTCTTCCGAGACTTAAAAATTTCAACAAAAATCAGCTCTAATGTCTTTTTTTTCTTTCTCCCAGCCTTTTCCTTTTAATCATAACAATAATTTCATTTACATTTTTTGAAGTTTAAATTGAAGATGACACATTTATCCAAGTTTAAGATAAAATTTAATACAATTTTTCGAACGTAGGATAAAAGTTAATGTCCAGGGTCGTTTGGTTTGAAGTTTAGTTTAAGATGTTTGGAAATAGGATGTTAGGAAATAAGATGTGTGAGAAGAATCAAAGATAACTGTGTTGGGTTATGCATGAGAATGAAATCAGATGTCTGAAAATGAATGTCTGTGGTTGGAGTTGCATTAGAATAATATTAGAATTGCAAATAAATAAATAAATAGTATTTTTGTTTTGTTATTGCAATTACTTTCAACTATTTTATTACATTAGTTAAGTTATCTTTATTAAGTAAAATTATTAAAATAATTTTAAGCAATTAGTGTTTAATTCAAATTTCATTAATTAGTAAATTTATTATATTATAAATAATAAACCTTAATTTTTAGGTGAATCAATCTTAATAATTATCTTCAAAATATGTGTTGATGTCAAAATCCAGACAGGAGGCTCACCTGACCTTCACGTGCCACCAACGGTAAATTTGTATGAGGAGGGAGAGGACGTGACCTGCAAGACAAGCAAACACTGCACACCGGTGTGGTGCTTGCCACACCGACTCCAATGCTTAAGTCATAAAACTGATAAAAGAGCAAGAGAAGTACAGAGTTCAGAGAATGAATTTCAGATCCCTTCTTCAGTGATGAAGAGAGGTTTAAATACATGCTCATGCTCCTAGGGTTTTTAGGAATTCGGAGGCGTTTCGGGACGAATGAGGCAGAATCGAGGCGGCCGTAGTAGGGACCGAACGGAGGCGAACGACCTCGGCCTCGGGCCAAGGCCGACCATATGGGTCGGGCCAAATCGACCCGACCCGTTGGTCTGGTCTTCCTCTGGGTCGACTTCCTGGTCCTATCTCCGCCCGATTGTCCTCATCAGCTCCTTGTGCATCAGTGTGATCCAAAATTACATATAACAATATGTATTTAATAAAATTATACAAACTTTTATTTGTAATTAATTAATAAAATATTCCAATTGAAAGAATATTGATAAATATTATATTTCAAAAAATTGATTGTATGTTCATAGTAGACAGTACAAAATTGAAGAAACAAAAAAGATGGAGGGAAGAAAAACAGGAAAAAGTTAGGAAGAAGAGGTAGAGAAAAACAGAAGGAAAACGGAAAAAGAAAGAAAAAAAGAAAAAGGAAACAGGAGAAAGAAAAGAAAAAAAAATGGAGGAAAGAAAAATAAGGGAAAAGTGAAGAAGAAGTGGCAAGAAAGACATAACAATGACCGAAAAAAAAGGAAAAAAAGATTGATGAAATAAAATAAAAACAAAAAAAAAAGGAAGGAAAAGACAGAAGAAAGAAAAGAAAATGATGGAAAAAGAAGAAGATGAACGGAAAAACAAAAGAAATATGGGGGAAAAATGTTAAAAGAATGAGAAGAAGAGAACAACGAAGGAAAAACAGGGGAAAAAAAGAAGGAAAAAACAGAAGAAAACGAAGAAAAAAAAAACGTACCTAGAGAGGAAAAGAGAAAACCCACCCTTTTGAATGAGTATAACAAACCCTTCCATGTGCTTATTAAATGATGTCTTAAATTGAAACCTCGAAACAAACATGGCCTTTAAAAGCCTAAGTATATTCCCTCCTTTAAAAATCCTCAACCAAATGGATCCTAAATAGTTATAAATATCATTTATTTTTAATATATATATTACTCCTATTATTGAGATTGAAAGTTCAAATATACAACTGTCACATCTATTGTACTAAAAATAGAAAAATAAATAAAGAGTGAGAAAATAGAGGACAACTTTCTTATATGTCAAATTGTAGATTTTAAAAATGAGAAGTCTATAGTTAGCATCTTATGTTGTTTAAGTAAAGCTAACACGTAAGTAACGCTTGATGGCAAATTAAAAGAAAACTAGTAAAGTGAATCTAAACATGGTTCATAATTAGTTTTTACCTTATATTTTTGGCCTCAAGGTCAAATGTTTGAATTCTTAACCAACTTATTAGTGAATTCAAAAAAAAGAAAAATTAAAAAAATAGTAGAGCATTTATTATTGCATAAATGAGCCTTGTATACCTCCAATAGTTGTACATGTCTTAAGTGTTCTACAACAAATGTTGATGATGGTGATCTCTTGATAAGATAGGAAGTGATAAATACAACTTCTCTTTTAAATATTCTTTACAACCCAAAATTTGACAAAAGAGCATCATGTTTTCTCAAGAATATCCATACATTTTATTCTCTCTACATCCCCATTTTGTCATAGAGTACTCTTTTTAGCTATCAAATGTCAATTATCTTGTTATCAAATGTCAATTATCTTGTTATACCATGACGTTGTTGCTATTATATCACTAATCGAATTTCTTGACAAAACGCATCAATTATTATTTAATTCAACTCTCAATTTAAGTAGTCGTAATTTCATGAGAAATCTTTCTTATCAAAAGAAGTATGTACCAAATATAATAAAAGTTTTTTTTAGGCCTAGCACATGTTTAATCTTAGTAAGTATCATTTTTCAAATTATCATAGTGTGTGGAACTTATTTATCCAATGCCTATAAATTGACATTGATGATCATTACCTAAAATCATATTCCCATAACTTCCAAGCTTATGGTTTGTTAGTAAAATAGCTAGCAATGGCCTTTATTTTGTGGTAGTGCTTTCCTTGTTCTATTCTTATCCTTGGATTTTACTTTTTGTTGTTTTGAGGACAAATTCTTTTGAGGTATCCTTTGTGGTAAGGAAAACACTTTTTAAACTTTTGCTTCTTGACTTTGAACTTGACTTTCTTCCTTTGTTACTATTCTCTCTCTTTCACTTTTTAAAATTTTCATGTTTCAATTCTAAAGTTCTAGTTCTTTAGGATGTGTTTGGATTAAAAGATTTTTTTTTTAAATCTAGAGCGTTTGGAAACGGAAAAAAAAATATATCTATTTTTAAATAATCAAATCGATTTAAAATCATTTTTAAAGAATCACTTCAAAGTAACTTTGTCCAAAAATGACTTTTAACATTCATATTTATGGTAATTTAACATTTGTAGAATCGCTTTTAGATATAAAGCAACCAAAAAATTTGGGATTAAAATCACATTTAAGAAAATGTAACTATTGTAAGGATGTTGTATTGTCTGCCACGTGTAGCTCCACGAGGAAAGAGTACTCGCAAGCCAAGGTAGAGAGGAATTAGTCGCGAAAATTTCTAGTACTACCGTAGTACATACTACATCTATTCAGCATTTGACACGTCATTTAATGAGCATTTAATGATATAATATTTTATTTCATGGGTCCCACACAATTCTTAAATACTTCCTTCATGGCAAACAATGAATGGAGGTAGTATGGAAAATTTTCCATACTACCGTAGTACTAGAAATTTTCTCGAGATTAACCCTGAGATGCGACTAAGAGTCATCCCAATACCTCGACCCACTTAATTATCTACCAATACCTCACATTGTTAATTTAAAGAATTGGAGGAGATGTTTGGCAAGGTGTCACACCAATGCAAGCCTTTTCATAAAAATTGTTTTTTCTAAAAAGTATTTAAATTAGAAGGTATCTCAAACTTACTCATAGTCGTCCAATACTACATCTGCTTGAAACCTGTCTTTTCAAATTTTATTCAAAACTTTACTTCTATAATCGATCAAGATTACAACTTGATTCAGTGTTCATTTTCTCATCAATATTTTGAAGTTTAGTGATAATTATCCAGTTTTTTGGTTAGGTTTTTTTATTCATCCATTCAAATAATCTTTCGTTATGATAGAGTTTACTCGGTAGGATCGTATATATCAACTTTGTAAGATACAACTCCTCAAGTTTTGCTTCTCATCAAAACTTGATGTAATGTAATATATTGTGTTAATGATGTTGTAAGTAATTTTATGTTGTTTCTCCATGTGTCCAGATGATTCAAAACCTTAGTTTATTAGCAAGTTTTTCTATTGCATAACCAAGAGACTTTTGTTTTCATCATCAATTGATTTAAATTCTCTTCGACACTATATATTTTTACTTAAAATATGGTTATCATTTTTTTAAGTACAACAACATTTGGGGTAGGAGATTCAAACCTCTGACCTCTTGGTCGAGAGTACATGTCAATTATCGTTGACTTATGCTTGCTTTGGCTAAAATATGGTTATCATTCCTTTTAACCATGTTTGTTGTTTCATTTAACCTATTATATAACCCAAAAAATCTTATCCAATCCAATTTGATTGTGATATATATAATCATGATTCTAGATTTTTTCTTGGCCCACCCCACTAATTCAATTTGGACAAATCTATTTCATTATTAAAATCGACGCTAAATTAATAAACCAGATATTATTTAGTTTCTCTAACCATAAGTTAGACTTTATTCATTTATTTATTTGAGAAAAAGCTAGACATTACTTAATTTCTCTAACTAACTAATATATATATATATATATATATATGAAGTAATTGCTTACAATGAATTATATAAATGTAAGCTAACTTGGTCTTAGTTTAGTAGAAGTATTATTAGTAACTTTTTTTTTATCAGTTAAAAATTTAAAACTTCCACTTCTATATTTGTAATTCTATATATATTTGGTTGAGAAAAGTAGAAAAAATTTGTAACTTTTTCTCCATGTTAATGCTCAAACCGCCAATCATATATTTGTAATATACAATATAATATATTTTGGAGAATTAGATAAACTATTTTTACATTAAACTAAGCCAGATTGACAATTTCATCATAAACTTTCAATTTATTTTTCAAATTTCAAATTAGACCTTAAACTTAGTTAATTGTTGTCATCTTTACCTATATTCAAAATTTCAAGTTTAAGGTAATTTTTTTTTTAGAAAAGTGATACTTTATATGTAATGCCTAATTCATTAATTTTTCAACAGTTATTCAAGTTAAAGGTACAATTTGATGAAATTCAAGATAAAAATTGATACTCTTTCAAATTTAGGAATAACTTTTCATTTTATTTTTTCTATTCTTTTGAAGTGTATAATAATATTTGTAACTTTTCATTTTATTTTTTCTATTCTTTTGAAGTGTATAATAATATTTGTAACTTTTCTTATAAATTGAAATGTTTGAAACTTATGTTTGTAATACTATATCCTTTTATAAGGGGGAAAAATAGAGTAATTGTATAAATAAATAACATTTAATTAAATTTTAATTGACAAAAGAAGGAGAGTTAAAGGAGGATTTTTTTTTTTTGGAAAAATAATTTAAAGGAGGAAAGTTATTTCTCAAAGAAAAAAAAAGTTATTTCAGCCCGTAATTCAAACATACGATGATTAAAAGACATTGCGAGCCAAAAAAAAAAACGTGGAAGTAATCAGTAACAGAAGGAAATAAACGGATAATTTTCACATGATTTAAGGAAAAACCAAAAATAAAAAATAAAAAATCATAAAACTGTACGGAGATCATAAAAAAGCAATGGAGCCAATTATAATTTATAAGTAGTAAAAAAAAAAGTTAAATATTAAATATATGACCGTTGTAATATAATATAACCAGCTGGTTTTATTATTATTTATTTTCTCTTTTTGGAGATGTGGGGTCCACAAACAGTATGTTTTGATTTGTTGCATAAAAGGGCCCGCTTTCCCTCCTTTTTATTGGCTCCAAGAATCTGATACAATGACTAACGGCTCTTGCACGGAGAACAAGACCAGTCACCACGTAATTGATTTTCATTTCTGGTAAAAAAAAAAAAAAAAAAAAATACACTTTTAGTCCCTAAGATTTGAGTTAGGTTTCATTTTGGTCTATGAGTTTTCAAACTGAACAAGGAAAAAATACACTTTTAGTCCCTAAGGTTTGAGTTAGGTTTCATTTTGGTCTCTGAGTTTTCAAACTCAACAATTTAGTCCCTGAGGTTTGGTTTGATTTTAGTTTCATTTTGGTTCCTCCATCCAATTTTCCGTTAATAATTAACGGAATGCTGACTTGGCACTAATTTTTAATTAAAAATATTTATTTTTTGATTTTTTAAAATACAAATATATTAAAATAATAATATTATTATTATTTTATATTAATTTTATTATTTGTTTTCCCCTCCCTCTCTCCTTCTTCTTCTTCACCTTTCCCTTCTTCTCCAAGCACCATCACCACCATCTACTCCCACTGTTCCGGTGGCCAGCGGCCGACGACAGTCACTTGCCAGCTACCGGCAACTCTTTTTTTTTTCCTTCTTCCTTCTTTCCTCTTCTTTCTCTCCATTGCCTTCCTCCTACTCGAGCTTCTTCCCCACGAAATGACACTGCAACTCCACGATTTCAAACTCACGAAACAATATGCAACCACCGTCGGAACGAAGAAAGAAAAGAAAAAATGAAAAAAAAAAGTCGGAACGAAGCTGGGATTTGGAAGCTGCAGATTTGAACTCGTGGGTTTGAAAGTTGCAGATCTGAACTCAGCAAGCACTGTCGTTTCGTGGGGAAGAAATCGTACAGATCTGGAACGAAATCCGAACAACTGAACAGCCGGAACGAAGACAGATCTGGAACGAAATCCGAACAGCCACATCGTGGGTTTGAAATCGAACGGATCTAGAATGGTTCGAGGTCTGTTCGTGGGTCTGTTAGCGATCTATTCACGTGGGTTTTTTCGTTGTGTGGTTGTGGGTTTTTCGTTGTGTGTTTGGCGTGGGTTTTTTGTTGTGTGTTTCGTCGTCGTGGACTGCGTTGGTGCTGCTGGAAGCACCGACGGTGGTTGCTGATGTACATGCTCGCTGGCAACGAGAAACGATGAAGAAGAAGAAGTTGCGGGTGTCATTTCATGGGGAAGAAGCTCGGGGAGGAGGAAGACAATGATGAGAAAGAAGAGGAAAGAAGGAAGAAGGAAAAAAAAGTTATCGGTCGTCGGCGAGTGGCCATCGTCGGCCGTCGGCCGCTGGCGAGTGGTAGGAGGATGGTGGTGATTGTGCTTGGAGAAGAAGGGAAAGGTGAAGAATAAGAAGAGAGAGGGGAAAAGAAATAATAAAATTATTAATATAAAATAATAATAATATTATTATTATTTTAATATATTTGTATTTTAAAAAATCAAAAAATAAATATTTGTAATAAAAAATTAGTGTCACTTCAACATTCCGTTAATTATTAACGGAAAATTGGATGGAGGGACCAAAATGAAACTAAAATCAAATCTCAAGGACTAAATTGTTGAGTTTGAAAATTCAGTGACCAAAATGAAACCTAATCTAAACCTCAGGATCAAAAGTGTATTTTTCCCAAAAAAAAATAAAAAAAAATCCATTTTATTTTTTACTGCATAAATTTGTTCATCATACTAATTTTGTTTCCAAAATTTGATCTTCAACTAGTTGTTGTAATCGCCAACATGAACATAGCTCAATGGCATAATACATGTACTAATAATTGAAAGATTTGTGGTTTGAATTTTTCCACCTCACAAATTGTCATTTTGTAATTTCCATAGTTTTTGTTATTCTTACCTTACATCCACCATATTGTTTTAAGGTTAAAGTATGATTTTAGTCCCTCTACTTTGGAGACTCTATCTCATTTTAATTCTTATCCTTTCAAAAGGTTCTGATTTAGCACTTGCACTTTCTATAAATATTTTGTTTTTGTTTTTTTTGTTTTTTTTTTTGAGAAACTATAAATATTAAAATTGATCATTATAGTTAATTTGAAGTTAATTTTTAGTGAAATTTAATGAAATAATAATAATTTTTTTTATTTAAAAAAGACATATTCGAACAACCACATCTCAAAAAATTAGCTAAATTAAACTCATTTTAAACTTATCAAACTAAACATTGAAAATATAAAAGACTAAGGGACTATTTGAGATGTTGAGTTGGTTATAATAGCTAGGAATTATAATAGTATGTGTTTAAGGTGCTGATTATTATAATATGAGGTAAAATAGTGTGTATTTGAAGTACAGATTATTTTAATCTAACATAGGGTTAAAATAAAATAAGGTGAAAATACAAAGTTCAAAATAATATTTTAACATTTTTCATTTTCCATTAATTGGGCTCTGCATGGCCTAGGTCAGTTTTTAACCGTCTGATGCATCTGATCTGATTAGGCATCCACGTGATAAGTGGGCCCGTGGGCCCCATCTCTCTCTCTCTTGGCCTTATATTCCTTGCATCTTTTCCCACCTTTTCCCGGTTGCTTTACCTTGGTTTTAACTTGGCTTCACTCATTCTGTCCTTTCACTGATTCCCTTCTCCTCTCTCTTCCTTTCTTCCCCCATTGCTGCCTTCTTTAAGCTCTGTGTGAAGGGCTAAGGAGCTGCGAGCTATGCCTTCTCAAATGGGTCTTTCATTTCTCCTCTTGATTCTCCCTCTTTTCTCTCTGCAGGCCACCGCTGAAGGTGAGAAATGACGATTTCTCTGTTTGTTTATAAGTTCTTTTGTTTTTCCCAACTCTCTTGAGTTCTTTCTACTGAATCTGAGCTTTGTTTCTTTTTGTTTTTGTGGCCGATTTCTTTCATGAGCTGTTTTTCGTTTTGTGAATGTGATGTTTGCATGAGTGTATTGGAGTTAATTTTCATATCCGTGTGAAACATGAGGAACCCAGAAGAAAAAAGACAAAAAACAAGGAAAGGGAAGACTCCTCAGTAAATGGGTTTGAATTTCTGTAGGGAAGGTGTTTAATTAAATGCCCCACGACTGGTAGCTGGATGGGTAGTGAATAACTGCTGCTCTGTCATTAATGAAGGACTGTGGATTATGAAAATTTATTGCACTTAATCAAGCCTTTGGAGCTTTAATTGTATGTTCTGATTCAGTGTTAAGCTTAAACTAATACTAAATTCAGAATATTAAACTAATGGGTGAGGGAATGGTTAATTTTTTAAATATATTCTTGCTTGTAGCTTTAGAAATCAGTATGGGACCTATGCTTGGATATTATATTAAATCATCTCTAAATCTAGGAGTTTAGGCATATATTCCTAATACAGATTAATGGGTCGTCACCATTTTTTGTGATTTGTTTTTGCAGACGCATTTGTTGGTGTGAATATAGGAACTGATCTTTCGGTTATGCCTCACCCAACACAAGTGGTAGCCCTCCTGAAAGCCCAACAAATTCGACATGTTCGGTTATACGACGCGGATGGTGGGATGCTGATGGCCCTTGCAAACACAGGCATTCAGGTTATGGTAACTGTCCCCAATGAGCAGCTTCTAGGGATTGGCCAATCAAACTCTACTGCAGCTAACTGGGTTAATCACAATGTCATTGCACATTATCCAGCTACTAACATCACAGCCATTTCTGTTGGCTCTGAAGTTCTAACAACTCTTCCTAATGCAGCTAAAATCCTTGTCAATGCCCTGAAGTACATTCACTCTGCACTTGTTGCATCCAATCTTGACCACCAGATCAAGGTCTCTACGCCCCTTTCTTCTTCGATTATTCTCGATTCGTTCCCGCCTTCACAAGCCTTCTTCAACACATCATTGGATTCTGTTATAGTCCCCCTGCTTGGTTTCTTGCAGTCTACTAACTCCTTCCTTATGCTGAATGTGTATCCCTACTATGACTACATGCAATCTGATGGCTTTATTTTGTTGGATTATGCACTCTTAAAGCCTCTCCCTTCGAATAAAGAAGCTGTTGATTCCAACACGCTTCTTCGCTACACCAATGTTTTCGATGCTATGGTTGATGCAGCCTACTTTGCTATGGCTTCTCTAAATTTCACTAACATACCCATTGTAGTTTCAGAAACAGGTTGGCCATCAAAAGGTGGCTCTAATGAGCCAGATGCAACCTTGGATAATGCAAATACTTACAATAGCAACTTAATTAGGCATGTGTTGAACAAAACTGGAACGCCTAAACATCCAGGAATTGCTATTAGTACTTACATTTATGAGCTCTATAATGAGGACATGAAACCTGGGCCAATCTCAGAGAAGAACTGGGGATTGTTTGATGCAAATGGAAAACCTATATATATTCTGCGCTTGACAGGGTCAGGACTCGTGTTAGCAAACGATACAATGAACTCGACATACTGTGCTGCCAAAGATGGCGCTGACCCTAAGATGCTGCAGGCTGCATTAGATTGGGCATGTGGACCTGGCAGGGTGGATTGTTCAGCTTTGCTTCAAGGGCAGCCGTGCTACGAACCCGACAATGTGATGGCTCATTCAACCTATGCTTTCAATTCTTATTATCATCAAATGGGGAAGGCGTCGGGATCGTGTGACTTCAATGGTGTGGCTGCAGTTACAACCACAAACCCAAGTAAGAGAATCCAGCCGAATTCATCGTGTCCTTGTTTTTCTCCTGATGTTCTGCATATATTCACAGCTAACTTGTCTTTCTCTGTTGTCTTGATGAATGCAGGTCATGGATCCTGCTCATTTTCAGGAAGGTAAAACTTCATAAACAAAACTTTGCGAAAATACTAAATATACTCTAACCTATGAATTGAAGCTTATGAATTTACATGGTGATTTAGTATAGCATCATAGAAAATCTTAAGTTCATGTCGCGCGAGGTCGTTTTCTTACCAAATGATAGAGCAAAGTCAAAAGCACTTAAAATTCTCTACGAGTGAGCATTTGTAAATTGCTTTTGACCGATTAGGAAAACTATTTTAAAGTGATCTGTCAGTAAGCATTTCTTTAACATATCTTATGAACCATGTCAGAAACTTTTTTTTTCCCCAAAAGGTTGCCATTACATAAACTCAAGCTGCAATTGGGAATCATCCATTGATCTTAACTTGAGAATTTCTCATTACAGTGTTGGAAGAAATGGCACCTTGGCAAACATCACAGCCCCATCAATGAACTCCACAAATTCAGATTCGTCTGCAAGCGCTTTTGGGTATAATATTTTGAGTTGTGCAGTGATGATGGTTGGAGCCCTGCTTGGAAGCTCCATTTGGTTGTAAACAAGAAAGTGCTTTTGCAATTTTTTCTTCTTTCTTTTTTGGCTCTTTTTTTGGATGATCCATTAGTGGGGTGAGTTTATCTTGTCTCGCCGAGTGGTGATCGGGTAGTTTTAGATTGTTTCTCTTCTCAATCCCTCCATTCAATTTTGTACAAGTCAAGATGGAGTTTTGGAGAATTGAAATTGTATTAGGCTATTAGTTACTTAAACTGATGTAACATTTTTTTTTCATCTGCTTTGGGAATCAGAGCTTTATTATTATTCTTTGGTTAAATTATAAATTCATCTGTCATTTCAGTTTATGTATTTTTTTTTTTTAATGAAAGTATGTGTTGATTTAATTTTAAAATTTTAATTACAGTCTTAGATTTTAAATGATGATGATTGGTGGTATCGTTGATAGAATAGTTACGTGACATTCTATAAGATAATTTTTTTTAGTTCAATAACATTTGAAGGTGAAGGATTTGAATCTCTGACTTCTCCGTCAACAATATATGTCAATTAAAGCTATACTCACTAACCTATAGAATAAATGTGATCACATGATTAATTTGGTGGCTTTCATATAAAATAGATATTCAAATTGTTAAAAAAAAAATCAATTTGTTAAAAAGAAAAAGATATTCAATTCATTCATGAATTGTTTTTCTATTTTGAAAAAGAATAATTATATCTGGAAAAATCGGAAGCTTTTCGGGTAAATAATTATGACTCATACACAACAACTATAATATTTTAGAGAAACATTATATTGTATATATGAAATTTTTCCTTTTTTTTTTTTCTTTTTTTTGTTTGAAATGATTAGAGTTTATGGTTTATAAAAGTCTAATTTACAATCACAAATAGTAAATCTATTAAGAAAAATTTAGCTAGTCATCTAGATATAGTTGAATTAGTTAAAACATTATATTATTGATATAGATTCTCGACCAAACGATCATAGGTTCTTGTTTCCAATCATAAATGTTGTAGGTAATTTTGGACCACCCCGATATGCAAGGAGCTAAAAAGGACTGATACAATACCAGCCCAAGGAGACAACCAAGAAATGGGCCCTGAAAGAAGAATAGGCCAGAGGGTCGGGCCTTGGCACAACCCATATGGTCGGCCTTGACCTCCGACCACAAGTCCTTCTGCCTCTGTATGGTCCCTACTGCCCCGGTTCGTCCCGCTTCCACTCGGTTCATCCTAGATCACTTCCGAGCACCTAGAAAACCATAATTGAAGACATAGGTATAAATGGGGGTCTCCGACGCTCGAGAAAGGGTTGGGGAAAACTAACTACAGAAATACTTTTCACTGTTGATTTGACTTAGGCATCAGAGTGCAGGTGGCCTACACCACACCAATGTGCAGCATCTTCAACAAATTCACTGCTTGTGCCATGTGGTCAAGTGAGTAACTTGGTCAGATTTTGGCATCAACAATAAATATTGTTGAACTAACAAAAATTGTAAAGGGAGCAATTAATGTTAAAAATTAATTTATTAAGAAATTTCTTAAATTATCGTTTATTTTATTTAAAAAGAAAAAAAAAAGATAATTGTTAATGTTAAAAATTAATTTATTAAGAAATTTCTCAAATTATGGTTTATTTTATTAAAAAAAAAAGGTAATTGTTAATATTAAAAATTAATTTATTAAGAAATTTCTCAAATTATCGTTTATTGACTCGGTCAGTTTAGAATCGCGAGAAAAGTCAGGGAGAAACCCTAATTTCATCCCGCTATAAATACCTCGTCTTCGCCGATCTCAAATCATCCTTCGTCCATCGACAGTCTTCCAAGGATTCATCATTCTCTTTCTTCAATTTGTTTCATCATTCTTCGTTTTCAGTTTCTTATTCAAAATCTTCTCATGGCATCGAACTATGACTCCCTCTGCTTTTTTATCCATGGCATGGGGAGTACGAAAAGATGCGAAATCGATTTCAAAACGGTACTACTTGGACAGGCATTGCCGATCTATCTAGGGTTTTTGCCATTTCTCGTTGGTTCCACAGTCTTTTCGTCTCTCAAACCCACGCCAAACGGATCGATCGACAAATCCGATCCCGATTTCTTGTTTCTAACCATGTTTAATCTGGTTTTGTGAAATTGATCTGCTCGATGATGATTGTTTTTGCTTTAACCACACCGAAGCGAGCTGAGGTTGTGTTATGGTTCTCATTCATTTAAGCTTTTGAGAGGATTTTCTTCTTGTGCTTGGTTTTCGCCTGACGACTCTTCCTTCTATGATTGGAGGAGTTTTTTCAATTTTCCTCTTCTTTTAGGAGGAAGACGAAGGGAATGCCAATCGTTTGAAGTGAGTTCTTTTCTGGTCTTAAACGTTTTAGAATTCACCAGCTTCGAGCTTCCGCATGTGGAAAACCCTGGCCTTTTTCTGAGAGCAATTGATCGTCATTTAACTCTTTCACTCTACTGATCCATCGTCTTTCTGGTCGATTAGATTGATGCCTTCCTTTTTCGAACTAGCTTTCAGAAATGCTTTGTGTTTGTCTGGAATCTTCACTTTCTGGAAAGTTATTTCTGTTTGATAAATTGGTCTGATCTACCTGCGAAGCACAATGCATTCATATCTTTTGAAAGCAACTTTTGTTTTCCATAGTATTTGAAGTAAAACTGGGAGAAACAAACCATGTTTGCGATTGTCTTTTGAATTTGATTCTGTACAGAGATATTTGATTTATATATAAAGAGAACATAACAATCCGGTTTGAATGGCAATTTTATTGATAGGTTCATATTGGTTTGCATATTGATGGAACAAAGGAAGGGGATTCTAAACAGCAGAATTCAAATGCAAAGAACATTTTAGTGTAGGAGATTCTAACTTTTTTTAATTTTAAATATAATTTTAACCTTAATTAATTTTTGAACATGTTTAATATTATAATTTTTAGTTTATTTTGTTATATAAATTTTCATTTTAACAAAAAAAATTATATTATGAAATGGTATGTTTATCAAATATTTTTTTTTCCTTCTAATGTTATTTTTCTTAAAATTCGAATCCACTAAAAAATGTCATTTTAATTTTCACTTAGGTAAATCGCATAATTTAGAAAAGTTTTAAAAAATAATTCTGTCCTTCCTGGTTTTCAAGAAAACAAATGAAACTAAATTGCAATTTTCCTTTTGTATATGTAAACTAAATTGATATAAGTAAATACAAAAAAGAAAAAACAATATGGAAAATGGAAAAACTAAAAGAAAAAAAAAAGCAAATGAGGGGAATTTTTTTTGTTTCCAGCCGCGGTGGGTTTTGAGGAAAAAAGATGTGGGAAGATGAAGAATAAGAAAAAAGAAAAAAATATTTAAAATTCAAAATATTCTTTAAAAAAAATTGATGAGTATCTTAAACAACCAAAATGCAACCTTTGATGGGTAGATTTTGTCTTACTTCCTCTTTGTTAAGATAGATAAAATTCTAAGGCCAGTCAACCTTTGTTTCTTTGCTTTTCTACTAGCTAGACATGACCAATTAAAAGAAAAAGCCTCTCCTTTTTAGATAGGGGCGGATCCAAAACTTTATGTTAGGGGGACTTTTTTTTTTTTAAAGTATTTTAGGGGGACTTATATATATATATATAGTAGTACATGCTAATTACCACCGTAATTGGTTTGTTCATCGACATTTTTTAAGTTAAAATATACTTAAGTTGATGTACTTTGAGTTTGTCTTCTCAAAAAAAAAAAAAAGAAAAAAAAAAGATATGAGTTTGAAAACTTTCAAAATTTATAGGAGAAGGGTTAACAAAAAGTTAACAATATACTAACAATTTGTATTAAATATTAAAGTACAATTACTAAAATAAAATAAAAGAAGAAAATGATATCTTTAACTTATTTTTAATATAAATATATAAAAATGGAAATCATAATAATTATAATTTTTCTTATAGGATTATTTATTAACAAATAATCTAATCTTTTCAAAAAAAAAAACAAATAATCTAATATACACACATATATATATATAAGCATTTTATTTTAAAATAATAAAGAATAATAAAAAAAGGAGTTTTGATGGGGTGGAACACGAGCTGGGCGCAAGAGGATATATAAACATTTCATTAAAAAAAAAGGGAAAAAAACAATTTTGACCCCTAAACTAAGCATGTTGTATCAATTTTAACTCTAAACTTTCAATTTCATCAAATTAAACTCTGAACTTAACAACTTGTTGCAATTTGAACCTCAAACTTATATAAATGTTTCAAAGTGACCTTTGGTCAACTTTTCATTTGAATTGCTATTAAAGTAATTGGCAATTTTTTTTTTCTTTTTTTTTTTAATTCATATTGCATTAGTGTTTTGTAAGGAATTTGTTGGAAAAACGAGAAGAAATCAAATATTTAAGACTATTCTTCTCATTATCGTCCAAAAAAAAATCACATAGTTATTGGGAACACAAAAAATCCAACAAATATGAAAAATAAAAAACTCAAAATTTCTTTATTTTCGTTTTGTACATTTGTACATTATTCTAATTAGAAAAAAAAAAGTAAAAGAATACAAAAAAAAAAAAAAAAAAAAAAACTCACAAAGTTCTTAGCAACGAGAAAAAACCAGCAAATATTTGAAGATAAAAAAACCTCCAAAGTTTCTTTGCTTTCATAATCTTAAACAACAACAAAAAAATCCCTTACAAAAGTTTTCAACAATAAGAAAAAGTCATTTAAAATAAAGTTTGTCCAATATTTTATTTATAAGAAACCAATTCGGTTGTGAATTAAAAAAAAGGAAGAAATAATCAATTACGTAGGTGGTTCAAACGGAAAGTATCGATACAATACGATAAGTATGAGGTTTAATTTAATGAAATTGAAAGTTTAAAATTGATACAACCCCAAAGTTTAGGGGTAAAAATGATTTTCCCCCTAAAAAAAAGACTTAAGCAAGGCTCAAACACACGCACCCATCGCGCGGTAGGTGGGGGCTTTAGCTGTTATTTCCAATGAGGCAAATTTTGTAAAACCATTTGACTTGTTTAATACAAATAGAATATGTTGTAAAGTCACGGGGGGGCTCGAGCCCCCGGGCCTACTGTAGCTCCGCCACTGTTTCTAGACATGTCGTCTCCAAGCAACGTCTTCCATCTCAATTCTCAACTAACCAAACAAAATATTTATGGAGAATTAATTTCATTTTGATATTTCATGGTTTTGAAATGATAAGCTACCAACTTTTTTTTTTGTTTAATTTAATTTTAGTTTAACACATTTAAGAGTACATGTCAATTAACATAGCTATGTTCAATTTTGCCCACTCCACAAAGTCGATTGTAAAAGTGACTATCACATGACATGAGAAGATGATCTTTCTTATAAAATAAAGTACACATGGGATAAAAAAAAACTCTTAATCTTTAAACAATCGATAATGCATTTATCCTTCGATTTCTTTACTTAAAAATTTCTTGAGAAAATTGCAAAACCCAAGTTACAACTTACAATGGTTGTTAAACATATAATTCAATCAATCACATCTAGACTTTGGGAATTGTTGCAATTAAACCATGGGATGGACCTTGTTTGTTTGGTAAAAATGTAAGATACCTAATTATGTATTTGAGTCACACCATACATCTTAAGAAAAAATATAAAAGAAAAATGAAGGGCAAAAATGTCATTAAAGGATACCAAACATCGACATCCAAAATTGGTTAGATGTCTCTTGTATGTCGTCTTAAGGTATTCATGCACTAATAAACGATCTTATGTAATTAACTATTTTACATTTTAGATATAAAACGAACTTGTGAGTTAAATTGAATAATATACCTTAAACATCTTTTGATTAAGCAATAAGTAGGGTAGAGGTTTCTCACCAAAAAAAAAAAAAAAGTAGGGTAGAGGATGTGAACATTTGATCTCTTGGTTGAAGATACATATATTGTTAGTTTACTCTAGTTGACCAAAAAAAAAATTGTTTAAAAATCTCAAACTCATAAATTAACTTGGACAACAAAACAACCAATAAAGTTAGTATAAACTTTAGTATAAATTTAAATTCTTTAAAGATTAATATTGACGTTATTGATATGACGCATAATATTCTCGTACACAAAGGGGTTGTTTGGGGCATTGAGTTGGTTATAATAGTTGGGGGTTATAATAGTTCGGAGATTATAATAGTTTGAGTGTTATAATAGTCTATGTTTGGGGTGCAGATTATTATTGAGATAAAATAGTCTGTGTTTGGGGTGCATATTATTATAGTCTCGGATAAAATAGTCTGTGTTTGGGGTGCAGTGTTTGAGATGTAGATTATTTTAGTCTGGGTTCAAATAGTCTATGTTTCAAGCGGACTGTTTTTTTTTTTTTTTTGGTTGATTTTCCTCATACAACTTTGTACTTCAAATATTAATAAAAAAAAATTGGGTTTAGTTGTAAAAAAATAATAAAGTTTTGGGTATAGGGGTTAAATTATATGTTTAACTTAAAATGAAACAAAAATAACCTAAAGTAAGGGTTGATTTTCTTTGTTTTAGAGTCATGATTTTTTTCACAAAATAAGTCATTTTATGATTTCATATAGAAAAATCATATTTGTTTCATTTATGTATTTCCAACATAAAAATGGTAAATGCTTATTCAGAACTAATTTTACCTTCATTATCAAAAGAATCAAATAAAATAGAAATCACATAAAATAAAAACTTGAGTAGTATTTTTTTAAAATTATTATTATCACGGTAAACTTAAATACGATACGTATAATTTTGAATAAAAAATATGGTACGATGAAGGTAAACATTCATATACTTCATTATCAAAAGTAATTATATATGTAATAAAACTCCATATTTATACAAAAAACAACCAGTATCTAACTCCCTAGAAATTATTCGATTTTTTCGACAACCACCAACAAATTTTTCGGCGACCGAAATTTTTTTCCCTCTTTTTTCCTTTCATTTCTTCTACCTCTTTTTTTATATAAATATATATATTTTTTGAAAAAAAAAAAGTCGTCGATGATCGCCGAAAAGTCGACGGCGGTCACCAAAAAAGTTGTCGCAAATTTTTCGGCGACCGAAATTTTTTTCCCTCTTTTTTCCTTTCATTTCTTCTACCTCTTTTTATATATATATATATATATATTTTTTTTGAAAAAAAAAAAAAGTCGTCGATGATCGCCGAAAAGTCGACGACGGTCACCAAAAAAGTTGTCGGTGGTCGCCGGAAGAGTCGTCGGCCGGTCGTCGGTAGGAAAGTCAATGAGTCACATGGAAGAAGAGAGAAAAGAGTTACGGTAGAAAATGGATAGAATAATTGAGTGGGTTGAATAGTGGTTACTGCACCAACACGGGGGGAAAAATAACCAACTCCGCCCCTTATTTTGGTTGATGCCTCAAACATTGGGTTGATTATAATAGCCCCCACTATTATAACCCGGCCAGACGACCCCAAACTGTATATGCCAAATATAGTTATTTAAATATTTTTAGGCATTCTTATAAGAACAAAACTTTCACTATACATGCTGTCACAGGGGTAAATTTCGATACTAAAATTTTTGCCCTTGTGCGGCCTAAGGGGTTCCCTTAGTTCAGCCTTTCTCTCTTTCTCTGAGTTCCACAAAGGTAATCTCGAAGGTGGTCGTGAGGAATCACGCTCAAAGGGATGTAAACTTCGTAGGACAAGAATGCTCGAACACAAGTAATTGGTGAGGAATTCCCTCGGTTTACTTTGTCATTCGTAAGATAAGGAATACAAGAATTTCTCTCACGTAGATACAATAACTCTCTCTCACACTCAAAATTGCCTTCCCTTGAATGGGAGAACACTCTCTCCCATTTATAAGAAAACATGTGGATGGTGGTGCCCATGTTACTCACCCACACATCCCAACTCTTCACCTAACCCACACAATACCCAATCCCACCAAAAACTCAACAAGTGTCACCCAAATGGAGGTCTTCGAATATGTGGTGGAAATGGGGACACCCATGGACCTCTATCTCCTTTAAAAGGAAGGGTGTTTTCCCATTTCTTCTCCAAGTCTTGATCTCCTCTTGAATTGAAACACTTTGACATGATCGGGATTTATTTTGTGTGAGGGTTTAGAGGGAGAAGTCCCAAAGACCCTTGAAAACACTTCAGACCGCTCTCCCCTTCAAATGGCTGCAAAATGACGCCCATTTATAGGCTTCTGGTCGTTCCCGCCAAAAACCGTTGCTTCCCGCCAAATGGCGCGCAGGCGTGTCTGGAGTTCCCGCGCGCGCGCGCACAGACTTGCGCTGTCGCGCGCGCGTGCTGTCTGGCGCTGGCGCGCGCGCCGTCGCGTGTCTGCGTGCGCGCGCCTGTTGCTGTGCGCCTCAGTCCGCCGTCCGCCCTTCTGCGCGCGCGTGTTGCTGCGTGGCTGCGCTGGGCAGCGCCAGCCGCCTGCTAGCGTCCCAAATGTGCGTCTGGTGTGCATGGCTGGTCAGTGGGCGCCTGCCAGCGTCCATGTTAACCTCCCAATGGGCCGCCTAGTACCTGAATGGCTCTCAGGCCTGGTTTGCACGCCAAGGCCGATCTGTTTGCCTCCTCGTGGTTCTTCTGACTCCTTTGGATGCCCACCTACACTCTCCTAGTGTGGGGTGGTTGCCTGGCCTCCTGCCTGGTATGTCATGGACATTCCACATCATTGGGTTCTTTGGGTAGCCCACTTCATGGCTCCTGGATCTGGTGAAAGTCTCCTCTCCGTGTGGCGCCTTGAAGTGATGGTCGTCGTGTCTGATGTCGTCCATGTGGATGACTTGCCGCCTGCAAGCCTTGGTCCTTCTTGTGGGTTGAGTGCGTGTGTCAGGACAAAGCGCTCCTCGCTTTCGCACGCATTGGCTGCAATCTCCTGGTGAGCAAGATCTCTCCTCCCACTGCTGATGGTTCTTCCCGGCGCCTCGGCTCGTCCATCTAGTGCCATCTTGTGAGACCTCCCACGGTCCGGACCCCTGCATGCCCTTGGGGTTTCAAGCGCCCTAAAGGCATGCAGAAGTTGTCTTGAGTGTCTGACATAAGCTCCTTGTGTCATCCTGGTTTGTTTCCCCTTGGAAGCTCCCTGGTCGGGGCCTCGCCCTTGGTCATCATGTTGCCCGGGCTAGTCGAATATCAAGGGTCTGACACATGCCAACAAGAAAAAAAAACCTTTCACTATACACCATCCAGTCGTTTTAAATGTCAAACATATATGTTCCCGATATTTCGATTATCTAGATTTCGTTTAAAAATATATATTTTTTGTATAGAAAACAAATTTAATAAAAGAAATGTTTTTAAACGAAAATTAGGGTCGGAATACTTTTTTTTTTTTTGAGAAGAAAGAAACATAATAAAACTACACCAACTTTTGCTTGTCACCCTCTGTAGCTCCAAGCCAACATGGGAACCCCGAAAACCAAATGCCAGAAATCCCATTACTCATTGCTCGCCGCGCCAAAAACCAAATGCCAGAAATCCCATTACTCATTGCTCGCCGCGCCAACATATCAGCCACCAAATTTTGGCCTTGTTGAATTGAAAGGATTTGGAATTCCTCAATTCCGTTAAAGCGGAAGCGTAATTGGGACCGATTCGTAGTTAATTTTGTTTATCCAAAAATACTATTACATTGGCAAAAACATAGAACAAATTCTATACAAACTTAAGGTTAAGCATACAAAAATTATTAGATCTAAATCTAAAGGGGAGAAGCAAACATACCGTCGTCGACGACTCTGAATATTTCAAAGGACACCTTTCTTGATTTTGGACCAAGCGTCAACAATTGGGACACCAACAATTGATCTTCCCCGCTATGACTCTGAGATTAGGAACCTAGTTGTGGGATTACAATGCAAGAGTGCATTCTTGTGGCCTAGTACCTAAACCCTATGTTTAGTGTTCTATTTATAGGAGAAAGACCATGAATAAAATATTCATTTAAAATCAATTATTTCCATAACTGATTTAATCTTTTCCATAATTAATCAATTCCATGACCAACCAATTCCATCACCAATCAATTCCATAATTGATTAATCTTTTCCATAAATGATTGATCACTTCTAGAAGTAATTAATCCATAAGTGATTAATCATTTCCATAATTGATTAATTTCCAATTACTTAATTCTTTAATTAATTAATTACCAATTAAATATCATATATTTAATTTCAGACCTTCTATTAGTTAATTAATTAATTACCCAATTAAATATCATATATTTAATTTCAGGCCTTCAATTAATTAATTCTATAATATGAATCAAATTCATATTAAAATTTGAACTCCTTCAAATTCTCTTATATCCTATAAATCTAATATGAATCAAATTCATATTAATATTTGAACTTCTTCAAATATTTATTTCTCTCATAGACTATAGTTTAATTAAATCTCATTTAATTTAAACTAAATTGAATAATTAATTAATTCATCTTCTAATTAAATACCATATATTTAATTAGACATATATTTGAACTCTTTCAAATATATCAATCTCTCAATATAATGAAGTTTAATCTCAAATTAGACTCTATATTTTAATGCATCACTATACATTATATTAATTTGTATCTCATACAATTAACTTAATTCCCAATATGAATTTGAACTATTCAATTTCTCTCGAGATATATTTGTTCCTAATTACTCTTTACGAGCTAGCAGGGGGACCTAATGGACCTACAGATCAGAAGCTCCAATGATATGAGTTTAACCGATTAAACTCATTAATCAAGTTAACCAATATTCATTAATTGTGGGTCATTCCACTAAAGACCCACAACTGAACTCTTCTCACTGTAGAACAATTCTGTGTCCACGGATATAGACCTATACTGGTAAGTCAATCCTTCACGAGTGTCCGTAATTACAACTGAGTCAAATTACCGTTTTACCCCTTTGTTACATCCGTCTCCTTAAGTACCAGTGCTCCTCTAATAAACAACCTGTTTATGGTCCAACCAATAAACAGAAAGTCCCTCTCGGGCCAGTGAGAGGGTGAGATCCCTTTGTTCAAGTCCTGGAGTCACCACTTAAGGGAACACTCATCTACTTCTCTTAGAAGTGGGAATGAGTGAATTTCTTCTTGTGTTGTCATGTCCCTAGCCTCCCACTCGGTCTTGTCCCCAAAAAGGAAGACATATTGAGTCGGCGTATTGGCCACTCTCACCCATGCTAATCAAAGAACAATCCTTCATGAGAAGGAGTTCATGACACACTCAGGATTAAGACTGAGTTACCTACGTCATCCTATTGAAACAATAACCTAACTAGTTAACGGTGTTATATCCAGTGGTTTACCATTTCATGGTCTGGTCTTATGCAAACTCATTGCATAGTATAGTCCCGCTCGCATGTCTACTACATGGACGCTTTGGATCAATACGTCTGTATCAAATACAAAGCGGGCCGTATCACATAGTGTTACCAGGATAAGGTACCCAACCTTATCCTTGTACTATAGACCTTTTAGGTTGTTACTTGAACACCGATCCCCGTATGTCCCCACATACTAGTTCAAGTCACATGCAAACAACCTTGGATCTTAGTTTATTGGATTTGGGTCAAATTGTGCAGTATTTAACAATACCACTTTATTGTAAAAATTCAATAACACTTTATTGAAACAAGTATGAATATGCTTAAACTGGACTCCCGCCAAACAAAAAGAAAGCTTCTGCACCTCCATAGACACAGAGCGAACTAAGGTGAGGTTCTCATCCACACCATTCAAGATATTTACAGCAGCCAAACAATCTGACTCCACCATCAATCGAGGAGGCCCCATCTCACCAACAACCACTAATCCAGCTTGAATTGCCTGCATTTCCAACGTGTCCACCCCGAGGAGCCTTGTAACAGACTCACACCCTGCCCCGATCAAATTTCCAACATGGTCCCCCAACCCAAACCCCCAATCCCAGCCTCCTTTAGCCAAGCTGCATCACAACAAAGAGACCGCGTATTCGTCGGGGGGGGGGGCGTCCAAGCAGCCATCGCATGCAATTCCACTATCCCATGCAAGTCAAAATGGTCAGCCCCACGAGTAGTCGAGGAGAAAAGCTCACAGAAAGATACCTGAATAGCCTCCTTCACCATTCCAATAGAGACCTCTCCCTTGCGAAAGATCTTGAGATTTCTGAACTCCCAAATATGCCAAAGAAGTAGGACGAAGTATGCCCCATCATCTTCCACGCCATGGTCTTTAACCCATACAAAGTGATCCCAATCATACCTGCACCACAACAAACAACCAATATTAGGGGAAAGAAAATACCGCCACAAATCTCTAGTCACTTTACATTGCCAAAACAAATGTAAAGTGGTTTTAGGAGCCTTATGACATAATGGGCACCACAGAGAAAGATCAACTCCATTTTTTTGTAAATTCACACGGGTGGGAATGATGTCATTGAGAATTTTCCACCCACATATTTTCATTTTTGGAGGCAATCGCAAATTCCAAAAATACTTCCAGATAACCTCCACCTTATCTGTGGATGACGATGCACCAGACGCATCTTCAACCAAACTCACCCCGAGCACATAAGCACTTTTCACGAAGAAACGCCCCTTACCATCTGACACCTAATATATCTCATCGTCCTCTCTCTGACCACTTAATGGTATTGCTAAAATATGTTCTGCATTGTCCTGCAGAAATTCCCCCCCCCCCCCACTTCTCTACATCCCAGGACCCATCCTCCATAATCAAAGAGGACACTGTCTCTAAACGAAGCTCATCTCCAATCCCCAAAACCTTGTTGTTACTGGTCCTCGGAATCCAAGGGCCCCCCCATATCCGGATACTTTGACCGTTACCAACTCTCCACCTAACACCTCGTCTGAACAGTTCCCGACCCCACAGTAGGCTCCTCCCTGCATACGGCGGGTTCGACCCTAATGTTGCCTGAAGGAAAGAACCCGTATGGAAATACCTACCACACAAAACTCTATACAAAAGACTAGACTGGTCCTGGGACAGCCGCCAACACTGCTTAGCCAACATAGCCTGATTAAAAATATGTAGATCACGGAACCCATACCATCCAACACCTTATGGCGACACAAACCGGTTCCAACTCCGCCAATGGATCTTTTGCCCTGCATCTGTTGACCCCACCAAAAATTGGCACACAAACTATTTATCTCATTACATAAGGACACTACAGCTTAAAACAACTCATCGTGTAGGTGAGAATTGCGGCAACAACCTATATGAGGACCTCCTTCCCACCTACCGAAAAAAGCTTTTCCTTCCACCCCTGTAGAACCTTCCAAACCCGATCCCTAACTGATCGAAAGATTACACACTTTGACCGTTTGGAATACATTTTAATTTAAAAGTTTTTCAAGAATGCATTTTTTAAAAAACATTTTGTATAAAAATTGTTTAGAATTTAAACACTCATATGTTTGGTTTGATTATATTTCCTCACAAATGTTTTTATACATAAGTTATTGTTTACTTGAGAAGTTTTTTTTTAAAAGTTGGTTTCAAGTGTTTCTCGTTTATTTATCCACTTCATTTTCTAACAAGTCATTTTTAGTGGTTGTCAAACATTAGATTAGTATTTAGCAGTACATCTATTTAATTGAAAAATTCCAGCATTGCATTGGTGCCGCCCAATTCGGGGAAAATTGCCAGTAAGCGTATCAGAGAAGTTATACGTTCGCGCCTCGCATCAAAGAGCCAAGAGAGCTCGCTGTTCAATCTCCCCACACTTCTCATAAACTCACAACGCAGAGCGCGCGCCAGAAAGAGAACCCGAGCGAGCGCTGTGGACGAATTGGAAGAGACAGAGGAAAAATGAGAGGCCGAAAACAGTCACAGCGACCCAAAAAATCTTCAGGTAGGTTTTCATTACTCGAGCTTTCTTCATTCTGCTGTTTAGGAGTACAGAGCTGCTAATCGTCGTTTAATTGCACATCTTGTTTGCACTAGTAACTTATACCTCCATACGATAGGAAAAGACAGACATCTTCTGAGAATGACCCTTCTGGTTCTCTGGGGTGTTTTCTGGTTGGATTTTTGGAACCCCATTAAGGACTTTTGCTTCTTGAATAAGTGGGAAACAGAGTATTCCTATATGGGAGTTACAAGGGAGAAGGGGGTATTGTGATAAGGTCATTATTCATGAGCAAATCAAGCCAGAGGAGATTGTAAAAACTTCCTCCTCCGTAAAATATCATTTCTGTGATAAGGTCATTTCTCGCAAGTGATAAGACTCAAAATATTGTCGATAGTAACCATAACCGATACGATCCCCTAAAGCTTCACTTAAAAGCTGTTCCGCAATATGTTGGACTTGTTGAAGTAGAATTGTTTGTACTTTCATGTTTTAATTTTAGGTTAAATTTACAAATTTTGTTCATCAATATTGATTGTGGTGTTCATTTAGTTCCTAAAATTTGAAAAACTTCAGTTTGGTTCTTGAACTTTTAATTGTGATTTTAAGGAGTCCAATACGAGATCCTCCGTCTCAACAGAGTCGCAGGACTAAGTAAAAAGGATAATAGAACTCCTGTATAACACAAGTAGATTATTTAAATGCAGTCACAGGACAATGAAAGATGAAAATTCAAAATTCCTAGGTTAAAGATGAAAATTCTTGGGGGCTTGTTTTGGAGATTGTTTTCAAAATGATTTTATATTTTCGTTTTCAAAATTGTTTTATATTAATGTACACATTGAATCACTATCCATGAACTCTTGATTTTGGATCAAAGAACAAAGAAATTATATGTGAAATTGCATAAAGAAAAAGAGAAAAAACCAACTGAGACTTATTTATCCAAACTTGTTTTCACTAAATTTTTGTTTTGGTATTAAAAAGGACTTTCTTATTCCCGAAAGACCATTATGTCTTTTTATTTGGAAAAATTAAGTTCACAATCTGTCATAAGGTCCAGAAAACAGAAACGATTCTGAAATTAGTTCCCAAATGAGTTCTGAACTTCCAAGGAACTTTTGCTTGACAAATGCTTGTACTAGATCTGAGACCAAGAAAGGAGAGTAGCAAATGGTTGAAAATAGATTTGCAGCTTACCAAATTCTTTTGCTTGAGGACTCCTTTAGTTGGCATAAATGTGTTTATTGCTGGCTAGCTCTTACAACATTGTGGAACTTTTTTGAATAGGTATAGAAGATGCTGGTGAGGCAGTACCAGATTCAGGAGGTGTCTTTTGATAACTTATCTATTCCTTCTGTTCATTGAAATATTATTCTTACCGGATGTACCTGATCTTTTAAGTTTTTGTTTTTAGGAACTTTAGCCAATGTTTCAAGGGTGGCTGTGGGCAAGCTTCTAAGTCGTGCAGGTGCAACTGGACGTTCCTTGTCAGGAACAAGGAAACATACTGTGCATCCATGTGATTTGGTCAGAATGGTTTATCCAGTTGATTTAGATCTATGAAATATTTGTACTACATAGTAGTGACATCTTTTTTAAATTGTAGTAGAACTTTAACTGACTATGCATGTTCAGTTTGTTAAAACAACATTTTTGAAAATTTTTCTTTTGTTTCTTTTGTAGCCAAAATGTGAAGTTAGAAAAGACGTAAATTCTGCTATGGACAAGATGGTGACATTAGAGGCTGAGAGGTGCAATGAAAATGTAATAGCGAGCTGTTCCGGGGATGTTGATGTTAATGAAGCAAATCTACCAAATTCTGTATCGCAAGTTTTGGAAGATTTGGATGATTCAGATTGGGAAGATGGTTCTGTTCAACCTTTGGATGGGACAGAGTCTCATCCATTGACTATTGAATTCAGTGATATGCAGCAGACCCCTGACTCTACGAGGAAAAAACCTATTCGTCAGGCTTCTGCTGCTGATAAGGTGAATTTTTCATCTTGATTGCTTTTGACATTGTATCTCATCTTACATCAGGTTCTTTATGTGCTTAAATTTTAAGATCAATTTCGTCTTTGGCAGGAAATTGCCAAGTTGGTGCATAAGGTTCATTTGCTTTGTTTACTAGGACGGGGGAGACTAATTGACCGAGCTTGCAATGATCCTCTTATTCAGGTTTTTTGCTGTGGAGAATAACAATTATTATCTAACTCAACAATCTGCATCACTATATATACCATTGAAGAAGCTGTCACCTGTCAGCTATATTATATTATATTATAGGCTATAGATAATTTATGATGATCATAACAAATAATGGTAATGAGTAGAATGCAACGTTTTGATTAGAGGCAGCTCCCCCGGGGTGCAAAATTTAGTTTTACAATGAATTCTTAAAGGTGTGTTTGGTTGGTGACCTGAAAACAGAAATTTGAAAACAATGGTCAATGAAAATAGAGTTGTATTTCATGTTTTTAGATATGTGTTTGGTACCAGATTTAGAGATTGGATCCCAATTTAAACTATTGTCCGAAATGTGTTTGATAATATATTTATAAATCATAAACTAGTTGTAGTTATCAACTAAATATTAAGTTGAATGTAAACTATTAATAATTAATTTATAAACATGTTATATGTTATAAATTTTGAATAATTATTATTTTACAATATCATATAATTTATAATACATTATATTTTGCATATTTTAATTTAACAAAAATGAATTGAGTTTATAACATAAAATACTATTTGTTAGATTTAGGGGAGTGGAGAGGCACTCGACTGAGGTTTGGGCTCTCATTAGATTTAATGTTTCTCTCTGGGCTTCGATATCGAAGGCCTTTTGTAACTATTCATTAGGTATTATCAATCTTGATTGGAGCCCCTTTCTTTAATAGGGTTCCTTTTGGGGCTTTTATTTTTTGGATGCCCTTGTATTCTTTCATTTTTTCTCAATGAAAACTGGTTTTTCTCTATAAAAAAAAAACATAAAATACTATATTTATTAAAGTTTTTATCTTTTTTAATTTAGTTTTGCATTTTAAAATTTCAAATTCAAAATCTGGATACACTCGAAACATAAAATAGTTGTTTTCAGAATTTCTTCTATTTGGATCACAAAATCTGAAAAACAATTTAAAAAAATATGCCTAATGATATTCACTAAATTAAGTGAATCCGAAAACATAAAATAAAATCTAGATTGCCTATCAAATAGGTCCTAATTTATTCTTCTGACTAGTTAGTTTATGCTAGTGAAGGAAATACATGGTCATATCATTTTTTTTGTCCTGAAGACAATTAGTTTATTACTGCAGTCCGCTTTGCTTTCTCTTCTTCCAGCACACTTACTGGAGATCTCAACAGGCAAGCAACTGACAGCCAGCTCTTTAAAACCCCTGGTCACTTGGGTATGCTTTTATGCCTCTATTATACGATTTACATCAATATCTACTCCCTATCTTGACTAACATTGAAGAGTCAAATTAATTTTCCCTAAAATAGTTCCTGTCTTGGCTTACGTAAATGAAAAGCCTGTTTCTGTTTCAAAAAAATAACAATAAATTTTAAAAAAATCCACTCCCTATCTTGGCTTATATTGAGAAAACCAAGGATGGTTAGTTCAATAGTTCTTATTCACATACGATAGATTTACACCTCATAAAAAACATTTACTGGAAAATAGAAAAGGAAAATAAAAAAAATACAGCAAGCTAACTTACAGTCTAATACCATACAAACAATGAAAAACATTTAGTTCTAGTCTTTGCATCTTTTGGGCTGTATCTTAATTTCCACCACCTGCCTCAAGTAGTGTGCATTTCAAGCTTCTCCGTAATCTCATAAAGGCTTGTAGTTGATAAGTCTTCGGAAAGGATGTGTGCTAACTGATTACGAGAACAAACGTGAGGTGTCTTTACATTACCCATATCTAACTTCTCTTTTTATTAAATGTTTCTGCTTTCACATGCTTAATCCTATTGTGTTGGACTAGATTATTTTTTTTTTTTTGATAGGAAACAAAACCATTTCATTGATGTATGAAATAGATACAAAATATGCCTATCTGATAATTACAAAAGAGATCTCCATTGAGATATAAGAGAAGCTAAGGGATAGTTACAAAAAGGGGAGGTGTGACTACTCCAAAACATGGCAAGATATGATGTAGATTCAATAAAGGCATAGACATTCTGTTGCTTATTGCTGAAGATTCTAGCATTTCTTTCTAGCCATAAGTGCCAGAAGAAAGCGTACAAAAAATTCCGCCATAGAACCTTAGAATCATTTTTAAAAGGATGCCCCAGAAGAGTGAATTGAAGAAGGGAAAGGACATCACCCGGACGAGCAAATTTCCAACCAAAAGCGACTTGAATGTGGTCCCAGAAAGCTGCTGCATATTCACAGCGACTGAAAATATGGATCTGTGATTCGGCAGCCTTGTTACACAAGCAGCAGCAGCTAGGAGATAATGAGGAGTTGGGGAATCGCCTCTGAATGACCTCTGCGGTGTTAATACACTTGTGGCTGAGCTCCCACATAAAGAACTTAACTTTTTTCAGCATAAGACCCTTCCATAGCTGGCCATAAAGATCATTACTGGATTGGTAAGCTTGTGAAGCCAATTTTTGGGTGAGGGATCCAGTAGAAAAATAGCCGCTTTGTTCAAGCTTCCAAACCCAAGTGTCTTCAGTATTGTTGAAGGAGAAAGAGGACAGTTGTTGAGATAATAAAGCCCATTCCAGGATTTCAGAATCATGACTAGATTATGAACAATAACAATTTCTGCACTATTGCCTCTTGCCAGAATATAGGCTCCCAAGTCGTTGAGAATAATCTTTGTCCTTAGTAACTTGCTGACCTTGTTGTGGTTCCGATTCTTCCAGATCCTTGTGGTATATCATATCCATAAACATGTCTTTATTAAGTTCTCCAGTAGTCATTTTTACGTCAAACTGAAAATAGGACCAGTTATAGTGAGTGGGTAAAGATAATAAAATGCTAGAATTTCCTTGCTCTGTGTTCTGGGTTTTAGTTTGGAGATGGTAGTTTTGAGATCTCATCCGGACATCAGAAAAAGTTGCAATAGTATCCCAAATTTCTTTGGCTCTTTTTAGGAATATGTAGGATATTGAATTTTCACAATGATGCTGGCCATAGATCAAATTATTTCATGGATTGGATTTGGTTGATAGAATGTAGTTGCTGTGAGTCTGTGACATGACTAGGGAAGGAGAGACTAGGGGAGGAGCTTTGAGATTTAATTAAATTTAACTCTTCTTTATGGATGTCCATTAGTCGGACCTTTTGTAATTACTCTTTGGGGCTCATTCTTCTGGATTGAGTTTCTTTCTTGTAATTAGGTTTTGGCCTTTGGGGCCTTGGTTTGTGGGCTTGTTTCTAGCGTTCGGGACTTGTTTTCTGTATGTCCTTGTTCTCCTTTTCATTTTTCTTAATGAAAGTTTGGTTTCTTATTAAAAGAAAAAGATAGACTAGGGAGTTCTCAACATCTCAGTGATTGTAGTTTCAGTTTCTTTTGGAGGAGGCTTGGTAAGATAGTCAAGTTTTCTTCTTGTCTTAATGGTGAGCGTAGCTCATTAGGACCATACCTACTAATTAGAAGCATCCAATTTCTTGGAAGTAATCTGCAAATTTTAGTTTTTGATCGAAATAACCCTTGAAATTGAGGCAGCAGTGTTCTTGTTGGAAGATGACTACTGAATTTCAAACATAGTTGAAGATGTGACAATGCAGGTTGTAAAAAAAAAATTGGGGGGGGGGGGGTTGAGATGCCGAGAGGTCTGACAATGCAGGTTGCGGAGAGCAAATTGAGTAACAAGCAGAAGGAAGGGTGGCAGCAGCAGCAGTAGAGAAAATATCATTGCTCAGATATCATGAAAAATTAAAATGATCAATACAATATTTTCTTCACATATATGACTTATGGCTCATAAAAAAGTATGAATTGAGAAATAAGTAAAGTAGGAAAGGAAAAGAAAAACTACAGCTAGCTTATTTACCTCCTAATACCATATATACAGTATACATGAGAAGTCAACCAAAAAACAATAAGGAACTTTTGGATCTATTCTTCTAAACGTATTTTGGGTTGTATTTACTTGATTTTCTTTTTCCCTTTTTGAAAGAGAAATGATCTACCAGAATATCATTGATAGTATGAAATTACAAAGATGACCTATTCATTGTATCTACTTGATTTTCAACAAATATATTTGCTTACATTGCAGTTACATAACAATTTCCACATTAGAAACCAAATGAGGTCGGAGGGTTCTATTAATTCAGCTCTAGCTCATGCTCTTGAAACACATGAAGGGACTTCAGAGGAGGTAGATTCTTCAGTTATCTGTCTATGTAATGTTAATTTGAAACTTGTTTTTTTTTAAAAGGAATATGAAGACATTGCAAAGATATTGGTGGATTCAAAAATCATATATAACTTTCTTTTTGGAAATGAGACAGAATGCACTATTCAAATAATGAAAGGTTCCAGCAGGATTACTAAGAAAATTGCAATACCAACAAGGAGAACTATGTTACTACTCCTCTGTCCCTTGGAGGTCTGGGAATTGATAATCTAAGAGTAAAAAATGCAGCCCTTCTTTTAAAATGGCTTTGGAGGTTTGAAAAAGAACCGGATGCGTTGTGGAGAAGAATCATTCTAAGCAAATACGGGGCTGACTTCATTCGCAATCCCCTCGCCTATAAGCGATGGCAATCCTCGAGCCCATGGAGGGATATTGCTAGCTTGGCCGGTTTTTACAAACATAACAGAAGATATAAGGTGGGTAGGGGTGATAAGGTTTTGTTTTGGGAGGATAACTGGATCTCTGAAAGGCCTTTAAAAGACCAATTCCCTTGTATGTATCGTCTATCTATGGTTAAAGAAGCTAAAGTCTCTAACTTATGGAATGGTTTCACTTGGGATCTCAATTTGAGGAGGGGCATTTTCAACAGAGAAATGAACAGCTGGATTGAGTTGGTTTCTCTTCTGTCCCAAACCAACCTTAATGGAAATGAAGACATGGTGCAGTGGAATTTAGAAGGATCTGGTATTTTTTCTGTGAAATCGGCTCTCTCGACTTTGCATCAAAAAAGAAGATTGTTGGAGGAAGACTTGTGTAATCAGATTTGGGAGGGTCAGGTTTCGAAGAGAGTTAAATTCTTCTTATGGTCCTTGGCTCTGAATGGCATCAATACCCTGGATAAAGTTCAAAAAAGACTCCCCTCTCTTCAGATATCCCCTAACGTGTGTGTGATGTGCATGAAGCGCGAAGAATCGGCCTCCCACCTATTGTTGCATTGTGATTTTGCTGCTAAGGTGTGGGACAAGTTTGAGAATGTTTTTGGGATCCAGTGTTGCAAGCCTTACAGTGTGATCAGCTGGTTGGGTGAAATTCTCGGTGGAGTTGGTTTGAAAGGCAAAGCTAAAGTCCTGTGGTGCAACAACTCTAAAGCAATCATTTGGCATTTATGGAAGGAAAGAAACTCGAGGATTTTTAATGACAAATCTTTACCTTTTAATATTTTTTGTGATAGTGTACAGCTCTCAGCCTCTAATTGGAGTGCCCTTGATAAGGTTTTCTCTAATTATTCTGTTGCCATGATTAACCTTCAATGGAAGGCGTTTTTGTAGCTTCTTTTGGAGGAGGGATGCCTTATCCCTTCGTCCCTAGGTTGTTTCTTGGGGCGTTCCCTTTTGTGAATGAAGTTCTTGTTTCTTCTCAAAAAAAAAAAAAAAAAAACTCCCTCAAGGAGAACTAATAAAAACCAAAATGAGAAACCATTACAACCAAACCAAAAGCTAATGTTGGAAGGGACCCAAAATTCTTTTTGTCATGCTCTCTTTCTTGTTCTAAGTCTCCGCTTCCTTCCTCCTCCTCACTGATGGCTGCTAGCCTTCTATCACACTTGTTCTTCCCTACCTTGCCCCCTCTCTTGCGATGGAGTGGAATTACCCCAAATGCTCCATCTTTGATTGTAAAATTTTCTCTATAGATACTCGTAACAAAGGCATAACTTTCCTTCTGCCCTAATATCCTTTTTCTTTGTTGTTGATGCATCTTTTAATAATTACTTGTGCCATTACAGTGACAAGCATTTCAATAAATATTTTTTTTTCCTCCTCAGATTGCTGCATTGACCGTAGTGCTTTTTAGAGCTTTGGATCTAACAACCCGGTAGGCTTTCAATTTAAAAATCATTACATACTAATTATTACCTTATTAACCTCCGAAAATGCTTTGGGCCTGCTTATAGTGATTAATTAGTGATTTATTATTTGTTCTCCTTATCAAGTTAGAAGGCATTTAAATATCACTATCTTACGACATGCTAGTTCCTACATATTTTGCTCATGGAAGTCTATCTGTACTTTCTTTTGTGTGTTCAAGTTGTTTGGATTTCTTGATATGCTAGGGTTGGAATTGGAGCTTATACAAGCTCATGCACATGCGTGTTAAATTTTTGTTTATGCATAATAAGAAACTATTTCAATGGAATATATATATAATATGCAAAAAGGTGGCAGAAAAGCATCAACTTGTGCAAAGGAAGTTATAGAAAGGCCTTCCAATACTGCAAAGATAAGAGTAATCATAGATAAAAATAGGCGTGGACAACCTACACCAGGACAAAGACACAAACAATATATTCCCACAAAACAGAGAACATACGCTCTTCTCTTAAAGGATTATATTTTTTCATTCCGATCAAATAGTTCAAAGAAAAGCTTCAAAGAAATTAATCAGAAGCTTGACTTCAAATTTGAGAGGGCAATCGTCAAAGCAAATATGGAGAAGGCAACGATATTATTGTGGATAGTATAATATCCAAGTTGATTGAGTTACAAACGGGTTTCTTGCTTTGGAAGAAATAGTAATCAACCAAGGACAAAACTGATGATGTTGAGTTTGCTTGGGCATGGATTTTCCATTTTCTTATTGATTAAATAGTGTCATGGCTTTAGAATGCAGTACCGTTTCCTTGTCTGTTCTCTTGGTGGATATCTTTTTGCAATCTAATTTTGGGTTGGACGATGGTTTGTTGTTCTCTGCCTTCATGATACAATTTTTTTTTTCCGTGAGTAGAATTTTGTTTCCCTGAAGAAGAAGAAGAAGTTGTAGATTTATCTGCCACTCCATGTATTTTTAAAGAATGATCTGCTAGTTTGAATATATATCTTTTATTTTTAATGTGTTCTCCATTTTAAAGAACTTATTAATCAATAAGATACCATATTGTTACTTTCCAGGTTTGTATCCATTTTGGATGTTGCTTCTATAAAACCAGAGGCCGAAAGATCAAAATATTTTAGCCAAGAGCCAAGCATATCAAGTAGGAACATTTTCAAGAACTCAACTTTGATGGTAGATAAAGCAGAACTGGTCGATAAAAATTCTCTTTCATCACGTTGTCTTGACAAGAAGGATAATCTCTGTAAAAGTGCTTCTGGTGATAATTGTGAAAGTAATGCAATCAATTTAGCAGGCAAGAAAATTCATGTCCTTGATGAGTTGTCTCGCACCACAAGTTCCAGTTGCAACTCAAAACCTGATATCCATGAAACCTGCCCCTCTAAGAACTCTCATGTACTAAAGAGGAAGGGGGATGTTGAGTTTGAAATGCAGTTACAAATGGCTCTTTCTGCTACAGCAGTTGAGACTACGCCAAGAAATTCTACCATTGAGCCTTCTTTGAACTTTCCTTCACCTAAAAAACTGAAAAGAATTGTTAATGAAGAATCTGCCTCTTCTTCCCATGGAATCTCCACTGCTGTTGGTTCAAGCAAAGTGGGATCTCCCTTGTATTGGGCAGAAGTATACTGCAATGCAGAGAACTTGACCGGTAAGTGGGTACACGTTGATGCTGTGAATATGGTTGTTGATGGAGAGCACAAAGTGGAGGATTTAGCTGCTGCATGCAAAACATCTTTGAGATATGTGGTTGCGTTTTCTGGGCTTGGTGCTAAAGATGTGACTCGCAGGTTTTCTTTTCTTGCTCTGTTTTCCTTTTTCAAGATGATGATCGAACTCGATAGCTGTTCTTTTTATTCCCCATTATAATTTACCATTCAAAGTTTATTCATGTTTTCTAGCTATTACCAATTTACCTACAAAGAGGCAAGGTTTTCATTGAAGGGGGAAAGAGGGATGGGGTTTCCTTATTTAATATTGTAACTCAGAGACTTTTTCTAGAATATGGAACATTGAATTGCATTCTTCAATTTTTATGATTAACAGGAACAAGCCCAGAGAGAGAGAGATGATTAAAATTGGAAATCACCTGCAGTTTTTTCAAGAATGCCATCATGCTTTGTAGTCAGGATGCCATTAGGCTTTGCTGTTAAAAGTTTAGAATGTGGGGTGGATGGATAAAATGGAAGTATTTCTAAGTTTACATAGTTTATTGGCTATTATTATTTAAAATTTGTAGTTAAATTTTTGAGTGGGTTATAACAATACATGCACTTAACATCTATCTGCAACATTCGTACTTAAGTTGCAGCTACTTTCTTCAACTGACTATCATGGGATAACGATGGTAAGTGCATTCATTTTGTAATGCAATGTCAAAATTTTGTAACTGGTTATAGTATGCTGAACAGCTTGGGGAATAGAGCCACATTTTTAAACGCTTTAAGTAACCAAATTCTATACGGAGGGAATACATGCTTATATATATTTTCCTCATAATATTTTTCTTCTCTATTGGCTCGGACAACTTCTGTATTAATATGCAATATACATAGCAGAGGTTAATGTTTATCACTAATGGCCATGATCATTTTAGAGAGGATCTGGAGGGGAAAATAGTTAGTTTGTAGATTCCTCATGGCAGGAAAATAACGAAATAATATTTTTGCAATTTTTGCTGTCCCTATTGTATCCTTTAAAAAGGTCCATTGAATTTCATGTGTTTGTCTTTTGGGGATAAATACTCATATTAGTAACTATTACATAGCAGAGGTTGATATTCATCGCCAGTGGCCACGATCATTTTAGAAAGGATCAGGGGGAGTGGAGAGAATTTTTCCACTGTGTTGTGACATGAAAATTTTGGTTTTCTGAAGTTTGTTACTCTAGCTTTTGAGTCTAATTATGTTGACTGCAATAATATTCCAATATTATGAAATTAATATGTTATTTTCTAATCATCTTATATGCAGATATTGTATGAAGTGGTACAAGATAGAAAAGAAACGGATTGATACTCATTGGTGGGATAGTGTATTGGCACCATTAAGGGTGCTTGAAAGACAAGCCACGGGGGGCACTGGTCACTTGGAGAAGAGCTGCATTGATGGCATGATGCAACATGATAAAGTAAAAATGTCAGGTTTATCTGATAATTTGAAGCAGAAAAATGTAACATATGATGATAGCTTGCCGGGGAAGTCAGATCACAATGTGTCAGAAGAGCTTGACACTGACCGAAACTCTTCTTTGGGTAATCAATCTGTTGCTACAAGGGATTATCTTGAGGATATCGAATTAGAAACTCGGGCTCTCACTGAACCTCTTCCAACAAATCAGCAGGTCGAAGATATCCTTTTCAATTATGCTTGGCATGTAGATTATGAATCTTTAACATGGAAAATGCTGTTTGAATTGCAGGCCTACAAAACCCACCGTTTATATGCCCTTGAAAAATGGCTTACTAAGTATCAGACGCTTCATCCAAAGGGTCCCGTTCTGGGTTTTTGTTCTGGACATCAAGTTTACCCTAGAACATGTGTCCAAATGCTTCAGACAAAGCAAAAGTGGCTGCGTGAGGGACTGCAAGTTAAATCTAATGAACTACCTGTTAAGGTTTGATTGATCTACACTCCATTTTTACATGTTCATTTTCTTATTCTTCTCCCCCTATTTAAATGCATACTTTGAAGCTATTTGGTTTCAGGAGTTAAAACGTTCCATAAAGAAAATCAAAGTTCAAGAACCTGAAACTGATGACTTTGATCAGGGTGATTCTCAAGGAGTCATTCAACTCTATGGGAAGTGGCAATTAGAACCATTGCAATTGCCTCGTGCTATAAATGGGATTGTGCCAAAAGTGAGCTCTTTTATATATATGTACTTTTTATTATTTGTGATTCATAGTAACGATTGCAGGTACTTTGATTGGGACGCCTAGTGAACTTTGCAGATTTAAAGCCTTTAAGACTTGTTAGCACTACATCCTTTTTGTGTAAACTGGTTTGCTTGTGGTGCTCAAGACCTTGGACGTGAACCTTCTTCTAACTTCGGAGATATTTCTTAACAGTTGTTTATTTATGAAATTGATGACAATAATCTTGAGGAAAAAAATTCACCATGCGTTTTATATCTCTGGCTTTTAATAATGACATTCTCCAGTAACGGTTTTGAGAGAAATACTATTCAACAATAGTGAATGTCAAGATTTCTTTCTTTTGGATATCAATTAAACTTCGAGTAGAGGCTAGGAAATGCTACACTCCCAAAAGAATTACTCAATGTTCCTCTGAATCCCTGTGGTTGATACTTTTTTATGTTACTTAGACTGTCTTCTATATCGTTAGAGGGACAGAAACCCTCCATTCCTGCTTGTTCTAACTCCTAATATTGCTTTCATTATCAGAAGCTAATTAATTGTAGCATTGTAACTTTTAGAACGAGCGTGGTCAAGTGGATGTGTGGTCTGAGAAGTGCCTTCCACCAGGAACTGTGCACATCAGGTTGCCCAGGGTGTTCAATGTTGCCAAGAGGCTGGAAATTGATTATGCACCTGCCATGGTTGGCTTTGAATTTCGAAATGGTCGATCGTATCCTATGTATGATGGCATTGTGGTCTGTTCTGAGTTTAAAGATGTCATACTAGAGGTTGGTATTTCCCAATATCATTTCCAAGATGATTAGGATGGTACATTTTGATGATATGCAATCATTTGTTATTTTCAACATTTGGGGGACTTATTCCTTGGACAGACTTGTTTTTTTCTTTCTTGCACTTCTAAGTATATTCATTCCATTTCTTACTTTTCAACCATCATAAGAGATAAAGACCATTCTCCCATTAGAGCTCAAATTTTATGATCATTTCATCATGGATTATTTTTAAACTCAAATCATGTTTGATATGCAGGCATACACTGAGGAAGCAGAGAGAAGAGAGGCTGAAGAGAGAAGACAGAGAGAAAAACAAGCTATTTCAAGATGGTATCAGCTTCTTTCATCCATCTTAACTCGGCAAAGGTTGAACAGCCGTTATGGGGACAATGAGAATCCATCACAGGTGGCGAGTGCGAGTGAGGTTCGGGGTTCGAATGAGAAGGGAAATGCAGATATTCCTTCTCGTCAGGACGATATAGAACCATCAGAGCGTCAGCAGGATAATGTAAGTAGCACTAATAATGTGGATACTCCATCTCTTATCAATCAAGAAGATCACAAGCATGTGTTCTTGTCAGAGAATCAAACATTTGATGAGAAAAGTTTGGTAGTGACAAAACGATGTCATTGTGGTTTCTCTGTTCAAGTTGAAGAATTGTAACAATGTCAGTGTTTTGGTTGTATTTTTGTCTATGGTTTACTCTCACGTAGGGTTAATGGTGTTGATATCTGTAAAATTAGCAGCAGTGTAATCTTTTCAAAATATTGATAGTTAAAAATCAAAACAAAATTAACATATATTTTGCCGTAAAATCACTTCATTCTCAAAATGTCACATTATCTACCACCTATGTTATTAAGGTATGTTTTGAGTTTGCTATTGAAATAAGTAATTTTAAATAATTTTAGTATTAAAAAGAAAAGGTTATTTTTGCCACATTTTTATGTTTGGTTGTACACTTAAAAAGCAAGCATGGATGCTTTTTGACTCCTGTGGTATTACCCACTAGTAGGTAATAAATTTTCATCAACATATCGACGCATCACATGCTTGAGTTTGACATTGACATAGAAGGTGAATCACCATATCCATTATGTCCAAGAAAATTGATCTTAATATTAATGATAAAAAATGTTAACTTGTTTAAAAATGATAAAATCTTGTCAGTTTAAATATTTTTTGACTTTAATTTTAATAATTTTGTGTCATTTCCATCAAAACCTTGCTACGAACTCTATTTTCTGCATAGAATTGGTGAAATATTTTCTTAGAAATTTATTCCTGGTAGTTTTAAATTCTATATTTATGGCTCTCATTCCAAAGACTAGAAAGGCTCCTATTACTCATTTGATTGAACAGTTCTGCCGAATTGTGCCTCATTTTCTACCAAAAGTCATTACTAAGATTACAATCAATCACCAAATTGAAATAAATTATGGCATAATTTTTACATTAAATCTTTGTTTACAACTTAGATTATGGGAAAAGCCACCCTTCGTCAAATCTCCCACACACAAAAGAAAGACAAAAAGTGCAAAAAGAATTTTTACAAAAATGCAAGCTAAGGGCAGCTAGAATATCAAGAGCTAAATTATATTAAATCATCTTCAAAGATACAAAGATTAATACTGAATATAATGTAATAGAAAGCTCTAAATATATAACTTCAAAACAAAAAAAAAAAAAAGAAGCTCTAAATATAGAGATCTATGGATCTTTAGCATGTGAAAGCAATGAATTTCAAGGGCATTTGGGACCTCCTTGCTGAGTCTTCCAGTTATTGTAACAAGGACAAACTTGCTTGTTGCCATAGGTTCCTGGAGGCACACACAGGCATGTTGCACAACATTTTTGGCAGAAGAACATGCACGGCTTCCTGTGCGACGTCGCCGAGCATCGATAATTGCACTTTGGCTTACAATCTGTTCCCATAAGTACTTAAGAGTGAGTTTGATACGACTTTCAAAAATAGTAAAAGGTATTTTAAAACAAGATCATTCTTACTCTAAGCCTTCTCGAGCGTACATCATCTTAGAAGTCATCTCAAACTTATTTAAAACCTAAAAGCAATACATTCAAAAGATATGAAATTCCAAGCACTCCCTCTTATTAAATTCAAAATCTGTAGCCAGTGTGAGCATATAATTCAATCGGTTAAGACATACTCTCAATCAAATGAGGCATAGTTGATCTAAAAAAATATATTCGGAATATGCAACTTCCATTTCTTTTCTAAAAACAAAGCCAAATGGCAACAATATCATACCAAGATTGAACCCTCCCTTTTAAAAAACAAATGCATTTGAAACATTACTACATAAGTTGAAAGCAAGCAAGAAGCATATCAAATTATAGATGATGATCAGTACCTGAAGGACGAAGTCTTGAAGCAGCCTGTTGAAGAAATCAAAAACCCATTATATGAAGATTAAAAAAGAAGGACAAAAAAGATGCAAAATTATGAGGCAATGTGAAAAAAGTGATAAGATTTAAGAAATATATATATATATATATATATATATATATATATATACCTGAGTTAAATGCAGAGAGAAAGTGAGAAAGAAGAGCAGAGAGAAGAGAATGAAAAAGGAAATGGACGAACGATTGGCTGCCATTGTGTCTGTTCAAATCTCAATTCACTTGCAACTTTCAATGTTTATGATTGACTATTTATAGACAGAGATTTTTTTTTTTTGTTTTTTTTTGGGCGTTGTTAAAGGCGGTGAATTTGGAACATTTTAATTTAGGATTAAAAAGTGAAAGCGTTGAACGCGGCGTATTTGGTGTTTTGTTTGTTTCTTTTCTTTTTTGTTCTACGTTTTTTTTCAAACTCCCTAATCATCATTATCAAATATCACATGAACCTATAATTTTAATATGATTTATAATTGTAGTGCATTCTTTGGCACGAGTTCAGAACTCATGAATTATTGAAAAGTTTTTTTTTTTTAGTACATCAACATTTGGGGTGTGTGGATTTGAACCTATGACCTCATCGTCTATATATATATATATGATTTATAAGTTTTTCAAAATAATAATTATAATAATAATAATATATTATTATTATTATTATTATTATTATTATTTATAAGTTTAGTAAACTAACATTTGCTCATGCATGACATGAAAGGGCCAATTGATTTGAGGACTTTTGGTGCTTTGAAGAAATCTTTAATGCTAAAAGTGTGAATGTGCTTGATTTTTTAATATAACTTAGGTAGCTTTCACCCATCATGATTTATCATATTACATATGTTATGGGCAATTTTGGACCACCCCGATATACAAGGAGCTGACAAGGACAACCGGGGAGAAATCGGGCTGAAAGATGGACCAAGGAGGCAAAACCGACAAGTGGGACGGGCCAAGACCGAAAGGGTCGGGTTTTTGGCCCGACCCCCTGCTCGGCCTCGGCCATGGGCCGAGGGTCGCCGCTCGCGCGGGCCGAGTCCGTTCGATGCCGTTAGGCCCCTACCGCCTCCGTCAGCCCCGGTTTTGCCTGGTTTGACCTAAAACGCCTCCGAAACCCTAAAAACACTAGGAGGATGAACATGTATTTATACCCCTCTTCACCACTGAAGAAGGGACTCCGAATTCTATCCCTAAACACTATTCTATATTTTCTACTCTCTCCTCTTGCTCTTACTTTTCCACTCCCTACCGTTCTGTTTGCTGACTTAAGCATCGGAGCCGGTGTGGCGAGCACTACACCGGTGTGCAGGTTTACTGTCTTGCAGGCCACGTCTTCCCCCCTCATCTACAAATTTACCGTTGGTGCCACGTGAAGGTCAGGTGAGTTCCTCTGGCCAAAATCGACCATCAACAACATACATTCTGTGAAGTTGTGTATCTCTTAGCGAAGCTTATTCAACTCAACAACAATTGGTACAGTAGAGAAGCAGACATAAATTAAAGAGGCTCAACCAATTTGAAAGACCGTTTTATGCAGCAGAAAATTGGAAATAACTAATATTTGTTTGAGAAGATTTTTTTTAGGTAAATTAAGATTGAATTAGAGAGAAATTCCATTTCAATAAGGTTAAGCACAAAACTTGAGTGTTTGTTTAAAAAAAAAATCTCCATTGTTTTTTTTTTTTTTTATAATGTGTGGGGTGGAGAAATTCCAACCATAGATCTCGTGAGTCGTGATCATCAATACAACTTTATGTCAGAATTATGAGTTGCCAAAAAAAAAAAAAAAATCTCTATTGTAATTAACCTAATTATAGTGAAATTTGCATGGTACATTATTTAGATTTTCTATGAACCACTGAATTTATTTTTTTTGCATATGAGAATCTCAATGTTGTCATTCTTCTATTCTTTCTTATTATATTATTTATTCTATTATCATGTTTCTTTGGTGTGAAATTTAGATACACAACCCTAAAATTTTCTCCAATAGAAAGATATAGATGGTTGGAAAAACCTAATTATGGGTATATTCTATAGAAATTTATTTAGCATATCTTGTACTCATTAAAAACTAATGATTTGAGGTACATTTTTTTTTGAAACTATGATTTGAGGTACATGTACTTTAACATGTGGTTAACAAATATAAATCATACCTAGCCTTGAAAAACCTAAGATGATAAGATTGTGGTTGTCCCACATCCAATTACATTACATACCATACTCATTTATTAGAGATACAAGCTCATAGTCATGCATGTGATAAAATAAATGTTGAAACCTAAGTATTGCTAACTGTAGGGCGGTCCCATTACAAGCATATGTATATGAACATGCACATCAACATCAAATTACGTCCTATATGGTGAAGGACGTAATGCTAAAACATATGACATCTGAGTAATAGTTTTTTGGTTAAATTATCAAAAATACATTTGAACTATGAGGTTGGTTTCAATTATATCCTTGAACTTTCGAAAGTTTCATTTTAGCCATCGAAGTTTGAAGTTTATTTCAAAACAACCCTTGAAGGCATTTTTTCGTTAAATTTATGAACAGAAAATGACAGGTTTGCATATGTATCGTTGCTTTTATGAACATATATGTAGAAAAAACAATAAAAACACATGCAAACACATCATTTTTCGTCCATATGTCTTCAAGGGTCATTTTGAAACAAACTTTGAGGGCTAAAATGAAACTTTTGAAAGTTTAGGGGTATAATTGAAATCATCTTCATAGTTCGTGGTGTTTTTGATAATTTAACCTAGTTTTTTTTTTTTAGAATACTACGCTATAAATATGAAAAGCAATTGAAAACAAACATTCGACCAAGGTGGGGACATTTGTTGTTCAACTCTCACATGCACCATGTTCCACAATTCACTTTTTCAAAGTATATCTCTGTTGCCTATTATTGTCTGATTTGATTGAAAGATTTTTTTTTTTTTTTAAAAAAAAAAACAGTTGAATAGTTATAACTGTTTTAGAAAGAACAAAAAATGAAGCCAATCTCTGTTAACTATTTACAATGATTAAAGAAGATCAAACAATTGATTTGGTGGGTGATCCCTTTCACTATAATTGCCCAATTCCAGGCATCTTAAGTGCTGTTTGTTTCTTTCTAAGTTGCCATCATCATTTACCAATTCACATAAACTAAAACCTGGAAATTTATGTCATGTTAGCTGTTATGCATTTCCATTAATTTTCCTATTCACATTATGTATGATAGAAGAAAATGACTCCAATAAGTTTCAAGCTGATTTTATTTATATCACTTATTTCTGACTGGTTTGGGATGGTTTTCTAAGAGCTTGTTTGACAGGCAATCTAGATTCTGTTTTATGTTTTCGGATTCGCTGAATTTAGTGAATATACATTTGGCAGATGTGTTTTTTAAAACTGTTTTCGGATTCTGTGATCCAAATAATGGAAATTCTGAAAACAACATTTTTATGTTTTCAGTGTATCCAGATTTTGAATTTGAAATTTTTAAATGCATAATTAAATTAAAAAACATAAAATCTTTAATAAATATAGTATTTCATGTTATAAATTCAATTAGTTTTTGTGAAAATTAAAATTTGTACAATATAAAGTATCATAAATTATATGATATTGTAAAATAATAATTAGACAAAATTTATAACCTATAACATGTTTATAAATTAATTAATAATAGTTTATATTCAACTTAGTATATAGTTGATAACTACAAATAGTTTATAGTTTATAAATATATTTTCAAACACATTTTGAACAATTCTTAAAATTTGGATCCAATTTCTGAATCTGCTACCAAACACATATCTGAAAACATGGAATACAACTCTATTTCCATTGAATCCATTGTTTTCAAATTTCTATTTTCAGATCACCTACCAAACGCACCCTAAATGTTTATAAATGAAAAACTTGAAAAGTCGTTCAAAATAGACCTTTCAACTCTACCTATATTTTCAAAATCAACAAGACAGAGGAAAGAAAGAAAGAGGAAAAGCCTCTAAATTAAAACTTATACAAAGTTCAAAAGCAGAGGCATTGACTCCCTACTAAACTGCAGCTCACTCTGATCCTATACTCACAAAACAGACTTCCATTAAGATTTCTGTAGACAAAAGAAAAGAGACTTATACCTGAATGGTATCAATATCAGCCATCTCAGTTAATTGCTATCATCTTTGAATCATTTCAATCAACTGATCCATCCCGACCGCGACAAGACTCGATATGTTGCGAGTAATCAAGCTGAAGGTATAATCATGTCTGACAGTTTCCTGAGATCCCAGGAGTGCAGGTTTTGGGTGAAGATCACAGCACTCACAGTCATTACAGCTGAGATAAACACCACATCCTTCAGCCACCGATGGCTTCGCGAAAAACGACTCGAGATCGCCTTGCAGTACTCGTCCGCCTCTTTTATCAATTTACCACTCGCACCCTTTCCTCCTTTTGCCAATTTAAACGTTACACATCAAACGTAACTTATTTATATTAAAGACATGTTTGGGAGTGATTTTAAGAAACAGCATTCGTAAAAAAAGTATACTTATACTATGAAGAGCTTAGTACCTTCTGTCTAAAGCTCTGTACAGTTTTCCTTAAATGTTCAACAGTTGATCTGTTAGAGGAATGATACTTCCATTCATCACAAAGTTTTCTAAGAACAATTACACTTGCTTTGAGATTATCAAGATAAACTGCATCCTGTACATCAAAACCAAATCAAGCAAATTACAATTCTAACTGTGTAATTTATGAGGAAATCATGTATTTTTTTAGGGGAGAAGAGATTCCTCACTCATTGTTTCCAACATTCTGTGTTTTGTGTCAAACACCAAACAATAATGTCACTTGCTTCCTTTGACAAATCAGGAATACCTACAATGTTTTTCGAACATCAACCTCAAACATGAACAATTTTTCACTCACAGCATGCAAGATGAAGTCCATCTTAACACAAACATACCTTCCCTGACATCTTTGATGAGAAAGGTGAATATCTGCTGTGTTGTTTGTTTCATTGTCTCACTTCCAGGAGAACCAGCTAAAGCAATTTCTTTCAGTATAGGGTAAACAGCTTCGAACCTTTCGGTTGCCTGAGCATACATCAATGAAGACATAGAGTGAATTCGAAATAGCTTTTAGAAGGGTGAAGTGCTATAACTTGCATGTTTGCTTAGATAATAAAAATGATTTTGAGAATCTAAAAAGCACTAAAAACTAGTGTTGATATGCCTTGAATATGATATGAAGCACTCTGAACGACCAAGTACGAGCAAATTTATGTTTAGAGATTAGATATGATTTTCCGTTTTGGGCTTTTATTTTGGGCCTATTATGTTAGGGTTAAGGGTGGTGCCATATATAAACTCTCTTAAACTATTTTGCCCTAGTCTCTGTAATCAATTACTCCTCATAATAAGATCGTTCTCTCCCTCTGCTCGTAGATGTAGCTAACACACCGTTAGTAAACCACGTATATCTGTGTGTTGTTTTTCTTCGCCCTTTTATTCTTGTTACGTTGATTATTACGGTTTCTATCCTAACAAGTAGTGTTACTTGAAGAAGTGCTTATAAAAGTTGTCCCAAACACACTTTCAACAGTTTCTCATTAGGCCAAAAACATAACAAATGCTTCATGGAAAATCCACCTGAACCTGTTTGCAGGCGCTGGAAAGGTGGCTCTCATTAACAACTCAAGAGCTGATGGAGGCACAATGTGCTCCCCTTTTCTGACGGCATCATTCAGAAGAATTTGACGAGCTTTGGGAGAACCAATGATCCTGATGTTCAACCATAAAAGAAAAATCAATGAGGAAAAAGATAGAAAATCAGGCTATAGGATGTTATCTTAGACAGTTTCAAACCTCTCAATAAGCTGTAAAATCAAATCTCTTGATTGAGGATTATTACTTGACTTGTTTCCTAGTAATGGCAAGAGAAGATGCATACACATGTACAGCCCCACGACCAAATCACCTACAGAGGCCTTTATGTGTATATATATTAAGGGAAAATGGATAAAACTCATACATACATATATAATATACAAGAGAACTTAACAAGTACACAGACCTGAGCAATCAACCAGACTGCAAGTAACAACTTATCCTGCCCCTGATATTTTGGGGGTTCCTTCATCAAAGGCAATAGCCCGACCGCAACATCGGGTTTTCGTTGCAGAACCATTGCTAAATCTGTAAATATAGAAACCTGAAAGAACAGTAGTATCATCAAATCTGCATCCTTAAATATATACTCGAAGGTGATATTTATCTGGACAAAAGACCATCATATTCAGTCACTTCTAGTATAACAAAGACACTTTTCTTACAATTGTAACGTTGTTAACTTACACAAACTCCAAACCAACAATTTGAGGATTGCATTTTTTCCCCTTTTAGTAAAGATTATTATGGATCTTTCATTGCATTTTCTTTTTTGCAATAATGAAGAAACTATTAAATCCTTGGCATTGATCTTTAACTGTATGTAGTTATTTCCTGTCAAAGACTCCTCAAAAGAACACAATAATCATGTGGACCTCTGTAATCTTTCTTTTTCCTGTGGCTTGAAAATCCTTATCAATTTCTTCCACAAATGGAAGAGAATCAGATGATATTCACAAGACAAGCAATAACAAAAGGATGGTCTAGATCTAAGGGGCTAAACCGTATGTGAAAAATCAGAGGAAAACATGTAGATATGCCAAATTCTTCTATGGTTCTTCCTCTTGACATGTTAAAAGTGACAAAAAGTAAAGACATAGAGCATACATCCAAGTTACAAAATCATCCTGTACATAAGCGTTCGAAAGAAAACTACCCACAGATAAAAATATGAACAATACTTGGTTGCGAACTCCCTACGCATCCAATTAAAATCTTGAACAACTAAGAGAGAGAAAGGTAGAAAATGAGAATTTTTTTTCTCATCATTATTGTCGACATTTGAATAATGGTGTGTAGGGAAGTATTTACATTGATGTGTAGCTAAGTATTGTCTTGAAATATTGCAGATTAGTTAACATAAGCTTTAGATGCTTTCAAACAAATATTTTCCACCTAAAAAGTGTTTAGCGCAAAACTCCTTTTCACTTTTAGGAGAGGCCTCTGGATTACAAATATAAAAAGAACAAAACTTGGCTGCATACCGGTATATAGGGATCTCTCATTAGAATCTTGACAACTAAGAAAGAGGAAGAGAGAAAATGAGAATTTTTTTTTTTCTCTCCTAGTTGTCAACACGTTAATGGTGGTATATAGGGAGATCCCTATATACCGGTATGCAGCCAAGTTTTTTTCATATAGAAATGAATTTGATAGAAAGTTATTTGAGACTTTTGCAGGGACTTGTTGGGTTACCTTATTGGATCCCTTTGTAGCCACTTGATCGACTGCAAGGTCAGCGAGAATGCTATCTAATAACCACAAAACAAAAGACTGGAGTGCATCAGATGATAGCTGACCAATCCAGTCAACTGATATCTCGTAGACATCCTGCGGTATATGACAGAGAGGGATCTGCCACAAAGTAATACAATCATCATTATAACTTATGAGTGATGAAAAACTAAAATCAACACATAGAAATATTTCAAAGTACAGAAAAACTAATAGGAATGAAAGTGTCAAATCACACTTGACATATTTCTCCATATTTCTGCAATTCATAATGATATGATAATGTTACTCTAGGCCTATGTTCTTGTGGCACTTTTAGTTTTATCCAAAAGGTATCATATTGATAAAGACGTTGTAGTCTTCCTCTTTTCTAGTCAATGTGAGAGATTATATGTATTTACAACAAGAGGTTGATGCAAGAACAAGAACATTCTTGTCAGCAAAATCTTTGCGACTTAATGTCTTGTAAAGGTAATAAGAATGGTTCTTTAAAAGCCACATGCTTTCAAATACCATGGTACATTATGCCGTCTACTTTTCAAATGAAATTGAAATGAACATTGGAGCTACGCAGTAACTCAAACCCCTTCAAAGCTCCTCATTAACATCGAAACATCTAATAGTCCGAACATAAACATTGCATAATAGAGGCTAATTACATATCTTCTCCTATGATTTGATCTTAAAAGGAATAATATACTTCTCTAGTTTAGTGAAGTAAATTTCCATACTCTAAATGCATGTTTGGGAGTGATTTTGAACATGTTCGAAATCACTCCGAAACATACAATGAATGTCTTTTTTTATTAAAAATGAGATAACTTTAAAGAATAAAAATAAAAATAATAAGAAATTAAATTAAAATGCCATAACTTTTTTTTAAAAAATGTAAACCATACAGCTCATTCTAATTTTTTTAGGAAATACGGGTAGTTCTGTCTCTCTTTCTTTTTAAGTTTCTTTTTGCCGTTTTTTTTAAAGGTAATATCTAGTTTAAATTTTAAAGAAGTGCTGTAACCATTTAAATAGAAGTACATTTTTAATGATAAATTTGCTTGAGAAATTTTAGAAATAGATAAAAAGACAGTTAGAATGTTTTTAGATAAATATTTAATCAATTTTCTTCAACACAAATTAAGGGTTTATAGTTTATGGTTTAGGGTTGATCAAATTGACTTCTCAAACTCACTCTAAACCACTTTGGTGGGAAATTTACTTTGACTAAACTTGAGAGTTGATTGTTGTCTTTAAATATAGTATTAGAACTATTATTGAGAGTCTAAGCTTCAACTCTAACCTAGCTTAGCGCGGACAAGTCACTTATTACCATTTTATTCCTAAACTAAAAAATGATGTGTCAATTTTGCATTGTTGTCAAGTCAATCCACACTGATCTTAATGTGTGTGCAAAGGTGGATTGGTTTTAACTTTTAAGACTAATACGGAAAATTTGTTAGTATTATGGTAATATCATACTCCCTTTGTTCACATTACAACTTTGTCTTCATAAATATATCTTAATATTAATGGACCCCATATTATTCTTTAAACGATGTTTCGGGAAAATTTCTAGTACTACAGTAGTACCTACTCAGCATATTTGACCGATCATTTAATGAATATTTAATAATATAATATTTTATTCTATGGGTCCCACACCATTCTTAAATACTGTAGTTCAGTAGTAGAAATTTTCCTGTCTGTCAAGTAACTCAATTAGCATAAAGTTGTATTGATAACCACAAGATCTGTGGTTCAAATCGCCACTTCCACATATTGTCAAAAAAAAAAGAAAATTTTCCGTCTTTCATAGTTGTCAACATTTTGATGATGATATGTAAGGAGATATTGGCCTACAGTCAAGTTTTTTTAAAGATCTCAATCAATGTTATTTGAATGGTGCATAAATAATTAAATAATAAAAAGAAGTGAGTGATTTGAATAAGAACTTACATGTGGACGCTTTTAATATCTTTAGCCACGAAAATTGCGCCGTTGCAACAGACGCAAACGCTCGATCAAAGTAATCGCCAAAACGCATCACCATTACATCTTGCTCCGATTCATACGAACCCTAACAACAGTAAAAACAATCGAGAATAATCATCCATTAAACCCCAAATTCAACGAACACCAAATCCCAATGATCACCGCAAAAAAGCCACCAAAATCGAAAAAAATGGATAAATTCAACCAACCCTAGTCTCAGCAAGAAACACGTTGAGATCATCGGCGCTGATTTTCGCCGCAGCCAACATTATTTTTTAACTGTATTCAGATTTTTCTTTTTTTCTTTTTATCTTTTAGTGTTTCTAGATTTTGAATTTGAAAATTTAAGGGCCCGTTTGATAACCATTTCAGTTTTTGGTTTTTAGTTTCCTGTTTTTTAAAAACAAAAACCACATATGTTTGATAACTGTTTTTTGTTTTTTGTTTTTAAAAAACAGAAAACCAACATTGTTTGATAACTGTTTTTGGTTTTCAGTTTTTTAAAAATTAGAAAGATGAAAAAATATTTTAGAGAAAGAAAAATGTGTAAAGATGTTGAAACAAAAATTTAGAGACACAAATATAAATGTTTTCAAGAGATTTTTTTTTTTTTTTTGAAAAGACGAGAGAAAAGTTAAACATAGAAAATTTAGAGAGATGAAAGAAAATGTTTAGAGAGAATATTAGTTAGACTCGAGAAAAGATATTAGTCAGAGAAAAAATAGAAAACAAGTTAGAGTAAAAGCGATAAATTTTAGATTAAAAAAATTAAATAAAAAAAGAAAATTTAGAGAGATAGTAAAGTTAAGAGTAAAAGATATGTTAAAGAACTAACGATAAATTAGAAAAATAAAGAAAAGTTGTAGCGATAGAAAATTTTGGTGACTTTTTTTTTTTCCAAAAGAAAAATTAGAACATGCTTATTGAGGAGAGAAAAAGTATTGACAAGTTTTTAGAAATAGACAAGTTACAGAGAAAAAAAAGTTTTGAGAGAGAATTTTAGAGAGAGAAAAATAAATTTGAGAGAGAGAGATAAAATTTTAGAGAGAGAAAAAAAATAGAGAAAGAAATTTGTTGGAGAGAGAGGTAAAAGAGGAGAAAAGTAAGCATTAGAATAAAAATGAGTTTTTGAAAAATAGAAATCTGTTTTTAAAAACTATTTTTTTTGGTTTTTGAAATTTACTTATAATTTCAAAAACGTTTTTAAAAAACGGAAAACAGAAAACATAAATGGTTATCAAACACCCCTGTTTTTTAAAAATGAAAAACAAAAACAGAAAACAGAAAACGAAACGGTTATCAAACGGGCCCTAAAATACAAAATTAAATAAAAAAAAATAAAAACTTTCTCTCTTAAAAGGGACGTCCATTTACCCTACGGAGACCCACCCCGAACAGAACAAGGAATGGGAAAAGAGTGGGGAGAAAATTTTCCCCATTTTCTAAACAACGGTGGAGACGGGGATTAAATTCTCCATCCCCATCATTTGGTTCACCAAAAGACCTCATACCAATAGAGATACTTGTCATCCCTTATAAACTCACGATCCTCCACTTATCTGGCTAATATGAGACTTTGGTCGCACTCCCAACACCCCGTCCCTGCCCCGCCCCGTGAACATCCTATCTCTTACCCCTTGCACATCCCCTTGCACATCTAATTTAACATGTGTCTCTTTTTATGATCCCAACAAATTAATTTATAATTGGGTAAAATACCCTTTTGGTCCCTCATGTTTCAGGATCGTTTCCAATAGGTCCCTAGGTTTCAAAATCGAACAATCAAGTCCCTACTGTTTCAGAAATGTTTCTATTGAGTCCCTCCACCGTTAATTTTCTTAACGGCGCTGACGTGGCACGTTTAAAAAATAAAATATTATTATTTTTAATTAAAATAATAATAATAATAATTATTATTACCTTAAATTAAAATAATTATTATTAAAAAAAGCTTCACACTCTCTCTCCTCTCTCTCCCCACCGCCGAAACCTTTCTCTCTTCTCCATTCCCTTTTCGTTTTTCTCTTGCTCTCCTTCCTCTTCTATCCCTCTCGTTCATCTTCACGCCGCCGTCGTGGGTCTTCCGAGATCTCGTCTGAACCCTCTCGTCGGAATCAATCGAGGAGGTATGGCGAGGGCTCCTTTGCCTCCCCAGAAGATCGCCCAAAAGCCCTAATTTCTTGTCCTTCCGCGAGTACAAAATCCAGCGAAAATGAATCAGTTGAAGGAGAAATTCAAGAAATCCAGCTACTGATTGACGACAATCCTCCCCAGAAATTCAAGAAATCCAGCCACAAGGGTTCATTTCTTTGTTTTCTTTTTTTAATATGAAAACAGAGGGTTTTCTCTTTTTGTTGTTGCTTTGTGGAAGATGATGGAGTGTGAGTGGTCCCTCTGGTTCTTGTTGCTTTGTGGAAGGTGGATTTTTGTTGGAGAAGAAGGTAAGGGAAGGTTTGTTAATGAAGAAGAAAATGGGGAGGGGTGGGTTTCTTTTTCATGGTTTGTCGAGGAAAAAGAAAATGGGTGGAGGCCGATGGTGTTGTTCGGGTGAAGATGTCGTAGACTGAAAATGAGTGGAGGGTAGAAGAAGGGGACGGCGGCGGTGGCGTTGGAGGGCGACGACGACGAGGTGGGGTGTGGTTGATTTTAGGTTTGGGTGAAGAGGAGGAAAGAGGGATTTGGTGAGGAAGAAACCAGAAGAGAAGATCGTGGATGGGGGAGAGAGGAGAGAGAGAAGAATAAGAAAAAAAAGGGAGCGGCGATGGCGGTGGAAGCGGCGGCACCGTCGCCGGAGAAGAAGAATAAGAAGAACAAAAGGCGGTGGAAGCGGCGGCACCGTCGTCGGAGAAGAAGAGTAAGAAAAAAAATATAGAAGGAAAGAAGGGAGATAGTTTCGGGGGTGGGGAGAGAGAGGAGAGAGAGAGTGAATTTTTTTTTTTAAAAAATAATAATAAATTAATATTTTATTATTTTAATTTAAAATAATAAAATAATTATTATTATTATTTTAATTTTAAAAAAATAGTATTTTATTTTTTAAACGTGCCACGTCAGCGCCGTTAAGAAAATTAATGGTGGAGGGATTCAATAGAAACATTTCCGAAACAGTAGGGACTTGATTGTTCGATTTTGAAACCTAGGGACCTATTGGAAACGATCCTGAAACATGAGGGAACAAAAGGGTATTTTACCCTTTATAATTTGTGCATTTCAATGAATCTAAAGCAGTATATACTTATTTTCTACACTATCGTATTTTATTTGGTGTTAAGTAAAGTTGCGTTAACTAGACGTGAATATATCATGCCAAACTTAACTTATCTATAGAGTTGATATGATCGTGAACTGTCCTATCAAAACTTGAGAGAAAAATTTACAATACATTGTGCATTAATAAATAAGAGCAAAATTGAGGTATATCATTACAAGATGTATTTGGTTAACCCTACAATTTTTATGGGAAATAAAAATTTGACCTAATTGAACATATAATGCCATTTTCTAACTTATGTGTCACACATATATATAGGCATGCGAATTAATGTAAATTGCTTGTCCGACACACATGATTCATGTAAAGTTAAAACAATACTCTTTAATTAACAAACTATATAAAGTTGAAGGTTGGTCCTCACCACAATCATTGAACTAAAAAAAAAAAAAGTGTAAAAAATTTGGTGAAACCTTGACTTGTTTAAAATATATAATAAATAAAATAAAAAATGGTAGAAATTTTTTGCTAGTATACGTATTGTTAATGCATAGAGAGAAAACTCATCTGAATTTCAGGTGACAACAATTGTAAATTTGTTTAAAAGAGGAAGACGTGGCTTGTAAAATAAAGAAAAACTGCACACAGGTGATGCTTGCCATATCGACTTTGATGTTTAAGTAATCCGAATTGGATTGATAGAGGACTCTTGGAGCTGGACTCATGAAGGGCGAAAAGAGGCCCATAGGCAAACTTTTAGAGTCGACCTCGACATTAGGTTGAGACCATGGAATTGGGCTTCTGTAAGGTAGTTTTTCTTCATTATAAGGCTTGATCTCTTGTGGTCTTTTCCACACTCGATCCATGTTGCTTTGATCTGTTCCTCGATTATCGAGACGGTGTAAAATTACCTACAACACGTATATTAATCATTGGATCTAATCAAGCTTTTTTTTCCTCGAGATTAGTAAACTTATAAAAATGTCAAATTTTTCATATTATGTGACTTTTAAAATTGTAAAGGATAATGGCTAGAAATTAAAGAATTGCATTAATTAATAAGGGCTTGTTTGATAATGTTCTCGTTTTCTGTTTCTCATTTTTCAAGAAACATAGATGTTTGATAACTGATCTTGTTTCTTATGTCTAAATTTCTAGAAACGTTTTAAAAAAAAGAGCCAAAATTTGAGAAACTACAAAAAGTAGTTTCTCAAATTCGGTTTCTATTTCTTTTTTCCATCTTCTATGCATCTACCCATCTCTCCCACCTCTTCCCTTCCTCTCCCCATTTTTCTCTCTATTTTTTTTCTATCACTTCCTTATCTTTTTTTTCTTTTTCATTGTTTTCTCTTTTCCGTTATTTCTTTATCTTTATCTTTTTTTTTTTTTTTTTGTTTCTCTTTCTTTTTTTTTTCAATCCTTTTTCCATCTTTTCATTCATGAGCTTTTAGTTATTAGTTTCTACTTAAATCTTTTTTATATTAATTTTGGTAGGATTTTAATTAATTTATTAAATAAATTAGTTATATTTTTACATTTGCCATTAATTGTAAAATATATATATATATATATATATATTTTCTTTCGATCTTTCTGATCCTACGTGTTGGGATCCTTGGCTAATGATAAATACATGTATTTTTAAAGAAAAAAAAAGTAGTATCCAATTCACGAAATGTAGGTATACAAGCTTGATTGTCTAACTTTAAATAGATGTCTCAATACCACAAACACAATATATATATATATATATATATATATAGCATGTTGTGCAATAAATTAATGATCGTTGAAAATTTACAAGTTTGCAAATAACAAATTAATCTATTTGAACTAACTTGTGTAAGCGAACATCGTTAAAAATAAATTGGTTAGAGTGAGAGATGACAATGCAAAACAAATTTGAACAACATTTGAAGGATATAATTTTTTTATATATATTTATTTTGTGTTGGAGCCTAAATAATATTGTAAACTCTATATAATAGTTGTATATTTATTTTAATATAATGTATGTTATATATATTTTTATATTATATGTACTAAATTTTATTTCAACTATAAAACAAGAAACAAGAACTAGTTATCAAATTCATTTTTGTTTCTGGTTTTTTTTAGAGAAACAAGAAACAGAAATAATTATCAAACATGTTCTTGTTTTTAGTTCTTAAAAAACAAGAATCGAGAAATAAGAGAAGGAAAATGAGAAACGAGAAACATGAAACAAGAATGTTATCCAACGGGCCCTAAACTTTTGAAGCCAAACTTGCTCGAAGGCATCGAAATGATGACAATTTGGGAATGACAAGGAAAATTCTCAATTTAATTGCCTTGTCATGAAGAACTTTTTGTAAACCACAAGAATTTATTTGATATATGGAAGCTATTATTGAAGATTTTAATTTTGTCGTCTTCACTTTTAGTAGGGTAATCTAGGCTTTGCGGAGATGTGAAACATAGTCTCAAATCAATTATAAATGAAAAAAGTTGGTAAATGGCAACATCCTTTTAGTCTTAAAGTTTAGAGACTATTTTTTTTTTTCTTTTTTAGTTCAATAATTTGTGGGAATGGAGGGATTCGAACTTTTTGATCTCTTAGTTAAAGATTCAAATTTTTGACTTTTTGATTGATGATATATGTCAGTTATGCTCAAGTTGATACTCAATCGTTTACTTAAAGTAGAAAGACCAAAAGTGTTTGTTAGAGTATAAAGAAGTCACTTATAAGTTATTATCATTTTTCTAACAAATTTTTTAATTGTTCAAATCATGTATTTAGTTTTTCTTAAAGAAATAAAGCTAAAAATAGACTGAGAAAAAGAAGTCATAGAAAGATGTTTTCAGAAAATAAACTAAAACGCCAAAATTAGTACAAAATTCAATAGCCTAAAAACAAACAAACAAAAACTTTGAAATTGCAATAACTTTTCAAAAACAAAATTGATTGGAATTACTTGTGAACTTGAAAAATGATGAGTGACAAACACAAAAAAACCACATAAACAGACTTTTTTTTTTTTTTTTTTTTTACAATATGAGAGTGGGGACTCGAACCACAGATCTCGTAGTTATCCGTACATCGTTATGTCAGTTGAGCTATGCTCTTGTTGACACATAAACAAACTAGACACAAGAAGAGTAGAAAAAAGTTGGAAAATTCAATGTACTAAGTAGTGATTTTTAAAATGATTGCAACAAAAAAATTGATAGCAATAATGCACTAAAACAAAATTCATTGCACTTAAAATTGGAAATGAGTTGAAGAAAGCTGTGGTCCACAATGTTCTTTTTCAATAACAAAAAATGGGATTACCCCCAAAATTAGTGGTTTCAATTAGGTAATATTGGCAAATTTCTAAATTTTGGGATTACTTTCCATAATAACACTATCATTTTTCAAACCATAGTGAGTTCTCAATTCCAAAATTTGCTAAAAAAATGAAGTGATGATTCAACACATATTAATAAATTTATTAAACATATGGATATCAAATCGCAAATTGGAAGTGATCTAGTATAAGTTTCTTTTCATTTATCGATAATAGGTTTGAAAGTGTTTTCTTCCTTATATGTGATACTTGAAAAAAAGTATATATTTGAAAATATATTATTAGTTTGGTTCTATGTGTTCATTGAAACTTGAATGTCGTAAATCATGTGAACTTTATCCTTGCTTCTGTAAGAAAAAAAAAATAAACAAGAAAATTCATTACCAAATCAATTTTAACTCTACATTTTCAATTTCATCCTAATTATATGTATATTCCAAATAGTTAAATTAATACACATTTAAATTTTAATTAGAAAATTGTCACACAAAAATCAACTACCAAACACCGAAAGTTAAGTAGTAGAAATGTCCAAACTCAATTACCAAGATCTCAAAATCTAACCACAAATCAAGTAGCTAAAAAAAATAATGCAAACTAGAAGATTCATCTAAAATATAACATGTAAAAGCCAACCCTAATTTTTATTTTAAAAGTATATATATTAAAAAACAAAGCAAAAAACCTTTTAAAAGGAAATAGGAAATTGCCAGAGTGAACCTAACTTAGCTCTAACTTAGCTATAATTGGCATGTACCCTTACCACTAGATTAGATATTCAAATTCCACCGCTCCAAATGATGTTGAACTAAAAAAATAGGAAATCAATCAATAAGAGGTTGGTAAGGGTGTACAAGTAACCCGGTGACCTGAACAATCCAGACAACCCAATCCAGGAGTTGGGTTAGAAATTTTTTCGATTTGGGTTGGGTTGTTTTTTTTTTTCAAAATAGAAAATTTTGTTCGATTCTTGGTTGGTTTTTCTTGGGTTGGATTCAATCCAAACCGAACCAAATTCCTTATTTTTTTTTAAAAAAATTATATATAAATATATATATTATATGTTTTTTTTTTAGCTTTTTTGGAACTTCTTTTTCTTTAAAAAAATTATTCTAACTTTATTTTTTTTCACATATTTATTTAGTTTTGTTTTCTTTTACAAAATATTTAGATTTGTTATAATTGGTTCTTATAACGGTTTATTTTAATTTTTTTTTAAAATCATTATTCTATTTCTAGAATAAGATTTCTCTTCTTTGAATTTTGTGTGTTGAGATTTAGATAGAAATATGCATTTTGTGTTAGGATTAGAGGTTTGAATTTTGGGTATTTTCAAATTGTAAATTGGGATTTGAGTTTAATTTAATTTAAAAAAAAATCGAACAACCCGATGACCTGACCCGATCCAACCCAAAATAAAAGAGTTGGGTTGGGTTGCCAATTTATTCGATTCTTTCAGGTTGTCAACCCGACCAACCTGAATTTTCAGGTTGGTCCAAAAGATCCCCTCAACCCAACCCATGTATACCCCTAGAGGATGGTATTTTAAGATCATAGTTCATTTTTTTTTTTTTTTTTTTGAGTAAATCATAGTTGAATCTGATAAATTGAAATTTTGAATAAAAAGAAAAAAAGAAAACAACCACACCATAATAATAGGTCAAATGAAAAATTTTGTAATGGTTGAAAGTTTATTTTGCTTTATTTAGCAACTACGTTACGAAGTCATTGACATACATTATGACAAATGCACTATGATGGCATTGACATACATTACAAAACTATGATGACATTGACTTTGTATAATAAATTCGCATTGATTTGCACCCTGCACAGGTAGTTGTACCTAATTTCTGGTTTTTAATGAAATATTATTTCAAAAAAAAAAAAAAAATCTATTGGCATTAGTGCCCATTGACATGAAGCTTACATCTTTAATTCTTATAATAAATTCTAAACTTCATCTTCATAATCAAGATTTAGAAGGCAATTTGAACTAAAAAAAAGGTTTAGATGGCAAATTTCATATTTCATTTAGCTTCTGTTGATGGTCGATTTTGGCCAGAGGATCTCACCTGACCTTCACGTGCCACCAACGGTAAATTTGTAGTTGAGGGGGGAAGACGTGGCCTGCAAGACAGTAATCCTGCACACCGGTGTGGTGCTCGCCACACCGGCTCCGATGCTTAAGTTAGCAAACAAAACGGTAGGGCGTGGAAAAGTATGAGCAAAAGGAGAAAGCAAAGAATAGAGAGTAGAGTTTTGGGATAGAATTCGGGATCCCCTCTTCAGTGGCGAAGAGGGATATAAATACCTGTTCATCCTCCTAGCCTTTTTAGGGTTTCGGAGGCGTTTTAGGTCAAACCAGGCGAAACCGGGGCATCCAGAGGCGGTGGAGACCAGACGGGACCAAACGAACTCGGCCCGCACGAGCGGGCCGAGGCCGAGCATGGGGTCGGGTCAAAAACCCGACCCCTTCGGCCTTGGCCCGTCCCGCTTACCGGCTCCGCCTCCTTGGCCCGGTTTCCAGCCCGATTTCTCCCCGATTGTCCTCGTCAGCTCCTCGTACATCGGGGTGGTCCAAAATTGCCTATAACAGCTTCTTTTTTCTTAAGTTCAACGATATGATTTTTTTTTAACAACTGATGATACTAATTAAATTGATCTATGTTTAGATTAATCATGTTTCGTTTAGTTAACTAAAAATAAAGGTAGGTATTTAGATGATATGATAGGTATTGGTAGAAGGTAAAGATGAAGAAGATCAACTACATAGATGAAAAATAAGTTTAAAAAAAAAGTTGAAAAAGTAAAAGTGGCATTTTTGTGGGAAAAGATGACATTGATTTGAGTTATGGAGTTTTTTTTTTTTTTTTTTTTTTTTTTTTTTTTTTTTTTTTTTTTTTTTTTTTTTTTTACCGATTAGAAATTATATTATTTTTTCTGACATGAAAAATTACATGAATTTTTTATTATTAAAAATTATATTTTATTTACTCACATTTTTCAATATGTGTCTGTCTAGTTGTTTACTTTAAACATCATCTTTAACATTCTAACTAAAATTTGAAAACTTGAAAATGAATGAATGAATAAATTTTTTTTAAAAAAAAAAAAACCGAAGCTTTATAATTGTTTTTGTCAAGATTTTAAAAGTGTCATGAGAGAAGTAGCTTTCACAAGTCTAATATTTTAAAAATAGAATACCAAAAATAAATCTGCGATAAAACAGAACCGTAATTTAGAATTTACTTTTATTGTCTATACTAAAAAAACAATAAGCTCAACAAATTTGTCTATCTAGTCGATAGCAACTTACAATAAGGATTAAAATGTCGATGAAAATGTCAAAGTCTCAATTTTATGAAAATGATAGAAATATCGATAAAATATCGATGTTGACGGGTATTCCAGAAAAAATATTTAAAACAAAAAAAATATTTAAAATAATAAATACATATTTTACATTTTTAAAATAAGTCAAAATACTTATTATTAATATTATCTTCATATTAGCTACATTTCATGACTATTTTCTTTATATTTTTTTATGGTATAATGGAAATGTCAATTCATCCTTCATGTCGATGTCGAATCCATGGACATGTGGAATTGTCGATGAAAATATCGACGTGTCAATGGAAACTTTTTTTTTTTTTGAGGAAATGTCGATGAAACTTAATACATTGTTTACAATTAAATAAATACCCTAGTGATTATAGGCTCATTATAATATCTAGAAGTGGATGACCATGAGTTAAACCAAAATGTTCTTCTAAATAAGTCTATGTTTGGTTAAACAAGTGACATGTCTCTAGATGCAAAAAAAAAAAAAAAAAAAAAAAAAAAGTTTTCAAAAACTTGTTTTTGTTTTTGGAAATTGGTTAGGAATGCAAATGTATCATTAACAAAAATGAAAACTATTGTAAGAAAATGTGGAGAAAATAAAGTTTAATTTTTAAAAATCAAATGATTATCAAACGGGACCTTAGAAAACAAAATCCAAAAAATTAACAATCTGACTCAAAGAATTCAATATCTAAAATAACTATGAAGGGGGGATTTGTAATGAACTCGTGAGTCCCAATTTTATTTCTGGTTAAATTATTTTTGTGTCAATTTAAGATTTGCATTCAAGGTACAAGTGTGGCTTTATGTGGAAAAATCAAACTAAAAAATGGGAATAAATAAATAAATCAATTTTTTTTTTTTTTTTTTTATTCAACAACACAGGATGGAAGACTCAAACCTCTGATTTCTTGATCGAAAATATATATTTTAACCAGTTGAATTATGAGCCGCTTCAAAATCACACCCATTATTATCAGTACTTTACACTCATTTCTCACTACCACCCATATGTGTTAAATACATGTTAAAGTAAGTTTGAGCTCATAAGCACTTATAGAGGGGTAATAACATTATAGAAGTTTTAAATGACTATTTTGGGTAATTTTTATCTATGAAACACTTTTTCTGAAAAAATAAGAGTTTGTTTGGAATACATTTTAGTTTAAATGTTTTTCAAAAATACATTTTTTAAAAAACATTTTGTATAAAATTTGTTTAAAATTTAAACACTCATAATATTTGGTGATATTTCTTCGTAAGTGTAAGTGTTTTTATACCCAAGTTACTATACATTTTTTAAAAAAATTGTTTTCAAGTGTTTCTCTCCCAATGATTTATTTCTTAATCTCATTTTTTATAAATCATTTTTGGTGGTTACCCAACACTACAATTTTTTTCAAAATTAAACACTTGAAAAGTTAAACCAAACATATCCTAAATAATTCGCCTAAAAACATTTTAGAGTTTTTCTATTCCTAAAAAATAAAATTTGACCATCTAATTAAGTACCATGAGAAATTTGAAAAATGCTTTTAATGACTAAAACCACTTTTCAAAGTTCTGCAAAACCCACCTTTAATCAATTTCTACCTTATTATTTCAGAAGGTAGCTGATCTTCTATGGTTTTTCCAACAATCATGGCTAACGATGGTTTTGAAATAATTGGAAAATAATTATAATTTAGAGAAGAAAGAAAGAAAAAAAAAAAAAAAACTATAATGGCAAGAAGTTACAACATAATTTTTTTTTTCTTCTTTTTCCTTTATAAAGAAGGAAGAAGTATATAGACAGCGTGGCTGAATTACGCTATACTTGAAAACAAACAAACATGAATAGCTAAGCTTTATAAACTTCAAACCCTCTACACATTACACAGCTTTGAACCTTTCATGACTCTTTAGCTAAATAAAACAAGTTATAAAACCGATCATCCTGCTGTTTTCGAGTGTTTGATAAGCCAATCGATCACAACATCGATGTTTATCGAATCTTTGCAAGAGATCATGTAACAGCACACCTCCCTGTCACAAATCGATTCAAGTTCTCTGCAGGAACAAATCGAAAAGATTATCATCAAAAGTATATTTCAATATTAATAGACAGAATACGGTTACCAAATCATCGATATAATATCGGGGACTCACAGCAAATCAACCAGTGATTGTTTGGAAAGTGCTTCTGACTTGTCAATTTTGTTGCCCAGCACAAGCAGAGGAATTCCACTTAAAGAAGGTTTTGTTAAGAGCTCATGGAGCTCACTTCTTGATATGGGAACACTATCTCTATCAGCAGAATCAACTACATACCTGTCCTTGCACCCATCATACATCAGGACAAAGGGTAAAGAAATGACAAATAGACCAAAAAAAAAAAAAGGTTAATATACCGGTTTAGTTCTTCAACTTTAATGGTTGTGTCTATTTGATCACTTTGAATTATGATTCTACGTTACTTTTTCATTACCACCATTATCTAAATAACGACGTGATTGGCTTATTGAACTAATGACTCAAGGAGGTAGACAACTAGACAAATAGAATGGCACCGGTAATAGATCAAATCCCTTTTATCGACACGGTGCCACCCTATTTTAACCACAGGGATGACATATAACAATAATGCAAAGGGTTCCTAGAATGTTATTACCGTTGCAGAGGTCCTAAAAGAAACTTTTTCTACATATCAAGCCAACTATAGAACAGTGTAGAATACTGATAGCATACTAGAGATTTCTCTCAAGGGGAAGAATCCAGACCTCTCAAAAGAGTTTGAAGAGTTTTTATTTTCTCTATATTTTCATATTAATGTGAAAACGGTTTGAAACAAGAGCCAATAGCAACCCCTGCAGCTCATATAAGTGCAGGGAATTTTCTGACAGCAGAGAGAAAATATGGGATTAATTTGGGTTTGTTATCTTCTGTTTTTCTTCTAACCATCAAAGGAGATGTGAAAAACTCATACTTCCAACAAGGGCGATGTCTAGTCATCAAAAGCAAGAGATCAATTCAATAAAGACAGGAAAGAGCAGGAAAAAAGTAACTTGGAATCTCTCAAAACTGGAAAAAGAAAAAAAAAATTCTTGAATGCAAATGATTAGATGGTGTACTATTTTAAGTATGGATAATGTTAATAGGATAAAAGTATGCTATATATATCTAAATGCAGTCTATTTGTCAGTTTGGTGTTTAAATTTTGACAAGAGTTTTGGTATTTAAATAAAGATAAACAATTAGCCACATATTGTAAGCTAAAGTAACAAGTCCAGCTAAAATGGAGAAAGGGTTAAAGACTTGGGATATTTACACAATTGCAGTCACGCCACGGCAATATCGCTCCCACATTGTACGAAATCTCCTTTGCCCTCCAAGGTCCCAAAGTTTAATTGTTACATTGCCCTTTGTAACTTTTCGCATGTTAAATCCGACCTGGTCATTGGAATATGAAGTAAAGATCATAAGATACATTCCATTACTAGAGCATAAACAATGAATTAGATAGAAAAACATACTCACAGTTGGAATCATATCCTCACTGTAGCCCCCTGTCTGTAAAATTCGAAAATGATCAGGGAACAAGAAGGCCATTCACATACCAAAAAAAAAGGGTATGAAAAGTTGCATTTTCTTACAGCAATTGAATTGACAAGAGATGTCTTCCCAGCATTCTGGAGGCCTACAAGTGAAAGCTCCATTTCCTGTTTGAAGAACAGGCTGACAAACAGGCACACAAGACTATAAAATTTGAAAGAGCTTCCAAAAGTCTCAAATAGTAGCAAGAAACAGCTTCCTTCAGATGTCCAATAAAGGCAAATCAAAAACTGAAATGTGATGCATTGAGGGTTTCTACATTTCTCTGAAACTTGTGTTTATTAATGAACTATAGGGTTTGTTCAAGTACGTAGGAACAGGTGTTTCAAGATTCTACTGAGCTAGTAAACTAAGGATCAAATTGGAGAAGACAAAATTTCTGTTTCTTCATGAAGAAGTCAAAACGAGACAACCATGGAAATGGAAGCTAGATTAACACAATGACTTCGCTAAGAATTGGGATTCCATCACAAAACTATAAAGGCAATAAAAGTGGCTAGAGTACTGTGAGAAGTATGAAAACGATATATGCACATAAAACAACTTCAGGTTTTTCTTTTTTTTAATATTCATGGTTGTCCGAGCCAACTTGCGTGCATCTTGACTACTTTCATGGGATAACCACCTGACCAAAAAGATTTGGTTGCCAAGAAATACGTAGGATATTAAATCTTGGGTAGGTGACCACTGTGGATTGAACTCATTCCCTCTTAGCCCTTTATTTTCCCGATGGCTCTTGTTGATCACTAGGCCAACCCATGATTTAAAACAACTTCAGGTATGAAAGCCACAAATACATAGAAGTTGGGATCAAAGGCTGAAAACAACCTCAATCCAACCCAATCTCAACGAAAAAGTTAAAAGAGCTCATTAGTTGTTCTGTTACTACTTTTTATACAGTTGATAAATTTGTTAAATATGATATCAGTTATTCTTTCTGAAATGAAAGGTCTTGAAAGTATGGCCTATGAGCCTATATAATGATGCACAAGGAATACATTTGGGTTATGAGTACGAATGAAATTCAGAATGATTCTTGAGTCGCTTCTACTTTCTTCTTTCTTTCGAGAGACAGAGAGGAGGGGGAAAAAGGGCTAACTTACAGCAACTACATCAAAAACTCAAACCTACAAGAAATCTCAACTTCAGAGAAAATCATCTCAGTGACATCCCAAACAAAAAAAGATAAGTTTAAGATTTGCAAGGGACCCATTGTCCAATTTCAACTAACAAATATATAAATCTGAACAGCTGTACATTTTCAGCTCGAAGAATTGAATCTTCAAACTTCAAATTAACATAATTCTCAATTGAAGACCAAACGAAATGTCAAACAAGAGGCCCACGTTCGAATTTAAAATCAAAACGCAACTTTCCCTACTCAGCCAACAAATTCTTCGTTGAACAAACTAATAATCATCAATCCAAAATCACAAACAATATATTCCTTGATTTTCTCAGCCACCAAACGAGGAGGATCAATAATAACACAAAATCCCACAACCCAAGAACAGGAAAATTTGGGGGGAAGACAAAATCGTACCTCCTGAGCCAATTGAGGATGGAATCGAAGAAACCCATCTCGGAAAATCCGAGGCAAAATGAAACTGTGAAGAATTCTTGATTACTGATCAACAAAAGAAGCTGAAGAATTGGAAATTCTGAAGTTTTTAGGAAGAAGAAACGTCAACAGACGAAAGAGATGAATAATGAAGAAGAGAAAGAAACTTGAGCGACTCAATCATCGAGGCAAACCTCGAGTAGGGGCCAAAATGTTCTATCCGTGTACTGTCCGCTTGTCCCAAGCCGATGATCCAAAACAATCTACAATTTCTTAAAGAATTAAATTTTAACAAAGGATCCAAGTGTTTGCATGTGAAGTACTTTGTATTTTGTGATGTTTAAAATTTTAAATTCTTTGAAGTATATGATTTGGTCTAGATTATTTAGTAAAATACGCCAAAATTTATGTTCATATTATGATATAAGTTTATATGTGTATAAAAGTTGGCATACAACTATACATGTTCCGCGCAATTATATTTCAACCACATCCATGAGTGAAATATCAAATTGAATATTATAATTGTACTAATGAACATAACCCATCCATTATTAGGGATGCATAATTGGTTCATCTGCATTATATGTCAATACGATCTCATCTTCTTATTTACTTGTCATTTAATTTATTTTGGTTGGGAGAGTGCCTATTGGACTTTCAAGATTCAATGGTTGTAATTACAAACCATTTATGAAGGATTCAGTGGGGGCTAGAACATTGGACTTTCAGTAGATGTCATTAGTATGTTGATTATTGAACTATGCTCATGATTTTTTTTTTCTTTTTAATAACGTTACATCACAAATAGAGGGTGAGAATTTGAACCCAAAACCTTTTAGATGAGATAAAGATGTCTTTACTAATAAATTATAAGAAGATGACAAACTAAACTAATATTAGCGTATAATAATTTTATTTGCGGTGTGGACAAACATAACTTATATTGCATGGGTGTAGGTATACTTTTTGAATTTATATATATTTGCCAACTTGAATTTTTTATATTAGAGCAATAAAATAATCACGACCAATTAAAATATTTTATTCATTAATTTAAGAGTTTTGAAGTTTTTGATATGGTCCTCTAATCACTATAGAATTCATGGTTGGAAAGAGTAACTAATTTGAAGAGTTCAAATTAATTTTAATTAAATAATAAAAACTATTTAATGGAGAGGACCTAAGACAAGCCCTTATTGGGTTGGGCTAGGCATGGAAGTCATAAAAAATGGGTTTGTATGAGGGCTTTGTGTGTCCTTTCTCATGTGTTGAGAAAACTCCTCAATTAGTGCCACCATAAGTTAGGAAGAAAAATCATTTAGTTTCAGATATCGATGTTGAGAAAAATGTCGAGATCTCAATTTTATAGAAATGTCGATGAAAATAAAAATGTTGATGTCGATGGATTTTTTTTAATAATAAAAATGTCAATTCACTCCTATGTCGACATTCCGACATGTGGAAATGTCAATGAAAATTCCATGCTTACAAGTATGTGTGTATATATATTATATTATATGGACTTCCATCTCAAAACCAATTGGCACACTTGTTGATCCTTGTAGCTTATATATTGTGAGGTCTCCACTAATCTTTTCAATGTGGGATCCTCAACAATATATATATTAGTTTAATAATATTTGGAGTTGTTGAATTTGAACTTCTAATCTCTTGATCGAGGATACATACCAATTACAATTAAACTATGCTCACTTTGACAATAAAAAATATGTAATTGTAGTCATAATGCATGTTTTAAAACCTACCTTCTTTATTTTTCATATTTTCATTTGAAGTCCTTTTATCTTGTTTATAAATGCTTAATTTCTTTCAATTATGTTGTAATGGATATTTAAAGACTTTGCTTTTTCTATTAATAGATTCTCTCCAAAGAACTGGGGTAGGTGTTGCTCGAAAATACTAGGGAAGGTATATTGCATTCATAAGACATTTATTATAACTTATTTAATTTTTCTAACAAAGATTCTAAATAAATATATAAATTTAAACATTCAAAAGAAAATTTAGCATGCCTTTTTCTATTATGGTCAGATTAGGTTATATTTATAACCATATTCATTTTCAAATTTATGAAAATAAAAAAATAAATAAGCTAGCGAGAGTATCTAATATGTCATGTTTGAAAAGAAGACGGTTGTATATATCTAATATCATTAAATAAAATGTTATAATAGTGAGAACTAACAAAGATAATTGCTAACTACTCATACCTCAACTGATTTAGCCTATAACTTTGACTTAAAAATTAGAGGTTCTGTCTCGTTTGAACTAAAAGAAAGAAAGATATAATTGTAAGTATTGAAAAAAAAAATACATATTAATAAATGATCACTACATTACAGTCCATCAATAATCAATATCTATATATGTTATTTCCTTACAAAATTGATTTAGGTTAACTAGTGATTATGACTATTCTTATTGTTTTTTTGAAGGGTTATTATTATTATAGTTTAATCCTTCAATTAGACACATTAATAGCCAATTTAAAGGTCAATGGTTTAATTCCATATTTAAAGTCAATCAATGATTATATTTGTTTCCAAATTGTTTTTTTTTATATGTAGTTAAATCTTTTTTTAAAACAAATTATTTTTATAATTATTTTATTAGAAAGTCATATAATATAAAAGTGTTCACTTTTCACATATCTATAGTTTCATTGTTTATATTTTATTTCATTGAGTAAAAATTTATTGCGTTGAAATAAGTTGAGAGAAGTGATATGGTTGAACTTTAGAGTTGGTAAGAAAAAGAAATAGATATTAGCCACCGATATAAATATTTTACTTTGTCCATATTAATTTATGAAATTTATTTAAATATATATAGTTTAAATTAATTATATTTTTTAAAATATTTTATGTGCATTTGATTATTTTTTTCCATGTTTTTAACATTAAGCTTACAAACTATACTTTCACATTCTTTATTTTATCATCTACTTTTAAAAAATATTCTCGTAATCTAAATCTATTTATAAGAAAAGTGAAAAAAGTATAAAAAGAAAAAAAAAAAGTAAAAATTTCAAAAAAAAAAAAAGAAAAAAGAAAAAAGAAAAAAAAATAGTAAATAAGCCAGCATAATTTTTAAAAATAGAAAATTAAAAATGAAATTATCAACTAGATCTAAATTTTCTTGATTTATTTGGAAGAAAATGACATTATCATCTTATCTCCTTACGTGTTCTTTCGAACCTCTAACCGGTTAATGGTACATGTCATACATATCAATTACTGTTAAACTATGCTCGTTTTGGCTGTTTTTTTTATATCATTTTTCAAGTATTAAGGTGATTTTTTTTTAGTATAGTCTTGGTTCCTAAAGTTTACTCTAATTTTAATTTACTCCTAATTTTTCTATTAAAATAAAATCCTCAAACTTTAATGAATTGTAAATTTAATTCTTATCATAAGAAAAAGTCCTTTTAATCTTATAACTCCAATCTTTTATTCAAGTTTTTAACCCTAAACGTACTTTTAATCTTATTTTTTTTTATTCAATTTTGAGTGATAGAAGAAAAAAATATATATATATACATTTTAATACACATCCACTTGTTGATGCAAGAGTAAAATTCAACTGGTATAAAACATATATCATCGACTAAAAGATAAAAAATTCAAATCCTGTCTCTATATTATCAAAATAATAATAATAATAACAATCAAAATACATGCTCACTTAAACAAGTCAATCTAAACATATCTCACTAGATAAGACCTGAGTCACCATTGATGGTTCGATCTTCTCACCTTTTAATTTTTTAACCCGAAAAAAAAAAAAAAAGAAAGAGAGAGAAATAGGATAAACCCCACATAATAAAATAATTTATTTCTTAATTGCATGACAAAATAATAATAGAACGAGTAAATACTACACTAATACTAGAATTAAAATACTTTCTACAAGCATTCTATAATAAACCCATCATTTTAATATCACAAACTATTGATCATATCACATCGACGTCATTAATCAACACCAAAATAAATGATCTCACTTTCTCTTAAAGACAATTTTTTTTCTCTTTACTTTTTAAAGTTCAACCAAAACCGAGCGAGAGATTTTCTCTTTCATTTTAGAAATAGGTAACCGTGTCTTATCTGATGCAACCTAATTCTTGTAACTAGCAATTATTTTTATATTTATCTCAATTTATCCAATAAATTTTATAAAAGAAAATTTATTCATATAAAATCTCACAATTTAGACAAAACCTACACGTTGTTATAACTTAACTTAATTAATCAGATCAATCTAAAATAATACGAGAGGCAACAAAAGGAGGGGAATAACAAGAGAGATTTTGTACGTGGAAAAATCCCAAAGTTGGGATAAAAAAAAAACCAAGGCCACATCCAAAAAAATAATCCTAGAAGTCATAAAATTACAATCTTATGAAATCAAACAAAAACAAACAAAACAAATAAGAATAACTCCCTTTTTCTTGATTTGCAGTTGTTTGTTGTTTGATGGTGATCTTTGAGGTGGATTGTCTACAAGCTTCCCTTGTAGATTTATGTTCAAAGGAACTCCCTCCCTTGGTTAAGGTATCAACTGACTTCTACTCCTCAAGGAACCATCCCGATACCATGAATTAGATGATGTGAGATGGTAAATACAAACTTGCACACATAAACAAACTCTCTTTTCGAATATACGATGAACATCCAGGGAATACAAAAAGTACACAAAGTACGGTAGACTTGCCTAAAAATCAATGTGTGTAACCAACAAGAAATCCAACTTTTAAATAGAAAGCCCTTGAGAAAATAAACATGCATAAAAAGGAAAAACCATAAACGAGAGATACAATTCCAAAAACAGAGAAGATTTGAAGAAAATTTTCTTGAACAAAAATAATCAATGGTGATTTGCCAATCACTGTGAGCTTTCCAAAATCGAGAGAAGGATGACGATGAGCTTTGCTGGCAGGCGAATCAACCCACAATCAAAGAGAAACAAAAGGCTAGAAAAAAGAAATTTACCTTAAGTTGAAAGAAGAGAAGAAAAAAACATAGCTAAGAAGAAAGAGATGAAGAGAACCCTTTATCCATTTCATCCAGAGCCAAAATCTTGAAAGAGAAAGTGTGAGACAAGTCATTAAAAGAAATAACAAATAAAACCATATTTGCCAAAATCAATCTAAAAATAAATTAATTTTAAAAAGCTATTTTAAGAAAATCTAAACCACCAGATCTTCAATTTAAAAAAGTTGTTTTAACAAACTCCCATTTGGCTTTGATTTGGCAAAAACATCAGCAAGGCAACCAGATAAAAAAAACACTTAACAATAAAGCTCCCCTATGGTCATGAACTCTCCCATAAATGACTAATACTCCCGTGAGTTGAACCGCCAATCTGATAGCCCTTTACTCCCCTGTTTTGGGCACAAAAAACCTAAAGAAATATAGAAAATACTACAATAAAAGAGGAATAAGAGCAAGAAGAAAATAATAAAAATTGCCCAAGCAACAAGCAATATTGAAATTGCAAAAAGAGAGCAAAACACTTTTTCCAAAAATAATAATAATAATAATAATAAAAAGAAAAAGAAAAAGAAAAGAAAAGAAGGCAATAAAAATAAACTAAACAAGCCAAATTCCCAATTCCTTACGAAGAAGCTCAAATTTTGAAAAGTTCAAAGCTTTTGTGAATAAATCTGCTAGTTGTTTGTCTGTAGAAACATGTTCAATATGAATTTGTTTGCTTTCAACTAGTTCACGAATAAAGTGATGACGAATATCAATGTGCTTAGTACGAGAGTGTTGCACGGGACTTTTAGAAATATTTAGTAGAAATCCCATAGTTAGTAAGCATTTGTCGCATCCATAACAATTGTGTACAACAATTACCTACGACTATGTATTCTGCTTCTGCTTCTGCAGTTGATAAGGAAATAGATTTTTGTTTCTTGCTATTCCAGGAAATCAAATTGTTCCCGAGATAGAAGCAACCATCATCGATACTTTTTCTATCGTCTGCATTTCCTGCCCAATCAGCATCACTATATCAAACTAAAGCAAAATTACTATCTCGTGAAAAATGAATATTGTTATAGGCAATTTTGGACCACCCCGATGTACGAGGAGCTAACGAGGACAACCGGGGAGAAATCGGGCTGGGATACGGGCCAAGGAGGCGGAGCCGGCGAGCGGGACGGGCCAAGGCCGAAGGGGTCGGGTTTTTGGCCCGACCCCCTGCTTGGCCCGCTCGCGCGGGCCGAGCCCGTTCGGTCTCGTCTGGTCCCCACCGCCTCTGGCTGCCCCGGTTTCGCCTGGTTTGACCTAAAACGCCTCCGAATCCCTAAAAACACTAGGAGGATGAACAGGTATTTATACCCCTCTTCACCACTGAAGAAGGGACTCCGAATTCTATCCCTAAACACTATTCTATATTCTCTACTCTCTCCTCTTGCTCTTACTTTTCCACTCCCTACCGTTCTGTTTGCTGACTTAAGCATCGGAGCCGGTGTGGCGAGCACCACACCGGTGTGCAGGTTTACTGTCTTGCAGGCCACGTCTTCCCCCTCATCTACAAATTTACCGTTGGTGGCACGTGAAGGTTAGGTGAGTTCCCTCTGACCAAAATCGACCATCAACAAATATCATAGTCAACAGTTCCACTAACATATTTAATTATCCTTTTTACTGCATTCAAAGGAGATTCCTTAGGCATAGATTGATACCGAGCACAAACACCCACACTATAACATAAGCCAGGTCTACATGCAATTAAATAGAGTAAACTACCAATCATGCTTCGGTAAAGAGTTTGATCAACATTTGTACCCATATCATCTTTAGTTAATTTAGTAGAGCTACTCATTGGTGTTTTCATATGTTTAGTAGAATCAAGACAAAATCTTTTAACTAAGTTCTCTTGGCATACTTACTTTGAGTAAGGGACAAACCATTTTCATTTTGTTTTACTTGAAGACCTAGAAAGTAGGATAGTTCACCAACGTACCATACTCATTTCAAATTCATTTTTCATTTTACCAACAAATTCTTTTACCTGAGAATCATGTGTAGCAACAAAGATAATGTCATTCACATATATTTGAACAATCAAAAGACTGGAGTCATTGCTGACAAATAAAGTTTTATCAACTAACACTTCCTCTTTTAAAACCATTATTCATCAAGAAAAATGTTAATCGTTTATATCAAGCTCTTGGGACTTGTTTTAATCCATATAATGCCATTTTTAGCTTATACACATGATTAGGATATTTAGGATCCTCAAAACCTTTTGGTTGTTCAACATAAACTTCTTCTCCTAAAATACCATTTAGAAAATTAGACTTAACATCCATTTGATACAATTTAATTCCTAGAGAGCAAGCAATGGATAAAAAAAATCTAATGGATTCTAATCTAGCTACAGATGCAATGTTTCATCAAAATCAATTCCTTCAACCTGTGTAAACCCTTGTGCTACAAGACGAGCTTTATTTCTTAGGAAAATTGTAGTGGGTGGCAAATTGGACCAAATTAATAGCAAATATAGCATCATGTAAAAAAAATTGCAAATATAGCATCATGTAAAAAAAATTGCAAATATAGCAAAATCTATCAGAGTCTATCTGATAGACTTCGATTATCAGAGTTTATCAGCGATAGACTTTGATTAATTAGATCTATCAGTCTACTCATAGACTCCGATTATTTAGAGTCTATCAGTGTCTATCGCTGATAAACTTTGGTTAATCAAAATCTATCAGTGACTATCCCTGATAGGCTCTGATTAATCAAAGTCTATCAGTGATAGTCACTGATAGATTTTGATTAATCGAAGTCTATCAACGATAGACACTGATATACTTTGAATAATCAGAGTCTATCAGTGATAGAGTAGAATCTGACAACAACTTTTTGGTCTTGTACAATTAATTTTGCTATATTTGCAATTAGTTTGCAATGGTGCTATATTTTCTATTAATTTGGTCCAATTTGTCATCTATGCAACTGCCCCTATTTCTTACCGCATTACCAGACTCATCAGTTTTATTATTGAAAATCCATTTAATACCAATCACATTAGTATGATAAGGTCTAGGAACCAATTGCCACACATCATTTCTAGAAAATTGTTCAAGTTTTTCATCATGGCATTGACCCAAAATGTGTCTAATAAAGCTTCTTTAATATTTGTTGAAGGAGAAATTTTGGCCAATGACAAATTGCCACGTCATTATTTAAAATTAATGACAAAATTATAATTAATTAAATTTGGGACCAATTATAAATTGACATGTGTCCCAAATTTAATTTGAGGACAAAGTTGGCCAATTATAAATTTTTAGGGTCAAATGTCCATTTGATCAATTAATTAAAAATAAATTATTTTGATCAGATTAATTGATTTGACCAATTAATTAAAGAAAATAATTAATTGGATCAAATTTGAGTCTTTTAAATATTTGGGTCATATGGTTTTGGGTGAAATATAAACCAGACCCAAGACCAATAAAGCCCAAGCCCAAGTTGTTAGGCCCAAAAGTCACCAGGGCCCATCCAACAAGAACTCTATAAATAGAGGGGTTCTCCATCATTTCAAGGGTTCAGAAATTCTACACTCCCACAAAGACAAGAGTTTAGAGTTTCAAAGCTCTCAAGCAGAACCAAAGAATTCAGAGAGACTCCACCAAGTCTGAAGACCGAAGACTCTCTGCAATCCATAAGTCCAAGTGTTGAACACTTTTTGAAGACCCAACACTCTTCAAGACTTCAACACTTCTCGAAGACCCAACACTCTTCAAGACTTCAACACTCCTTGAAGATCAAAGACTCTTCAGGACATCAACACTTCTTGAAGATTGAAGACTCCTTCAAGACTGGAAGACTTCAAGCTCCAAGAATCCATTGAAGCTTCAGACTCGAGATCAAGCGTTCCAGCCCTCGAGTGAAACACACCCACACACATAAGAGAGAGAATCAGAGGATTAAAGTTAGAGATTGTACACCCACACGCATACAAACATCAATACAAATATATTATTTATTCCACGTGCCTCCATCCCCGAAGTTACGTGTGAACAATATTTTTAGGCTCAATTAAAGAAGTAAAACATACATATTGAGCAAAATTGACTAACCTTTTCCTTATGAGCATGCCATCATTTAATTTACTTATGATAAGGTCAGTAGGATGATTGTTTTGTACTCCTGTCGGTGGTTCCTTTGTAATTTGTTTGTTGATATCAAATGAAGGAGTATGATTTGTTGTTGCAACTGAAGTTTTCAGTTATGTCTTTTTTGTTTTGATTCAACAATTACACATGTGTCTGTTGTGGCTTCTATGTGATTAGTTTCAAAGACTTGAATTTCTTCATCTTCATCGTGATCATAAAATGTTGTTGATACACCATCCATGAAGCTCATAATTTCTATCTCTTAAGAAAATTCAGAAAAATCCTTGTGATCATCAACAACAACATTAGAGGATTCCATAATAGTTTCAGTTCTCATATTATAAACTCTATAAACTCTACTATTATTAGAATATCCTAGAAACACACTAGTATCACTTTTAGCATATCAAATTTACCTAATTGCTCCCTATCTCTAAGAATATAGCAAGTACTGCCAAATATATGGAAATGACTAAGATTTGGTTTTTTCCTTTCCAAATTTCATAAGGAGTTTTAGTAGTTCCTGGTCTAAGATACACCCTATTTATAGTATAGCAAGTAGTATTTGTAGCATCAGTCCATAGTTTCTTTGTCAATTTCTTACTAGTCAGCATAACTCTAGCCATTTCTTGTAGAGTTCTATTTTTTTCTTTCTACAATACCATTTTGTTTTGGAGTTTTAGGGGCAGAAAATTCATGAGATATGTCATGCTTATCACAGAAAAAAGAATATGAGCTATTTTCAAATTCTTTACCATGGTCACTTCTAATCCTTATGATTTTCTTAATCAAAGTACTCTTTTCATTTTGAATTTTTTTTACATAACTTCTTGGAAAACATCAAAACAATCAATTTTTTCTCTTAAAAAATCAACCCAATAATATCTAGAAAAATCATCTACACAAACAAATATAAATCTCTTACCTCCTACACTTTCCACTTGAGTTGGACCCATAAGATCCATATGCAATAATTCCAAATGTTTTGTGGTACTTACATAACATGACTTTTTGTGAGGATTTTTCACTTGTTTCCCATGTTGACATGACTCGCACAATCCAAGAGGCTTTTTTCCCAGCTTTGGAAGTCCTCGAACAAGTTCTGCACTCGATATCTTATTCAAAGCTTTATAGTTCAAGTGACCAAGCCTCTTATGCCATAGATTAGTTTCATTCTTAATGACATTCAAACACAAAAAAAAATCTTGAGAAATTATGTAGCAATTGTCAGTAGATCTACTACCCTTCAGAATGCAATCTCCATTTTTATTAAAAACATTACACTCTTTGCTATTGAAGGCAACATGAAGGTTAGAATCACAAATTTGACTTATACTAATTAGATTTGCAGTGAGACCTTCAACATGAAGAACATTTTTCAATTTCGGAAAGTCACTTTTGTTTAGAGTTCCTTTTCCTATAATTTTTCCAGATTTCCCATCACCAAAAGTAACATCTCCACATGATTTTTTTTTTTTTTTTTATATAATCAGATAAGAAATCTCTGCATCCAATCATATGTCTGGAACAACCACTATCAAAATACCAAGTATCAATAGAACAAGCTTTTAAACAAGTCAAGGCAACAAAGCTTTTGTAATAGTTCTTTTGAACCCAAGTTTGTTTTGTATCTCTAGGCATGAATCTATCACAATTCCTTTTTAAAATATTATTCAATTTAAAACAATCCGGTTTGATATGACCTAAAGTGCCACAAAAATAACAAGTAGGAATAAATTTTGAGTTCGTACCTTGATACATGTTTTTACCTTTTTCCATTTGGTAGCTCTTTCTACCATTTTGATTTTCCTTAACAAAAATGCTTCTAGCTGCTTGCTGAGTATTATCAGCCATATTGGATTTTTTTGGATGATTCTCCCTTATAGCCAATGCTTGTCTGATCTTTAAAAACTTTTGTAGAACTCAATATTTCATCAAGTGTTCCAGTGCCAGAATTCAAGAGTGTTAATCCTTTATGCGTATTTTTTTAGCTTGAGTTTGTCTTCTCCTAACTCATTTTCCTTTTCTATAAGCAAATTATTAAGATGCTCATTTTTTGAAATAAGATTAGATTTTACCTCCATTAAAACCTTAACTTGCTCAGAAAGAGATTTATTTGTTTCGCATACTCTTTGATCCATTCCTCAAAAAAATTTTAATAGACTTCTTCAATGGAGTCTCCTTCTTCATCAGATATATCAGCAAGATTTTCATCAATGCTTTGGATTTTTTAACTTACTTCTTGCACATCAGCAGAATTATTAGTGAAAGGAGGTAATAAAATCAACATTACTTACAAAGCTTTCTTCTTTGTCCTCATTTGACTCTTCATCTCTTCATGTAAGGGGTCATGGCTTTGTTTTTCTTTTTAACTCGTTTGCACATTCTGCTTGAACATGTCTAAAACCACTACACTCTTTATATTGTATTCCTTTTTTCTTCTCGGGAGGTTTAGGGACAACATTGTTTGATCCTTGGAAGGATTTTTTTATTTCTATTATTTCTTGATATTCTCTTCATGTAATTGCTGAAATTTTTCGTCAATAAAGCTATTTGATCCTCATCACTATCTTCATCATCATTGATGCATGATCCTTGAGTCGTTTGAGAGCAATTGACTCTTCCTGATTCTTTTGTTTCACGTTAAGTTCAAAAGTTCTAAGTAAACCGTTCAGCTCATCTACTTTCATGTTATCAAATCCTTACCGATCTCCTCTATAGCAGTAACCTTAGGCGAGAACCTTTCAGGTAAAGATCGAACTATCTTTCGAACTAGTTTAGATTCAGACATTTTCTCACCTAAGGCAAACGACTCATTTGCAATGTCGCATTGTTTGGTATAACAATCAGATAATGACTCATTTTCTAACATAATTAGATTTTCAAAGTGAGTAGTAAGCATAATAAGTTTAGTGTGTTTCACATCACCAGTCCCTTCATAGGTTTTTTTGGAGAATGTCCCACGCTTCTTTTGCAGTTTCACAAGTTGAGATAAGCTTGATTTGATCTGAATCCACATAGCTAAATATGACATTTAAAGCTTTGTTGTTACAGTTTGATCGTCTATCTTCCTCAATGGTCCGCTCTATCTCTAAGAGACTTTTTTTGTTTCCTCATCTGTCTTAGTAGGAGATGAGCAACCAGTTAACACAGATTTCCATGCTTTCTCGTCCATAGCTTTTATGTATGGTCTCATCCTGATTTTCCAGTATGGATAATTTCCTCCATTCAGTAGAGGTTGTCTAGTAGATGTCAGATTTTCTAAAATAGACATGGATAATCAAACAACAAGAACTAGTGAATAAAATTCCCAAGATCTCGCTAATAATTTAAGCGGCTTGCTCTGATACCAATTGATAGAACCTAATTCTTCTAACTAGCAATTATTTTATATTTATCTCAATTTATCCAATAAACTTTATAAAGGAAGAGGAAAGAGATGAAGAGAACCCTTTACCCATTTCATTGAGAGCCAACATCTTGAGAGAGAAAGTGTGAGACAGCTCAAATAACAAATTAAAAAATATTTGCCAAAATCAATCCGCCAAAATAAATTAATTTTAAAAAGCTATTTTAAGAAAATCTATAAAACCATCTGATCTTCAATTTAAAAAAGTTGTTTTAACATTAGGGGCAATTGCATAGATGGAAAATTGGACCAAATTAATAGCAAATATAGCACAGTTGCAAGCTAATTGCAAATATAGCAAAATTATTTGTACAAGACCAAAAAGTTGTTGTCGGATCCTATCTGTGTCTATCACTGATAGACTCTCTGATTATTCAAAGTATATCAGTGTCTATCGCTGATAGACTTCGATTAATCAAAGTCTACCAATGATAGTTACGGATAGATTTTGATTAACCAGAGTTTATCAACCGATAGCCACTGATAGATTTTGAATAATCGAAGAAGTCTATCAGTAAACTGTTAGATTCTGATTAATCAGAGTCTATTATATTTGCAATTTTTTTACATGGTGCTATATTTGCTATTAATTTAGTCCAATTTACCACCCACGGCAATTTTCCTTAACATCATCTATTAATCTATACTCAGATGGATGGTGGTATTTTACTTTAGAATGTGAAAGGTGACGATGAGAACCACAGTAGAAATGGCTTAAAATTAAAGCAAAAGAATGGAGAGAAGAAATAAATGGGAGCTAGGCGAAATCTCTGAAAATGACATCACACAACTTGGTAACGCGTAAATCTTCATATACTGAAGTGTTCATACATCTATCTCATTTTTCTCTTAAAGAAAATCCCAAAAATCAACACTCAAAAAGAAGAATTTAAAATTTCCCAATTCAAAATATATTATTTATTTTTTTTTTTAAAAAAAAAGGAAATTGCCACCTGGCTACATTAACTAAGCCAAAGGGCCAAGTCTCTCTCAATCTCAGTGCTACCTCCATATATTTCCATCTATATATATACATACAAATGTTTGTTCCATTAAGAGTTTATAATTCTACTCAACTACCTCCTTTTTCTTCTTCTTCTTCTTCTAATTTTCTCTCTCTAAGAAATTAAATAGAGAATTTTGAAAATGGGAAGGCAACCTTGTTGTGATAAAGTTGGGTTGAAGAAGGGGCCTTGGACTGCTGAAGAGGACAAGAAGCTCATCAACTTCATTCTCACCAATGGCCAATGCTGTTGGAGGGCTGTCCCTAAACTTGCAGGTCTCTTGTCCCTTCCTCTCCTTTTGATCCTATTTAACCGAACGAAACTTTCCCGATTCGGAGAAATGTTCGTTTTGGAAAACGTTGATGTCTGACTGCTTGAATTATGTTTCGGGATTTTGCAGGATTGTTGAGATGTGGGAAGAGTTGCAGATTGAGATGGACGAATTACCTTAGGCCGGATCTCAAGAGAGGCCTCTTGTCTGAATATGAAGAGAAAATGGTCATTGATCTTCATTCTCAGCTGGGCAACAGGTCTATTTTTTTTTTCTTTTTTGTTCTTTCTTTTTTCTTCATCAAGATAAAAAAATTTAAATTTCTTTTTAGTTTGGGTTTTGATTAAAAAAAGGAAAAAGAGAAAGAAAGAAAGATTCTGGGAAAGTTTCTCAGGAATCCAGGACTCAGTCTTATCTTTCTCTTCAATTTTTTTTTCTTCTTCTTTTTTGGGTTTTTCTTTAGGACTTGCAGACTTCAGCCATGTGGTGTATAATCATGGAAGCATGTAGTCTTTCTTCTCAAAAGAAGGGGCAATTTTGACTTCTTGCCTTTTTAAAAAAAATAAAAAAGAATGAATTTTTCTAACTACTCAAAAAAGTCACCCATGTACTTGAGCTTTGAAGTGGTGAGAGCCAACCTAGAGAAAAGATCAACACTTCCATGTTGATTGGACACTATAATTTTTTTTTTTCACCCACTACTATATTTTGACAAACAAAAGAAAGGAAGGTTTTTTTTTTTTTCTAAAATAACTAAACACTTGTTAAAAAAAATAGTGGCAGACAATAAGTTTGGTAGTATTTTCTAAACTAAATAGAACCAGGTCATTAAAGAAATAAATAACTTTTTACATAAAGATGAAGGTTCAAATTCTCATTCCTATAGTGTTTTAGAAAAAAGTAACTTTTTACATAAAGATGAAGGTTCAAATTCTCATTCCTATAGTGTTTTAGAAAAAAGGTTAAGATATATTACGAGACTAATTACAACTTTTTGTTGTCTTTTTTAACAGATGGTCAAAAATTGCTTCTCATCTTCCGGGAAGAACAGACAACGAGATAAAAAACCACTGGAACACCCACATAAAGAAGAAGCTAAGAAAAATGGGAATCGACCCTCAAACTCACAAGCCCATTTCCCCACCTTCCGACGACACTCATTCATCCGAAAAGGATAAAAACCACCGCAAATCTCCACAAAAGCAATCGTCACCACCGCCACCACCACCGGAAGAACCCGACAAAGAGGCGGTCGCGGTCGAAACCGACATGATGGACTTGATCTCCGATGAGTTCTGCACAGAAGAAGTCCCTCTAATTGAGCCACATGAAATTCTAGTCCCTTGTGCTTCTTCTTCTTCAACAACCTCAACTTCTTATTCCTCCTCTTCCTCTTCTTACTCTTCATTTTCTTCTTCAAACTCAGAATCAGCAGCCAATTTGCTTCAAGATTTGGTAAATGAGTTTCCTGAGTTTGAGTGGCCAAATATTTGTGAAAATGGCAATATAATAGAGGAGCTTTGGGAAGATGACTTTGGAGCTTGGGATTTTGGGGTTAATAATTATGAAGGTGGCAGTGGCAATGATCCTTGTGTTGGCTTGGAATTCAATCCTCAACCTTGGGCTTATGGGTTGTTATGAATATAATCATCATGTCTCAAAGTTTATATTTTCTATATCATATGTAATGTTTTCTATATGAGAGACTTTGGTTGTTTTTTTCTTAATGATAGATTTAATAAACATCACAATACAATTTGGGGATAACCCCACTTTGTTAATGGTATTGTAAATATTCTGGTTTAATTTAAGATTCTTTTTTTCATTTTTACTCTAGTTATGGTTCACGACTCGATTTCCCAGTATCCTAGTAGTTGAATGCTATAGTTTTAATCTATAATAGTTTACTTCATTTCTCATCCAGTGTTTAAAAGTTTAAAAAGTTTCATTTTGATATGTTAAGTTTTAATATACTTCATTTCTCATTCAATCTTTGTTGTTGGAATCCTTTAATAAAACATATCGACGTGACACTTTTTCTTTGAAAAGTTTTTTCAAGTTAGGATTTTTTTTTTTAAAAAATGTTCTAACTTCATTTTTCTCCAACTATAGAGTATACATTTTAATCCTCACATCTCTTCCTCAATTTCTGAGGTATTAATATATATTTATATGATCATCTACCTATCATAAACTATTAAATTGCATTGATATGTCAATTAATAATAAAATGTTTATCATGTTAACTTTTTTTATTAAATTTTATTACAGTTTAAATGATTCAGATGGAATTTTAAAGTCAGAAAAAAAAATAGCTACAAGTAAATAATTGAGATAGAAACTACACTTTTTGTTCGATACAAAAAAAAAAAAAAGTACATGTCAATCATCACTGAATACTTATCCACGAAAACTATTTATTTTAACCTCAATTTTACTATTAATTAATTTGGAGCATGATATATATTAAATAAGAGAGAAATAAGTATTTCAAAAAAAAAAAAATAAGAGAGAAATAAGTACAACTTCCACTCTCTAAAATAAGTTTTGAGAACTAATAAAGGATTAAATCCTATTTTCGTCCTTCAACTTTTAAGATTATTCTATTTTTGATCCCTCAATTTTTAAAATGTTTATTTTAGTCTTTGAATTTTCAATTTTATGCCACTTTAATCCCTAAACTTTTTAGACGTCTATTTTAGTCCCTGAACTTTAAAAAAAAAAAATTATATTTTGATATTTACTTTTAATTTAATTTTAATAAATTAATGACATAGTTTCGAGTATCTGTATTATATCATTAACATGAGTATGATTTCAAGTCAAATAAGTTAGAGATGAACATTAGACAAAGCGGATTTAAGTTAGAAAATTAAAGTAACATAACAAGGACCAAAATAATTATTTTTTAAAAAGTTTAGAGACTAAAATAGATTAGAGATTAAAATAGAACAAAATTGAAAGTTCAATGACCAAAATAGACATTTCTTGTCTAGGTGTCAAATGATCTCATCCTTACCTCTCGATTCCCGCCGGCATATTAAGACATTTTGAAAATTTAGGAACTAAAATGAAATTTAAAAAACAAATAGCTGCAAAACAGATAAATATGAGAAAAGAAATGAAGGACATTATCCAATAATAATTAAATTTAAGCAATAGGAAGCAATAAAATTAACTAACTATATAATTCACCTAACCCATTTGTTATATACAAATATTACAAGTTTCATGCGAGTTGGAACCCTGTTAAATTATAGCAGACAGTGACCTTAAGGCTTTGGGGATTTTATTTATTTATTTAATTATTTCACTTAAATATAATACACATTTTATTTCTAAAGTATTAAAAAAAACGCGGGATTTTTTTACATGTATATAATAAATTAATCCCACTTGAAGAAATCAACTTTTTATTAATTTATTTGACTAAGTTAAGTACTTGACTTGTGAATAAAAATGCAAACTAATGATAGGAACGAATTCTTTTTTTTTTTTCCCAAAAAGAAAGGAAAGTTAAATAAAGCCATTGTTTTAAAAAAAAATAATAATTGTCAGCATTGAGGATGGTGAAAGATCAAGTACAAGAAATTTCCATAGAATATTTAAATAAAAATGAATTATAAAAAGAAAATATCTCACATGTAAATTTTAAAAGTTTTTAATTATATATCTAATTTTAGTTGTAATGTCTTGTTCAAAATTTTAAATAGATGAATATAATTGAAAATTTTAAAACATTAGAGGTAAAATTGAAATTAAGTATATATCATCTATTGGTGTATTAAAGCATTGTATATTTTAGTTTTTATTAAAAGAAATTATACACAATAGAGAAAATGGGATGGAAAGGTCAACGAGATTTAAAGTCAAGATTTAAGAATAAAATATTCTATTTCATAAAAAAAAAGAATAAAATATTGATATTAAGTTTAATTTGGAGAAAAATATTTATTAATTTGGATGAGATGTTTAAAAGTTGAATCGAGATAAAAAGAATTAAAAGTTTAGATTATATTTTAACTGATAATATACTCATCTTATTATCTCTCTAAGTCTTCTTTTCCAAGTTGGCAATGGTTGTAACTTACGCATGCAACTTTTAAATGAACAAGTCTTCACTTGGAAACTTAAGATTCTAAATGTATGCTTGATAATTGATGTTGTTTATTTCGAGTCGTTTAAACTTTCAATTGTCTCCATTCACAAGAAAGATTCAAATTGGAAGCATACTCGTTCTCGAGATGTTTAAAAATGGACTTAGTTCATAATCTTTTACTTTGCAATATATTGATTTAGTTACGTCCTATTGATTTTATCTAATTTAAGATTTTACGACCTTGTACGGACTATTTTTACTCGTTGAATAATCTTCAAGATATTGAGTTGTTAGGATGATCTCAATATATTAATTTTCTTGTATTATCATAATAGTAGTCTTTTTTTCAAGACTGGGTAAATGACAGATAGACAACTTTAAAAAATAATAATGAGTGTTGTGAAATAAATTTAAAATTTAACAAATGCTTAATTGTTTTATATATATATATGTATATCTAGGACTCACAATAAAATGTTGGAATAGTAGTTAATAAATTTGTGGGTTCACAATTTAGTGTTGGAATAGAAATTAATAAATTTGTGAACCTTTGAGTGTTATATATTTTTGGAGGAAATAGAGCTATAATGAAAATTTCAAAATTCATATATATTTTTTCATGACAATCGTAAAACCTTTACGCAGGTGCCATTATAAAATTTGTTTACCTTTCATGACTATTTAAACTAGTCATAAATACAATTTTCCAATAGTTATAAAATGGTCGGAAAAATAAATTTTCCAATTACAACTTAATTTGTCTTAAAAGGTACAAAAACTTTAGCAAAAATAAATATAGGATGATTGTGTTTCTCTAGTCTTTAAACTTTAGAAAGTTCTAATTATGTCTTTAAATGTTTTGTCATTCTAACAAGTCTCTACAAATTAATGTATGTAAATTAAAGGACAAATTATTAGGTACTCTTGATGCAATGAGATTCTCCTTTTAAAACCAGTGGATGTATAACTTCAAATTTATATGCCCCTAATAACCGTTGGATACAAAATCGAGATACTTTTACAATTTCTCTCTCTTACATCTAACGGTACAAAACTACTTGTCTTAATAGTACCGAGAACACCTAATAATTTCTCCAGTTATTCGAGGTGCGAACATTAATAATTTGAATTGAATATGGGGATTATCAAAGATAAGCAAGCCAACTCCTATCAAATGAATTACAATCGAGCCCTTGCGACACCATGGGAATGTTCGAAGACGATTTTGAAATTGTTAAAATCACTCCCAAATATGCTCTAATTCAATTTAGTTCTAAACATCCTTTTACTTTATTTTTCCATTGTTTGGGATAATGGATACTTCACATATCTTCACAGTAGTATGATGTTGTCAACTTTACGCATAAGCCCTCATGGTTTTACTCTTTTTGGTTTCACCAAAAGGTCTGATACCAATGAAGATAGTTGTCTTCCCCTTATACCCAATGGTTTTCCGCTTATATCTAGTTAATGTGGGACTTTGATTGCATTCCCAACACCCATCAAGCTCAATTTCCATCTTTTGAAGTGAAAGCAATTGACGATAGCTTATCTCATCCATTTTGTTGCACAAATGGCTAAAACACCAAAAGAAGGGTTGAATTTGACATTGTTGCAGGGATTTGTCTGTACCAAGGATTCCACATTGAAAAGATGAGGAGATCTCACAATCTTAACAAGATATGGATTACTTCTTTTATTGTCTATTGATTTTGTGATAGAACACGATGCTTATATCCTTATTAGTTGGATAAGAATAATTAAACAAGGCATTTACTTTAGAAAACGAGAAAAGATGGGAAAGTGAAGAAATATGAAAAGAGAAGGAATTGAGTAATTAATTAGTGGTTTAATTTGTGTTCAACTTGAAAGTTGAAAGTAACTTCTTTTCATTTTCTTTTTCTTTTTCTTTTTCTTTTTTCTTTTTTCTTTTTTTGGCAAAAGTCCAAAACAACTTATACTTAAGCATGTGGAATTCTAGTAGATAATGAAGCCAATATTTATTTTGGGAAAAAAAGAAATTCACCAAAGTTTTTCTTCTACACTCATAGTCAATGTGAAAGCTTGGATTAACTAGAATATACCTCCAAGTCTATAAAGAAATTATCATATTGTTTTTGTTTGTATTCTGGTTGACTTGGACCAGTCTCATAGCTTTATCTTGACCATTGAATAATTCAACCAAATAACAAAGAAAGAAAAAAAATATCTTTTCAAAAATATATATATATATATATATATATATATCTTTTAAAAAAAAAAAGATATATACACGTTATTGGATCATGGAATTTAATTTTATCTCAAGAAAAATGTTTTTTTAAAAAAAAATATTTACCTCAGTTTTATTAACGGATATTTTTGTTTTCATATAATTATAATATTAAAAAAAAAACATTAAATATCAAGATTGCACAGGGATTTTGACAACCTTTAAGAGGTGAATATATCATTTTCAACAATTAAGCTTGCTAGTTAGCCTATATGCTAAAATAATGTTTGAAAAGAAAAAATTCAACCCGTAAAAATTAATTGCTAACAAGAGCATGGTTCAACTAGCATAAAGTTGTACTCTCGACCAAAATGTCAGAGGTTTAAATCTCTCACCCAACATGTTTTTAAAAAAATGATAAAAATTAATTTAGATTTTTTTTTAAATAAAGATAATTTGGGTATTATCGGATAAATTATCAACCATAAACAAATTAAATAGTATGGGCTTATTGTAACAAGTTAATTTTATCATTTCTTTTGTATTATTTAATATACGTATATAACATTACAAAACATGAGGGAAATGATTATTCAAACTCTAGGATCATTTTTCTCTTATTTGACCTATGCTCTCAAGTTGTTGAAATAAAGCTAAGCATCTTCATTTAAATAAATAAATAAATAAATAAAAAGCTAAGCATCTTCATATATAAAATCTAAAATTCTTAGAAAAGAAGGCTCGAATCGATCTTCTCTTGTTTTAAACTTTGTCCGATATCTTTGTTTATTTTTTCTTTTGGATAAATAAGCAATCCTTTGAACTACTTGAGCTATGCTCAACTAGTTAAATCATAATAACCACAACGAAGAGGTGAAAATGTTCAGAATCTCCGCGTCTACATATTATTAGAAAATAAGATTGTACAGATTCACCTAGGAAACATATATATGATCCAAACAACTTAAAATTTTGATGGAATGAGTTTTCAATTTTTCACAATGATATTGATACCATATCACATCATTCACAAGATCGATCAAACACATACACAACCACACATATGTATATTCATTACAAAAAATAAAATTGAACGACGATGAACAGTCTAAACTTTAATATGAGAAATAAAATTGTCGAAATACAAATATCGTCTCACATCCATTAGAAAAAGCAAACATCCACACCATATAAGTAAGAATAATATCTATATTATTACGAAATCTTTAAGGTGAAAGAAAAAGTAAAGTCATGCAAGTTTAGATTTAAAATATATACAATACTCATAAGATAACAAAAGATATGCTATCCTAACAAACACAATAATTATTCCAAAGATGCATTGAACTAATTTATAGTTAGAGATAGAAATTGAAAAAGTAGGGTAGGGGAGAGGAGAGTTTAGTGTATATAAAAGGGTTTGAATTGAAAATATTCAAACTTCAAAGAATCCTAATTGCATACACACACACATAGAGATTTGACATACTAATACCAACCGATTCCATGTATAATGCCCCTTCCACTTCTAATCTCTTCCTTCGTCAATCTTTTCACAAACTTCCACAACTTTGAATTTATTTTGTGAAAACCAAAACCCCCCAACAAATATTCACACCTTTCACATGAAAATATCAATCCCCAAACAAAAATAATTATATACGATATACGATCAGGACAGAACTAGAAATATTTTTATCGAGGAAGAAAAGATTTATATTCTAACTTTTTATACATATAATGTTATGGGTAAAAAACTCTCATTAGCCTAACGGTTCAGAATACCCGGAAGTTGCGGGCCCGTGTGGAAAAGCGGTCTGATACAGTCAGTGGATGGGGGCAAAAGTCCAAAATTCACCACCCTACCTCCTCGACCTCGACCCATTTACTGAGGTCGAGGAAAGGCTCGAGGCCGAGCAGAAGAATGGGCCAAGCCATCTTGTGCAAGCCAGGCGTTGTGGCATTAAACCCCGAAGGAAACCCTAGCCGAGGGGGGATAAATACACCTCGAAGCGACCTTAGTAGGGAGGGCATTCCAAAATCTTCATACACATAGGTACAATCGAGTTCTCCGATTACATTCTGTTATTTTTTTCGTTCATAAGCATCAAAGTGTGTGTAGTCTACACCATACCGGTGTACAGGTCACGTCCTCCCCTCTTTTCAACAAACTCACCATTGATTGTCACATAGTGCGAAGGCAGTTCGTCTAAGCAAAATTTAACCATCAACATATAGTTTTTCAATGTAAAAAATTTAGAAGGTAAATTTAAAGAAAACTCCGAAAAGCATTTTTTGAGTTTACGAGGGGTTAATGTTGGTATACGTACATACGTTTGGGTATATGAATTTTTGTAATTGTTTAATGTTGGTAAAGAGTAGACTACGGTCCTCGAAATTGCCAAAGTATTTGCATTGACTCAACTCTCTCAATCAAATAGCCACTTGTACCCTTTGCATGTTCATTTCCTGTATTTATATACCTTTTTCTACCCATCTAGATACCATCCTTTTACACTATATATATAAATTTCAACAAAAATAGAGGCAAGTTTACCTTTTTTTTTTTTTTTTTTTTGAATGTTGTCTCTATGTTTTACACGTTTCCATTTTGCTTTCAAATATTTATATTTTTTTAATCAAATTCATGCTCAATAATAATACTTCGATATCTTTTTTCTATTTGTTAAATATACCGTTTAAATGTCAAAGTAAAAGTATATAATTCAACGATAATTGACATAGATCCTGTAGTGGATCTAGAAAATATATTTTGGAAAGGTTAAATTTTGATAAACTTTTAAAGGCTAACAATATCATTCCATTACTAATTTGGTTAAAATATCATTTTGGTTCCTATAATTTGAGTCTCATTTTATTTAAGAGGAGTACATGTCAATTACCACCTATCCTCACTTTAGACTTTTTAATATATATTATAATAAAAATTTAGGTTGAAATATGGAAAAATAGAGTTTTTTCTTTATATTGATATCAAGAAAAAATAAGTAAATTTAAGAAAATATTCAAACAAAAGGTATATTATACTACCTATCATATTTTGTAAATATATTCTAATTAGATTTAAATTATTAATGATTTATAAGATTTTTCTTTATAATAATTTTAATTATTTATGTAAAAATAGAGTTTTTAGGTTTTGAACTCAAAAAAAAAAAAAAAAAGTTTTTGTTTAAACATGTATAAAAATAAAAATAAAAATTATATATATATATATATATATATATATATATATATATATATATTCTAATATCTTGTATTAAGATGGAGTTGAACTTAGGTCTTATAAGCAAACTAAAGGAGAAAAGAAAACCAATAAACCAAAGAACATTTTATAGCAAAAAAGGAACATTTTTAGTATAATATAGCTATTCATTTTCAGAAATTGATATAAGGGAAAAAAAAAATTAAATTCGCTCCTGCATTTCTCCTTCGACCAAGAGGGTTAAAGGGTCAATTGTAAATTAAAATAAATCTATTCTTAAATATCGTATATTTATTTTTTTATCCAGAAAAATCATATATTTATTTATTTATTTTTAATACTAATAATGTTCTTTTCAAGATCAACAAGTAAAAGGTATAGGATTCGGATTTGAGCCTCTATAACGTTAAGAAAGAAAGTAATGTCTTAACCGATTAAATATACTTTCATAAGCAACCACAATATTAATGGAAGAATTTGATTGAAATTTTTTATATCTTAAAAGTCAAATTAAAAAATTGAAATATTAAAGTACAACTTTAAAAAAAATGGCTATATTCGGACCCGTTTGATAACGTTCTCGTTTCTTGTTTTCGTTTCTTCATTTTTAATAAAGAAAAATAGAATTTTATGACCCTAACACCTATACATTCAATAATAATAAACCTATATTCTTATTTATGTTTGGAAAAAAATTGAAAACGGGAACAAAAAAGGAAAAACTAGTTTTAGTTGTTCCCAAAAGTTCTATACAAATTTTGGGAGTGTTTCTAAAAAACGAGAGACAAGAAACATACATAGTTATTAATTAAATACTTAAATTTCTTAATAAAATTAGAAACAAGAAATAAGAAACGAGAACGTTACCAAACGGGTCCTACATTTTCCAATTTGTATAGTTATATTTAGGAGCAGAAGCTACAGCGGTCCTTAAAGGTCTTCGGCTTGCTAAAAGAATGGGTCAGCGGTCCTTTTTGACTGTCTTGGGTTGCTTTCTATGATCAATGGCAAAACAGAAACCAATATGGTAATCCGAGCTGCTATTGGGACATTAAGGAACTTTGTGCTTGATTTCATCTGGTGGAGTTTGTTTATTCTCCTAGAGATCATAATAGGATTGCTCACACGTTGGCCCGTCAGGGTCTTTAATTTCTCCTCTGCTATGTTATGGTTGGATTCTTTCTTAGTTTAGATTCAAAATATGACCTTTAGTGAAAGGTCACTATTTGTACCCCTTGTGGGACCTTCTATTAATTAATGATATCATTATGCATGTTTGTGTCAAAAAAAAAAAAAAACCAATATGAACATAGTTCAACTGGCATAAAGCTTGTACTAACGATCAAAAGGTCTATGTTCGATTCCTCCCACCCCACATGTTATCAAAATATATATATATATATAACCAAAATAAAAAAATAAATATTAGGTAAGGATTTTGTAATGCGTACGAATGAATCAAATAATTTTTCGTCAAAAATTGACTACCGTACGGAAAATTACATGAGAAGATTAATATTTTTTAATTATTAATATATCATATTAATTTAATTTAATTTTTAACTATGGATTCTTTTGAGATATTTAACTCTTAGGCCCCTTTTGATAACTATTTGGTTTTTGGTTTTTGAAAATTAGGTTTGTTTTCTTTAAATTTCGTCACCATGGTTTTCATTTTTGTTAAAGACATACTTGAATTTCTAACTAAATTCTAAAAACAAAAACAAGTTTTTGAAAACTTTTTTTTTTTTTTTGTTTTAAAAAATTGGTTTGGTTTTTGAAAACATGGGAAGAAGGTAGGTGAAAATTCAAAGAAACTTAGAATTGGAAATGGTGTTTATATGCATAAAAACCAAAAACCAAATGGTTATCGAGACCAACTATTACATTGTCGGTCATTTCATAAAGATTATTATATTATCAATTCCAATTTTTTTTTTTTTTGACAAAATTCCAACATAATTTAGCAAGTAAGATATTAAAGCGGATTATTATATTATAATTTAGTAAGTGAGATATTTATTGTTTTTTTAAAGTTGAAAATTCTATTGTCCACACCTTTATATGATCTAATAGGTTGTTACATTTGTTTAAAAAACATATAATATTTTTTTTTCAAAAAAAAAAAACATATAATATTTTATGTTTTTATAATTTAATATTCTATTAAATAGAATTCAAATAAATGTTAAAAAACTAAATAAATGACAAATAAATTTAAATAAGTTAAGTTAAATTATTCTCCCATTGTAATTTGGCACTTGTAAGACAACCTATAGTTTTAAAATTTTCAATTTCAACTCTTCTACCATGGAATGATATGTTTTATATTTTTATAATGAATTTAATTAATTTATTTTTGTCAAATATATAATTTAATTGTTAATATTTTGGTTATTTTTCAATTTCATCTCTAGTGTCTTTTTTATTTTCAATTTCATTATTTATGTATTGAATGTTTAGTGAAGTATTTATTATCCCCAAATGACTTTGAAAATCATAATCTTTTATGAGATTGTTAGTTGTAATTAGCATAGCTATTTCTTATTGATTTCTATTTTCTATAATACAAGGTTATTTTAAATTAAATAAGTTTTTTTTTAATTGAATAAGTTACCCTTAACAAAAATAATAATTAACAAAAATAATAGCTTTTTCAAGCTATAAGAGTACTCATAGTTGGTCAAAATCCTCAACGAAATTGCAAACCTAATTCGTTATATATTTTTCACTTCACAAAATTGATTTTTTTTTTTTTGACAATATGTGGAGTAAGGAATTTGAACCACAGATCTTGTGGTTATCAGTACAATTTTATGTCAGTCGAGCTATGTTCTTGTTGGCACAAAATTAAAAGACTTAAAAAGAGAAAATTTTTCAAAAAATATACTTTGATGTCACATTATCATTATTATTATATTTTCAGATTTATTCTCTCTCATCTCAATTAAATTTTGATTGGTCCAATTTTTATCAAACAATTTAGATTAAAAAAATATAGTTAGATGCAGTTCAAATCACAAAAAATTTCAAATAATTATTTTATAATAAATTATAAATTAAATATCTATATAAAAATAATCGAAATAATAAATTTATTTGAATCATTATTAAGTCACAAGAATTCATGGTTAATTTATCAAACAATTTAACTACTTTTTTCTGATTTAAAATTAAAATTTATCAAATACTACCTCATTTCAAAGTTGATTTTTTTTTAAGTAAAATTATTCAATAATTATCTTAAAAGCTATCACAATTTCAAAATATTTAGGTCCCGTTTGATAACTTTTTTTTTTTGTGTTTTGATTTTTTAAAATCAAGTTTATACACACCTATTTCCACCTAAGTTTCTTTGTTTTAGTATCTACCTTCTTTTATGATTTTAAAATTTGACTTGAAATTCAAATTGATCTTTAACAAAGATGAAAGCTATGGTAGAAAATTTAAGAGAAAATTAACCTAATTTTCAAAAACTAAATAGTTATCTAACGGGTTAACTTTTTTTTTTTTTAATTATTATGACGTACTTGTACACTAATCATATAGTTTGGTATCAAATGTCGCTTTCTTTTAAACAAGTTTCGTCTGAAAAATGTCGGAATGGTCCCTTTCCATAAAAACAAATATAAATTTTATATAATTCTTTCATTATAATGCGCTGTCACTTTCAGACCACATCCAAAATCCCAAAAAAAAAATAATAATAATTAAAAATAAATAATAATAAAAGTCAATTTCACATTTAATATTCCAAGTGGCTTCTTCTTGAACTGACGCGTAATTGACTTTGTTCTTCCTTTTACCACTTCTCATTAATTAACTTATTCAATTCTTCCAATCATATTTCTTTTTCTCTTTCTTACGTCATTATTACGACTGCATTTCATATACTTATACTATTTTCTTTTTCTTTTTTTTTTTCTTTTTTCTTTTTTCTCTCACTTGAAAAGCTCACTTGATTCTTTCTTTGGCCTGCATTTTTCTTGTTGTATAATGTATTCATTCAATTACTAATTTAAAACTAATTGACTGTTGTTTTTTTAATTCTGGACATTGATGCCGACAAGATTCATATTTTATTTGTTCAAAACGTAATTTAAAATGCACATTATTGCTTATTGATTTTCTTAATTATGTTTCAAGAACACGTTAGAAAATATGGTATTAAAATTGAGGAAGCTAATTTTCTTTTGGATCTCAAGAGTGACTTGAATTCTCGTTTTAAAAAATATAGTCTTGTTTTAAAATTATATAGTTGAGTTTTAGTTGATAATTGATGTGCTACTTAATCAATGAGATTCACCATATTTAAAATGAACGATTCATTAATATATTTGATATCAATTTACATTTCGACCGGATCAACTTTACTACTTTTTGTTGAATTGGCATCTTTTGTGTACAAGGAAACGTCAAAAATCTTCGAGAAGTAGTAACTTCCATGAATTCTCAAAATTTTATTACAAATGGATGATAGAAAAATGGGACAATTAGATAAAAAAAAAATAGAGTATCTCAATCTATTTCTTAAAAAAAATCGATAAGTAATAACTTTAAAAAAGAGAGGCTGACGCATGTGCTACTCTACTCCGTCCAACCCCCACTTAGCTTTGTCTTTTTTACATCACATTATATTATGATCAAAGTAATTTGCATGTACCACCCTTTTTTATTCAAGATTCAAAAGCGTAAATAAAAAAGTGAGTTTAAAACTAAATCAACATATTTACATAAATTGATAAGTTTTTGTTTTAATTTGAAACACAATAAATATGGAGATTGAGATTTGAATCTCCGATCTTCTTTTTTTTTTTTTTTTTGACAATATGTAGGAGTAGGAAGATTCGAACCACAGATCTTTCTGTTCATAGTACAAGTCGTATGCCCAGTTGAACTATGCTTAAGTTGGAAAACCTTCCATCTCGAGACATCATCAAGTTATATTTACATTATTTAATTTAATTGTTAGGAAGAAGAATTTAATATATAATATGTAAATTTAATAGACAAAATGGTCACACCTAAACATGATTAAGCAAAGGTAAGTGCGTTGCAAATTGCAATAAAGTTAAAGCCAAGCGTGAGGCTACCAACCCCCAAAAGGTCATAATGCCACATTGACTTTCTTATATTGAGTTGCCACATCTTTGTCATTCCCTTGTCACTAAGGGCATATTAGGACAAGGCATGCAAGAGATTTTCATATTAATAAATATTAAGCTTCAAAATGTTTAATTATATTTAATTTTTAGTCTCCTTTACCAATACCTAGTTCACAAAATATTGGTATCCCACGTTGTTATAGATAAAATTTGGATGAGAGAGTAGGAATAAATCTATGTTCCGTTCAACAAAATTTAAATGAATCTAGGTAGTTGATGGAACAAATGGAGCAATAAAATGATGATTATGTTTTATTTTTAATTTTAGTTCATTTGACCTAATTATCGTCTATCTTAAACATTTCACGTCAATTGTAATTAGTTATCGACGTCGTTTTTTAGGAATCTTGCAACCTGGTTTCCAATAATCGGTCGTATTGACCTAGTTATATTCGTTACTGTCGGTTTCCATTAATCATTTCTTCCTCTTTTTTATGTGTTTTTTTTTTTTTTATCTATGAAGGATTAATATAATGGATCATTACACTTATTCGATACACGTACAAACTAGTCGTTGGATAATATTATTGTTTCATTTAAGTTTTATTTAATGAAATATTTAATTTCATCACAACATTAAAACTTATATGTGATAATAATTTTTAAAAAAATGGATGGTGATCAATTATTTACAATAACTAGAGAAAAACTCAACTATGGAAGTTGGAAAATGTACATCTTATTAAAGAAAAAGAAAATGCGAGACAGCTTATGACAGCGAGAGGAATGAAAAATATAAGTAAAATTTTGAAAGGAAAAAGAAAATTATATGTCAAAATCAGACAACATTTCTTTTTTCTTTTTGAAAAATCAGACTACAATTTTTATTAGGTTATTGGAAGTACACTTGTATTTGTGTGTATTGAGTATGAATTTTGAAAAATAATGGCTTGAATTTTTCAGTCAACATCATAATTACCCAATCAAAATTACTCCTATGTTTCTGAATATTAATGATTGATTTTTTTTTTTTCTTTTTTTTAGGTTCCAATTTTTAATTTTTTTTAAACTACTAGTTTAATTGAGGATAAATTTTGACCCAATTTTCGAAATGTCAAAATTTATGTATAATAGATGATTTTTATAATTACAAAATAGCATAACTACCTTGTTTTCTATAATAATTGAATTCTATCAATATCATGTTAATAATTATAAAATATTATTCAAATTGATCGTACACATGAATAAGTTACTATATGTTAATTTTGACTTGAAAGTATTATATATCTAAATAATATTTTTTGTACTTCATAAACAAACAAAATGATCGTGTCATTTTGATTTGCTATGAATTAATAATTTATTAGACGAGATTCAATAATTATCATACTCCTATTTATGAAATTGTAGAACTAAATTCCTTTATTTTATTTGAATTTTAATTTCTTTATGTTGGTTGAAAATCTTAAAATTGTTGTATAATTGATACCTTGCAAAATCATGAGGCATAAATTGTTTAATGTGCATTAAGATGTCAACTTTTGAGCAACTCTGACCGTAACAACATGAACATCGCTCAACTAGTATAAAACTTATACTAGTGATCGAGATATGTGATTCAAATTCTCCTGCCCAATATCTTTAAAAAAAAAAAAAAACCTTATTTTGGATTTAAAAAAACAATTCATTCATTCTTAAATATGGTTTATTATTTCATGTAATCATTAACGCAAAAGGAAAATGTTTTATTTCCATATTTTTGTAAAACATCAAGTTTCACAAATATCATTGAAAATAGAGCATGGTAGCAAAAAATCTAAACTACCAAAGAGGTTTTTTTAAAAAAAAAATCAGGCCCGTTTTTTATTTTGAAAATTAAACTTATAAACATTAATTCCACTAAGTTTTCTTTTTTTTTTTTTTTTTTGTTATATACCTTATTTCTTTGTTTTCAAAAATCAAGTCAAGTTTTTAAAACTTAGAAAAGTACTTTTAAAAAGCTTGTTTTTTTTTTTTTGGAATTTGTCGAAGAATTCAAATGTTTTCATTAACAAATTATGAACACGGTAAGAAAGATTGAAGAAAACCAGCATAATTTTCAAAAATCAAAAAGAAAAAAAAAATCTATAGAGTTAAAGTAAAAACCAAATAAATGCAGCGAAAAATCTAATGAGTTGTAGCCAAAGTGAGCACAACAATCATTTTTGTTTTCTGTAAAAATTAAGTAAAAACAAAATAAGTGCCACGAAAAATCTAATGAATTGTAACCAAAGTAGGTATAGCTCAACGGTGACATGTACATCGGCTGAGAATATGAATATAGTTGAAATTAAACATTTATAAAACTATATTACTAGAGTTTATCATTATATTACATGAAATGGATTTTTACTTTCCAAACATATTTGTGAAATCATGTAACTAATCTAATTTAACTAATCAAAATTACTTTCATACACATATTTCTTATTAAGGTTGGAAAAGAGAATCTAAAAGGCCAACCAAACTAATTTTTTTTATTAGTTAATTGAAATTAGAACGTTCAATTTTGTACTTTGCAAAATCAACCAATAATTGGTCAAAGGATTAAGAAAATGGATCTCTAACTAACAAACTCTACATGTATATCCCTTATCCAAAAAAAAAAAAAAAAAAAAAAAAAAAAATCTTGCAATTTGCGAGTTAAAAAAAAAAAGTATTATGCAGTATTTTTCAATTTTCAAGTCCAATATAATATGTAATAATAATTTGCAATTTGCAATTTAAATTTTAGTCCTTCATAAATATCTTTTTCGTAACAAGTTGCAATTTACATTTTTCAATATTTGGGGGACGACCAATTAATAAATTATTGTTTGCCTGTTTTTATTATTAAAAAGAGTTGGTATTTTTTTTTTTCCAAAATAGTAGCTTCCAACTAATCCGCCATTCAAAAACCCTAATCAGCCATTCCAAAAGACGTAAAACTTTGGTTTTATCTTAACTTTGACCAATAAGCAATTAGTTGATTTTACAAAATACCAATTGTTTTTATTTTTTAAAACTTAAACTAATGGTGTTGAGGCCAGTGTTATTTTTATTTTATTGTTCCTCATATCCATTTTCATCAACTTTCATCCCTATACTTTACCCTTCAAAGATATAGAATCATTAAAATATATATAATTGGGATAGAACATGTCATACATAATATGTGAATATTGTCCTTTAAACCTTTGTATTAAGCATTGCAAAAATATTCATAAAAAAAAAAAAAAAAGATCCCAATCCTTGCCCTCCACACATAGGGAACTTTAATAACAACATCAATCAATTTAAAAAAGAAAAAAAGGAAAAGAAAAAGAAAAAAGGTGCACAACTAGGCACAATGCTAAAGAAATAACCATAGGAATCAAAATTTTTGAGGTCTTATAGCTTTCATGCAATACTTTTTTATATATATACTTAGAGTATCCAGCTATACGAACATCAATTAATCTAACAAGACAGACAAGTTATCTGATCCCTATAACGTTTGGTTGTTAAAAAGACTCACATAAGATTTTATCTCAAGCGTAATGATCACCTTTTAAGACTTAACTTTTGAACCCCATTATCTTAAAGTTCATTTGCTTTTTTTTCGCCCAAATTCACTTGGCCAACCAGCCTTGGTGGTTCCCAACCCTCTTCATGTTCATACTACTCACTTATTCTCATATGCTACTTCATGAGTAAAAAGATTTAGACTTAGTCAAATGCATGCGTTTCTTGAGAGGTATCACGCATTTGGTATCGCCACCTCTTTGCATCATAAACACGATCATAAAGTCAACGTCATCCAAAATTCTTATACATCGTCATCAGGCCCTGCAAACGTACCATCACGCATACTTTACATAATCAAGTCACACATTCAAAAAAAAGATCATTAAATATGAGATTAATAAACTTGTTTTAAAAAAAATAAATCATTTTTTGATACCTTAAAATAGTGATCATTAACATGATTTTCATACCAACAACCACATACAAACAAATCAAGATGTTAACTCGAAATACAAGCAAGAAACAAGCGAAATATATACTCATCATGAGAGGGCTTATTTAATTTCCTCTCTCCTTTTACTTATTAATTTTCAACTAATAGATAAAGAGTTCATAAAATGTAAAAATATCATCTAGAACGACTATTAAGACTCAAATAACTAGATAAGATAGCACTAAGCCAACTTTTTCAAAGGGCTAGTTTTTGTGTTACACCAAAAAAAAAAAAAAAAAGTGTTAAACATTTGTACTGACCTCTTATTTAATAGTACAAGCTTTATACCAGTTGAGCTATGGCCACAAACCTTAAATTTGATAACCGAACACTTGCTAGAACATCTTAATCCAACTTTACCGACGACCATATGAGATTTTGGAAGGTGTTGCAAAATTAAAAAGTTTTGATGCCCCATTTTGAGATATGTAAATATAAAGAGGGGTTCATTTTATAGTTTTGAACCCTACTTTTGGTGGATACATTTTTTTTTTTTTTTTTTTTTTTGAGTTCAACAATATTTGAGGGACAAAGATCATGTTAATTATCATTGAGTTATACTGACTTTGACGAGTATTGACTTTCTAAAAAATGAGATTAAAGGGCTGTTATTCATGTAATATTTCTTTACTACCTTTTCAGCATATTTTATGCATGCAAATTTCGTAACATATTTATTTATTTGTTTCCTATACAAAAGGATCAGTCACGAAATACTTGGATAAACACCAATCATAGAATCACCACAACTAAACTAAATAATCAATAACTTCTAATTCAAAACTGGATTTTTTATTTATTTATTTATTTATTTATTTATTTATTTATTATTATTATTATTATTATTTTGCTTGGGGGTATTAGAAAAAAAATTACCTTAAATCATCCAAAAATTTCATGGGTAGGCTGCTCCAAAGAAAGCAAACCCCATAGACATGACAATTCTTAATGATTAAAGGTTTGTTTGGAATACATTTTAATTTAAATGTTTTTTAAAAATGCATTCGTTAAAAAATATTTTGTATAAAAATTGTTTAAAATTGAAACACTCATATGTTTGGTTACATTTCCTCAAGTTATTGTATACTTCAAAACTATTTTTAAAAAAAGCTGGTTTCAAGTGTTTCTCTCAAAATTGTTTATTTTTCAATCTCATTTTCTAATAAGTCATTTTTAGTGATTGCCAAACACTAGAAATTTTTTCAAAATGATTTTTTTTCAAAATTAAACACTTGAAAAGTTAAACCAAACACACCCTAAATGATTTTCCCATTTGTTTGGAAGACCGGTTTTCACTTTTAGCCACACTTTTAGAGTTATTCTCCCTTCCTTTTACCTCCCAAAAAAAAAAGTTGGAGAGTTGATATTCAAAATACCTCTGCAAAAAGGTATCATAAAACTAAAATTAGTTTTAAGATTTTATATATATCATAAAAAAAAAAAAAAAAAAAAAAAAAAGTTTTGGAGTGATTTACATAACCTTCTTAATTAAGAACTTTTAAAGATCTTACCTCGTTGAACTATTGTGTCTCGCAAAAGAAAACGGAGTCTTGCATCCTTTAGATTGAAGACGTTGAATCAAAGAAAAAAGAAAATCACTTTTTTCAATTTTCTCAAAAATTCCAAAGAAGAAATGAAAAGGAATTTTCTTGTAATTTCTTTGATATACAATCAAATGGGATCTTCCTAGCTTAAATAGAGTGAAGAATTAAGTTGGCCACAATAATGAAAAGGAAATATTTTCCTTATACCAATAAGAGAATGAGGTGATCGTTTTATAAAGTTAGAGAAGAAACCCTAATTTATAAGCAAATTAAAGCCCTAGAATTGACTAGTCAAATCATGAGAAGTCGTTTTTGGTATTGGAGAGTTAGACTATGTTCGAAATTGTTGTAAGAGACTTTCAAAGTGAATACGAAGAAGTTTTAACTGTTTTTAGTGTTTAGTAAGACTGGTCGTTTAATAATATAAACAAAATTACTTCTTCAATTTTGTTGATTTAAAAACATCTTGTTTACAACAATTTTTTAAATTAATTAGCTTCTTTAAAAATTATTAGCATATTTACTAATAAGCTTTTTTAAAATCATCATTTATATTTTCCTATCTATGGCAATAACGTGATTTTCCATCAAACTAATATTGATTTTTTATTTTTACTAATATATTTTGTATTTAAATGTAAATAAAAATTTGTTTTGGACTTAAAAAATTATTGCAATTGCTTTTCTTAATCTTTTGTGAAAGCTAGTACCCTGCCATAACGTGATTTTCCATCAAACTAATATTGATTTTTTATTTTTACTAATATATTTTGTATTTAAATGTAAATAAAAATTGTTTTGGACTTAAAAAATTATTGCAATATCTTAATCTTTTGTGAAAGCTAGTACCTTCAAATAAAGGAGGAGGAGGAGGATTGCATTCTTTTTGGTTGTTTTGTTTTCATGTGGGACTTTGTTTTCCAGTGTAGGGGAAAGATGGATGCATTCTTTTTGGTTGTTTTGTTTTCATGTGGGGCTTTGTTTTCCAGTGTAGGAGAAAGATGGATGGAGGGCCTTATAAATTAGTTCTGGGCTAGTAGGGATTGCTTTAGGTGAGGTTGTACACACACTCACGCGAGTTTTTCTTGGGAAGTTTTGATCTGTCTTATTTTGGTTAGCTTGCAATAGCTTCTCATGATCACAGGTAAAGGGCTTAGCATATGTAGCTCTTGGCTTTGAGCATGATAAATGTCAACATGTGAGTCTCGGCCAGTCATACGATAGAGCGGCTAGACACTTGTCTAGGGGTAGGGGAGTTGTTTGGGGGATTGGATAGAACTATTTTGTCAATGTTTTAGCTCCTTTCCTATTTTTCTCTATTGGTCTTATGTGCAATGATGCTCTCTGATGGTAATATTGTTTGCAGGTCTAATTATTGAGATTAGGGTCCGTTTTTTATCTGGATAGTCTGGAAAGTCTAAATGGTTGGCTTGGTGTGGAATGATTGAGGAGTTGGAAGCTAGTTGTTGACTGTCCTTTTCGATTAGGGCGCGTGTTTTCGTGTGGGGAAGAGTGCTGCACAATGGTTGGGGATTTTGGCCTAGCCTTTTGAGTATACCCTCCGTGTGTGGAGGGTGTGAGTTTATCTGTTTACATTTGTATTGTTGCTCTCTGAGTGGTTTTTTTGGCATTATGATAGGTTGATGCGCTTTGATGTTCAAAAAAAAAAAGTCTTTTGTTAAATAATTTAACGTAAATAAAATATAATTTTCATTTTAAATTATATAAAATGATAATTATCTTATAAAAATATTTTAACTTAAATATCAACGAAAACATAATAGAAATATTATATCTAATTTGGTCATCATACCTAAATCACATCAAAACATTGTACCCTGCATTTTAATGTTTAAAATTAAAATTTATCGAGCTTTACTTTTTACTACAACTTTTTTTTTTTTTTAAGTATAGCTAGTCGATATAGTAATCCCAACTAAACATTAATTAATCTATTCTTAATGAAATTGATTTGTGTCCAAGAAATCAAGGGCTTGCTTTAACAGAGTAATTGCTTAGGTCTCGTTTGATAACTATCTGATTTTTTGTTTTTGAAAATTAAGCTTGTTTTCCTTCAATTTTCTTACCATGGTTTTCATCTTTGTTAAGGGCACATTTGAATTCCTAGCCAAATCTTAAAAACAAAAACAAGTTTTTGAAAACCACTTTTTTTAGTGTTTAAAACTTAGCTTGGTTTTTTAAAACATAGAAGAAGGTGTATAACAAAACTAAGAAACTTAATGGTTGAAATAGTGTTTTTAAGCTTAATTTTCAAAAACCAAAAATCAAATGGTTATCAAACGGGGTCTTAGAAAATAAAATTGGGAGTATACTTGGGTGCAATCCTTTCTATTTAGAGAATGAACTTGATTCAAGACAAACATAATTAAAATTTTAAAAAAAAAAATCTCAAAATAAAAATAAAGGATTAAACTTGCCCTTTGGCATGGCCTATGTAACATATAATTTGTGTGCTTCAAACTTTGAAATGCCTCTTCTTTAAGCCAAATAGCTAAACCTCTCTATTTTTATTATGTAAAGAAAAAAAAAAAAAAAAGAATTGGTACTTTTTACCAGGAAAAACTTATTCCATAAAGACAAACCAATTTAGAGCTATTGAAGAGGCCTCCTAAGCAAGAAAAACTTTGACTTGATACATCAAACTTAGCAAGGATATCCTCCCAAAGGCGACTACAAGAGAACGAGCCTCTCATTACTAAAAATTTTGTCATTTCTTTGTTTCAAATATTCCAAAAATTATATTAATACCGATCAATAAAATATTGAGACAATGAATAATCTTCTTGCCAGAAAAGGTTTGACAAAGAGAAAATCAACGCAAAAAAAAGTCTACCTGATTTGGCAAGACTAAAGAGCAATTTGAGAGCGCGAAGGAACAAACCTAACCTAAAACTTACTAGAACTATGTTAAAGACTTTTTCAATGTTAAAGAGTGTTGTTAATATTTGGCACATTTTCCATAATATGCAAGTTGTGAATTTCTTTTCGTGTAGGAATGGTTTTGAGACTCTCGTTCGGTTGTATTAACAAAATAATAACATATCATTAAGCTATTCACCATCATTATTATTATTATTCACACCCAAGTAGGCTAAAAAAACACATCTTCCAAGCAAGTAGGAATTTTATAACATTAAAATCAAAGTCATCCAAAATCATCTTAACGATTTATTTGTACTTTATGCTACAATATTACAAGGTAATGACAATTGTATTTTTAACAAATCTTATAGGATGATAATGTATGTGATACATATGCTCTCATAGAGCGTTCTACACAAATTATTTATACATTTGTAGAGTAGATCGTACCAACAATATCACTAAATAAAATCTCCACTATAATCTTATTAATTTATGATAAACATTTGAAGTTACATCTTTTTTTTAAGTATAGACATCCTTTAAAAAAAAATCAAAGATTCAACAATAAGAATTAAAAATGAAGTACATTAATGTACTCTTAACTACAAAAAGTCATGAGATCACTAGCTCAAACAAAATGATCCACTTGAAAGGCATAGAAGTCACAAACTCTATACGCTAATTAAGCCTAAGTAAAACGACAACCACCCCAAATCTAAATGTGCATTTGGAATTCTTTCAGATTTAAGCATTTTTCCATTAAGAGAAAGAAACTCCAAAAGATCTCTATGAATAGAACCACCGACCTTTCCAAGAGACTACGTTCACCGAAAAACTACATGTTAATTTGTTTGTATTTGGAAATAATATGGAAGATATTTCAAAGTTCATTGTTCCTATTATTCTAGGAGAGGAAGTTTCCCTAGATCTTCAAAACTTACATACCTAATAATTATTGATTCAATCATATAAATACGTATCACCAAGTCTCCCACCTCCATAAGTCAAGTCATTAACATTCTATCACACTTTGGAATACTAACTTGTCCATATATATTACCAATTTGCCAAAGCTCACTTTTCTTTTCTCCATGTAGACAATTGAATATGATAATAGATTTTCACACATAAAAATTTTCTTCTTTTGTCTTTTCCAATTACCATCCTTATTATATATTATAAACATATGTGGATTTAAATATTTTAGAAAAATGAAAAGAGTATTACATGTCAACATAATCATTAGAGACCAATATATTTTAAAATCATATGTGTTGTGAAAGAAATGAAATGATACATAGCCACAAAAACTTCTTTTTTTTTTCATTGTATCCACATGTGAAAAAAGACAAAGTAAATGACATGTTAGAACCCACTTCCAAACTATCAAAAAAAAAATTTAAATCTTCAGCTACAAAGTATTAAATCACATAGAGTTCCATCTCAAAACTAATTAATAATAACTAGAGTAACTCATCTATCTTATAAATTGTGAGAACTTCATTTATTTTTTCAATGTGGGATCCTCAACATGTCCCATCAAGATAGTGCCTCTAAGTTCATCATTCTTGGATCGGATTCTAATTTTTTTCTTGGATCGAATACCTGTTTGGATTTATGAGCTCTGATACCATATTAGGTAACATGGGATTTTATCTCAAAATCAATAGGCAATGAGTGGAGTAACCCATACATCTTATAAATTGTGAGTTCTCCACTTATCTTTTCTTTTCAATGTGGGATCCTCCACGCAAAACTCAGACAAATGGTAATGGAAAAGCAAAAGGAATTAAAAAAGAAATGTTCATAAAAGCCATATCTCTTGGGAAAGTTTGGTAGTAGAAAAAGAATTTTAAAAAAATTGAAACAAAAAAGAACCCATTTGGATTAAAGGTTGGCAGATTTCATTTGGCTTTTTTTCAGTACCAAAAAGGAGACAGAAGAAGTTGGAATATCCATTGGCTTTCTCTCAAAACAGTCACACACCTAAATGTTTTATCATTGTTTGTCACCCAACTTCCTTTTTTCTTCTTCTCATTCTTCAATTGGGGCGGTTGCCATTGGTCGGTTGCGCCACGTGTATTCGTTTCATTGGCAGTCATAATGGACTTTGGGACCCTATGGTGACACTTACTTTTTATTCTTCTTCTCCTCTAATGAAAAAAAAAAAAAAAAAAAAAAAAAAAAAAAAAAAAAAAAAAAAAAAATTGTATATCTGAGATTTCATGATGAAATCAAGGAAATCAATTCTGAAATGAGTGAATTTTTACTATCTCAAACGACCCTATTTCTTTTTAACTTTGTATAGTTTCATGATGTTAATCAATTGTTACAATGACGTATTATTTTGTAATATGTTGTTGTCAATGTTTAGGAGTTTAATTTGAAGCCGTTGGTTTTATGCATTTGCTTTGCTTAATTTACAATGCAATTATGAGATCTTTAAAATTGGAGGGAAATTACTTTTTACCTTTCTACTTAACTGGGCACATCAAATTTTAGCACATTGAATTCTAATTTTTTTTTTTTTTTTTTTTTTTGACAATATGTATGATGGAGAAGTTGAACATCTAACCTCTTGGTCGAGAGTAAAAACTTTATGTCAGTTGAGCTATACTCTTGTTGGTCATTGAACTCTAAACTTAAACGTTATTGAATTGGTTGTGTTTCAATCGTTTTGAATGACTATTATTGGATCTTCTAGCCATGTTGGATATTTTTAGTCGGGTAATTTATTCAAGTTTAAAGTTTAAATGTCGTAGGAATTGAAAATTTAATGTTAAATTATAAGCATGATTCGTAAATTTTTCAAAATCCCATCTAATAGAATCACTAAACTTTAAAAAGTGTCAACATATTAGTTTCTCTTTAACATGAGCATAACTCAACTGGCTAATTACTTTTGATTAAAAAATCAGAAGTTCGTATCTCCTCACTCCCACGTGTTGTTGAACTAAAAAAAATTAATATGCTAAATTAACTTAAAAAATAATGTCTAATAAAACCCTAAGCTTTTAATTTTGTGTTCAATAGTAATATATCCCTCATTTATTAGATTGTTTTCAAAATTCAAACACTTACTAAACATTTGATTCAAGATGAAATTAACTTCTGATTTAATTTTTTTAAAAAATTACAAATTAGATTTTTTTTTTTTTTTTTTTTTTTTTTTGATAGAGATAGAAATAGTTTTGGCCTAGGTTTTTGGTCCAAGTCAAAATGAAAGTGGTTTTTTTTTTTAGGAAAAAATAAAAGTGTTGATAGAGAAGAAGTTGGTCATTGTTTTTTATTAAATAGAATAGAATAGAGTATGAGGCCCACAACAACTCCCAATAAAAACTTCACTACTTCCATGTTCATCAACGCGGTTTTTAGGCTTCCTTTTTCACACTTTCAATTACTCTCCTCCACAAACAACAATTGCAACTCTTTTAATTTAGGAAAAAATACACTTTTGGTCCCTGAGATTTGGGTTAAGTGACACTTTGTCCTTGAATTTTCAAACTCAACAAAAATACCCCCAAGATTTGAGATAAGTGGAAAAAAAGGAAAACTCAGGGACCAAAGTGTTTCTTATCTCAAACCTCGGATGTATTTTTGTTGAGTTTGAAAACTCATGGACCAAAGTGTCACTTAACCCAAACTTCAGGGACCAAAAGTGTATTTTTCCCTTTAATTTATTATTACTTTACATTTCCACAAATATTTCATAATTATTTGAAATCATTTTTGCCCTCAAATATAGTCTAACACTCAACCATTCAAATGTGGAGATTTGATATCGCAACCAACTATAAAGTCTTGAGTTCAACTCATTACATAACAATCGGATTTTAGGCTCTTAAATTTTGCAAGGTGTATCTGTTTTTATCCTCAACTTTCAATTTCATCTACCTTAAATTTATATGTACTAATATCCCGTGCACTCAATGAATTATAAAAACATATGTCGGAAAAAAAAAATGAGACTAGAACTTAATTTTTATTGAAATTTATGAGTTTGGAGAGATTGATTCAGTGGTTGATCTCCTAAATAATTAGGCTTAATTTTGTGCTAGGGTTGATCTTTATTAGAATTTGTATGTTTTGAGAGATTTGTACCTTCTTTTTCTTTAGAGTGAGTGAATGAATAAAGTAAAATTTGCAACACTTATCTAAATCTATTTCAATTTGAAGCAACAGAAAGTTTAAAGTAGCAATTGATATACCCTATTAACTTCCCGAGCGAAAACATTTTTTTCCTCGAGCACTAGTATTATTATTTCATGAGTTGAAATCCACAAATTAAAATAATATTTAAGCAAGGAAATTTGTTAAATACCTATTACAAATATTAAATAGACTGGAAACTTGTTAAGTTTCACATAAATATAAAGAAAAAAAAATGAAAATAAATAAATAAAAGGGTGTTGAGCACTTTAAAAGTTTAATGATGAGGGTTGAAATTAGAAAATGTTTTCTTTTTTCCTATAATTGAAAAGAATACAATACAATTGAGAACTAGAAAAAGAAACCTTATCTTATGAAAACACAAATTGAAATGGGTTTTCTTCTACAATGTTCTTGAACATTGTAAAGTTAAAGCATTTTGGAGGTTTTATAGGAAAAAAAAATAAAATACATTATCCATTTCATAATCAATTGCTATCTTTTTCCATTATAATGTGATAATTACTTAGAATCACTAAATTTATGACACATAATCTAATCTATACACGTATTAAACTTTAGTCTTTCACTTAATCAATTGGATTTGTCGGCAGCCTCACTTAGTTTTTTAATGCTAATTTTGGTACTTTTAGAGATTGTAATAAATTAAATAAATGTTTAGAAAAATAGTAACAGGCTATTATTACAGTGGGAGTCTATTTTATGATGTCATATATTCAATTATAGGTAGATTATTTTTAAGCCTTTTTCTGTTCGGGGCCAAAATTCTTTTTTTAAGTGATGGAATCTAGCTTGTTTGATTGGAAATTTATAGTTTTATTTGTAAATTATAAAATATGTTTTGAGTTTCAAATATATATATATATATATATATATATATATATATATATATATATATATATATATATATGTTTTGAACTATAAACTATAAAATGATGAAAATGTGGTACACAAATTCGCTTGAAAAGTAACTAAAATTAATTTATTCAAGTAAAAATAACTAAATTTGATGATTGTATCTTATATGTATTAAGGTATGAGTTAGATAAAAGCCGGAGAAAATCAGACGAAAAAACACATTGTATAGAGGAATGTGTCATACTAGACCTCTCAAATCCATTCATATTGGACTCAATGTCAAACTATAAGGATTAAAATGTTTGACATCTGAAAAGCATGCTTGATCATAGATTTTTAAGTTGGCTACCGAAAAAGAATATGTAGTTTATTAACTTTATTGTATAGGTAATATCTATCATTTTATACCTACATTGTCTATCTTTCGTTTTGAAACAATGTCGATTCATTCATATATCATTTCATCTAAAAACCTATTGTAAGTCACGTAATTTGAGGATCTTTCGAAAACACTTTCTAAAATCTAAAATTAAATTAGACGCATTTTCTAGGAGAAAACATTTGGGAGATGTTGGAAATTTTGAAAGGGTGCAAATCCCTCAAAAATTCATATAATGATTTTGTTGGGGGTGGATCATGAATACTTCATACCAATTGTGGATGATTAATCAAAGTATATATTAAACCATTTTTATCACCATTATCACTAGTATGTCCTTAACATATAATTCTCTAATTGGTTCTTAATATTTTAAATTTTTTAATTTTATCTTTAACATATTAAAATTCTCAATTAAATTCCTCTATAAAAAATAAAAATGTAAAATTTGTTAATGGAATGGTGCTATCTGTGTCATTAAATTATTATTTTTATTAACATATTTGAACTAATGATATATCATTTAGATCTTGAAACTTTGAAGAACTGAATCTTATTAGTGGACAACTCAAAATTTTGTATATTGAATTTCGTATTACATCTTTACTTATCCAAATAACTTAATAAAAGAATAGTTAGAATTAGTAATAATTCAATAGTAATTGACATATACATTCAACTAAGAAATTGAAGATTTGAAGCCAGTCAACCCAAATGTTGTTGAACTCAAAATAATAAGAATAATAATAAAACAATGATTTAACTATAGATCTTTTTATTTATTTATTTTTTTTTTTTTGGCAAAATTTCTACAAAAGACCTAAATGAGAGTTTTTAGCACATGAAGATAGAATTGAGAATTTCAAAACAGCAAAAACCAAATTAAAAATAACATACAAAAATTATGGACCATTTCTTATATTCAGCCATAATTTAAAACCAATGCAAGAGAAATTAGACTACATAATTTCATATCACAAACTCTGGTGGCAGAGCATATAGATTACTTGAGCTAATTTCATAGCAGAAGAAAATGAAAAATGTTTGATTTTAGTACAAACACATGGTAAAATAACCCATCAGTCTCAGTTTTTCAATCACATAAGCATAGAATCATAACAATCCATTAATGGAATGACAATGAAAATGTTCCAAATTTGGACAAGAGAATTGTTTTAGAATATGCATTTAAAAAGAAAATAACATAAAAGAATAGTCACTCTACCAATTATACAGCTATCATTTATGCATTATACAAATGAGAGCTAATTATTCTTCACTTCAGATTAATGAACAACAAGCTTGGATAGATTGAAATTATACTAAACTTTCACAGCAAATAAATTATTTATACAAATGGTATGAAAACACTCAACTATGAGAAAACTAACAGCAATCAGAGTTCCAGCTTAACTTGTGTGGTTTGGGAACTGCTGTATTCTGCAACATTCTTTGGAATATTTTCGAGTACTAGAGCTCCACCATCGTAACCATCCATCAATAGCTTCCCTATTTTCGATCTCCATTCCGAGATTTCCTCATTCTTTCGGTCGTGAACGACTCTGTCACGGTAGTTCAGTAGTGTACCCAAGCCACTATTCGGCACCCATCCATAGCTTGATAAAACTCCTGCCTCGCCTTCGGTCAAGTCTTCTCCAACCTTCCAAAGAGAAATGCAGACTTAACATAAAAGGGTAAGGAAGCCATTGCATTTAGGTTCACCTTTTAAAACTCTGTATTATTTTGAAAAGCAAGGACTAGCCAGTAAATCACAAACAACAGAGAACAGATTCATAATAGCATCCCTATGAGAATTATATTTTATAACGGTATTAGTAGTTCTAGAGAGTTACAAAATGAAGAGAGTTCGTTACCTAATGAATTTTTTTATTCCAATACTCCATCGAAGAGTTATCAATATTTATCAAATCTGTTCCTATCTAATGGAATGCTATTAGATCAAATAATAAAGACATGGTTGAGAAAAATATGTGATTCCTGGATGAGATGAAAATTGAATTCATGTAACAAACGTTCGGTAAAAAAAAATGTCAGCGCTAAAGTGAAACAGTATAGACTTGGTGGAAAATGATATTCAAGAAAAGTTTTTTTTTTTTTAGAATATATTCAGGAAAAGATTAATACAAAACAAGTTATAGAATTAGAAGAACTCTTCAAGCTTCGTATTGCAATCTAAAAAAAACCGTTCAATTGATCAAGCTGCACAATGAGGATGGTATCCATGAGATAGTAGAGTTCTCAACTAATATTAATCTATTTCATTATTCCAAGTGGTTATACCATTCTCTAATAAAAAAAACGTGCTAAATGTTAGAGCATGAATGTTTTTCATCTATTGAACAAAAACAATCTTGGGGGTGTCCTAAAGCACTAAAGGTATAATTGCAAATGTACAAAACAACTTGGAAACTAATAGGCAGAAACTTCAAAGGTTAACAATTTCCGTCAAGAAAAGTGTTCTATGGAGTGTGGAATCTTTGTCATCTCTTGGGAGGTGGGATTAAACAAAAGAGTATCCAGAGGCATCAATTCTTCAAAGGGAAAAGAAACCGAAGTCTTGTCACTTTTGTGACTTTTTCTTGAACTCTCATTTTCCAGTCTTTCTAGTAATTATCCTATTTTGATGATCATAACCCAATTAGAGGAAATGGATTCAATCATGATGGCCACCTACTTAGGATTTAATATCCTACGGGTTTCCTGGCAACCAAATATAGTAGGATCAGACGGTTGTCCCATGAGTTTAGTCGAGTTGTGCGCAAGTTGGCTTGGACACTCACGGATATCAAAAAAAAATGATCATAACCCAAAACAGAAGCTGTATTGTAACACCTCGGCACTTTGGTGCCTTTTTTTACATATTTCGTTCCTCAATGAATTTTTTTCTTGAGAAAAAAAAAATTTATAGGATTTTTTTTATAGGATTTCTTAAGCAGAGCAATAAAACGAAATAATAATAATATAGATGAGACAAATGAAGTATCATTACTAAAGTTATTACCAATAATGGTCTGTTCTCAAGTAGCGAAATTCGGCTACAACTAGTAAGCTTCATAGCAATCACCAACCGCTTTATCTGCCAGTCGATGGGTAAGGAATCCACAAGCTCAAAAAAATATGTAGCATAGCCATACTCGGGGCGTTCCATCACTATTCTGCACTCATATAAAGCACCATCAGTATTTAACTCAGTAATCAGTTCACAAAGATACAAATTATATTATTTAATGCACCTTTTATGTCTCTCAAATACAAATATAAAAGACTGGAGATCCCGGCACCACCCCCATTCGACAGGCCAGCTCCGGAAATGAAGATATCTCGTCTAAAAAAGAAGATCGAACAACAAATGTAAATCATCAGAGAGGAATAAACTGTCCTTTTTTGTTATATAAACTGTTGGACAATTACAAAGTTTAAGCAGAGGTTAGAAAAGAAGAAAAGCTCTTTTTTGTATATATAGATGAGACCAAAAGATCATGACAATAAGAAAATTAATAATCTGCAGTGATGAACTGAATAAAAGTGAATGGAAAAAAAAAAAGATACTGATGCAAAATAAATCCATAACCATCAAGGCATCAAATGGAAGAAAAAAAACTCATTACCTGCTCAATAAGTGAAACCAGACAAGCTAAGCAATAGCTTGCTCTTGAAGCTTTCGTGCATCTTATAGAGGGAAACTTCAAAAAGGAATGGCGTTGGGAGAAAAGCTGTTACCACATGGTGAAACGATGACATTAGGGTATAGATAGAGTTCTAGATGAACTGACATAAGAAACTCCCAACCATCGACCAAAACCCAGAGTACTAACTACTAGAAACCAATCAAAACTATCGAATACACGGTTGAGTTTTCTTTTCGGATAACAAACAGTATCATTGAAAATTGAAATATGTCCAAAAGCGAGAAAAACAAAAGCACTTTCTGGTTGGTAATATCGAAGAAGTGGAATAGTTGGAGAAACTTTTTTTTTTATAATAACACCCGCTATCTCCTTTTCTTTTTACTATTGTAGCTGACTCTATAAGTCGTTTCATTCAGTTGTGCAGCAAGAAAGGCTTTATTCGGGGCTTTATGGTTGGGAGGGAGGATGTGGAGGTCACCCACATTCAATTTGCAGATGATACCCTTCTGTTTAGTGAAGGCAGTTTGCAGTGTATCCATAATTGGAAGACTTTTCTGAATTTCTTTGAGCAAGCTTCTGGTTTATCCATAAATATGCACAAAACTGCTATAATTGGCATTAATGTGGACGCTGGGGAAGTGAATAGCATTGCTGGAACGATGGGCTGCAAGGTGGAAAATTTACCTTTCTCATATCTGGGAGTTACAGTGGGGGGCAAGGCAAGGACTATTGGCTTTTGGGATCCAGTGGTAGATAACATTAGAAATAAATTGGCCACTTGGAATGGATTTCCTATCTCAAAGGGTGGTAGAACAACCCTTATCAAAGCGGTTTTATCTAGCATTCCAGCATACTGGCTATTTTCAGAATCCCTATTGGGGTGAGTAAGGAGATTGAAAAGGCTTTTAGAAGATTCCTTTGGAAGGGTGGAGATGGTGACAAGGGATCTCACCTAGTAAGATGGGAAAAGGTGACCACTCCGAGAGACCTTGGGGGGCTTGGCATTGATAATATCCGATCAAAAAACTCAGCCCTTTTGCTAAAATGGCTTTGGCGTTTTGAAAATGAGCCAGAATCTTTGTGGAGACAGGTGATAAAGAGTAAGTTTGGGGAGCAATTCATTAGAAATCACTTAGAATTCAATAAATGGAAGTGTTGCAGCAGCCCTTGGAAGGATATTGCAAAGCTGGCCAGCGTTTTTAAGGCGAACAGAAAGTATAAAATTGGCAGGGGAAATAAGGCTCAGTTTTGGGATGATTGTTGGCTCACTGACAACCCTCTCAAAATCCAATTTCCTGGAATGTTCAGACTCTTGTTGGCAAAAGATGCTACTGTCCACGATTTATGGAATGATGTTGTGTGGGATCTGAAGTTGAGAAGGGGGCTTTTTGATAGAGAATTGAATGAATGGATGATTATGTCCTCCCTCCTAAACAATTGCAGATTAAACAACAGTGATGATGTGTGTTGGTGGAAGCTAGATGGGTCGGGGAAGTTCTCAGTCAAATCTGCTTTACAGGTTTTTCAAGCTAGGAAGGCAGTGCTGGACGGTAGCTTATCACCCCAAATTTGGGAAGGAAAAGTCCCAAATAGGGTGAAATTTTTCTTGTGGAAGGTGGCTCATAAAAGCATCAACACGATGGACAAGGTGCAAAAGAGATATCCCAGTCTCTCTATCTCCCCACATATATGTATGCTTTGCCATAGAAGTGAGGAGACAGCATCCCACTTATTGCTTCATTGTGATTTTGCAAAGGAAGTGTGGAATTATTTTGGGGAACCCTTTGGTATTCAGGGGTGCAAGCCCAGTTGTGTGGTGAGTTGGTTAAATGAAGTTTTATTAGGGGGAGGGCTCAAAGGAAAAGCAAGAGTTCTATGGAGCAATTTCTCTAGAGCAATTATGTGGCACCTTTGGAAGGAAAGGAATGCAAGAGTGTTCTCAGATAAAGCTATAACGTTTGCTTCTTTTTGTGATCTTGTACAGCATACGGCCTCATATTGGAGTGCCCAAGATAGTATTTTTTGTAACTACTCTGCTGCTTTGATTAACCTTCAATGGAAGGCTTTGGTGTAGTTTTGTTTGGAGGAGGGATGTCTTATCCCTCGGTCCTTTGGCTGTTTGCTTTTGGGGTTGGTTCATGAATGATATTCTCTTTTATCTTCTCAAAAAAAAAACACCAGCTTTCATGGAGAAAAAATGAAAGAATACAAGGACATACAAAAAAGCCAGCCCACAAAAAGATCCCCCTTTAAAAGAAGGGTCGCCAGTCCAAAATAATAGAACCTACAGAGTAATTACAAAAAGCCTTAGACATCGAGTCCCAGAGAGAAACATAGAATCTAGTGAGGGCCCATACATCGGAAGGACTCCTCTCAAGACCTCAAAACACCTTATTGTTCCTCTCACCCCAAAGACCCCATAACACAGCACGCACCCCAGCTAACCATAAAAACCTCCCCTTATCGCGAAACGGCAAATGGAGGAGAAACTCCTCGATCATCTCCCTGTAGTCTCTAAAGTGTCTTGCCTGTAGCCCAAATGCATTGTGAACCAAACCCCATATCGAACAAGCAAACTCGCAATACCATAAAATATGGTCCAGATCTTCCTCTGCCTTCTGACATAAAATACAACAAAACGGACCAACCAACGAAGTCATCTTCCTTGAGAGCTTATCAATCATATTAACTCTTCCGTGGATGACTTGCCAGATAAAGAACCTAATCTTTCTCGAGATTTTTACTCTCCACATAATAGAAAAAACCAACTCGCTAGGGGAGGAGGGATTAAGAAACCACCGAAAAAGGGACCAACAAGAGAAACTCTCAGATGGGCTAAGACTCCAAGAACGAACATCCCTTCTTCCCACCCTAAACTGACAATCCCCTATCAAAGATAAGAGATTAGTAACCTCCGTCGTTTCCCTATTGGTCAAAGATTGACAAAAACCCAATGAGAAGGACATTGAGCTCCCACGACCCACCCTGATTAAGAACATCGGCAATTGATCGGTTTTTCATCGAGGACAAGTGATAGAGATTAGGAAATTTATAGCAGAGGGAACTATCCCCACCCACTTGTCCGCCCAAAAATAAATATTATTACCATCCCCAACCTGAAACTTAATAGAGATAAGAATATGAAGACTTGTGTAGTTGTGTTTGGTGGTCAAGAAAACCAGGAGCATAGCTCCAACTAGTCAAGAAATATTGGTTCATAGAATATGGAAACATGGTTCATAGAAACAAATATTAAATCTTAAGAAATATATATTAGTTAATTAATCAAGTAATATAAACCTCTTCCTCATGATTTTAGGAATCTTGTGTAGTTGTATTTGGTGGTCAAGAAAACCATATATTTGAGAGGTTTAAAAATTCTAGGGGAGAGGCATTCATTATCATCCAAGGATCGTCATTTCTCAAGCTTGAAAAATAACGTAGGTGTAGGATACTGAAAGCTCATGGCTAGAGAAGCCTACACCACAAACACATAAAGGAAAAAACTTGAGTTTAGGAAAAATAGAACATGAATTTATCAAGACATACATGAGGTTTTCATTCATGAAAGCTCGGTTTCTCATTGAAAAAATAATAAATAAATAAAATAATGAGTTATCACTCACCCTTGTTATCACAGCTTCAAGCTCACTAAAGCTTTCTTCAGTAAATGACTCATCTAGATCATCATCACTTTCAATGTCCCCATAAAGCTTGATTTCATCAACTTGTACACCTTTGTCGACTAGTATCTGCCAATGAAACTAGAATGAATACGATCCAAAATTCGCCACAAATGAACGACACATGATATTAATACCTGGAGAAGGCCAGGAGCATCTTCTTCCAGAGCTGTTTCAATTGAATTCCTGCAAATAAATTAACATACATAACACATTAAGAGAGAGAGACTAAAATCAAACAGGAAAAGAATATATAGCAAATGTAAAATTCAAAGGTGTGAAGTATATACGTGGCGGTCTTTTTCCGTTTGCGTCTCCGTTTAATGTTTATTAAACTAGCAGGTTCTGAAACAATAATGCTACATCCAGGGTCAGAAGGTTTCAGATGCTTGTAATCTGTAGATGTAGAACCAAAACCCTTCTGAGATGAAAAAAACTTCATTCGATCTTGCAGTCGCATATCGTCTACCTTGTTTTCATAAGGTCCATCGGGCATGGTTGCTTCACTCTTTATTGAGAGAATGTTGCTATAGATGTTTTTCATATCCTTACCATACAAGTTACAGCCGTCAACATGATCATAAGGTTCCTCCTTCACTTTTGTGAAATTGAATAAATTGGCTTCAGAGACATGATCAGTCAAAAGACGTGAACCTAATTCTGTAGCCACCTTCTCCGATGAGCAGATCTTCTTAACTTTAAGTTTCATATCATTGCCTGATTCAGTTGATTTGTCCAAAGAATGATTGCTTGAGAAGTAGGATCCAGAAATAGTTGCATTAGGTGAACAAACTACTGAAAGGCTGCAAACACGAGGAGCATCACTTCCAGTTTTATCAGGCAGTCCATTTCCAATTTCCATCAGTTCTTCATTAGCAAACACAGACTTTTCCTTCTGTTTCAAGAAGCAGTGTAGAAGATCTCCTGATGGCACACTAGAACCACCCTGCACAACCCACTACCATATCAAATTACCACCAACTCTAAACAACAAAAAAGCAAATCATGAAAAATTATCACAAAACTTAATGTTTCGGAGCACTATGAAAAAGACATGGAAGGAAACATTAATGGCTTGCCAATAAAACAGCCAGGCATAAAGAAAATAAGATAGGGTGTAAAATCAATCACAGAAGTTGGAGGGCATATTATGAAGCTTTAAACCAATTTCATTGGGAAAAACAAGGATCCATAATAAATAATGATAAATAAATAATTTTTTTATAAAAAAAGAAAGAAAAGAAAAAAAGCATGTGATTGTCAATATTTACACAACCTGCCAATGAAGAAAAGGACAGAACAAAATTACAATTTACAAGGCAGGCTTTTAAACATTTTCCTTGAACAAAACCTGTGCACTTCAACCAGATTAGTTTTTACTCATCCTTTTTTTTTTTTTTTGTTGAAAAGAAACATCAAAAGGAAATATATTCCACCAAATACTACAAAAAGGGCATGATCCATGAAACTCCCGTTGTTGAAGATTCTATTATTTTTTTGTAGCTAGCCACAAAAGCTAAGCGGAAGCTTTTCAAGATTAAGTCATAAAACTTCTTTCTCTTCTGTAAAAGGATGGCTAACTTCAAGGAAAAGGAAGAACAAACTTTTAACATTGCTGGGGAGGGCTGTGATTTCCATTAAAAAACAATGCAAAAAGAAGAGGGACCAAAGGGCATTGGCAAAGGGCAAAGTGCTGAAAATATGATCTTGAGTTTTAGCATTCTTCTTACATGAATGGCACCACTTAGCGAGAGAAAAATAAAAGGACTCCTATTCTAAATAAGGTCATGTGTTTGCTTCCATGAGAGAGTTCCCAAAAGGAAAATTTTAACCTTCCTTGGAAATTTTGAATAATTATCTTTCCATACCAAGGAGGAAAGCAAGGGATTATCCAACCTTCCTTTGTCAATCATCTGTGAAACATTCCTTTTTTGGCCCATACGTCTCTCACAATCCATGTCAGGCCCCTCTAAATGGAACTCGACCCCCTTCTTTCATTCCACCCCCATTCTTGGGTTGCTATCCCCAAAATTCTTCAAACACATGAAGGTTAAAAGAAAATCCTCTGCCTTGCTAGTCTTCTTCATGACAGTTGACCTTCCTATCTTTAGGGCCAATGCTGCCTGCCACCTACCCTTCAACTTTGACCAATTACTATATGCTTGACAAAGAAGCATCTAGCAACCTCTAATTTCACATCCCAGAGTTCTACTTCAATAAATTTCACTTTCCTCTTGGTCACTATCATACAACAGAAACTAAAGTTGTCAAGGACATTGGTCTTGTGTGTGATTACACCCATGATGAATACAGTTGCAGATTTTTAGCTAAAAATTACAGAAGAACAGTGAATTACCTCACTATGTTGATTCATGAAACCCAACGCTCGCCTGCAATGGGAACAGGAAATGACATTAGATAAAGTTTAATCCTTCACAGAAACAATATTAAAAAAAGGGTTAAAAATATTGTTTTGTGATCAACTTTGACTTGATTTCATTTTAAACTCTAAATTTTTTTTTTCAATTTTATCTTCCAACTTTAGTTAAATAGCTAAATTACTACATTATTGAAGTTCTCCTTTAAATATTCTATCTGAGAAATTTTAAATCAATAGTTGTCAACTTAGTTAAAACATGAAATTATTGGGAAAAAATTATTTCACTGGCTTTACTAGTTAGATAATTTGTACTTAAATACAGGTTGTTGAGAACTATGTTGTTGTGGTTATACGACATATTATTTATCCCAATTACTAAATCCTATTGGAGAAGTTAATGGTAAAGATCAATTTTAGATGACTTACTAAATTGAAATAATTGAAGGTTTAGGAACTAAAATAGAAAGAGAAGACACTATTTCAACCAAAAAAGAACAACCGAATCGTACATATCCTTGTCTATGGATGGGGGAAAAGTAGAATAGACATAAACAGTACATGGAAAGAAACAGATAACTACAGATAGAGAAAATATGATCACCAAGAAAATGTGGAACCTTGATTGCAGCATCCTTAGTCGCTCTATCAATAAAACGTGATCAAGATCTTCATTGAAGTCATCAAACATCTCATTTTTAACCATAGTTACAGCCACACCGGCAGAAGCAAAGTTATCTACACCATCTGCCAAGGTACCTGATAAGATGCTTGTAGAGTCAACCTTTACCCGATCAGAAACGTCAGGTGGTGTTGGACTCCTAAATGTCATAGATATCTGGTTCTCTATATTCAATTGAGCCCCCTCAATGTAGTTGTCCTCAAGATGATCTACATAAGGTCACAGGCACCATATGATAAACAATGATGAAATCAGAATATCTCAGGAAGTAGGAACAATATAAAACAGGCCTTCAGAAATCAGAAGTATCCCCCCACCACATACCATTAGAATCGTTAAGTTGTGCTTCCAGTTGTTGATCTTCCAGATTTCTGGCATCGCAAGCAGATATCACAGTGGAAACATCCTGCAGAAAGGACAAGAACAAATTGAAAAATAAATAAAGAGAAATGGTTGAAATTATACTCAATGACCAGAAGCTCTTTTAATTTTAATTTAATGTAATTAATATTTTCACAAATAAAATAAGACATGTCATTAGAATTCATGTGATCATGTATAGATTTGTTTTTAATGAAAAGCCATACTTACATTGAGAAAATAAAAAAGGATATACAACTGGAAAATACAAAAAATCAGTCCAAAACAAAGGGAGCCAAGACAAAAACAAACGCAAGAGCCTTTTGAAAAAAAAAAAAAGGTGCACCAACTAATTCAAAATTTGTATTTTGTATGAAAAAAATAGCAAAGAATAATTGAAAACTCTTTGGTTACAGACACCCAGAGGAAGATGTTGAACCTAATTGAAAACCAAACCTCCCCTTCTCCACTCTAGAAATCCTTCCTGGGTGGGTGGGGGGTACTTTTCTTTTCCCTATGAAGAAGCCAATCGAAAAGGGAAACAAAAAAAAGATTAAAAAAAATACCTCCTTGGAACCCTAACTACAAAAAAAGGACTCCAATCCAAAAAAACAAGACCAAACTCACAAGAGAGTCATTCTTTCAAGTTCACTTGAGCAGTATACTTGTAAATTAAAGTAGTGTCACGTGTCAATCAAGTCAACACAAACAAAGATAAACTCAGAAGATGGAAATAAAAACTAGCTAATTAAGGAAAAGGAGTTGCCCCTTCCAAGGATATAGAAGGCTTGCTTGATCAAGGTTAAGACAAATAGGTTTAGTCCATGGAATTCTTTTCTTTTCCCTATGAAGAAGCCAAACTCTCATTGAGATAAAATAAAATAAAGAATATGTGAGGGCAATAAAAATAAAAAAAGGAAAACCCTAAATAAGAGAAGCCAAGAAAAACAAAAGGCAAACAAACTACACAATATATATAATAAAATAAAATAAAAGATTTAAAAAGCTCCAGATTTCTCCTCTCAAGATTTCTCCGCATCTCTAAAGATCCCACTATTTTCCTCAAACCAAACATTTCATAATTGTGCAGAGAAATTAGCATGCTAAAGAACAAACCCTCTATTTCAAAGGGAAGGATGGTAAAAGACTCCATCATAGCCCTATATGATTTCTTACAAGCCATCTAAACATCAAAATCCTCCAAAAAAAAGTTGTCCCAGAACACCACAACAAACCAGCTACCCCACAAAACAGGCCCCAAAAAAGTTTGAGGCCTCCTTACATTCGTTGCACCACTGAGGCCCCAAAAGGATAGAGACGAGGTGGCCACCACCATAAGATAGGGCTCCCTACTAAACAAAACTCTTATGTGCATGACATACAAAATTATGTAATTGTAAATTCTCATTGCTACCAGAACAGTAACAGACCTATTAATGAGCACAAATCCCGAAACAAGTTGAAGTGGCATGCATATAATACCTGTAAATCACAGCATTCATCTTCTTTCTTGACAAACCTACATTTGGCCCAGAGTGAAAGTTGAGTCTTTTCCTACCCAAAACGAAATAAGTATGGAAAAAATCTATACTTCGACAGATGATACTCACGTTGATATTATTTTATTCTCATCTTCCAGTAATGGGAGCTTATTTTCCAGTAGCATCTTCTGCCTCTCCACCAACGAAAGGTGGTCGAGCTCATCAAAACTGATACTATGATTCATTCCGGTGTCCAAGCTAGTGCGTGCTACCTCATGTTCAAGTTAATACCCATAGTTTCTCATCTTTAGATAGTGAAAAACGTGCTGCAAGAATACCAAGAAGGGTTCAAGAATAAAGGGCAAATTTTGCAACAGAAGACCCAAAAATTGAAGGGGTTTGATGATGAATGAGAGATGAGAAGTGAACAATTAGCAAGCGTTCAAAAGGGTTGCCTCTAAATAGGAAGGAGAGATGAGAAATCAAGCCTACCGCCCCCTGACTTTTCTCTCGATTTTGAGAGATAATAGAGGGCTCGAGCTTTAGGCAAATTACTCTATCATCAAAAACGAAAAGGAAAACCTTTATTCTATTTCTAATTACATCATTTTTTTTACTTTACCCCTGCAAACGATGTAAAAGTTACCCAAATTCAAATAACCTAAAACGATTTCCAGTAAAGAATCTCGCCAACGCGAAAACAAAAGCAGGCATTAGAAACAGGAATAGGCAAAATACAGACCTCCTAAGAATTGACTTTCGAAGCCGAATTCTGCAAAGAGAGGACCAGTTAAACCCTAAACCAAGTTTCTTTCAGAACTCATGAAATGGAAAAGGTTCATGTTTTTTTCAGATAACAAGTTCGTGCAATGTAAATGTTTGTATTATTTCGATAAAATCTATAATCGATAATCTCTGCTACATATAAAAACAGCTAAGACGGGAAGATATGTTAAACACTTTTCTTAATTATGTTAATTCTGTTGTTAATGTTTGATTATTTAGCTTCGAGTTTCATTCATTTAATCTAAAATCTCATCAAACCCAACTACAATCTACGACTAGAAACATGCTGAGGTAGTTCTACAATCAAAAGAACTTCTCCTTTAATTCATTAAACAAGTTCGAATTTGAGTTGTTCAGAAGAAAAACATAGATGGAGTTTGGGAGAATACCGTTAAAGAGAACAATAGAGTGAATAACCCGCACGGCGGTCCGAGTGGGAGACAGCCGTTGGTTGCGGTACGAGCGGAGAGAGACGGCGCGATGCCGGCGATACCGCGATGAGGGAGCCGGCGTGAAGATTGAGATGAAGATGAGAAGGGGGAATTACTCGAAATAACCCAAAAAAACCCCTTGATAAAAAATTACTAAGGTTTAAAGTGTGTTGGTTTTTTTCTAAGGCTAAATTATAAAAAAAATACCCGCTTTCTTTAGAAAATGTCCCTGAACTTTGAAAAATGTTTCAAAAATATCCTTGTTGTTAATTTTTTAATGGAAACCGTTAGAATTTATGGTGAGAGAAAGAAAAAAAGAATAAACATTTTTTAATAGGGGTATTTTTAAAAAAAAAAAAAAATTGAAAGTTCAAGTGTATTTTTTAAACGGAAACTTTAACGGTTTTCATCAAAAAAAAATTAAAAACAATGACATTTTTTAAACATTTTTCAAAATTCAGGGGTATTTTTTAAACTTTTCAAAATTTATGGGCATTTTTTATAATTTAGCCTTTTTTTAATTACCCTTCTAGTTCGTGGCTTCTCAAAGTTTGAAAATGTACCCTTTAATTTCTAAAGTTAAGAAATATGTTTAAAAGGGTTGTAACATTAATTTAACATACAAAACTGAGCATAACTCGTGCTAATTGGTATGTACATTAGGAGGTCACAAGTTTGAATCTTCTATCATCTTTCTCCCTACTCTCCCTCACCTCCACCTTTGCTCCGACCCACCATCCACCCACTGCTCGAGCAAAACATCTGGTCTTAGCTTTAGTCGACGGTGGGAATAGGTGTGAAATTTCTTTTCTACCCCCGATTAAAAAAACATCAAATGCCTCAATTGTCTCCTTACTCTCAATTTCATATTCTTCTTTTATCTTCATTGGTCTTTTTTTTTTCTCTATCTTTTTCACTATATTATTCTCCATCTCCTCTTACATTCCACCATGGCTCTCTTCGATCTTTTTGTCTTTTTTCACCTTTTGCCCTCATTTATCCATCTTTTTATCCCTCTTTTCTATCGTCTCACCATAACCTAAGCACCAACGATCTAAAAAGATGAAACATCGAAGAAAAACATAATGTAATCCAATTCGAGGGTTAAAATGGTTGTTTATGGATGAAAGAGTCAAGCAAACTACCTTTTAGCATGTAGATTTTACAAAGTTGCATGAAAAAATAAATTAAAAAATATAACAATAATAATAATTTATCAGGTGACTCAAAGTTATGACATGGTCTGAAAGTTTAAAATTATATCATTTTGATTTACGAGGACATTTTTTTTGTAGTTAATGGTACATGCTAGTTACCGCTAAGCTATGCTTGTCTTGACAAGGACATTAAAAGTTAAGATCGTCTATGGTTTTGCTCAGTTTATAAGCATGGTTTCTTTTTTTTTTTTTCTTGTTTATTTTATTACAACTTGGATACTACTTTGGAGGTGCTCGATTGGTTGATCTTTGGAGACTCCGCTTTCGTTCGGGTAGGCTCAAGATCATATACTTAAGAAAAGTTTTTTGTGTTTTTTTTTGTGCCCTATTTCTTCATTTTTTTATTCCTCAATCTATATTGCATTGAAGAAAGAAAATAGATATTTGACTTCTCACTCTACTAAGAACTATGTGTCCTATCAAGCTTTCTGACTTGAAAGCTTTGTTTTAGTGATAAGACACCTTCTTGAAAGAAGTCCTCAATCATCCTTAATGGAAGAAAACTACAATAGTTGAAACAGAGGCTCTAAAAAAGAACGACACTTGAAAATCGATCGCGTTGCCAATAGACAAACTTACGGTTGGCGGTAGGTTTTAAAAAAATACGAAATCATTGTTTCTCGTAAAATCAAAACCAAACTGAATAGAACAAAATTTACGATCAATCCAATTTTTTTTGTCAATTCAATTCAATTTTTGTATGGTTTTCAATTCATACCGAACCAAACAAACAGTAAACATCCCTAGTTTACACTTACAAGAACAACATGAAAAATTATAACTATTTATAACAACTACTGTTTTTATAATAGATCTAAAATTTTAAAACATTAATTTTTAGGGAAAAAATCATTTTTAACCCTAAACTTTGTGGTTGTATCAATTTTAACCTTGATCTTTTAATTTCATGAAAATTGAATTTTAAACATAACAAGTTGTATCAAATTTAACCCTGAACTTTTAATTCCATCAAATTGAACCTCAAACTTATCAAATTGTATCGATTCTAACCTCAAACTTGCGTAAATATTACAATGTATACTTTTTGTTAACTTTCCACTTGAACCACACTGTTCACACGTAACTTCGGGGATGGGGACACGTGGAATAAATAATATATTGTATTAATGTTGTATGCGTGTGGGTGTACAATCTCTAACTTTAATCCTCTGATTCTCTCTCTTAAATATATAAACTTTGGTCTCTAGCTTCTTGATCTTCTTGGGCTGGTTTGTTGAGCTTCTTGGATGATCAGCTTGCTAGGTCGATGATCTCTTGGATCGGCTTGTTGGCTTGGTGATCTTCTTGGATGATCGACCTGCTGGCTTAATGATCTCTTGGATCGGCCTGTTGTGACTTGTTGATCTTTTTGGATGATCGGTCTGTTGGCTTGTTAATCTTATTGGATGATCGGTCTGCTGACTTGTTGATCTTATCGGATGATCGGTTTGATGATCAGTCTGCTGACTTGTTGATCTTCTTGGATGATCGGGCTGTTGGCTTGTTGATCTACTTGGATGATCGGTCTGCTGACTTATTGATCTTCTCGGATGATCGGATTGATGATCGATCTGCTGATTTGTTGATCTTCTTGGATGATCGGCCTGTTGGCTTGTTGATCTTCTTGGATGATCGGTCTACTGACTTGTTGATCTTCTTGATCGGTCGATTGGCTTGATCTGTCGAATCGGCTTGTTAGCTTGTTGATCCTCTTGGATGATTGACCTGCTGACTTGTTGATCTTATTGATCGGTCGATTGGCTTATTGATCTCTTCCTAGAGTCTTCTAGTCTTCAAACCTTCTGAGTCTTGAGTTGGTTGAATTCTGAATCTTGGATCTTCTGAATTCTCTAGACTCTCTAACTTCTGATGACTCTGGACTCTATCATAATTCTCTGGACTCTGAGTTCTCCAATCTGAATCTCCGAATCTGAATCCCCCTCAAAATGAATGGTGGCCTCCTGTATTTATAGGGTTTGATGGACCTCATATGGGCTTGGGCTTGGGCTTGGGTCCAATTGCCACGTGGCATAATTTGATTGAACTTTGCTTATGTTATCTAATGGATCACTAATAGACAAGTGACATTCTTTGATTTTCCGAATTTTAATATATGGCTGATGTTATCTGATGGATCACTAATAGACAAGTGACATTCTTTGATTTTCCGATTTTTAATGTCTATTAATTTAATTTAGGTAAACGTGTAAATGTGTAATTGGTCCCAAATTTATTTCATCATTAATTTATATTAATGACGTGACAATTTGTGATTGGTCGAAATTTATCCTTCAACACACACCGTACAAAATTGATTTTTTTTTATTAATTCACATTGCACTTGAATTAGTTTCTTATAAATAAAATATTGGAGAAACTTTTATTTTAGATGACTCTTTCTTGTTGTCGATAACTTTAATTGTGAGAGTTTTTTCGATGCTATTTAAGATTACAAAAACAAATAAACCTTAGAGGTTTTTTACCTTCAAATATTTTTTTTTTTTTATTGTTGCTAAGGACTTTATAGGATTTTTTTTCTTCTTTATACGGTTTTTTTTCTTGCTAATTAGAAGAATGTATAGATGTAGGAAACAAAAATAAAAAAAAAATTCGAGTTTTTTATTTCTCATATTTGTTGGATTTTTCCGGCTGCCAATAACCTTGTGATTTTTTTTGGATAATAATGAGAAGAAGATATTTGATTTATTTTGGTTTTTTCAAAAAAAAAAAAAAAATCTTACAAAACACTAACTAAGGTGCAATGTGAATTAAAAGAAGGAAAATAAAATTGTCAATTACATGTTTTTATAGCAATTAAAATGAAAAGTTGACCAAAAGTTTACATTGCAAACGTTTATGCAAGTTTGAGGTTCAAATTGATATAATTTATTAAGTTTAGGGTTCAATTTGATGAAATCAAAAGTTTAGGGTTAAAATTGATACAGGATGCCATGAGTCAAAATTGAATTTTTTCCTAATTTTTACTTCATTTTTTAGTTTTTTTTTTTTTTTTGGAGTAAACCTTTTTAAGTTAGGATTTTTTTTTTTATTAATATTATAATTTTTTAAACTTATTAGGATAATAAGATTATATAGAAACTTATTATTTCAATATTATATAGAAACTTATTATTTCAATAGGTCGTCTCTTGAAGAGACGACCTATCCACGTGTCAACTTTCGGTTCATTTGTTTAAAAAAAAATATTTTTTTTGGTAGGTCGTCTCTTGAAAAAAAAACGGCAAAGCAGGTCGTCTCTTAAATAGACGACCTGCACACTTAAATGCTGTATTGTTGGGTTTAGCACAATGGCAAGAGGGCGTAGCTGGCAATCAAGAATGCGTGGGTTCAAATACTGCCAAGTGTTTAAGTTTTATTTATCTCTTTTTTTTCCTTTGCCTCTCTTTTTTTTATCTTCATTTATTTTTTTTTTCTTTTCAATTGAAATTTAATTCTTCTCTCTTTTTTCCTATTTTTCTTAATTTTTCCTATTAATTTTTTCCTAATTTCTTTAATTGAAGTCATGTGAAAAAGTAAAATAAAATCAAGAAATAAATGTATGAGTAATGGTAATGAAATTAAAATGCTTAAAAAAGAAAATGGAAAAAAATAATCAAATCAAATCAATAACAACAAGTAACATAAAAAATGTAACTAATTTATTTAAAAAAAACAAATAAAAGAAGAAAAAGGCTAGAATTAATCTATTTGATTTTTAAAAAAAAACAAAAGAGGGAAAAAAAAGTAGGTTATTTCATTTTTTGAAAAGAAAATGAAAGGAAAAGAAAAAAAAAATAAATGAAGATAAAAAAGAGAGAGGCTAAGGGAAAAAAGGAGAAAAAACAACTTACACGTTGGGTAGAACTTGAACTCAAGTCCTCATTGTTGCTAGTTGCACTCCCTTGCCACTATGCTAAATCCAATAATACTTTAATTTTGTGTGCAGGTCGTCTCTTGAAGAGACGACCTGCTTTGTCGTTTTTTTTTTTTTTTTAAATTCCGTTTGTAGGTTGTCTCTTCAAGAGACGACCTACCAAAAAAAATATTTTTTTTTAAACAAATGAACGTGGATAGGTCATCTCTTGAAGAAACAAAAAAAACAAGAAATAATAAGTTTCTATATAATCTTATTATCCTAATAAGTTTAAAAAATTATAATATTAATAAAAAAAGTCCTTTTAAGTTAAACCTTCACCCAATATTTGTAACGTCACATCCGTAAAAAGGAAAAGGAAAAAAATTAGAGGGTGAAATGAGTTGGGCCTAACGGGCCGAGTGGGTGGACAGCACAAGGCCATGTCTCGACAACTTACGTTACAACTTCATTCCCATTCACAAAGCGTCGTATGATGCGACAATAATAATAACCCAATCGTTCAAAGATTCTCGCTCTCTTTATTTCTCGCTCACACACACGTTCCATTTCGAACAAGCCCTAGCTCCCGACCTTCCCCCACGCGCACCATACCAGAACCTTCCAGATTCCCTCTCTTTCCATTTACTTTCCATTTCTCAATTTCTCCTTCAACCTTCTTCTAGGGTTTATCTGCCTCTTCCCTTCCTCAATTCGGCTCCAACGCTCCATTCCTCCGAGGTATGTATTCGCTCCTTTCCCTTTCTACTGCCTGCGCTTCGGCCAGATTCCTTGCTCGAGCCGTTTTTGAATTTGTGTCACTTTTGCATCGTTTGCAGAGAGAGTATCTTTTTTCGCTCGCCTTTACTGCTTCAAACAATCTCTGCACCTGCCACCGGCCTCCCGACGCTTGCAGGTGATGATTCCTTTTTCTTCATGCGAACTGTCTTTTTACTTCAGATGTCAGATTTTGCGTTGCTTGATTTTCGTGCTGAGATTATAGGGTTTGACTGTTTTAGTCAATTCTCTAGCTGCAGCGGGAGGTTTTTTTGAATTTTATTGGAGTTTTCGTGGATTTTATCGCGTTGGAACGCGAAGGTTCTATGATCGGATTGAGACTGAGATTTAGCTACGTAGTTTCTTCTTTACTGCTCTCTTAGCTGATCCGATCCTCTAGGTTTAAGGAGGGGAATGAAGGGGGAGACTGTATGAATTGAGTCCTAGGTTAACTTAACTCAACGAGAAAGAGATCAAATGTGCTGAATGCTGATTCTTTATCATCTATTTTATGATCGTGGAGTTTCAATATTGGTCTTTTTTTTGTGTAATTAGCTTTGAGGCTCATTTTGTTGTGCTGTCTTGTTGTATGTCCTCTCTCTTGATTTTATATTCTTTCGTTTTCTCTTCACTAAAGCTGAGTTAGTTCTCTTTAAAAAAAGAGCTTCAGTACACATGGTATAGTTGCTGGCTTTATTTCCTTGAATTTGATTGCGACTGTTAATTTTATCAAAATATGGATTCTTTTAGGTCTTCGGTCTTGTATACTGCCCAGTGTTATGCTTGCTAATATTTATCTCTCATATTATGAGCAGGGTTGGACTGCGCAGAGTTGAATTTGTAGTATTTTCTGAGTAAAAAGTGATACAAGTCAATGGATGACTGGGGTAATGCTATATGGTTTATATTTCACCATCATTTTTTTTTTCCTTGGCTGATTGAATAAGCAACGAGTCTCTATTGAAAAGATATTTGTGTATGTATATATGTTGGTCATTCCATCACTAATTTCCCTCTTTTTATTTTATATGTGTGCGTGCTTATAAAAAAAAATTATGTGTGTGTGTGTGTGTATAGCCTATTATTAGTATATAAATTTAGACAACATTTGAAAACCAGAATAGAATTGATGGGCACAAGCTTAAAAAATGCAGGAGTTGAATATGAAAAGGACGCTACACATAATAAGTTATAAAAGGATGTATGTGTGTTATAAAACATCCTATTTAACACGTGGTTATGGTTTGAGAGAGACTGGGAAAGACGCTGGATAGAGGTGCAAGATGTGAGAGGAAGAGTTCATATTTTATTATCCAAGCTGAGGAAGAGATGGAATTTATGACCTTGAACAGGATCTGTTCTATAGGTCGTACAACCGTGTCCTTGAGTTCTAAGGAAGCGATGTAATTTTGAAATGAACTTCCAAGGGGTTAAAATTGCAGATGGACAAGACAGTCCATAGTTGTGGATGTGATGATACTATTTTTGAGAATTAGGCCACGTCATTGCAAAAAAACATAGCTGAACAGACATTCATTATGTATAACTATTTTATCAGTTTTTATATTTCTATATTTTCTCTATTAATGTGCCCTTAGCGTTCTTAATATGTCCCAAACATCTGGTGTTCAAAAAAGTCATCTTAATGAAAATATTGAAAGATCTGGATGATGTGATTTATGGGAATTCAGACGTTCATTTTGCATTAGTGCCTGGCTTTGTAACTCCATTCAATATAGAGTGTGCTTCTTTTGAAAGGGATATGCATGCGTAATTTCTTTAATTAAAGAGCGCCCTGTATACATCTCCATTGTATTGATATTGTATTTTTTAGCTCCTAAATTTGAAGAGTTGCATTATCATGTCTATTAATATCATAAATGACAGTGCTTCCCAAAACATGACAAATGAATTGTCCTATTGCTATGTCTTTTTTTCCACCTTTTTAAATAAAAATAAAATTTGATTCAATAGACAAGATCATTGATTTTTTCTTATTCTTTTTCTTCCTTTTATTTTATTATTATTATTATTATTATTATTATTTTGTTATCTTATTATTTATTTATTTTAATACTTTGGAAGAGGGAGACAATTATTGTGCCTTCCTTTTAAATAGCTTGGTCTACAGTATAGTGGAGATTGTTTTGTTGGAGCTGCAACAAATATTAAAATTACTCAGTCTGAGCGAGAGAGTTAGAAGTGTGGGGCTGACCATTCTGTCAAGTGACGAAGGAAAAGGAATAAATCCTGAAGTTGTGATTAGTTTGTTGATGAACGATAAAATTCTTACCGCTTTTTCACGGCAGACTATTTGAAGATTTCTTAAAAACAAACAATAAGCATTAAGTCCATTTTAATGTGACCTATTTGGAAGATTTGGTCTTTATGTCATAATTTTGGTAAAAAATTATACTATGTTATGTACGGTGTATAGTAAATATCAAGTAAAGTACAAAACTAAGTGAACTTGTTTATATGATTGTATGTTACTATTTTATTTGGGAATTTTCAAACTACAGTCTTGAACATGTTTCTTGAATGTTTAATTTTGATTTTTGAGGAGAAGACTGAAGAGTTGGTGTTGGTTTCTGCATTCTGTGCAAAGTTCTCAATTCTTAACCCAGTCCATTGTCTCATGACTTGTTATCATCTTTCAAGATATTGGAAATATTTTATAGTTTATAATTAGCTGTTGTGCTTTGGCATTGAGTAACTTTTTCTTAGCAATGCATTTTGAGTGGAATCATGTGTAGCAAATTTAGCTTTCTTTCTTGAGTTGCTGTACAGTTTGTTTATCTGATAGTTGAGGCATAAAAAGCCAATATATGTCATAGTCATACATAGTGTTATCTTTGTTCTTGCTTTTAACTGTATGATTCTTTATTTAGTCATCTAGCTAGTTTGGCTTATGTATGTATGTGCTTTTAGAGGATGAGAACATTCCACCACTCAAGAAGGAGCAGCCAAAGAATAAATGGGATGATGAGGATGTAGATGACAACGATGTGAAGGAATCTTGGGAGGATGAAGATGAACCTGCACCGGTGAGAATTTATTGATTCTCTTGCAAATGATGTTCGTTTCATTTATTATTAATATATTAAGACTTAAGATCAATAAAGAAGTATTTGGGTGATTATTAATGACGTCAATGATCTATTAATGGTCTAAACTAGTCCCACGTCTTAAAAATTGCATCGAACCTTTTATTCTAAGGTTAGCAATCATTAATAGTTGTTACGACAATTTTCAAAATAAAAGAACATTTAGCAATCATTAATAGTTCCTCAAACCACTTTCTTAAAATTCCTTTTGTCGTTTCTTATAAAAAATATAATAATAATAATAAATTTCCTAAAACTGGCAGAAATGGAAGTCTCTTTTCCTTTCTTTTGAAAGTTTTGGGAGCTCATGTAGAAACTTGTTAGGATACTACCTTCCTGATAAGGTTGGGTTTGGTATCAGTATATGGTTTTGAGAAGATAAGTGGTTTAGAGCTTGTAAACTCTAATGAAACTCAAACCCTTTAGTTTGAGTTACTTGTCTATTGCTGCCTGATGTATCTGTTTCTAATTTTTACCCTTTTTCTTCTTTTGCTTTTTGGCCTCACAGGCTCCAGTAGTTAAACCTCCTCCGGAAGCCGTCCCAAAGAAACCAGCTGCAAAAACCATTGAAAAGAAAGGGAAAACTGCTGAGGTAGAACCCGAACAGCCTCTAGATCCATTAGCCGAGAAACTTCGCCAACAGAGGTAATATTAATTTGTTTTGTTTTGTAGGGGCTTTTAGCTTAACTTATGTCTTTATGGATCTATGGAAGGAAAAAAATTGGAGCAGGAATTTGAACTTGAAAATTTTATGAATTGTTTTATTATGCTGGGAGAATGATCCCTCCTACCAATGTTGTATTGAAAAAGTAGGACATGGGAGCGATGGTTGTGAATTAGCTTTCTACATTATCTTGTCGATTCCAGAATTTTTTTGTCGCAAAGCTGTCTCTCACTCGTTAGTTCTCTTCTGAAAGCAGTCACCATTCCTGTTAACAAAAGAAAAAGGGGAAATTTTTTTATTTGTTTTAGAGTTATCTCCATTTTCACTATTCATGGGCGATTAAGTTTTTGGAATAAATGTTAAGTTAATTGGGGAGGAAAATGCTCCTGTACTCATTCATTTTTCTTAAGAAAAGCATGTTTCCCACGAAAGGAAGAAGTTAGAAACTGTTGTTTGTTCCATTCTGTCTATATTTGATGAAACTATTATCAAATTGAACTAGATGCATGTTTTAATAATTAATGCTTCCCTCTTTGAAAAAATAATTAAGGAGAAGTTAGAAAGAACTATGAGAGAGTGAAGCCTTTTTCCCTGGTTGAGACCTCGTTTGTGAAGGTTGGTATAGGGATTGGAACTTTGGACTGTGAAAATATTGCCCTCCTGTGTATATGGTTATGGTGGTTTCCCTTAGAACTTTGTCTTGGTGTACCAACTGATTGCAAGTGAACATGGATTCACTCAATTTTTAGGTAGGGATAATTTTTGGGTTTGGATTTGGATCTGGATCAGGGTTTTAAGCACCTTTAGAAACCCATAGGCAGCGATGTTTTATTGTCTTTTGATTTTCTTATTTCTTATTATCTTTTCTGTGTAAGATGGTTCTAGAGTTCCCTTTTGGATGAATGTTTATCCTTAAAATAGAACCTACAGTTTCCCTTCTTGATTCTATAGACATTTCCAAATATGCCTTGTTTTTGTCAATTATTTGGTTGAGAGAAATCACTTCGCTTTGATATGTTCATGCAGATTCTTCCTTGGTCTTGAGACTAGTAATTTAGCTTCCTTCCATTCTATAATCCAATTGTCAATCTGTTTCCAGTTTGCAGCTACCCGAGTGCGGTGTGGCCTATATTGTCCTATTTGGCACCTGCACTTGCTAGTCTCTATGCATTCATCTGATTTCTTCTCATTTTCTTCTTTTGCACGTTTTTTCTCTCTATAAATTCTCGAACAATTTTTTTCCTTTTCTTGGCTTGTAGCCCATGTGAAGATGAGCACGCCAAACATGATACATGTGTTTTGGCTGGAACTAGTGGCATCCTTTATTTAAGATCTTAATCACTTGCTGGGCTTTGTTTTTTTCTCCAAATTGTGGCAGGTTAGTGGAAGAAGCAGATTATAAGTCCACTACCGAGTTGTTTAAAAAGAGGGGTGATGAGAAGACTCTTGATAATTTCATTCCAAAATCTGAGAGTGACTTTTTGGAGTATGCAGAGCTGATCTCTCATAAACTTCGCCCCTATGAGGTTTATACAATTTACCTTTATCATGGTCTCTGTCCATCAATGTACGAGCATAGCTTATTCTCATGAACTTCCCAAAACAATTCTTGTTGCAGAAAAGTTTCCATTATATTAATCTTCTCAAAGATGCCATTAGACTGTCGATGACTTCTTTAAAAGCAGCGGATGCGAAAGAAGTTGCCTCTTCTATCACAGCACTTGCAAATGAAAAACTAAAGGCGGAGAAGGAAGCTACTACTGGTAAAAAGAAGACGGGTAAGTATTTACATTTATGTCCATCCAACTTTTTTCTTTCCAAATTATTTCAATGTTTTAACAGACCAATGAGTGTGATGTTTGTGTATGTGAACTGTTTCATTTTTTCCTGTTCTTGTGGGAAACTTCTGCAGCTGTGAAGAAGAAGCAGCTCCATGTTGAAAAGGCAGACGATGACATGATTGTCAACTCGTATGATGATATCGATGACTACGACTTCATGTAATTGTTCTAGTTCAGCATTCTGGCCAGAGTGTCATCAGTTTTTGACCTGCGAATGGAGGTCAGATTCTTCGGCATATCTCCCCTTTTTAATACACACCAATAGATTTATTCGTGAGTGTCGTGTCTAAATAAGGTTCATGTATTAGACTTGTGTATGGCATATCATTATAAATTTTGCTCTTTTATTTCATTTTTTTTGTTCAATAGAGATGGTTCGAGTCGTCGCCTTTGAGAATGTACAAGAATGCGTGGTCATTTCAACTCAGATTGTCAAATTTTGTATGTTGTGACGATGCTTCCTTCTAGCTGAATTAAATTTTCTTGCAAGAGGTCGTTGGTTCTTTAAATATTGATTGCACTTTTTAGGTTTCTAGTCTTTGGCAAACGTTTTATCCCCCCAAACTCATTAAAAATTTAAGGTTTTTTGGTTGGTAAAATGATCATAGAATTTTTTTTTGTTTTTTTTTTAAATATGTGGGGTGTGAGGATTCGAACCACAGACATGCCAGTTGAGCTATGCGTTGGCTCAGAAAATTATTTGTTGTGTCATGAGCCCAAACAAACTTCCTACTAATTATCACGCTGAATGCCCTATGGTCCATCTTGCTTGAATGCAATCATTGCATCTTCAAGGATAAGGCTACGGTTTAGGGTGTAAATCTACCTTACTTTTGTGATTATAGTCTTCTCTTATGTAATTTCTTTTCATCAATGAAACGATGGCTACTGATTCTCATAGAAAAAAATAAATAAATAAGATATTTGATCCATCGTCTCATTAAATTTGTTTTTAAGTTACAATGCAGTATTTTCAGAACTTAGGAAAAGATTATTTTCGTTTTCTCGTGAATGTTGGCAAATTTCTCTGCACAGAATTTTCCTTGGCTCTTCAGCTTTTCATCTTTGCAAGAGACGCCTAAACATTTTTTTAATTCAGAACTCAACGAACTATATCTTCACAAATGACATTCCACATTATGTCTGCATCTTGCAAATTGATAGATCTTGGGACTTTTTACTCAAAAAAAAAAAAAAAAAAGATCTTGGGAGCATGACTATTTTTAATGTCTCTTTTTATCTATGCATGAAAGACAATTTTTTATTATTATTAATTTTTGTTTGAATAAGATTGAAAGAGAATTAAAATCAGATACAAATGCAAATCAATTGTAGATTACTTTTGAATATAGAATCCGGAAGAGAGTATCCTTTTCAACTATACAACTTGAGAATCAGAAACACAAGATGGAGAACATGTCAAAAACTATAACTCATCATCATTTGATTTCTTTTAGAAGAATTCATCATAACAACATTGATATTAGGTTTCAATTGTATTCCACTCGAATTACAAATAGCTTCTCGACGAATGTTAGTTTATCACCTAAACCAACTTTGAGATTTTCTTTGTTATAATGGTTATTGATATGTACTCATCTCCTAAAGGTTGAAGGTTCAAATCTCTATATCCTCCGTTTCTTGTACTCTAAAAAAAAATCTCCACCTCTTGTATTACAATGAGTGCCATTGAACACAACATACAACATTGCAACATACAACATTGTAAGTAAGATGTGTTACAATTGTTAACAAGACAAGAATGTTTATTTAATTTTAAACCACCAACAACAAAACCTCAAATGTGCACAATTTTATGAACAAGAACCAAAAAACAAGGAATTCCAAAAAAGAAAAAGGAAAAATAGAGAAAAACACTAGGCAACAAAAAAAAAAAAAATGAAAAAGCCTAAAAGAGACCCATCAGGAACCATTTAATAAGAACCGGTATTTGGTATCATAATTAAAAATCATATGGTTGTACGTTGACAATGAAGCAATAACAGAAGACAACTGCTTGGAATAATGAAAATAATAGTACATACAATAATTCCTCATCCTCGTGTAGTTCTTTGAAAACTAGAGACAAGAAAAGAGGTATCCCCTAATTTAGTTGCAAGTAGAAAGTGGGGGGAAAATTTTAGGAGAAAGACAAAGCACTTTTGTTCAAGCACCCGTTTCCACCAAAGAAGACCAGAGTTAGTTTTTCATCAGTCGCCTCCACCTTATAAACTTTCACATTCACACTCGGATGCTTTCTGATCTATTCTTAGCATTTCAGCATCAGGTTCCTTTATCTGATGAACAAATGTATTCATGGAGATTGAAACCCCCAACAAGTCTTTAATGCAATGCACTTCTACTTTTTGGTTTTGTCAGAGCCTCAAGAAACCGAAACATCCAACGATCTAGCATACCTGTGATTTTAGCAGAAGAATGAACTTTTTGGTTGAAGAAAAGGTAAGAAAATGACTTCAGCACTAAGATATGGGGCTTTGAGGAGTGAATGTCTTAATATGAGTAAGAAAGTTTTGTCAAACCTGTCACAGCGAAGGTACCGCCTAACACAGCACAAAGCCGAGTTATGAAGTGGAGAAAACTTCGTCTTTCTTCTTTGATGGTCACTGTGATTGGTGATAGATCATACAAGAAGTAAACAGCTGCACATTATTGAAAGCGATGGTGAGTTTCAACCTGGCCTTCTAAGGAGTTTGAATAACAAGGTCTGGTTTGATAACCATTCGGTTTTTGGTTTTTGGTTTTTGGTTTTTGAAAAATAAGTTTATAATCTCTACTTCCATCTATAAGTTTATAAGTTTCTTTCTTTTGTTATCTAAAGTTTTGAAAACTAAAAAAAAAAGTTTTTAAAAACTTGTTTTTGTTTTTGGAAATTGGCTAAGAATTCAAATAGTATAAAAATTGGGAGAAAACAAGCATAATTTTCAAAAACCAAAACAAAAAAGCAAATGGTTATCAAATGGACCTAAATAAACCTCATGTATCTTGTCTATAACATAAGACAAATCAGTGTCAAAGATTATATATAATTTTTCTGAAGCCTATTCCTCCTATGGTAAATAAACATAGAATTCCAGGCAGTAAATTAATCCATTATAAAAGAGAGGACAGAGGAAATTACGGAGTACCAAATTGCACCAACCAACCTGGCCATGATCTATCAGCGTCGGTCATAGGCGAGAAATATTCAGTGACTGAAAACTGATTGGTAGGTAACACATCTTTTGAGATGTATCTATACTCAGTTGGAACAATCTGCAATGAAATATGGAAAAACATGTAATATGGTTAAATCCAGTATCCACTGGTTTGTTGTAAACCGATAATAGCTAACAAGAGAGAAAGTTTGCAATCAAGGAAAAGAAGATTCCTATGCATGCAGTATGAGAATCCCATATTTTCAAAAAACAAAATTATCATCGAACTTCTCAGATGCCATTTAGTATGATTTCCTGATTTCACTTAATAGTCAGACTAGAATATGAGCTACACGGATAATAATAACCTTTACTTACCATGGGAAAGAAATTTTAATTTCCCTTACCATGAGAGGAAGAGGGAGAAGGAGAGGTTTGGGGGGCAGGGAGAGAGCCCCTCATCACCAAGTTCGGTATGTGCAGTAATATACAGTAAATCATCTTGCAAACTATGAAATAAAAAAATTATGCACCAGATGCATCTTAAGGCGGTGCATGGATTTCTACCTTTATATAATATTTAAAGGTCCCACTTGTGTCATGTAAAATTCGAACTGTATCATCAAGAGGGTTGTGAATTCCAGGGTATTTTGGACCGAAAGATAAATCATGAATTATGTGACTGACATTCACATGTTTAGATCCTTCAAAAATCTGCAAAAAAACAACAGAAAAAAATCAAACTAATTATGGGAATGAACAAGGACAACATGCTTCACAGAAAGGCATCACAAAAAAGAGGAAGAAATAAAAGGCAAGACGTGCATTAGAACTAAACTCCCAAAGTTGTGTCAATTTCTACAGTATGAACCCATGTTAATATATACTGGAGGGAAATCAAGATCAGGGTGAAGAGACTACTTCACCAAAGAAGTGAAATAAGATGAACTAACCATTTGGGCTACAAAAATGTTTAAGCCATGAACTGAAATGTGGAAGTTCCCAGCAACCCTCTGAACATCTAGAACCCCATAAACCTGCAAAAGAGATTGCACTTGTCTTTTATTTATGAACCGGCAAGTAAATAATATCCTTACAGGAATTTTGCATATGGATTACCCGACAGCCTTCTCCTTCTGCTAATGCTTGCTTAACCTTTTTGACCAAATTTTCAGCAGCTTGATCAAAGCCGTGTATATGAGGATTATCTTTCTCATTATCATGATCTGTCAAAAAATTATTTATAGATGATGTTATTTTGATGCAAGGTGTAAGAAGTAAATTGGTTGCATTTAATAACCTCCTCATTCCCAATTTAGGCTTCTTATGAAGTTGGAAACTGAGCCTCTCATTAAATAGTAGAGCTTAGCATGGCCAACGTATATGATCTATATCTAGAGTGAAAAGTCAAAGATTCCCAAAGTAAGATCACAAGATTCTTTTAAAAGTATAATATTTAAAATGTGGAACATGTGATTAAAAAAAAAAAAAGAAATATATGTGACAAAAATTTCAATAAACTACTTAGATGTCCATTGATATTTTAAAAAGATAATAAATGAGAAAAGATGTCTTAGCCAAATGTACTCAAGAAAAGTTGAAGGATATCTTTCTTCACTAAGACTCACAAAAGGTGACAATATACAGCTAGGGGCATCCAAGGCAATCACCTAAGTAGAAGTGCTTGACATCGAGGATTGTTAACACACCAAGCATGACAGTCGCCTAAGTAGAAGTGCTTATCATCAAGGATTGTTAGACGCACTAAGCTTGCCCTGCCTATGGCAACCGCTTGGGCTAGCATAAGAAACACAGGTCTCAAAGTTCACCTAAGTTCAAAATTGAAACAACCATTTGGCCTTACAAATTTGATATTTAAAGAAGTCATGGGATATTAACATCTCAAGGACGGGATGCAATCAATGGGCATCGATCCCATGACCTCTTTGGTTGAATCAAAGACCTCAATCAGTATGCTCAGTCTTTAAGGAAATTTCAAGAGGCTAATTTTGGAGTTACTTAAAAAGTTGATGGGTAAATGTACATTTAGTTACTGCATTATCTTGGTGTGAACGCTACTCTCCTTTTAACAATTATTATAGCTTAAACGATCTTTTTGCCTCTTGGATGAACTTTTTGTATTGTACATTAACTTGGGGTTGGCTCTCCTCCCTGTTTTATGTAATTTTCATTCTTTCTGAAACTATGTCTCATATTAAAAAAAGATAATCATAATAAAATGAAAGAAATTCATGGGTGAGATTGGATTTCTCTTCTCAGAAGTCAGAACATCATACTTCCAAAGAAAAGGAATGAGGATTTTCCCCCTCATTGAAATAACTTACAATTGATTTAAAGATACAATTACGAGAGTAGTAAGACTTATCTTTTACTCTGATCGTTTATCTTTTACTCTGATTGTTTACTAGCAGTACATTATATTAAAGTATCCCAGAAGAAATATAAGAAAACATAACTTTATAGACCAATAATTACGTAGATAATAAAAAAAAAAAGGCAGTACCATGCTTGTGATCAGCATGTTCCTTCTCCACAAGGTCAGACAGATATTCAGTGCCGATGATATGGCCATAGCTGTTAAGACGAAGCTGCAGAAAGTGACAAACTCTGAACGGATCAGCATGCATATAGTTTAGGGAATCACTTCGAAACTATGATTGGAAGTACAGCAAAGAGTGTCTGTTGGGAAACATAAACGGATATGAACATGTGAATGTGAAATGTAATAATCCTTATTTGGTTGCATTTGCACAAGTTGAGTTAAGATACTGTTGTACTTGGGACTATAGATCTATGAAGTTAAAATGCCAAAATGGTTATATATCTTGTAAACGCTATGATCTGCAGATATCAACTCTGAATTCTCTCTTTTCTTTCTTTTTTTTTTTTGGTGAGAGGAAATGACTTTTCATTGCTTTCATGATAAGGTACCACATTCTTTGGTCAATGGAGCAATAGATGCTCTCTCTTCCTCTAAATCATTTCTTAAGTGATTATGGTAAAAGATTCTATTCTACAGAGTATTGCCATAGCAGGATACAAAACAAATCTTTTATTTATTTATTTATTTTCATTTTTAAGAGTTCAGTATGATGATCTTCAGGTAGTGAGGTAAAGGTGGAGGGAAAAAAGGAGATCACCACCTTTTTGCATTAGATTGAAACGGAAGCTGCAGTACTGGGTGCACAATGTGATTGAGAATGTTAATCAATGCCCTATGAACCAGAAATTCTTCCGGAAATACAAGAGGATGGATGAAGGAAAATAAGAAAACTCCCTCCAACAAAAACAAACAAAATATTGGAGGATGGATCGACAGAAGTGATGAATGTTGTTGCTCCAAAGTATAGTAGATGGTTGAGGCCTGAGGGCAGGAGTGTCAGTTTTCATCGCTCCTTTTCTCAAGGGGTGAAAAAAAAATGATGTTGATGGCAGAAGGCTTTCACTTCAGGGGAAACGTGGCAATGACATGGGAAGCTGAGTCTTTGAACAAAAAGGAAGTCAGGGTTAATTATCAATCTAACCCCTCCCAACATAGGACATGTAGATACATATTTTAGCACCTAAATGTCTGGCCCAGCAGAATTTTTTAGAAGTCTATGACAAAAATTCACTAATTTCCTCATCCCTTGCTCTCAATCTAAGCTCATTTCCTCATCCAAGTAAGAAATTCACTCATTTGCCTGCCAAGAATAATATTTTCTACTCAGTATATGGTTATGGGCTTAAAAGAACTAAAATGTTATGGACTAATGTTGGGAAAGCATTTGTGTCACGTGGGGTATATGGACAGAGGAATCGACACACTTTAAGGTAAACAAGTTGTTATGAAACAAACACCCAACTAACAACAAATACAGTGTAATTGTAACCCATATTAAAAGAACAGCAGATGAAATTACCCAGAAAACAGCAGCAGAAACAAAAGAGGAGAAAACAACATGAGATTTAAAGTGGTTCGACAATATAGCCTACACCCACTATGAGAAGCATTCAAGATTTCATTCATTCACAGGCATTCTCTCTGTACAAAAGCTTTCCTAATAGATCTTCAATGGTAAACCCTAGGGGTGTTCAAAGTAACCCCGAAAACCGACCCGACCGCTCAAAACCGACCGAACCGACGACGGTCGGTCGGTTTAGAGGGTGAGTCGGTCGGGGTCGGTTTTGCAAAATGCAAAACCGACTAGTCGGTCGGTCGGAATAAAAACTAATTGAAAACCGACCGACCGACCGAAATTCTAAGACTCAAACGTGTGAACATTGATTTTGAAAAAGTACTTGTGAGAAAACCAAGATAGTAGTACATGGTTTTTTCAAAACCATGGATGGTTTCTAGAAATAATATATTTTATCATTTTTCCTTTCTCTCTCTTTTCCCTTGTCACGTCTGTCAGTGTCTTTTCGTTTTCACTTTTTCCATAATTCCTTCCATCTTTTCCCTCTCTCATCTCTTCTCTCTCAACTCATCTTTCCTCCTTTCTCTTCTCTCCCATCCGATCACCACCATGGCCACCATCATTTTCTTCTTTTCCTTCTCTCCTCTCCTTTCCCCACTCCTTCTCCCCCTACTTTCTCTCTTCTCCCCTTCGGTCACCGTTACCGTCACCGGCACCGGCCATCGTCACCGGCCACCGTGTCTTCTCCTTTTTCGGTTTTTCATTTAGTTTTTCTTCTCAATCTTTCTTTTCTTCTCCATTTCTTTTTCCTTTTTTCTCCTTTCCTTCCTTTAGTTCGACAGAGTTCACAAAACCGATCAAAACCGACCGACCGACCGTGTGATTGGTCGGTCGGCGTCACCAACCTATCTAAAACCGATGAGAACCGACCGACAAAAACCGATATGTCGGTGGTCGGCGTCGGTTTCCGTCCAAAACCGACACCGACCGACCGATGAACACCCCTAGTAAACCCCATTCCTTCCTGTACACTCAAGCTTTCTGAAATCTCCTTCCTCACTTTCCCTCGTATTCCCTCTGATTTCCCCAGAGTTCTCTCTGAGTTTCACTTCCAGAGATTCACACTCTCACCCACTCCCATGATTTTCTCTAACCGTCCCCCAATTACATGTACGGACATTTTTCAACAGTTACTGGCTGTTACAACCCACTATTCTACATGAGTTTACACTATTACCCTTACACTAATAACTATAAGGAAATAGTTACATGGGCAGCAAAGGAATACAAAAGTGTTCGAGCTTTATAATTTCCAGCTCATTACAAATTAACCACGAACCTCCCCATATCTCCACAATGGTATGATATTGTCCACTTTGGGCATAAGCCCTCATGGCTTTGCTTTTGGTTCACCCCAAAAGGCCTCATACCAATGGAGATACTCGTCCTCCCTTATAAGACCACCATTATCTAGCCAATGTGGGACTTTGGTCGCACTCTCAACACAAGTAAATCAGGAGGAAAAATTGGAACTTATAAAATATTAAGTGGCTTCTTGATGTGTTCTTCTAATTCGGGCTGAGGTGCTTTCTTGTAATACTCCTAAAGGAAATTTCTTAATATTACATTAATACGTTAAATTTTCAGTGATAGAGATTTTCTACAAAACTAGGATCATTTATTAGATACATATTTATTCGGTATTTTCCTTGCATAGAATGCAAATGTAACTAGAACAGATTTCAATTTTAATTAACACACGTCCATAAAATGCATTACACAAGAGATGATATATGCAACAACCACAAGTAAAAAAAATCAATTTGATGTTTCTAGGTGATAGCTAACAACTGCCTTTTGTAACAATCATTTATTTGATGTTTCCATGAGCCATACTCATCTACAACATTTGATGATGCAGAAGCAGAATGGTTTGTTACTGCCTTCACAATGATTGAATATTTAAATTTGTGTTCTCTCCAGAAATGATTATTGGACTGTGGTGCTAGTTTTTCTACTTTCTCCCAGGGGCATTGAATGAGAAATTATCTTACCTTCCATATATTTGTGTCAAGATCCACTTCATGCTTGCCTGACATATCGATTGCATCTACACTTAAGACTGAAAAGCAAAATAGAAAAACTGAGCATTTGAACATTTATCACTGAAATAATTGTAATGATATTATAAGCAAAACAATATCATGAAACCAACAGCATATGATTAAAAAGACATTTAATACTAACCGTCACAAGGTAAAGAAGGGAAGGTCATGTTTATGTGAATGGGAAGAGTTTCTCCACGTTTCAAATCTACAGACATCTGTCATAAGCACAAGGTTAAACTGCCGAAAACATGTCCTAACTTTAAACAGTTCAAAGAACAGGAAAAAGAAAAGCTAAATATACAATGATAAAATCAAACTACTAGTTCAATAGTTTCAGAAATAACAAGATGATGTATTTGGTTGTATAACATTAAATTGGTTGCACTTGTGGATAATTAGAATTAATAATTTATTTGTCTAAAGATACTGTAAATTCAATACCATGTTACTGGTCCTTGATACTTTTTCCAAGGAAATTTCAATTCCAAGTGCCTTTAGGATTTAAGTTACATCGAAGCCACAGCTTGGAGCCCCTTATCTCCGTTTCTTTTCACTTTAGTTGGGGACGGGGTCTGTAAATCAGTCCAGTTCTGCCTTGAGAAGGATGTCCTGAAGGGCTGGGAAATTGAGGAAGAAAACAAAGTGGTGGTTTCGATGCTTCAATATGTTGATGATACGCTTATTTTCTGCCCAAACAACGAGTCAGACTTGGCTAGATGGAGGGACATTATTAAGCTGATTCTTGAGGGTTCAGGGCTGGTGATAAATATGGCAAAATCTTCAGTGACTGGTTATTAATGATAGCAGCGAGGATTTGTCCAACTGGGCCAAGATTTTCGAATGTCAAGCCAACTCTCTGCCTTTTAACTATCTTGGGTTCCAATTTGGGGTAACTATCACAGAAAATCCTTTTGGGATCCTTTATTGGAGAGATTTGAGAGTAAAATTGACAAGGGGAGGAAATTTCCCATATCCAAAGGGGGTAGGGTCACACTCGCCCAATTGGTTCTGAATAGTCTCCCCTTGTACCAATTCTCTCTTCTCAAAGCCCCCAAATCCATAATCAAAGCCATGGAAAAAGTTATTAGAGACTTTGTTTGGAATGGTGGGCAATTCAAACTGGGTGCAAATCTTGTTAAATGGGAGTGGTCTTCTTTGCTGATTCAGCAGGGGGCTTGGGTGTAGGCTCTCTTTTGCAAAGAAATATAGCCCTTATGTCCGAGTGGCTTTGGAGGTTCTCCCAAGAGAAAAACTCGCTCCGGAGAAAGGTTATTGAAAGCATTTATGGGATATCTCAATGTGGCCGGAAAACCAATCAACTAAAGGGAAAAAAAGGGAACAGAATTTGGGTAGATACTAGGGGTGATCATTGGTCGGTCGGCGTCGGTTTTGGGCTCAAACCAACGCTAACCACCGACATATCGATTTAAGTCGGTTGGTTGTTTTTGGTTTTGAAGAAGATGGTTACGCCGACCGACCAACCACACCAAATGGTCGATTCATATTTCATACCCAAGACTCACGTGGAGGTGCAAGTTTGCCTTTTCTTTTCTTTTTTTATTTATTTTTTATAATGTATATATAATATGAAGTCGGTCAGTTCAGGTCAGTTTGAGCTTCTTTGAGAAAACCGACCGACCGACGTCGGTTTGGTCGGTTTTGGTCGGTCGGCTCGGTTTTTCGGTTTGGTTTGCTCACCCCTAGTAGATATAGCCGCTAACTACCCTACTTTTGATCAATGTACTAAACTCACTATCAATAATGGTAGATGCATCAAATTCTAGGAAGATAGTTGGTGAGACGATCAGCCCCTTAAATTCCTCTTCTCAGATCTTTACCTTATTTCTAATAGAAAGGAGGCAGCCATCGCAGAGTGTTGGAACACTGATTCCCAGGCTTGGGATTTGACCTTTAGAAGGGGCCTTTTTGATAGAGAAATCAGTAGTTGGTTGGCCTTGGTGGACAAAATCAAGGTGGTGAAATTGGTTAATGACCAAGACCAAATCAGTTGGAAGTTGGAAAAAACTGGCAATTACACGACAAAGTCTTCGTTTCAGTCCTTAATTTCTGTTTCTCCCAAAATAAACCAGTCCACTAGCAGTTTGATTTGGAAGCACAAGAGCCCTAAGAAGGTGAAAGTGTTTATGTGGTCTGTGGCCTATAGAAGTATAAATACAGATGAGAAGCTGCAAAAGAAATTTAATCAGTTGACTCTATCCCCCTCTGTTTGTAGACTGTGTCACAAGGCAGCTGAAGACTTAGATCACCTATTTTTACACTGTGAGTTTGCGGGAAAAGCATGGAAATTTGTTGCAAATCTGCTGGGAATTTCGTTTTGTTTGCCGAAGAAGATTGATGATTGGTTGTTTGAAGGGCTAATGGAATGGAATTTTAAGAGGAAAGCTAAGATCATGGCTAGTTGTGTGTTTAGAGTTACTCTCTGGCTCTTGTGGAAAGAAAGAAACGCTAGAACTTTTGAAGATAAATTCGGTAGTCTCGATTCTTTTTGTGACAATGTACAAAATACGTCTTGGCGGATATCCTTACCTAGGAATTATTTTTGTAATTACAACTTGTTAATGATTATTAGTGATTGGAAGGAGTTGCTAATTTAGATTCTGGGCAAGGGCTCCCTCTGCCCTTGATCCCTAGGTTGTATGCTTTTTTTTGTGATTAATATATATCTTTGACGTCTCTTGTAAAAAAAAAAAAAAGCCACAGCTTGGAGCCCAGGGCAGAAGGCAATGCATGAGCTAGCAAGGTCTCACACCCCTAGCTGCTCAACATGCACTGACATGCATAAGCTGAATTAAGCCACAACACACACGAGTAGTGTCTGGACATGGGAAGGCCCAGAGTGCACATACATAAACACATCCAAGATGCTTATAGGAGTTGGTGGTAAATGAGTGCACAACTGCTAAGCAAGACAGTCGTGCATAGGCAAGAAATAAGCTAGCATTTAACACACGCATCATAGCAGGTACTGCATGGCAAGGCATAAGGGGACCTTGAAGCTGTGCCAAGGATCAATATGGGTGTATGTGTATGTGGTACATTGAGAGTTGAGACTAAACATTCCTATATATGTGTTGATAAAGGTTGAAAGTGTAGTCCCAAACTAGGTGTGCATTCTAGGTGAAATTTGTATGACCTGAGCACATATGACAGGAACATGATCTTCTCACCTCAAGCTCAAGGTGGACTTGGCATTGGTTAATTAGATTTAGAGATATGAGGCCACGTCGACAAAATGGGAACAGGTGGCTCTATAATGATGCTGATTCTCTCTTGAAGGTGTTTACTTTGAGCATGTATGACTGGATGGATTACAGATGGTTTGCCAAAAAGTAAAATTACAGTAGCTCAATAAGTCTAAGGAAGTTCAGAGAGCTCTTCAACCTACATATTGAAATTCGTGTTAAAGATGATTATAAAACAATTAATGAATAAGAGGTAGTCTAGGTCATTGACAGGAAAGCTAAGTGATGTGCAAAAACTCACCAAGCACCAAATTGCTTTACCTACAATAGGAGAACTGCAAAGAAGTCTATTAAGTGGAGTTACGTAAATTCACAAGGGAGTGAGTGCAATGTGAGGACTGTGAGGTCATTTTAATGCCAGATACAAGTAGGTCTATTGGGGGAAGGGGTTTTAGATGGAAATATGTGAATAGGAAGGGTTTAGTGGTACCAGAGCTCCATCTTGCATATGCCGAAGTACAAGATAAAGAAAATTAGTGTGAAGATGGTTAAATCACAACTGGGAACGGCAGAGAGTGTACCCTCATTGGAGAGAGATATGGTAACTCTACTAGAAGGGATGAGCCCACTACTGCATGAACAGGAGGACATATAATGAATGGTCACTGAGCCAACGGTACAAGTCAACTTAGGCATGGGAAGAATTTGATGCTTGAAGCTTTCGGATGGCATTTACCGATGTCAAATAACATTCATGACTTTCTGGCGTCTATTTTTGTTGGTCATCCTTTTCAAGGAACAAAGAGGATTTTATGGCTGGCTTTTAATAGAGTCTTCTTTTGGTTTCTTTGGAACGAAAGAAATGGAAGAATTTTTAGGGATGTATCCTCAACCTTTGATTCTTTTTTTGAAAAGGTTCTTTTCTATGCGTTGTATTGGTGTAAATGTCAACACCCTTTTGCTTCTTATAGCCTTTCTTCTTTGATTGCTACTTGGAATAATTTCTTGTAATACACCTATAGGTGTGCATCCTTATTTCATTTATCAATGAAATTATGTTTCTCTTCAAAAAAAAAAAAAAAAAAACATCCATTGTGGAGCCTGCAACTCCATAATGCTTCTTCTCAACCTCTCAAATGAATCAGTAAAAATCTCGACTTACCATTCAAAATGTTTAAAGATTTTTTTCATACTTATTTCATTCTTTTCATGACTAAACTTCTTACAGAACTTGTTTTCCAAGGGACACTGAAGAAGTTCAACAAGAGACATTTCAATTCATTGTTACCAATCCCATTCCAAAATAATACAGCAAGAAGAGAATTTCCTCTTTCTAAAACAATACCATTTACATCAACTAATGAGATGGTTGGAGGAAACTGGGAAGACACAATCATTTCTCACATAAGTGAAACTAACCCTTTTGTTGAAAATATATTTTTTTTCCTTACTAACAATTGAAAAACTTATATAGCAAGAAAATTTAGGAAGCTATGTTTCAAGTTTTGGATGCTCACGGGTATTTGATTGAGCCTGACAATAGTTATATTTTCTACCTGCTATCTGATTCTGGACTATATAGGAGAGCTAAAGCATTATGGAACAGTGTTGTCAAAGCAATTATGAGGCATATGGATAGAGTGGAATCTGTGCATATTCAGAGAAAAACAAGTTAATTGGGAGAAAAAAATTAGAACTTATTAAATATTATGCGGCTTCTTGGTATGTTCTTTCTAAGGAATTTAGCAACTATTATTTTAACATAGTTGATTCTTCAGTGGAAGGAGAAGTCGTTATATATATAGGCTCTCAGCATAGCTTAATTAAAAGTTATAACCACTGCCCAAAACACGTCAAAGTGCTAAATCTCGCATCATTGCTTTAAACATAATTGAATCTTGTCGGCATGCTTTGTCAATATTCCTTAGGATTTTTCTTTGTTGGGGTGACTTCTCGTAATACTTCTAAAGGGAGTCCCTTCGCATTTTTTTCAGTAACTTATCAAATATCAATAGACAATTTGATTCTTGTTCCAAAGAAAAAAAAATGTTGACACTGCTTAAAATAATAGTCCGGAGTCTCAAGTCTCCGATCATTCATTCCATCAAGTACTCTAGTATCTATCAAATAAATACAAAATCCAAAAGAAATGCGATACGGGCAGCAAATAGAGAGAATCAAAACCTGATGAACAGTATATGTGGAGAGATAATATCTCAGTTCGTGCAAAAATAGTGTCGCCATTATGACTAATCCAATAACAGACACTGTTAACACAAACAAGAAAAATTATTAGGGAAGCGAAACAGAACAACTAAGCATAATTTTTATTTTAAACAGCCAAATGGGTAGAAGAAAACTCCTCAAAGAGAACAATCAGGACGTTTGCATAATAATATGAGAACAAATTAAAGAAACACCGCTACAAATGACAAAAGGAGATCATTATTTCTTCCCCAGGCTTCATACAAACTTCGAATTTTCCACCATAAATGACGATAAAAAAAGCACAAACTGTCCAAAAACGCATCGTAAAAGTAAGAATAAAAACAGAGAAGCATGGCATCTTCCATTACCTAGCGCCCCAGTTTGTGTTTTCTGCAACAAGTGCTCTTCCGCTCGAGGAAACGCGTCCAGACTCTTAATCGTCTGCTTTAAACCCATCTTTACCTCCTATAATTGAAAAACACAACGCAAAAATACGTCACGAATTATAAACAACAAACTCTTACAAACATCTTGCATATCTAAACCGAGAAATTCCAACGATTTCCATTAACACCAAAACCAATCCCTGCCCACATAATTGAAAATTCAGAATTCGAAAAGCACCCAATACAGACATAGAAAAATTAAAAAAGACCCAGAATTCGAAACACCAAAAATCCAGAACCTCAAAGATCCGTTTCGATGAATCAAAATGGAGATCAAGCAATGATTTTCTCGAAAACAGCAGATTTTTCGAAAGGAAATGAATTGGAGAAGAAATCAAAGGATTGCAAGAACAAATAATAAAAAACGTAGGAATCGAAGGCGTTGTACCGAATGAGGAGGGATGGAGAATACGGTCGTTTAGATGAAGTCCAATGTGGGGAATTTTGCGCAACGAAAATCCCAGCGTTAGACTTAAGACTTTGATTAATTTGTAAATTCCCTTTAACACATTGCCCAAAAAAAAAAAAATTAACCGTGCATTACCTTTTTTAGAATTTTATGTTCATGTTGAGCTAAGTAACCCATTTTTTTCCTTTTCAAAAAAAAAAAAAAAAAAAAAAAAAAAAGTAACCCACATTTTTTAGTACATCAACATTTACTGCTGACCTCATGATTGAGGGTACATGTCAATTACTGAACTAAGCTCACTTTGGCAGCTAAGTATCCCATTTAATTCTTAATTTTTTTAAAAAAAAATAAATTATCAATCTGATTCTTTTTTTTTTTCTTAGTACATCAAGATTCAAGGTGGGAAGATTCAAAACTTTGACCTCGTGATCGAAGGTACATGCCAATTCCCACTGAACTAAGCTCGCTTTGGCATTATCAATCTGATTCTTAATCTTGTTTGAAAACTCTCAGTCAGTCATTTTTTGAAATGTGTCAATAAAATACTTATGTGTCTTGTTTGCCGAAATTATAAAAAATACTCATGAACTATGAGGTTGGTTCAATTATACCCCTAAACTTTCAAATGTTTCATTTTAACCTTTGAACTTTGAAGTTTGGTTCATAACGATCTTTCTAGATATTTTTCTATAAATTTATGGCCGAAAAATGACGTGATATTTTCCACATATGTATTCAAAGGTTGTTTGTTTCAAAATTCAATGGCGGCATAATTAAAACAAACTTCATAGTTCCCTTAATAACTTATGCCCCATTTGATAACCATTTGGTTTTTTGTTTTTGGTTTTTGAAAATAAAGCTTTAAACACTACTCCCCCTATAAGTTTCTTTGTTTTTTTTCATCTATCATCTTCCCATTTTTCAAAAAACGAAGCCAATTTTTGAAAACTGAAAAAAGTAGCCCCCGTTTGATAACCAATTGGTTTTTGAAATTTATGTTTGTTTTCTCCTTAATTCCCTACCATGATTTTCATCGTAGTTAAGGTTGCATTTGAATTCCTAGCCAAATTTTAAAAACAAAAACTACTTTTTGAAAACTACTTTTTTTTTGTTTTCAAAATTGGACTTGGTTTTTGAAAACAAGTAGAAGATTGATACTAAAACCAACAAACTTATAGGTGGAAGTATGTGTGTATAAGTTTAATTTTCAAAAACCAAAAACCAAAAACTAAATGGTCATTAAACGGTGCCGTATTTTTCAAAATTTTGTTTTTGTTTTCGAAATTTAGCTAAGAATGCAAATGTGTCCTTAACATAGATATAAATCATTCTTAGAAAATTGAAAAAAGAAAGAAAAAAAAGAAAGAAGAAGAAAAAAAAACAAACTTAATTTTCAAAAGCTAAAAACCAAAAACAAAATGGTACGGTTATCAAACTGGGTCTTAACCATCTTGTTTTATCAACATATTTGGATATGTATAGATGTCCTTTAATTTGGACATTCTACTTAAAAAAACGAATAGATTTTATTGATGGATGAAGGTAGAACAAGTTAGATTTCAATCATTTATAAAATTGATTGATTATCAACTATGTGAATTTTATTGATGAAAATTTACAATATCTTTTTCAACCACATATACACAAAGAAAATTAAGATAAAACTGAAACAACCTTTATTGTGAATTTTATTAAACTATAACTTGATTATTCAACCACCCTATGTCCATGTAGTAATTTGGCCAAGGGACTCACCTGACCTTCACGTGACATCAACGGTGAATTTGTAGAAACTGGGGAAGACATGACCTGCAAGACCAGCAAAAACCGTTGCACACCGGACACCGGCGTGGTGTAGGGCACACCGCCTCCGATGCTAAGTCAGAAAACAGGAGAAAAGCAGGAAAGTAAGAGAAGAAAGTGATCATTCCGTTCAGGTCCCTTTCTTCAATGGCGAGGAGGGGTATAAATACCTGCTCATGCTCCTAGGGTTTTTTAGGAGTTCAGAGGCGTTTCGGGACAAACCAGACGGATCCGGGGCGGCTGGAGGCTATAGGGTCCAAATGAGGCTCGACGGGCTCGGCCCCGCACGCGGGCCGAGCGTCGGCCGACCAAAAGCCCGACCCCTTCGGTCTTGGCCCGTCCCGCTCGTTGGTTTCGCCTCTTGGGTCCATCTTTCGGTCTGATTTCTGTTCGGTTGTCCTTGTCAGCTCCTCGTGCATCTGGGTGGTCCAAAATTACCTATAACAATATTTATAATCTATAATCTATATTAAAAAGCTATGATTCAAAAAAAAACATTTTTAGACTAAAATAATTACTTTAGTTAAAATCTAATTGTTTTAATTAAAAAAATAAAAGATAAAAAAATCAAAAATAGAAATCAAATTTCGTAATTGTTTTAATTAAAAAATAAAAGATAAAAAAAAATCTTATCCTATTTATTTATTTATTTATTTATTTATATATATATATATATATATATATAAAAGAATAAATAAGACTATTTTTAGAATACGAAATCTGATTATATAGATTTCACTTTTTGATTTTTTTGGAATACGAAATCATTTTTTTTAATAAAAACAACCAAAATAAGATTTTTTTTTTTTACTTTTTTTAATTAAAACAATTACGAAATTTGATTTCCACATTTTGATTATGATATTTTATCTTACTAGTTTTTCACCACGTGCGATCCACGTTTATGTCTTTTAATTTATTCAATTTCATCTTAATATTTAAGAAGTTTAAATTTAATCTCATTTTGTTTTTCTCATTAATAGTTTTCAATTTTATATTATTAAAAACAAACTAAATGATGAATGTTAGATTATGCAATTTGAAAAAAAAAAATTATAAGGAAAATCAATATAGCAAAACACGATGAATAAAATGAAGAAAAGCACACCGGAAGAAGGAAGAAGAACACAGAAGAAGAAGAGATAAACTCTAATGTTTGTAAAAAGATAGTGAAGAGTGCTCTTTATATAGTCATAAAAATAAAAAGGATAATGTTGTCGAAAAAACTTTATATGATATAGTATAATATTTAATACTATAATTTTAAAATGATCTATAAGATTAATAATTTTTAATTGTACATAATTTAACTTAAACTAAACTAAATTTATTGTAACGTTTTTGGCAAAAAAAAAAAAAAAAAAAAAAAAAAACTTTATTTTAATATAACTCTTTTATGATTAATAATTATATTATTACATAATAGTTTTTTTTTTAAGTAAAAGACATTATAAGAACCTAAATTATTTTTTTATGTATTTAATAAGATAAAATATATATTAAAAATTTGTATATGTGGAAAGATATTAAATTGAAATCTTATTTTTTTTTTTTAAGAAAATGAGTTCTAATATATATTTATTTTTTAGTTTAGTTATTTTTATTTAATACTTACCACATAAAATGTAATGTTTATTTTTTAAAACATAAAAATAAAGGTAATTGTATGGTTTCTTATTCTCGTGATTTTAAGGAGAAAATCAATTAATATAATCATATACTGCAAATTAAATTTAAAAAGTTTGTATTTTATACAAAGTTTCATAATAATTATTATATTATACATGTCAATTACCGCTGAGCTAAGCTCGCTTTGGCGACGGGATATCATCTATAACTCTCTTATTTGCATATCTTCGAGTCTTGTTTTAAATTGCAAAGTATCAACACTACATCAAAAAACAAACTAAAGATGAATGTTAGATTATGCAATTTGAAAAAAAAAATTATAAAGAAAATCAATATAGCAAGACAATGAATAAAATGAAGAAAAACACACCTGAAAAAAGGAGAATGAGAAGAAGAAAGCGCACCGAAGAAGAAGATGAACTCCAATATTTGTGAAAAGATGTTGAAGAGTAGTCTTTATATATAATCATACAAATAAATAGTTACAAAACTCTTGAGTTTCATCATAAAATATAATTAAAGTTAAACTCATAAAATTAATTTATGAATTTAAAGGGACAAAACTTTTCATATTCTAACTCTTATATCTCAAATACATATATGTTAAATAAAACAACTAAATAATAAATAAATAAGACAATAGAATTTATGCGGATGGATATGTAGTGTGACAATAAAAAAATTCTTTAATAATTTATGTTATTAATTTAGATACAATTTAATAAAGTGTTAATTGGATTTTATATTTTAACTAAATGCTAATAAATATAAAATAATTATAAAGAATAATAATAAATGAAAAAAAACTAATAACGTGAGTGTGGGTGGAAGTGAAAGATTTCAACCTTTACTATTTAGATTCCAACCTTTAGTATTTCAAACTTTTTAGATTCCAACCTTTAGTATTTCATATTTATTTATTATTGATTATTAATTATTAATTAATTAATTTACTATTTATAATTAATTGTTAATGACATTTCTTGTAAATTAGTAAATCAAAGAAAGGACAAAAGTGTCCAAAAAAGTTTTTCCAACATCCTCACTTTTTAAATTAAAACAATTACGAAATTTGATTTTCACTTATTGATTTTGTTATATTTTATTATCATCTTGATTTGAACTTTATCCAAAATCTAATCAAATTAGAATTTTGAATCTAAATTTCCTCTATAAATTGTTTTCCTCCCATTAGTTTTCACATAAAAAACTATTCATCTCCTCCATTGTTAGCTAAACTCACTTTGGCATAAATGTAATCTTTTAGTTAGACTATATATTATTTTACCTTCATTAAAAAATAATAATTATAAAATTTACTTCTATAATGTATATCCATATTTTATTTATTTAATAATATATTTTTAGATTATTATTTAATAATGTTTTGTTGTATATAAAATATCGATAATGATAACATTATTTTCTAATATACGCATAGAAACTGTAATATGATTGTGTATTATTTAACTTTTAATGTTTTATTTTGAATATCATAATTTATTTATAGATGAACGATCTAACTTTTATATTGTTCAGGCAACAAAAATGAAGGAATGCAATGGCTATAAAAATCTGGTGCTAGCAGAAAATAAGAATTTTTTTTGTCAAAATGGACAGAGGAGGAGAAAAAGATTGTGCCCGTAAACAATTGTGGTTCGAGAAATTTGGAGTGTCAAATCAATGGCAAGAAAAACACATGGAAGAAATCAGAGTGAAAGCAACGATGAAAAGAATTAGAGTGAAGGAGGTGAAAAACAAGCGACAAAAATCTTAAGTTAGAAGTTAAATTCAAGTCAAAATGGACACGACAAATTTCACCTCCTTCAACTTCTAACTTAAGATTTTTGTCGCTTGTTCTTTTCACCTCCTTCACTTTCATTCTTTTCATCATTGCTTTCACTCTGATTTCTTCCATGTGTTCTTTTTTGCCATTGATTTGACACTGCAAGTTTCTTGATCCACAATTGTTTACGGGCACAATCATTCTCTCCTCCTCTGTCCATTTTGATCAGAAAAAATATTTCTTATTTTCTGCTAGCACCAGATTTTTATAGTCATTGCATTCCTCATTTTTTGTTGCCTGAACAATATAAAAGTTAGATTGTTCATCTATAAATAAATTATGATATTCAAAATAAAGCATTAAAAGCTAAGTTAGATAATACACAATCATATTACAGTTTCTTTGCGTATATTAGAAAATAATGTTATCATTATCGATATTTTATATATACAACAAAACAATATTAAATAAATAAAATATGGATATACATTATAGAAGTAAAATTTATAATTATTATTTTTAATGAAGGCAAAATAATATATAGTCTAACTAAAAGATTACATTCTCAAAAAAAAAAAAAAAAAAACTAAAAGATTACATTTATATTTTAATAAATAAACTATTAAAAGTCAAACTAAAAAATACCTGAAATACAAGAACAATTGGAATATATGTAATTTTAGACCCGAAAAATAAACTTTGAGGGAAAAAGAAATTAAAGTCAGTCTATAACATACAATATTTGAGAATGACTAAATTCTTCTAATTAAATTTATAAAATTAAACAAAAATATTACAATTATAATTCGAGAGAGGTATCTGAAACTAACAATGGAGGGGATGAATAGTTTTTTTTTATATGAAAACTAATGGGAGGAGGTGACCAATTTAAGGAGAGAATTTAGATTCAAATTCTAATTTGATTAGATTTTGAACAAAGTTATAGATCATAAAATAAAATATATAGACCATAATATTATTCTATGTTTATCAAACCAATATGATAATAAAAGATAACAAAATCAATTAGGGAAAATCAAAATTCGTAATTGTTTTAATTAAAGGATGAGAGATAAAAAATCTTATTCTATTTGTTTTTATAAAAAAAAAAGATTTTTTTTTTTTTTTTTTTTAAATCTAGGATAACGTGGTTGAAAAAAGTTTTTATGATATAATATATTATTTAATACTATAAATTTTAAATTAGGTAGGGTTAATAATTATTAACCGTGTATACTTTAAATATTAAGCTAAATTAAATATATTATTACAAACTAGTCATGTTTGGTAAAAGAGTACAAAAACCTAAATCCATTTTTTTTATGTATTTAATGAGATAAAATATATATTAAAAATTTGTATCTTATTTATTTTAAAGAAAATGTGTTCTAATATTATATTTATTTTTTAATTTTTTTTAATTGTTCATTATAAAAATAAACAATAAAGGTAATTGCAATTACCTTCAAGAAACCATACAATTGCAAATTAAATATATTGTAGATTAAATTCAAAAGAGTTCCAATTATAAATATATAAAGTTTCATATAATAATAATAAATATAGTAAAATAAGCACTAAAACTAAAATACATATATACAGAAAATACCTATGACGTTAAAACATATTTGCATTTGAATTTAATAGAAAGTATATATCATCTATAACTCTCTTATTTGCATATTCTTCAAGTCTTCCTTTAAATGGCAAAGTCGTATCAACATTGCATCGAAAGACAAACTAAATATGAATGCTAGCTAGATTAAGTAATTGGGAAAAATATATATGTTGATCATGGTCAATTTTGGTCAGAGGAACTCACCTGACCTTCACGTGCCACCAACGGTAAATTTGTAGATGAGGGGGGAGGAACTCACCTGACCTTCACGTGCCACCAACGGTAAATTTGTAGATGAGGGGGAAGACGTGACCTGCAAAAGAGTAAACCTGCACACCGGTGTGGTGCTAGCCACACCGCCTCCGATGCTTAAGTCAGAAAACGGGAGTGAGAGCTAGAGAGTAAGAGAGAGAGAGTCGAGAATAGAGTTCGGGTCCCCTCTTCAGTGGCGAAGAGAGGTATAAATACATGTTCATCCTCCTAGGGTATTTAGGTATTCGGAGGCGTTTCGGGACAAACCAGGCGAAACCGGGGCAGCCAGAAGCGATGGGGACCAAACGGAGTTGGCCCGTCCCACTTGCCGATTTCTGCCCGGTTGTCCTCGTCAGTTCCTTGTGCATCGGAGTGGTCCAAAATCACCTATAACAATATATATAAAGAAAATCAATACATCAAGACAATGAATAAAAAAGAAAAACAAACCTTCAAAAGAAGAAGAAAGCAAACCGAAGAAAAAGAGAAACTCAAATGTGTGTTTGAGAAAAAATGTTGGAGAGTGCTTTTTATATAGTCATAAAACATAAATGGTCACACAACTCTTGAACTTCATAATCAAATCAAATTAAAGTTAAACTCACAAATTTTTAGAATTGATTTATAAAAATAAATGGACATTTTTTTTCATATTCTAACTATTAAATCTCAAATACATACATGTTAATTAAATGATAATAATAAAACAACTTAAAAAAAATCTATATCTATAATAATATATTAAAAAAAAGACAAGGATTTTTTAAAAACATTTTAAAACTAGAATATCCTTTGAATTTAAATTAATCACCTTAGCCAAAATCCGATTAGTTTTCAAACCTCACGTTTGAATCAAAATTCATATTTTAATAAATTTCAATTGAATCTTGCATATATAAAAAGTTGTATATAATTTAGGTAAACTAGTAATTTTAAAATCTATTTTATTTTTTTAAATCAATTTTCATTAAAATTTTGTTGAAATGATCAATAATATAATGTGATTATCAAATATTTACAAATTTTTTTAAGAGAAATATTTAGAGATATTTGTTATTCTATTGTTTTTATTTTTAGTTTATTTTTTTCTTTATTTATCCCTGATTTAGTTTGAATATAGTGGACATAATTTGAATTTGAATTTGAATTTATAGTTTTGATTATCTATTTGTCTATTTATTTAAATAAATCTCATCATTTTCAAAATCAATTTCTTTTAGATTGTTTATGTATCTATTAATTTTAATAAATCTCAGGGAAAAAAAAGAAAAGAAATCAATTTTCATTAAAATTTTATTGAAATTATCAATAATGTAGTGTGGATTCTCAAATCATCAATAATGGTGTGATTGTCAACAATAACCTCTATTTGTTTTTTTTTTTTTTTCCTCTCTCTTGCTTACCTCTAATTTAGTTTGAATTAAGTTTGAATATAGTTAGCATGGTTTGAATATGAATTTTTTCTCTTTATTTTTATTAGATTATTTCTTTATTCTTTATTTAAATAAATCTCATCATTTTCAATTTTTGAAAATGTAATATTTCCAATTTCAAAACAACGATATTGAGATAATTTGAATCAAAATTCTTAATTTAATAAACATACAATGGAATATGTGATTATATTCAAAATAAAATCAAAATAGAATTTTAATCTAAATTTTCTCTCTATATATAAATTGTACATCTTCTCCAAGGTTACGATTTTAGGTCTAAAAGTAGTTATCTCCAATTATTCATCTATATACGTTAGAATTATTGCAAATGTAACTTAATCGATAAATTTCATCTCCTCCCATTATTCATTTAAAATTAGTTTTTTTAGTACATTTTTTCCAAACAATTTCTTATATATTTTTCTCTTATGAAAGAGTTCAAAGTTTTTGTCAAAAGTTGGAAAATTAAAGTGATTGCTCTTAGAAAATTATCGATTCAACAATTTAAAACCAAACAGAGAGATCCTCCCAGAATTGTGAAATTGATTATTGTCTGACAAAGAGGTGTTACACATTTAATTTAGTTATTTTTCCCACGTCGAACATATATAATTTAATTTTTTTAAAACAAATATCTTAAATGCAAGGAGCATGTGTTTAAAGTTACTTTATTCAATGAACTCATTGATAAATTCAGTGAAAAACTCGAAAATGAAAATTCGTATTTATTCATGACGTTGACATAAAAACTAGTAGATATATTTATATGGTATCAAAATGTTCATACAAGGATCGGATTGAGATCTCATTATCTCAAATGACTCAAATAGAAGAAGTAGAAGTAGAAGTATACAACGGAAACAATCAAAATCTGATTAATTTTAATCAGGGTTGGCTTGGTGGTCAATAAGGGTGGTCATGGAAAAAATAAAGGGCTTAAACGGTTTAATGGTCAATATGGTATTCATCAATCCATAATGGCCACCTACCTAGGTTTCATGACAATCAAATATTACAGTTTTTCGGTGAGATTAGTCGAGGTGCGCGCAAGTTAATCTGGAGACAAAAAAAAAAAAAAACCTTGTTAATTTTGAATTTTTGATGAATAATAAACAAGCCGTTTTTTTTTTTTTTTTTTTGAAAGGAGAAAATTTGTTAATATATATTAAGTTTATCCAAACCTAAAATAAGTTTGTAGTTAACCTTTTCCTTTTTATTATTTTTTTTTAAGAGTACCTTTTCCTTTTTATTCTTAAGAATATAGTTATAACAAAATAAATATACTTCTGTTCTATATTATATACTTTCTAAGCACATTAGTCTTAACAAATTAAATATTTTGTTTGTAATACGAAGGTCGTTCATCATTTGAGGAAAAATATACTTCCGAGAAGTTTTGTGATTTAAATTTAAAACCATACATAATTTTGCAAATTTATAATTAATTATTTTTATTAAAAAAAAAACAGAGAGAGAAATCACGTGCTTGCAAGTGAAAAATAAAAAATAAAAGCTAGTATCCAAAAGTTTAAAAGTAGTATTCATTTGCATAAATATCTTTATAAAAAAAAATCAAATATAAAGAAGATTTTTTTTTTTTTTGAGTTCATATAAAGAAGAAATTAAGAAAAAGAAAATTATAGAAATGTATATATTCAAGCTCGAAACTTAGCCTAATGTTAAGAAATAGGAAATTTGACATTTCAAAAAAAAAAAAAAAAAAAAAAAAAAAAAAAGAAATAGGAAATTTGACTTTACAACATATAAAACTTGGAGGAACTAAGCGATGGTCTGAAAGTTCTCAACATTTTCTCTACTACCTTTTCACACTGACATTTCTGCAACATGGAAGGGTTAAATTCCTCCGTAGGCAAAAACCCTAGTTTTCGATACCCGATTCTCCCAGACTTCCTCTCTCGATCTCTAGCTTCTTCGATTCTCCCAGACCTCCTCTCTCGATCTCTAGCTCTTCTTTGACAACCGTAGCGTTTAAGCTCGGAAGAATTCGATGGATTCGAGAGACGCCACCAGCAAAAACAAGAAGAAAAGAGTCTCTTCTTCAGATGACGAAGTTCCAAAGGTTGAAGAAGAGGCAAAGAGAAGCAGCTCTTTTCCACCTAGGTTTGTGTGTTTTTTTTTCCTTTCTTTTTTCCTCTTTTTTGATCTCTGCATAACTGTTGTTTGTTTGTTGCTGTATCTTTTCTCTTTCTTCCACTTTGTACTTTAGATTTTTTATTGTTTTTTTTTTTTCCTATTCCAACACCCAATAGGGTTTAGTTTCTCTCTCTTCATTTCCTTTCATTTTTAATTTGCCCTATTTGTTTTTTTTTTTCCTATTTTATTTTGCCTGAAATTAATCTCCATTAATTCGTGGGTATTTTACTTTTTTTTTTTTTCTAGTTCTGAAGCTGGTTTTTCGTCGATCGTACTTGCGCAATTGTTGTCTCAGCTGCCGCCTGATGGAATCCATCATTTGATTCAACAAAGAGTAGTTGAACGTTTCTTTGTTGAACAATGGCCTCAAATGGAACCTTGGTTTCGCAGAGTGGTATTTTCATAATCTTTTTTTTTTATATTTTCTTTCATAAATTAAAACTAGGAATAATAATCTAGAGAATTAATTGGTCTATTGTTTTTTTAGATATGCGAGGTCACAAACAACCTGATTAAGTCTCACGTTGACAACCTTGTGCTTGGTAAAAGGTCAGTGTTTTAATCAGCTGGAAATTATAAAACCCCAAATAACTTTTGTAATCCCTTGTTGTCTGCATTTGTGCAAAAATTAAGGATAATCTTGTAAACTGTTGTTGATGAGACATGTGTAAGTGTAGTGAGAGTGACAGTTAGAGAGAGAGAGAGAGTGAATGAGAGGGAAAACAAAGTAAAGGTGAGAGAGTTAGGAAGAAAAAAGGATCATATTTGGAGATGAGCAGAAGGAATATGGGGTTTACGATTCACGAAAAAGAGCTAGGAATGAAATCTGGAATGCATAAGTTATATTAGATAAGCATGAAGTTTCATTTTAAAACTAATTGACAAGGAGAGAAGTAATCCATATATCTTATAAATTGTGAAGTCTCCATTGAAACCATTTATCTTTTCAATGTGAGATCCTCAACAGAAAATTTAGAATTAGTCTATCTATAAATGTAGTGAGTGACAATTAGAGAGAGTGTGTGAATAATGAGAGGGAAAACAAATTAAAGGGTGAGAGAGTGAGGAAGAAAAGAGGATCATATTTGGAGAGCAAAAGGAATGGGGTTTACGATTCACGAAAAAGAGGAATGAAATCTGGAATGCTTGTGTATATGTACGCCTTATTTGTATTTGTATTTGCTAGGTAAATGACGGTTGGGTTTTGTGTGCGTATATGTATAAATTATATTAGATAAACATGAAGTTTCATCTCAAAACCAATTGGCAAGAAGATGAGTAATCCATATATCTTATAAATTGTGAAGTCTCCATTCATCTTTTTCACGATGTGAGATCCTCAACAGGGGAGAAGATGAGATTGGGAAATACATAAATGCTAGAGCAGGAAGATCGACCTGGAGATTACGTTTCAGCAGTCGAATTGCAGCGGAGATTTTCACAAATAACAAGATAAGGGATGAAAATGGTGAGGCATTGAAGGTTGAATTAATTTGTGATGTTGGCAGCTCGTCCATGGCGCCAAGTCCTTCATTGTCAAATGCCCAGATTGAGTTGTTCATCCTGGAGAATAATACAGAAAAATTTGGTAGTAGCAACCAACGAGAAGATGAAATTTCTTGGACTTTGAGTGATTTCAAGGCAAATATTTTATCTCCAAGGGATGGGAAACGACCTTTGATTATTGGTACTGATGTGAAACTTTATCTGGAAAATGGAGTTGGGTTTATGGAGAATCTGACTGTCACAGATAACTCAAGCTGGACCAAAACTAAATGCTTTCGCTTGGGAGCCAAAATCGTAGACAACAACATTTTAGCTGACTTCCCAAGAATTCAAGAAGCTGTATCACAACCCTTTCAAGTCAAGGATCACCGAGGGGAAGGTATGCCTTTCTATCCGGCTTGTCCTTTAGTATGGGTGGTTTGTGATTCATTACAGGCCACAAAATTTAGAAGGCCTCAAGTTGAAAAAGTTGTTTAACAAAAAAAAATATTTTGGCGTGCCAATTATACACAAAATTTCAATTTCTCACCTCTTCAACCAAGAAAAACGCTTTCAATTCCTCATTAAACATCAAATCTTTTAATCTTCTCACTTCTCATCTTAGAAATTTTATATTTTAGAGTCTCATGCATTTTGAGAAGTATGACGGCACCTGTTCTCATTTGGGACAGACATGCTCTCTATAAATAAATAAGAAGCATAGAGATCTTTTCGTATATATCTCATTAAAATCTTGACAACAAAGGAAGAAAAAGGTAGAAAATGAGAAAACTTGTTTTTTTTTAATCTCTTTTAACATTGTGAATGGTATGTAAAGCGATCCTTACATACCGGTACACACCTAAGCATTTTTCAATAAATAATACAACCTCTTTCTTTCTCTTTCTAATTTTCGTTTTCTATACTAATCATTCTTTTGTAATAATCTTAGTGAACAAAAAACATCACCCTCCGAGCTGGGAAGATCCCGTATGGAGACTCGAAGGCATAGGCAAAGGTGGCGTCTATCACACAAACTTATCTAACCAAGGCATCTATACTGTCGGTGACTTCTTGATCGCTTTCTGGCGAAACGCTAACCATCTCAGAATGGTACCTAATAACACTACCTCCTTCCATGAGTTTCTTTGTGTGGTTATCTATCTTCTTCGTATGCTTTTGGTTTAAAAAACCATGATTGAGAATGATCGAGAGTTATCAAGTTTTATATTGTCATACATGCATATGCAGTTACTCGGACAGAGAGTCTTAGACAGCACATGGAACAAGATGATTGAGAATGCTCAGGAGTGTGTTGATGTTCCTAGTACTAATAATCAAACCTCTGAGGTAATTACTCTCTTTTCTTTCTCTCTCCCTTTGGATGAGCTTAATTAACTAAGTTGATCATATAATTATATGAAACAAACAGACAGATTTCGTGGAAACTAATAATCAAGTCCTGCACGAGGAACCTTTCAACGATAATTTTCCATCTGGTGAGCTTCCATATTTCGGTGAAGATCAACCACGGATGTCCATGGTGAACTTTAATGGTACATAAATGGATTTTTTTCTACTACAAAACCTTTGATTTTGACGTTTGTCTAAACCTTATATAATTTTGAACCACAGATCTAGTGACACCATATGGAGAAGCTTCAACTTCGCATGAACCAGACTACACGAACACTCAATCTGGTAATACATATTATCAAGGAGTTGGACCAAGTTATTGCCCAAATCCAACTCATCCAAACATATGACCAGTGTTCATACATCTCGACGCAAGAGACATAGAGTGAGAGGCTTCTTCCTCAGAATCAATTCTCGCTTTTATATATATTATATATATATAAAGATAACTATAAAACCATGTTTGATTGATGGTCTTTTGGGAGTGACCTTTTCGATTACTCTCAGTTTATTTGTTATATGAATGTTTTTTTGCATTATTAAACTTGTTTGATTGATGGTCTTTTTAGAACAATGTTTTCGGTTATTCTCATTTTGTTTGTTATATGAATGTTATTTTGCATTATTAGACCATTCTTGTGCTTGCTTATAAATATTGAATCAATGCTAGTTGATATCTCTTTGCAGAATGGGGCAATGTTCTTGATTTTTTTTGCTCCACAAAGTTTAGTGTTTTTTTTCCCTAGAAATAGTAATTTCAACGATAGAAATTACTATGGATGGGATTTTTATGGGGTTAAAAAATGTGATGTAATTATAACATTAAATATGTTTGCTACTTCTGGTTATTATTATAATTATTTTTTTTATTGGAATACTTTCATTGGTTGATATTTTGGATTTCGATTTTTAAATAAGTTATTGGCTAATGAATAAAAAGACTTTTTTTTAGTACATCAACATTTGGGAGTAAGGGAATTCGAACCTCTGACTTCAAAAGTAGAGAGTATATGCCAATTAACATTAAGCCAAACTCGCTTTGACATGAATAAAAAGACTCGGGGAGTTTTAAAAAAATTGCAGTTTGAGTAATTGATAATAAAATATTAACCAAATAAAGTAGGGCAACCATGTGGGTTTGAAACCATCACGTTTTTTAAGATAAATGGGTCTTGGCCTTGGGTTGGGAGAAATTGTTAATTTAATTAAATTCAATATCTAGAAATTGGGAAAGAATATGATAATGATGTGACATTATAGTATATATATTTTGAGTTAATATCAGGAAAGTGAATTCGAACCTCTAACCTTTTGGATGATAGTATATTTCAATTACATCTAAGTTAGGTTCACTTTGACTTGTAGTATTCCTTATTAAATTACAAATTTAATTTGGTAATTTCTTTATTTTGGAAAAAGTTAGAATTTAATTCCTCTGTTTTAAAAGTTAAAATTTGTGGTTTGATAAAAAGATTTCCTCAAGAAACTTTCATAAATTACATTTAGAAGGTGTTATCAAGCCAGAAGTATGAAATTCTAACTAATTTTAAAAACAGTAGCTAGGGATGAAATTCTGAAATAGGTTGGTTATAACAATTACACCTCTAAAGCTCTCCAGTCTTACAAATTAAATCATCATTTTTTCAAAAGTGAAAAAATTGGATCCTCAAACATTAAATGATAAAATTAAACCCTCAACTATATGCAATAAATACAAAAATTGGATCTATTATATTTTAGTTCCCTCTCATATTTCATAAAACAAAGTAAAATGGATTCAATTTTTACATTTATCCTAGCTTGAGAGTTTAATTTTACCATTGAAAATTTATGGTCTTTTAGAAGTTTATAATAATTTTTATGCTGAAAGTTTAGGAGTGTGTAATTATTGCAACCACCCATATTTAAAAGGTGGTTTGCGCAATTTGTCTATAATTGTGTTTTTTTTTTTTTACTAAAAACTATGCTCATCTGCCCATACTTCTTAATATTTTTAATCTTCTTTTCAAATTAATCTTGAAATTCTAAAAGAATCATATAAAAGTAAGATAGTGATTAATTATAGAGAGAAATACACCTTTGTTAATATTTTAAAAGTAAGATTTTTTATTTTTATTTTTTTGTAGTACATCAACATTTGGGGTGGGAGGATTCGAACCTCTAACCTCTAGGTTGAGGATACATATCAATTACCATTGAACTATGCTCGCTTTGACATTTTTTTTAATTTTATTTTTAAGTTTATAAAAATGAGATAGAGATGAAATATAGAGAGATAATTACTTTTGTTAATAAATTATAAAAATAAGATCGAGATCGGAGAGCATATAACCATTTTCTTTACAATATGTGGGGTGTGGATTTGAGTCATAAATTTCTTGATCATTTGTAAAAAATTTATGTCAGTTGAACTATGTCCATGTTGACAGATAGCATAACCCTAGACGCTTGTTTAGTTGTATTTTAATATTCCATATGCACCTTGGGAAAATAATGTTGTTTTGAGATGTGGAGTTATTTAATTTATTTCTGAAAAATCGAGGTGCGTACATAGAAATTGTAGAAGAAAACCACCCTCTCCATGAAATTGAGTGTACTTTGCATATTTCAACTTTTTTTTTTTTTTTTCTTACAACCTTCCACACTTATTTTCCATGAGATTTCATCAAAGAAATTTGATTTGTAAAATTGTGAACTTGATTTGTATTAATTTTGTGGTTCTTATACAACCTCTAATTCTTATCTACTCTAATTCTTTTTTTCTCAAATGTAAAATTCTTCTCGAAGACTTTGCAACTTATTCTCGAATGTAAATTTATCTCATGGGCTTTGCAGCGTTGTTCTGAAATGTAAATTGAATTTCTTTCGAGGACTTTGTAGCTTGTTCTCGAGATTGAAATTTCAGCTTTTTGAAAAGTCAATTGGTGTTTTGAGGACTCTTCTTTGGTCTTCTCTCATCTTCAAGACTTTAATCTTCAAAGATTCTTCAAATATTCTAGAAGTCGATCGTTGGAGTAGTGCAGATCTGAATTTTCTAAATTCTTCCGACAAGTTCTCTTTTGTGATTTTCAACTTTTAAATGTTGAACTCTCCTATTTATAGAGTTTTTGCATGGATAGTATGGGTTTGGGCTCAATTGGTTTTCGACCTGACTCATTGGATTTGAGTTTTATTGGGCGTATTGGGCTCAATTGCATGTAAAAAGCTTTTTGGTCATTTCTAAGGATTTTCCGATAGACCATTTGGAATATCAAATTGCATAAATGTAAACTTTCAAGATTTTTTTTTAGCTTGTCTCACTAGCCAATTTAAGCATGATTTTACATAGCCCATTGAATTTAAAAAATGAGTAAAATAAACTAAATATATTTTTCATAACCATTTATTTTAAAATATCCCTAAAATCACTCCTAGTTTCCATAACTTACCTCCATAAAATATATATATATAAAAAAAAGAGAGTCCTAATTATTTTTTCCCCTATTTTAAAGAAAAAAAAATCAAAATGAAAGCTTAGTAAATAGACACATTATTCTTGAAATAGATATTTATCTCGCTTGTTAGTTGTTTAACAAATACTACACCATCCTTTTAACTTCATCTCATAGAATATGTATCTATATCTATATAGCATTAGAACTTACAAATAAGGATATACCATGCTTTAATGTTTGACTTGAATGTACCACATATGTATTCTTTTTCAAAAGAAGAAAGAAAAGAATGTATCAAATATGTCATGAATCTAATTTCAAGATTAGAGAGACTTTGAAAGCCAAAATAAGAGAGAACTAAAAGAAAATAGAGCTCAAAATGTTGGTGGAGAAAAGGATGGAAGAACCCCTTTTTATAATAGTAGAAGATCATCTGAATGACATGTTTATATGTTCAAATGTGTTAATAAAATAATAATTTATTCATCAATAATTTTTTTCTTAACAAATTTTATTTGTTTTAATGAGGGACATAATAAAAAAATTGCGTAAATTTGAGAATTTTAAAATATTAATAACCAATAATTGAAGATTACCTAAGAGGTTAAGGAATATTGTGTATATGTGATTGAAAAAGGTATTGTGAATTTTGTTAAACTATAACTTGATTATCAAACACCATATGCTCTATGTAGTTATATTTTATAAAATGATGATGAGTTGGTACTTTGTATTGTCTATTGGATAAATATTGTTTTTTTTTTTTTTTGAGAATTTGGATAAATATTGGTTAATTATCATTATTTAACCAAACAAATGTTTAACCAACATCTTGGTTTGCGAAAAATTTAAAAACCAATGTCAATTTTTTTTTCCCAAAGTAAACCAATCAAAATTGAATAGAATCAATCAAAATTGGACTTATACTTTAAGAAGATTGACTGATTGTCAAGTATGCTTTGAATAAACTAAATCAACTCCATTTGATGGATATTTTTGGTTTGTGGTTGGAAAAAAGAAAAAAGAAATTGACAACATAGACATGGTTTATAGAAGAGATTTGAACATTGTTACAAAATGTGAGTATGTTGCATATATATTACTTTATATATTGTTCACTTCTGCCAACATGAGCACAGTTCAACGAACATAAAACGTATACTAATTAATCAAAAGTCTGTGATTTGAATTTCCTACCCTTACATCGTTGTAAAAAAAAAAAAGTCCACTTCTTTCTACCCCTTTGTGAATGAAAGGTTAATTAATTTGAAAATAACTTAGTTTGTGATTCGAATCATTGATATATTATTCATTTTGATAATTAGTGATATTAAAAGTAAGATGAATTTATAGGATAAAATGAACCGTTGACTTAATTATTGTAATTACTCCAAATTCATGAATTGTGGATTTGGACGTAATGATTATACACGACTCATTTCATATAACTCATGAAAGTGAAATTCCAAGTTTTAATTGAACAACCTTGGGTAGACCAAATCTAATTAGTCAAATGGATAATGTTGGATTTTAAGAATGCATGATTGTCCTTTTGTATTTGATTCTTACCACGCTCAATCAAAGATTGGGTAACCAATGCGTTCCACTTGTTGTAGAGGATTTTGTGACTCCCTATATCTCGAAAACGTGCTTTAAGGGGATCTTATAACTCCTATAAGTGGAGATAATGAAATCGATTCATAGATTTTGCTTCATTTGCTGTCATATTTAAAATTAATTAATTAGAGAGTTTGATTAATTAATTTTGGATAATTGAAACTTATTTGTAAGTGCATAAAGTCTATTTACAACTTGTAAAATTAATCATTCATCATTGAATTTAAATCTTATTTAATGATGTTGAATCATGAGAGGGAAAAATTTAAGGAATACTAATAACTAGAGTTACACACACGACTCATAGATAGTTGATGTTGAGTTTCGATTTAGGCTTGTAAAAGAAGACACTTCGATGTGCTAATAATTCATAAATTTTTTCCTTAAACAAAAAAATTATTATTATTATTTTTAATTCAACAACACGTAGGGAAGGAAGATTATTATTATTATTATTATTAATTTTTAATTTTTTTACATTAGATCAGTAATATATGTCTTTTAAAATGAATTTTTTAAAAATATTGAATAGGTCAAAGACTTAGACACAAAATTGGAAGTGGAGAGACCTATTAGACACAAAAGTGAAAGTTTAAGAACCCACACGATACTTTTCAAAGTTGAGGGGCCTATATGGACACAAAATTGGAAGTTCGAGTACTTAATTATTTAACACTTTTTAAAATTTAGTGACCAAATTGACACAATTCTCAAAGTAGATAGACTAATTTTGTAATTTTTTTTTTTAAAAGACTAACCTTGTAATTTAACCTTATATATACTACAAATAAACAAATATTATATATATGGTTTTATTACATGTTTAATCTTTAAACTTTTAAGGTTGTATCAATTAAGTCCCTAAATTTTAAAACGTTTCTAATAGGTCTATGAAATTTCAAATTTATTTTTAATAGGTCCATGAACTTTAAAATGTCTAATAGGTCCCTGATAATATTTGATATTTTTTTAAATTAACCAATCAACTATGTATAAAATTAAATTTTATTTCTATTGAGACTCTAAACTTTCAATTTTGTATCTAGTAGACTTGTGAAATTTAAAAAATATTGATTATATCAATGACTTATTAAACACACAAAAAAAAAGAGTTGAGGTAGCTAGTGAACACAAAAGTGAAAGTTTAAAGATCTATTAGATACTTTTTAAAGTTCGGAATTGTAAACAAAATTGAAAGTTCGAGGACCTATTTGAAACTTTTTAAAGTTCAAAACTCGAGAGACTAAGATCCTGATTGATGATTTGATTTTTGGTTTTTGAAAATTAAGCTTGTTTTCCTTCAATTTCCTTACCATGATTTTCATCCTTGTTAATGGCACATTTGAATTCCTAGTCAAATTCCAAAAACAAAACAAAAGTTTTTGGAAACTACTTTTTTTAGTTTTCAAAACTTACCTTGGTTTTTGAAAACATAGAAGAAGGTATATACAAAACTAAGAAATTTAGGCCCCGTTTGATAACCATTTCGTTTTTAGTTTTTGGTTTTTGAAAATTTAGCCTACAAACACTACTTTTACTCTCAAGTTTTTTTTTTTGTTTTGTTGTCTATATCTTTCCCTTGTGTTTTAAAAACCAAGTCAAATTTTGAAAAATTAGTTTTCAAAAACTTGTTTTTGTTTTTAGAATTTGGCTAGAAATTTAAATGTGTTCTTAAGAAGGATGAAAACCATGTAAGAAAATTGGGAGGAAACAAACATAATTTTCAAAACCCAAAAATAAAAAAACTAAATGATTATCAAACGGGCCTGATGGTTGAAGTAGTGTTTTTAAGCTTAATTTTCATAACCAAAAACAAAAAATCAAATGTTTATCAAACCGAACCTAAATTAATATAATCTTGAAAATTCGGGGTAATTTCTCGAATAATGTAATTTAAAAAAAAATGACAAATCTGAGTCTAGTTGTGAATGGTCTTGGATGAGTTCTGGATATAAACACGAATGTTCCCCTTCAAGCTTCGTAATTTCAAACATTCCATGAGTTTTTCGCCGACAGGCACGAAGTCTCCAATTGCACCCTTCGTCCCATTGTTGCACTTCACATACCAAATATATTGATTTGATTCCACCACAGTAATCTGGTAATGGTTTTTCACACAATATTTTTTTACGGCAAGTTGTAGATCCTTTTTATTCTCAAATAATAATCCTTTGGTAATTATATCTGGGTTCATTTCTACACACTTTGCCCATTCTTCCAATGTGGACCCTACTTCACATATTGAATTAGTAATCTCCCAATCTATATGTGTGAAAATATCTGACGGTGGCTCCTCATTTGGCTTTCTAGGGGGAGGATTAATATTAACATTTTCTCCAAATAATTCATCAACTTCTGTCTCTATATCACTATCCCCACCATTTCCAGGTTCAAGAATCACTAACTTCTCACGAGCCAAAGACATATTTTACCAATTTGACTATAACTGAAAAAATTAGAAAAATATTAATTAAATTTTATTTTTTTCAACAACATGAAAAATATGTCACACTAATCCGAAAAAAATAAAAAAAATAAGTAAACAAGTCTAGGTTCAACAAAGTATATCTAAGTCCAAAAGATCAAATTAGTCCAAACATGATCCATAACAGTCCAAAAACGACCCAAATCAATCAAAAAACAACCCAAATCGGGTTCAAAATATACCTAAAGTAATATATATCTAAGTCCAAAACTCAAACAACCCAAATCAGTCCAAAAACAATCCAAAACAGTCCAAAAACAAACCAAAATCAATTAAAAAAGGACCCAAATCAGTCCAAAAACAACCCAAATCGGTTCAAAATATACTTATAAAAATATGTATCTAAGTCCAAAACTCAAACAACCCAAATTAGTCCAAAAACGACAAAAATCAGTCCAATAACAATCAAAATCAATCCAAAAACAACCCAAATGGTTCCAAATAATCCATAAATGTTTGAAAGCACTAAAACAGTCCACAAACTAAAAATCTATCACTAAAATCATCCACAAACTAAAAATCTAAACTAAAACAATGTTTTTATATGAAAGAAAGAAAAAAAAAAATATACCAAACGACGTTTTTTGCGGAGAGATCGGCGACGGCGGCGTGAACGGAGGCAGCGGCAGCGGCAGCGGCAGCGTGAACTGAGGCAGCGACAGCGGCGGAGATCTCGACGGTCGGCGATGGCACTGGGAACGGCGGACGGCGGCGGAAGAATGAGCAAAGAAGAGAGAAAAATCGAGGGGGGTCGTTCGCGGCGCTTTCACGAGTGGGGTGGGGTAGGGTTTCATGGACCACGAAATCGTGTACGTGGTACACGATTTCATTAAGTTAATCGTGTACCGGGTACACGATTTCATTAAGTAACTCGTGTACCTGGTACACGATTTCGCTGGCGCAACGTGCGACACATCAGGGCCAAATCATCGCCCAACCTGGTGATGTGTGCCTTGTCAACGTGCCAACATGGAAGTCGTGTACCTGGTACGCGAGTTATCCTTGGAATCGTGACCACGACCCACGACTTATGGAAATCGCGGCCCACGTACACGATTTATCTACCCTATTTTTGGAAATACTTTCAAAACGCCTCTAAATTTGTTTTTTTTTTATTAAAGTACATTATTAATAAAAAAAATCCTGAAAATTCAGGAATTAAACATTTAATTTAACCTTTATATATTTGTTAAATATCTCGTCTTAAATGACACGTGTTGAAATATGGGTCGATATCATAAATGTGCATGTGCCACGTGGAGTTCCAATAATTTCATTTGTATTATTGCTCGTCAATCAAACACAATATCCATCGAAAAGACGACACCCGAGTTATTGACTCAGTACACAATTTCACTACTATAATTGATTCACAAGATTCGCCGGAGCCCTTCAAAAATGGCGGAGCCGTACGACTCCGACGATCGGAATAGCACCGTGCCGGTTGGGGAAGAAGATGCAACCACTCACAAATCCAAAGGGGTGCGTAATGAGGATCAGACCGTTTACGAAACCCTCCGCCGTCTGATCGCCGAGATTTGCTTCCCCGATGAAATTAAGGGTTCTTCTTTGTTTCACCGCGTTAAGGTCTCCGTCGCCGAAAATGGGCCTGCCGTTGGACAGGCTTGCAGAAACTTTGGTCGCGATGTTCTTTGCTGGACTCGCAGGGGCAGTCCTCTTCGAGCGCTTCTTGTTGTTTCCGTGAGTAGTACTCATAATTCCAAAATATGGTGGTTGTCTGGACTTGTTTATTGTGTTTGAGATGCTTTTCGTTCGGTAATTCATGGATTGTATGCTTTGACTGTTGGAAATTTTGATTTTATCGCTTAAAGGGTACTTTCTCTGTTGTTTTTTGGTTTCGATTGATCTGGAGGGGATTTGTTGTTAATAGGAATATATTTTCTTAGTAATGAAAATTAAAGAATTTGTTGAAGTGATTTTCCTCCTTGTGTTTTGATTCCTTTGCCAATAGTCTTACTTACTCTGTGTACCTATTTGTAGTTGAACTATATAAGCCTTCAGCCTTCGTTCTCAAGTGTTGTTCCTTCCTGTGGAGGGAGTTTCTTTCTTCTTCCTTGGCCCCAAAGACTGGAGTGATACTTGGGCGATTCATAAATTCCCAATTCTCTGCGTCCCCATCCATTCTTTCTTTCTTTTTTTTTTTTTTTTTTGCCGAAGATCAATTATTTTCATGGTCTCAACTCTTTGAGATAGCTCCCATGTTACTGGATGCGCAACCTTGAGAATATGTAACCCATTTTTCGAATCCATTCCATAACCACCGCAGACCCTTTTTGAATTTTTAAGACCGACTTTTCACCTTTAGATGTGAAACCATGTCCATCCGACGGATTGGCTCTTTTTGTTGAGAAATAGAGAATTCATTAACTTCTTCAAATGTACGTGACAAATGTTTGGTCTCGAGCAAGATGATACACTTCCCCATATCAATAGGTTCCTTTTGATGTCTAGTTTCTTGTGTTTCATTGTCTTGACTTTGTTATCATGACTTCAACTATGTCTAGAGTTGGAGTGGTTTCTTTTGAGTTTGTTTTGGGGTCAGGTTCCTTTGCATTACACAGCTCTTAGAAGATTTAATTTCGATAGTAGAGTTTGGTTTTAAAGGTGGTAACATCCATGGAAAAATAACTTTCTTTGTCATGAGAGAATAATATATTCGTCCCATTTGGTTTAGCAGCATAGCCTAGGAAGATATACTTAATATCCCGTCAAGTTTACTTATTTTAGGAGAGTGATTTATGGATTAAGGCAGTATAACAAAAAGTCTAAGAAGGAATATAGGATGTTAACATGCAGGACTCTCAAACTCTATCTGTTTCTCACGATCAAGGAATGAATTCCTTTCTGATTGTGATCCTTGTAGTGCATTTTCACAATAGCTATAACTGAAGCCATTGATATGTTTTTTGTAACCGTAGGTTGGCGTGAATCCTTTGGTACCACTAATTCTGTCTATTATTTTTGGGAAGTTTGGATTCAGAAGAGTAATAAGATCTTCACTGATACTTTTATGGTTGGGGAAGATCCGAAGATGTGTGAGAGATTTTATATTTCTGGATTATGGAGTCCTCTCTTAAGTTCTTTCGTGATTTTGACTCCTTTTTTATTTCTGCTAATTGTAAGAGTTGTTTGCCTTTTGGCACTGTTATGGGTTGTTGATATCTCTCCTCATCTCTTAGGATTTCTGTTGATGAAAAATTTTCTATCTAAAACATTTATAAATTAGGAGAAATTGATTGGAATTGAACAATGTGAAGGAAAGATTCTGACTCTTGAGACTCGACTCATGGAGGGTGCAACTGTTGAAAAGATATATAACAGAAGTGAAGGGTTTCGGATAGGTTTGATACTGATGAATGATATTCATATTTTGGCATTCGTCCTCTGACTGCTTTGATTCTGTTTTGGATCTGTTGCAAGATTTTCATTGTAATAGTTCTCTTCTCTCCCTATCGTCCACACAAAAAGACAGACTGAAGTCCTTTTTATTTTCTCGCCAGCACCCCTTTAAGTTGTTACTTACATTTGGAATTGCTGCAGGTTGGGACAATTGCTCTTCTTGCATTAACGGGGTTGCTCATCTTTCTGCTATTCTTTCTGGCAGCAACTCTCAATGCCATTATTATTTCTCTTCTTGTATCCTTGGCTGCAGTTGGAGGCTTCTTGGCTCTTTTCTTTGCTTGTGTAACGGCTGTATACATCGGAGCATTAACAGTTGCGTTGTTTGTTATATCCACTGCCACAATCTCAGTAATTGTAGCAGTGGTGATCGCCACAGGTAACAATGATATCTACACTTATCTAAACTATGTTGTCCAAAAAAAAAAAAACCCTCTTATCCCACTGACAAGAATCTGTAAATATTGGTTTGACATAGTTGGTCTCAGTCTCTTAAGTTAAAACATGGGCATGTAGTTTGTGGTTTTCTAGCTTTATGCTTCTGCTTTCTCTTTCCTTGAGGTTGTGTCAGTACTCTACCACACAAATTGAATTTTTCCGGAATAATTTACGTGAATTTAACTTCTGTGTATCATCGAAAATGTTGTAAGCTACTGTTTGAACCCGAGGATCCAGAGAAGTTTCTCCTTCAATTAGTCAAAGGCATACACTAGTCAATGACTTTCCACTGAATTACTTCGTCTTCATGAGAGTAGACTTTGTGTCAATTGTGCGCTATGGGGGTTGCGGTACTTAAATTTCTTTCTTTGCTCTAACATTTTGCATCTTCAAAATTCAGGTTGGATTGGGTTCTTCTGTTTGGTTTGGCTAGCAGTACGAAAAAGTTATGGTCTTGCTAAACAATCGATGAGTGCAAGCAGTTCAGCAATTTCAGCATTTTCTTATGCTAGGCGTGCCCACAAAGACTAGGTAATATTTCAGATGAGTTAAATGAATGCTATGAGTTGGGATATGTTATTGCTTCACACGTTTTTTCCACTCCTGAGAATCACTTTTTGGAAGATCTGCTGCATATGTTGTGTTGAGTTTGAAGGCCTAGGTAGTGTATCCATAATGTGTATCTGTAATGTAAATATTTTTTTTATAAGTCTGAGTTGCAATATAATCATACAACTTTATGGGTCTCTTTATTGGTGATGAAAGTATTAACATTGAAGATAGAGCTTCAAAGAAATACATGATCGACTTCCCAATACCCATATATGAACAAATATTTATGGTGAACACATATTTGGTTTATATATAGGCCAACCAAATGCCTTTTATGGTTGTACTTTTTATTGAAAGAAGTTCAAAACCTACCTAGTAGTACGACCTATAGAACAAATCTTGTTCGAGTCAGGTGACCTATATGAACTATTTCTATTTATGTAAAACACCCCTAAATAAATATCTTGCTACTTGTTGGTTTTCCAATTTGAAAGCATAATCCATTTTTCAGGCACTAATTCTGACCTCAAGGTGGCGCCCCATTGCAAGGACCCCAAACAAAAAATTCCTTTGCTAAATTATAAATTTCAAGTTATATGAATGCATGTCAAAGTGAAACAGCTTCATAATCTAGAGAGAATATGAACTTGGATACAGTGATAGCTTCATAATCTAAAGAAAATATGAATATGGATACAATGGGCAAGGACAAAGGAAAGACTTCTAAAATATAAGTTTCTGAACTTTGAAGTTTTTAATCATGGTTAGTTTTCACCTCCAAATAGGGAGAATCTTAAGACAAGATGAGAAATAGTTAACTAGTGTACAATCGAGATTAAATAAATTTTAAATAACATAATAAAGTATAAATTATATGTCCTATAGAAACATTGTCCTTGTTGCCAACATGAGCATAGTTCAATTGACATAAAGTTTATATTCTCGACTAAGAGGTTGCAGGTTCAAATCTTCCACCTAACGTGTTGTAAAAAAGAAAGAAAGAAACATCGTCCTTGCTAGGTTTGTTTATTTATTTTTTAGCCTACTTGAGTACATACTACTAGGACTTTGTAGTGGTTTAATTAGAGATCATGTAGCTCCTTAAAAAATGTAATCTCTCCACGAAAATTACTTTTCTAATTAAAAATTAAATTGAATGATTAAATAACTATTCCAATAGACCCTATCAATCACAATGCCATTCTACATAAAAAAAAATTGTGAGTGAGCTTAAAGAATATTTTAGTAGGTAGTTTCTATAATGAGTTACTGAAGACACCAAATAGGCAAAGGTCCCTATACTATGATCTTCTTAAAGGAAAGAAGAAAAACAAAAAATTCAACAACAAACTCCCAAGATTGTGGTTTACTAGTAGGCATGATTGTATTTTCGATTTTATCTTAGTTGTTGAATTATGTTCACAAATGTTAACTAAAAGTTAATAAACCAGCCACTGAACTTATCCTCGCATATGACTAACTTGACAATGAAATAACTCTGATTGATACAGGTGAATGTATTAATAGTTTAAGCAATAAACATGTTAAATAACTTAAACCTTAATAAAAACTAATTATGTCATCTACTAAAAGCGCTAGAGTAAAGGATCAACAAGTCAATAACCATCTCAAAAGCACTTCAATAGACACATTAACTAATCATGCCAATCTCATGCTATTATGATGCTTAATTAATAATAAGTTGCATTAAACATAATGAAGCATATGGTAAAAATATAGGGAAAAAGAAAAATTACATCATGGTAGCAGACCCACAAAATTAGTGACCTATATTTTTAGGAAAAGAACCAAAAACCTTGAAAGTAGGCTTGTGTATGGTCCTAAGAAAGTCCACAATGGGGTGATGGAAGAGGAAGATTCATGATTACTAACTGATCTTGGGACTTTATATGCGGTTGGTTCAACTGTTTCTTGGTAGAATCGATCAACTCCAAAACATCGCGTCTTATAGAACTCAATTCACAAGATGAACTGTTTTAAAAGTGTTTTTAAGTGAGTTGTTTCTTTTACAAAGATGTTTATAGAAGAGATGCTTCATCTAAATATATTTTAGATGGTGTTTTTTTAGACATTTTTAAATTTTCAATATCAAAGTGCATCTTATCAATTGAGTTAGGAATATATTACATGTTCTAGTTTGATGAAATAAACATTTTCATTCATAAAATTGAAAGTCTACCCACCTCGTAGAATTTGCACATACCGATGAAGAAATGGTTTCGGGTTATCACAATTATTGCCTCAATAGAGAAATACTTAGACAAAGTACTGAGAGATTGATTTAACAATAGAAAATTTGATGAGATTCTAAGCAAACAATAATCTATAAAGTGAGGTTAATTACTATCAAACCATAAATGACACCCACCAATATTTTAGAAAAAGACTAAGTGATAGAATGAATAGTAACCGTCAATTCATTACCAAAAGCTTAACAAATACCTAAAAGAATGGTATGCTATAAGGGGCCGTTTGTTTCACGGTAATCCAAGATTCTCATGAAATGAGCATCTGGATTACCCCGTTTGTTTTGTGTTGATGTAAGATGCCTAGGCATCTCGGGATGCCCGGACATCCTAGGATGCCCACACGAGAGGCATCTAAGAAGATTTGGATGCCCTCCTGATACATGAGTTTCTAATTGACGTTTTGGTCCTTCGTTTTTTATATTTTCTTTCATCAATTTTCTTTATTTTTCCATTTTTTTCTTTTTTTCTTTTTTTTAGGACTTTAAAAAATTAGTGTATTCATTCACTAATAAACAATTATATGAAATTAACTATATTTATATGTTTTATTTACATATAAAATAAACTTAAGTTAATTTGTTCTTCTAATTTAAAATAAGTTCAAGTAGTTCAAGTTTAAATTGAAATTAATACTTAATTCTATTTTTTTCATACAAATCTTAAGACAATAGAAATTATTGTTTTTACAAAATAACATATAAAGTTAATACAAATTGAATTGATAACAATATTAAATTATTAAAATAAAAATGTTATACAAGTTAAATTATATTAAATTAATATATAAATGATTTGAAGACAGGAAAGGGTACTGTTGGAATAATACATCATTTTAAGACATTCCCGTCCAGAAATCCTACAAAACAAACATGGTTATCTAAATATTCCTGAACATCCCTATAAATTATTCCTTCAAAACAAACACGGTTATCTAAAATGTCGGACATCTATATTTCCGGGCATATATAATTTCAGATATCTGAAAATTCCGGCTATCTTGATTACCAAAAAACAAACGACCCCTAAATAACAACAAATAGTAACTATAGATGTAACCGGCCTAGTAAATTAGACGACAAAATCATAAATATGTTTCAGAAATGTTTTTAACTAAACACCGATCATACATTCATAATTCCATCACGAACAATGCTTAAGTGATATCTTTAGATCTTGATTGAGATGGACAATTGAAATTCATCCAAATCTTTAACCACAAGAAAATCTTGTTACATTGAGCATCAATAAATGATGATAATTTACATATATCCTATGTTTTTTTTTTTTTTTTTTGAATAAATTCAAATTTGAAACCAATATTTCTATTTGCTTTTAATGCAAGTAATTAGAGAAAAGGACCTTGTCTTGAACACAAGTGTCAAAATTGGCACAAAATTAGGAGCTTTAGCATTCCATGAGATCTTCTAAAATCTTGAAAGAAATATGATCCCACCAAAGAGACAAATAAAGTGGCATTTATTACACAATTTTTTCCAATCAATGAACAATCCAATCAATGGATACTCTTTGAAGTTTGAACCGACAGGTGATTCAGGTTTTATTTACATGCTTTAAATATTAGCATTTTCTTAAATTTATAATCCATTCAAATTGCCAAAATTATTCAAACATAAATTATTGAATATCCGAATGGCCTTCTGTTTATTCCTTTTAAAGGAAGAAGACAAATGAAGATTTTCTTTTTGTTTGGTGACATGACAAGAAATCGAGTACATGAAATTACAAGACCAAAAAAAATTGTGAAATTAATATTATCATAACTTAAGTTTGAAATTTCAAAGATTTTTTTTAACATTACGTTGTAACAATGCTTCACTAAGGCCCAAAAATAGCAACTAAAGCCAGACGAAAAACACAGCTCGAAGAACAAAGAACTAATTAAAGACCGAGAGAAACAGGGAAGAGAGATTTGCACCCGAGGTTTATAGTGGTTCAACCAGGAATAGGTCTACATCCACTTAGTCCCTTCTCATTAGTCAGCGATTAAAAGTATTGAGAATCACTCCCAACTTCAGCCACCAAGCTTCAATCGCTCCTCTCTCAAACTACAGCACTCAACACTCTGTATAATTTTTCTCTCAAAGAAGAACACAATCGTTCACTTCCTTTTATACACTCAATAGGGGATTAAAAACCCTATTTTACAATTCACTCAGCTCACTCTCTCTCTCACACACTAGGATCCAATCGCGTGCACAGAAGGAGTCGGGCATAACGAATTCAGCATCTTACCATGTGCTTCAGGTGCAACTGTACAGAGTTGGTTGGAGAAGAAGCTTTTGCTGACATGTACATCCCAGTCAGCATAATATTCAGCTAGCTAATCCAGCTAGACACCACGTGGCTAAAATAAAACTTAGTCAAACTTTAACAATTCTCCACCTTGACAAAGTTTATCTAAAAACTCAACTGATCTTCAATATGAGAGGGACTCTAAGCTAGAATTTACTCTAACTTACCAAACCTGAGAGCATTAAGGCAGCTCTCAAGTTTCTTCAAGGGTAACACTTTTGTAAACATATCTGCAGAATTTTCTTCAGATGCAACCTTCTGCAGCATGACTTTGCCATCAGATAAAACATCTCGGATGAAGTGGAACTTGACATCAATGTGCTTCGTTCTCTCGTGATAAGTCTGATTCTTCGACAGAAAAACTGCACTCTGATTATCACAGTGGACTACTACCTGCTCATTGAAATCTTGAACAAGTTCAAACATCATCTCCTTCAGCCAAAGGGCTTCTTTCATAGCTTCGGTTGCCGCCATATACTCTGCCTCCGTGGTTGATAAAGCTACCACAGACTGAAGAGAAGCTCTCCAACTCATAGTGTTACCTATTACCTTGAATACCCATCCTGTTAGGGACCTTCTACGGTCACAATCGGCTGCAAAATCTGCATCAACGAATCCTTCCAGTTGCTGATTTCCTGTACAAACTTTCTTAAAACATAAACCATGTTTAGTAGTACCCTTAATATATCTCAACATCCATTTAACAGCCATCCAATGTTGCTTACCAGGGTTGGCCATATATCTACTCACCAAACTCATTCCATATGTTAAATCTGGCCTAGTACACACCATAAGGTACATCAAACTACCAACAACATTAGCATACGGAATAACAGACATATCCCTTTTTTCTAAGTCTGTAACTGGTGATTGAGTAGCTGAAAGCTTAAAGTGTTGACCTATGGGTGTTGTAACAGGTTTACAATCCTCCATTCTAAACTTACTCAGCAACTTCAAACAATAATGTTCTTGAGACAAAGTTAACAATCCTAACTTCCTATTTCGTTTTATATCAATGCCGAGGATTCGTTTAGCATTTCCCAGATCCTTCATTTCAAAACTATCTCTTAGCTGGTTTTTCAGTTTTTCAATCTCATACATGTCAGAACTTGCAATCAGCATGTCATCAACATATAACAACAAGTAAATTGATACTTCTTTCTTAACATGCTTATAGTACACGCAATGATCTAACTGACTTCTACTGAAACCACAAGATATAATGAAGGAATCGAATTTCAAATACCATTGCCTGGGCGATTGCTTCAAACCATAGAGAGACTTTCTTAACAGACACACCTTATTCTCTGTCTCCTTAGTTATGAAACCAAGTGGCTGCTGCATATAAATTTCTTCCAAGAGTTCCCCATGAAGAAAAGCTGTCTTCACGTCCATCTGTTCCAACTCAAGGTCAAAAGCAGCAGTTAATGACAAAATAAACCGAATAGAAGTATGTCTAACCACAGGTGAGAAGATCTCATTGTAATCTATACCCTCCACCTGAGTGAAACCTCGAGCTACTAATCTAGCTTTGAACCAAATTGGTTCTTTTAGATCCATGGATTCTTTTCTTTTAAAAATCCATTTACAAGATACAAGTTTCTGTTTTGCAGGTCTATCAACCAATTCCCAGGTTTCATTTTTCATTAAAGATGTATACTCTTCATTCATGGCCTTAAGACATTTCTCTTTATCCTTGGAATTCATAGCTTCTTCAAAGGTCAAGGGTTCATCCCCTTCTTGCTCCACCTCAGAAATAAGGGCATAATATACTAAATCTGCACTAGCATACCTTGCTGGAATTTTTACTTGTCTTCTTACTCTATCCCTAGCAAGATGATAATCACGCAAATTCTCTTGCACTAATTCGGGTTCTGTAGGTTCTGTTTCAGTATTTTGCTGGGAGCTAATTTCAGACACATTTTCTGTTTGAATTCTAGAAGAAGCTGCAGTTTTATGAGTTTTCTGGTTTAAATCAAACTCCACCTCACTGAAATTTTTCTCACATTGAGTATTATTTTCTTTTGGTGTATTGTTAAAAGCCATGTTTAATTCATCAAACACAACATCACGACTTATTAAACATTTTTCCTCCCCTTTTTCAAGACACCAAAGCCGATACCCTTTTATACCTTGGGGATATCCAAGGAACATGCATTTTTTGGCCCTTTTATCAAGTTTACCTTCTCTAGAGTGAGCATAAGCCACACACCCAAAAACTCTTAGGTTTTCTAAGTTAGGAGGCTTGCCAGTCCACATTTCTAAGGGAGTTTTAAAGCTAATGGCTGAAGATGGACATCTATTTACCAAATATGCTGCTGTCATAACAGCTTCTCCCCAAAACTCCTTAGACAATCCAGCATTGGACATTAAACATCTCACTCTTTCAAGGAGAGTTCGGTTCATTCTCTCGGCCAATCCGTTTTGCTGTGGTGTTCCTTTAACAGTGAGGTGTCTCTCAATACCTTCTTTGAGACATAAGGATTTAAACTCATTGCTAAGGAACTCTAGTCCGTTGTCAGTTCTTAGGACTTTTAATTTCTTTTCGGTCTGTCTTTCAACTAGGTTCTTCCACTCAACAAATTTGATAAAGGTCTCACTCTTATTTTTAAGTAGATACACCCATACTCTACGTGAGTAATCATCTACAATGGATAGAAAGTAATGAGCTCCTCCCATGGTTGGAGTACTCTCAGGTCCCCATAGGTCAGCGTGAGCATAATCTAACACACTTGTAGAACTATGCTTTCCTTTACCAAATGAAACTCTAGTAGACTTCCCATAGATACAATGCTCACAAGTATCTAATGACCCTAGTTCACATTTACCCAACAGACCTTGTTTTCCAAGTTCCTTTAAACCTTGTTCACTAACGTGACCAAGCCTCATATGCCATAATTTGGCCTTTTGTTGTTCTTGGGATGAGACATTTGCTGCTGTCCCAGTCACAGTGTTCCCTTGCAAGATATACAACCCATTAATTAATTTTCCTTTCAATTTAACCATGGCTCCCTTTATAATTTTCATTGTGCCATTTTCTGTTTTACACACATATCCTGCTTTATCAAATACTCCTAAGGACAATAGGCTTCTTCTTAACTCTGGAACATATCTGACATCAGTTAGAACCCTTGTTTGTTCATCAAACATTCTAACTTGGACAGTCCCTATCCCTTCAACACAACACTCTTGGTTATTTCCAAGAAGAACCTTCCCACCTTTGATATTTTCAAAAGTATGAAACCAGTGCCTATTGGGTGTCATATGAAATGAACAACCCGAGTCTAAAATCCAGTCACTAGTTATTTCAGTTTCAGCCACAGTTAGAACCTCTGCAGATTCATACCCCTCTGAAACGTTTACATTATGTGGTTCTTCTTCTTTCTTTTGTTCATTCTTTCTTTTGTTCTTTAGCTCATAACAGTTTCTTCTTATATGACCTTCTTTGTGACAGTGAAAGCATCTTTTAGTTTGTTTACCCTGAGATTTAGATCTCCCACGACTGCTACTACGGTTATTTGACTTCTTCTCTGTTCTTCCCCTAGCAACTAGAGCCTCACTTTCTTTGGACTTCGATTTTCTCATCTCTAATTCCCTAGACCGCAAGGCATTTAAGACAATATCCATAGACAAGCTATCTCTACCATATCTAATGGCTGACTTCACCTCATTATATGATTCAGGCAAAGAGTTCAATAGTATGATAGCTTTGTTTTCATCAGAGATTTGTTCATCAATATTATTCAAGTCCAAAGTAATCTTATTATATTCATCTAGGTTATGTTCTAGGTCTTTGCTAGCATCCATCTTATAACCGAAAAATCTTTCTTTCAAGTACAGCTTATTGGTAAGAGACTTAGTTAAATACAAAGCATCCAACTTAGACCATACCTCGAGAGCATTCTTAGCCTCATGAACCTGCCGCAATACATTGTCTGCCAGGTATAAAATGATGGCACTATAAGCTGTTTCTAACATTTCCTCTTTCTCATCAGCTGTCATTGTCGCTGGATGGGTAGCCGGATCATCGAGAGCCTTAGACACCTTCTGTTGTACAAGAAGTGCTCTCATCTTCTTTTTCCAGAGAGAAAAGTCACCCCTACCATCGAACCGCTCCACCTCAAATTTTGCAGCCATAACAAAAATTTGAAGAACTTGGTTAGCAACGGTTTAAGCAATCGAAACTCAGAAAAACCAACAACTCCCCAGAAATTCACTTGCTCTGATACCAATTGTTGTAACAATGCTTCACTAAGGCCCAAAAATAGCAACTAAAGCCAGAAGAAAAACACAGCTCGAAGAACAAAGAACTAATTAAAGACCGAGAGAAACAGGGAAGAGAGATTTGCACCCGAGGTTTATAGTGGTTCAACCAGGAATAGGTCTACATCCACTTAGTCCCTTCTCATTAGTCAGCGATTAAAAGTATTGAGAATCACTCCCAACTTCAGCCACCAAGCTTCAATCGCTCCTCTCTCAAACTACAGCACTCAACACTCTGTATAATTTTTCTCTCAAAGAAGAACACAATCGTTCACTTCCTTTTATACACTCAATAGGGGATTAAAAACCCTATTTTACAATTCACTCAGCTCACTCTCTCTCTCACACACTAGGATCCAATCGCGTGCACAGAAGGAGTCGGGCATAACGAATTCAGCATCTTACCATGTGCTTCAGGTGCAACTGTACAGAGTTGGTTGGAGAAGAAGCTTCTGCTGACATGTACATCCCAGTCAGCATAATATTCAGCTAGCTAATCCAGCTAGACACCACGTGGCTAAAATAAAACTTAGTCAAACTTTAACACATTAATTCACGACGAAGTTAGTGTATGTTTGAGAAATCACTCTTGTCAAATTGAAAATCGGCCCGAAACATGTCTTTCATAATTCAAAATCAATCTTTTTGATATGAAAAAAAAAACCCCAAAATGAGAATTTTGGGTGTATGGCCAAAATCTAGGGGGCAATTCTGAAATATGGCTAAAAAAATAAAAACATTGAAATATAGCCATCAGGTTTTTTGAAAAAATCTGGTTTACTTTATTTATTCCATTTTTACCCTTCTTCCAAAACAGGCAATGAATCTCCTAAATATATGGAATACTTGCTTTTTTTTTCCAGTTTTTTATCTAACTTTAAATCTAGATTTTATCTCCTAAATATATGGGATTTAGAGTTGTTATGATTTGAACTTGAGATTTGCTTTAATCATTCTATAATTATAAAATGATAAGATTTTTCTATTTGGATTGTCTAAGGGCATTTTAGTCATTCGATAAATTCTAATTAATATTCAAATATATCATTTGGCCATTTATCCGATAAAAAAGTTTTTTGGACATATTTCAAAACACACAATTAAATTTGTCCATTTTTATAGTTAACCCTATGAAAATCGCGTTTAAAAGTATAAAATCAGACATGAAATTGATTTTGAAGAATTAAAGGTATGTTTAGAGGTGATTTCCAACACGACAAAAGTGATTTTAGTCGTTTCAAAATCACTCCCAAACATGCACTTAATTAATTAATTTATTTTTTTAAGGAACTATGATATTGTCTACTTGACCTCTAAACTCATATGATTTAGATGTATTATTTTCTTTGTTGATGGTCGATTTTGGCCAGAGGATCTCACCTGACCTTCACGTGCCACCAACGGTAAATTTGTAGTTGAGGGGGGAAGACGTGGCCTGCAAGACAGTAAACCTGCACACTGGTGTGGTGCTCGCTACACCGGCTCCGATGCTTAAGTCAGCAAGCAGAACGGTAGGGCGTGGAAAAGTAAGAGCAATAGGAGAAAGCAGAGAATAGAGAATATAGTTTAGGGATAGAATTCGGGATTCCCCTCTTCAGTGGCGAAGAGGGATATAAATACCTGCTCATCCTCCTAGGGTTTTTAGGTATTCGGAGGCGTTTTAGGTCAAACCAGGCGAAACCGGGGCAGCTAGAGGCGGTGGGGACCAGACGAGACCGAACGGACTCGGCCCGCACGAGCGGGCCGAGGCCGAGCATGGGGTCGGGTCAAAAACCCGACCCCTTCGGCCTTGGCCCGTCCCGCTTGCCGGCTTCGCCTCCTTGGCCCGTATCCTAGCCCGATTTCTCCCCGATTGTCCTCGTCAGCTCCTCGTACATCGGGGTGGTCCAAAATTGCCTATAACATTCTTATTACTATAAACTTTTTTCACTTCTAGCTGACATGAAACGAAACTTGATTAATCTAACATCTCTTAAAGTGTGTTTCTATAGCTAAGTCTTCAAAATTCGATATTCTCTAGAGTTAGGTTTTATGTCATAATTTAATTTGAATTATAATTTGATCAATTGAAAGTAAGAGTTTGATTATTACTATGTCTTGCTATTTGTTTTGTTGTAGTAATCTTGAGGGTTGTGGCATAACATGAGTTCAAATGGATTCTAAATCAAACCCATCTTCTATTTATGGCTCAAGATTCTATCCTCTTGTTTAAAAAAAAAAAAAAAAAGTCTATCCTCTTTATCTACATATAAAATATTGTGTGCCAAATTTTGCTTTGTGGTTGTAACTTTAAAATATTAGGTAGATGTTTTTTTTTTTATACAATATGTGGGATGGGGGATTTGAACCATAGACTTCGTGGTCATTTAGTACAACTTTATACCAGTTGAGCTATGCTCTTATTGGCTTAGGTAGATGTTTTTCTAACTGTGGTACATATATCTTATTAATCATAGTGACTTTACAAGTTTTGAGATGCAAACACCTTTATTTATTTATTTTATTTTATTTTTTTTTTTTTTGACAATATGTGGGGTAGGGGGATTCGAACCACAGACCTCGTGGTCATTAGTACAACTTTGTGCCGGTTGAGCTATGCTCTTGTTGGCACAAACACCTTTATTTAGCCTTCCCATAAAGGAACTTTATTATTTTGCCATTAAAGTATTTAGGTGCAAGTATTTCCTATCTTATAGTAAGCGCAAAATTTTTCACGATCGAGAACCTATTATTCTTGGGATGTTTTCATTGAATATATAGAATTTATATATCTTGACATGTCATCTTTAACGAAAATGTGTTATTCATTGTCAATATTTTATCCATTTTCAAAAAAGATATTTTAAAGAAAATTCGTAAAATGTTTCCTCTAAAAACACTTTAAATTCTTAAAAAATTTCTCAAATCACTCCTGATAAGTCCAAAAAATTTATATAAAAATGCTCTTTGTTGATCAAGTACACACTTTTGTCTGTCAAAAATTTTATCCAAACACTACAAACATTTTTTTTAAAAATACTTTATAGTTATTTTCAAGCACTTTAAAAACATGTCAAACACACGCTAACTATACGAACTACGAGAACACTCAAATATAGTGATTGATTTTTGTAAGTGACAGAAGAAGACCGGACCAAAAATTTAGAAGTTAGAAGTTCAATCCTCTTTTCACTGCTTGTAAAGAGAATGCCTTTCAAACACATTTTTAGCAGCCAACTTTCCCTCTAACCACAAAATATTTGGTATTTGACAAACGTTAATAGTTGCAATTTAGTCCATGTGGTATAGACATAGTTTTAATTTTGTCCTCGTGGTTTTAAAATTTCAATTTGATCCATATAGTTTGGTTAAATCTTACAAATTTTCTCTAAATTATCTTTTATTCATATTAAAATACAATCCCACCTATTTCCATCCATTTTTTTTCTCAACCTTTATAGATCCCAATACATTCAAGTAACACAATTAACTAAACAAAAGACATAAACACTACAACAAATTTGGCTTTTAATGTCGGCCATTGCCCGACATTAAAAGTCTTTAATGTCGGTCACTGGCCGACATTAAAAACACCGACATTAAAAGTTTTAATGTCGGTCGCTTTTAATGTCGGGCAATGCCCGACATTAAAAGCTCTGACCGACATTAAAAGGGTACTTTTAATGTCAGTCAATGCCCGACATTAAAAGTACCCTTTTAATGTCAGTCAACCAGTCTTTGACCGACATTAAAAGTCACTTTTAATGTCGGTCAGTTTTTTATGTCGGTCATTGCCCGATATTAAAAGCTGTGACATTAAAAGTGTCCGACATTAAATGTGCGATATTAAATTAAAAAAAAAAAATTGTTGGTTGCACAAGTAGCTAACCAACAACACTATTTCTTCATTTTGTAAAAACCTGTAAACATTAAACAAAATAGAATTTCAACCTATACACAAAATAAAATCCTAAAAATATTTTTACACAACAACTAACTCAACTAACATGGATTTAATTAATAAAATATCATAGTGTATATAATACATGAAACTTTTCGTCCATCCACAAATCACGTCCATGAACTAATTTACAAAGAAAAGGTAAAATTACTACAAAATAAGTACACAACTCCTTAAACGCTCTTTCGCAAGTTCCTCTTCGAGCTCCTTTTCGAGAATATATCCATTTCATCATCTGCAAAAATTCTTGCTTAGCAAGATGAATTCCAAACCTTATACAAAGCAAAAACGTAAGTTAAATACAATCGACACACATCTCCAATCAAATCCTTAAACTAAAAGTAAAGCTCAAGACATACGAGTAAAGTAGAGCTAATAACCAACGACATCTAGAGGATTATCAAACAAATCACAACAAAAACGACCCGTATGAAAGTTATAAATCTAGCAACACCACCCTACTAAAGTTCATTACATCCAAACATTGGCATGATATTAATGGGGTGAAAAACATGGAACATGTTAAATTCACCTCACAAAGATTAAAAACCTACAAGAATGGAAGTAAAGATTAGCCAAACAATAACTACTTTACTTAAAGAGTTAAGAAGAGAAGCTTTCTTTACTTAGAACATAGGAAAAAAACTTAGAGCTACGAAGAACACAATTGAAAAAATCCTTAAGCAAAACCAAATCTCAAGGTTTCTTGACATTTTTCTCTCACTCTTTGACCCATTTGCACTTTTTTACTTTTTCTAACATCACAACAAGAAAAAGCAGCAGACATGTAAAGTAGACACCAAAAGCGACTTGATTATTCCAAAGCTAGTAATCTTCTTGCGTAACCCCCCCCCCCAAACATTTATGAAAAATTTCCTACAACAACATAAATCTTCAATAAAAACAAAACAAATAAATCAAAATCTTGTTTCTTCGTTCAACAATATCCCAACACCTTACAAAAACCACATCCCTAAAACTTCAACAGATAGCAATCAAAAAATGCACAACAAGAAATAAACAAGTCGTGTGAAACTTACCCTGTGGAGGCTCTTGCACAACAACCTAAAAGCAAACACATATAATATTTAGCCTTAGAAAGATTAGCAGTAAATTCATAAAGGATTATACTGGTTTAAACTTATCAATGTCAACAACTAAACTTACCGACAAAGTAAAGAAAATCCAAAATTTTCCTAATAAGTTGCACACTTGCATGATAAGTTATAGTGGTTTAATGGAGTCATAATAAGTTTTGGTGCAATATGAGAGAAGTGACATAATAAGCAAAGAAAATGCTTGTGTTTGAATCGTGAAGCCATAAGCATTAGCTCTACAAAATCAAAGAAGGAACCAACAAACAGGTCAATGGGAATCAGTATAAGCTCTTTGTTGAATTCAAAAAGAAAAAGGCCGACTCGACAACCTAAAAGAACCAATTTGCAGAGCTGCAAAGTCAAACAAACACATCAGTCTTGAGTAAAGAACATATTAATTGACAATCGTTAAGAGTAACATTTAGAGGAGTACAAAAATTCAAAGCAAAAATTATAACATGGCAACGTAAATCTAGCCTTCATAATAGGAAGAACAACCAGTTGAATGGACTCACTACAGAAATTAGCTGAGCTTCGATCGAATCACCCAAGCAAATAAAAGAAACATACAATAATAAAAAATAATGAGGCCTCAATTTGAGCCCTAATTCTGATATCCTTGCGTCCATTAGCACGTACAGGAGATAAGAAAAAGTCAGTCAAAGATGAATTCGAATTACCTCTTTCGCCAATAATATCCTTACTGATCCAATGCTTGTTATTTTGTAATACCTCCCATTAGTTGCTCCATACACTGAACAAGTTTCCAAAACAAGATCAAAATGAGTAAAAAAAAAAACAAGGAAGAAAGCAAAATGATTAGTTAGATGATTGCTTTTATGATACACGAACACACAAACTTAACATAACCACAAGTTTTAGCTATTTCTGAAATGAATCAATTTTTAATTTGTAATAATGGTTAGTTAGAAGATTCTTACTTATCAGCGAGAGAAGTACAACCTGTAAAAAATGCTTATTGGAGGCAATTTCAAGAAACAAACAAGCTACTCAACTTGCATTTAACTCACACACACAAGGCTTACATCTTCTACTGATTTTAACACTCAAAAGTAGGTGTTGCAACAAATAAAATTAATCGACCCACTAAAGTTCAAAAGAACAAAGAATCATGTTAATGCATCAGTATTTATAGGGGTCACAAGAAGGATATTTCTTACAACTTGAAGCATCTTGTCTCAATCTCTAGAAGTTCCTCTAAATCAGACGAAGAGCTATTGCTCCTCCATAATGATATCAAAAACATGAAATTTAGAAGCTCACAACTTTGCCTCAAGCAGAGAATGAAACATTATAACAAACAAATATGGCAAAGCCAGAAGAGCCCAATTTTTTTCTTCCTCCATAGTATTAGAAATGGTGGCTGCAATTTTAAGCTCAATGAAATCAGATACTATATAACACTCAAACAGGAGAAAATCTTGTTCTTATGGTTTCTGATAACATTGCAAGATGAAAAGTTCTTTGGGTATAAGACACCCAACATCATGCCTCCTCCCTTCCACCTCTCTAAATAGAGTTATGCACCAGTTAGATGCTCACAAAAAAAGAGATAAATTGTCGGCAAGTTGAAAATTTTCATAGAACTTATTCACTCAACACAACAGGGGTGGGGATAAATTTTACATTCTAAGTTATCATAAACAAATTTTTTTTCAGTTCTAAAAATTAGCGAGCAAATTAGATGGAAAATTTTCAAATCGCCACTGTTTTAAACATTTCCTCGAATTTAAGACAAACAAAGGGGAAACCTCCTTCCTACGCCCCTGACTCATACAACCGACAAACTGACCTGAATTGTAATTTTAACTTAGCTAAGCAATTGAAGGCCCAATGAAAATGGTCTTCAGAGGGACATAGTGTGAAGCCAAATAATTCCAGAAAAACAAACATTAGCGCGATTAAGGGTTGCAAGAGCACAAAAAGAAACAAATTGCGCAGAGAGTTTAACCGAATCGCTGTATTCTTCTTCTTCTTCAAAGAACCGAAGCTTGAGAGTAAAACGCGACGAACCCAAATAATTCGAACGGAAATAAAAAAGAAAACACACCCACACACACACACAAGGAAAGTATGGTTAGGGGTTGAAAAAGAGCAGAAAGTAGGAAATTACGCAGTGGGTTTGGCGGAATCGCCATCTTCGTCTTCTAAGAACCGGCGCTTGAGATTGGGGCGCGATGAAGATGAATTGTCCTCCATAGAAGAGCACCGAACAGAAGTTAGGAGCTTGTTCAGTTCTTTGTGGCGATGCAAAAGGCGAGAACTGAGAATATAAGATTCAAAGGTACGAGGGTTTCAGCTGGGTTTTTTGAGAAGGCTATCTTTCGCGTATCGGGGAGAGAGAAAAACTTTTCTTTTTACCTTTTTTCTTTTTACCATTTAAAAAAATAATAATAATAACTTTTAATGTCGGGCATTGCCCGACATTAAAAGAAACCTTTAATGTCGGGCAATGCCCGACATTAAAAGTCTGAAAATTTTAAAATGCGGGCGTCCGACATGAAAAGACCCGCGTGTTTTTCTGTCCGACATTAAAAGCTGTGCGTCCATTTTTTTTGTCCGACATTAAAGCTATAATTTGTTGTAGTGAAATTCTCATGTTTTCATATAAAGAAAAATATGTGCATATATATATGGTAAATGACATGAATGATTAATTTGTGAAATTTGACTAAATCATAGAGACCAAATTAAATCTTTTAAAATCATAAGAATGGAGTTCTAGAAAATATAGAGATCAAATCAAAACTAATACACAAACCATGAACCAAATTTGTAACTTATTTTTTTTTTATTTAACTCTTGTTATTATTAATAGTAGTAGGTTAAATTATACAAAAAAAATATTTCTAAACTTTGGGTTAAGTTCATTTCAATTATGCCCATGAATTTTGAAAAGTTTGGTTGTTACCCTTAAACTTTGAAATTCGTCCCAAAAGTAGCTATGAAATTTATTTTTGAATGGAAGAAATGGGCACAAATTAAAGTTGGATGCTAAAGAAGATATAGAAAACTCCAAGAAGGAAAACTTTACACCTCACACATGAGACCAAACATTGATAAGTGCCAAAATATGACTTTTTTTTTTTTTTGAACCAGTGCCATTTATTTTGTGTATATGAAAAATTGATCCCAATTAATTTTAATTTAATAATAAATAAGTTAATAGACTTAATAAAAATGAAAATAATTAATAAATAATTATTACACTGATAAATTTTTCCTAATTGCAAATTTTTAGGGATGAAAGTTGAAATTGAAAAAATTAAAATACAATGGTCAAACTGAGGGTTTTTTTTTCCTCTCCTCTTCTTTTCTCCTTTTTTATTTTTTTTGAGGACAATAACATTTGAGGGTGGGGATTCGAACCTATGATCTCTTGGTCGGAGTACATATCAATTACTGCTGAGTTAAGCTCGCTTTGACGATCAAACTAAGTTAGTTGGAACTGCATATTCGTTTTTCTAAATTCCGAGAGATTATATTAATGAGACATTGTAAATGAGACCTCATTTAAAAGAGAGGTTGTTTTAACTTTTAACCAATGTATTAAATTTTTGTAATCAACATTTCTATCATACTGTAAAAAATTGATAAAATATAAACAAAATAGCAACAAAATGTAACTAACGAGAAGATAATATTAATAATAAGTATTTTAATTTATTATAAAATATAAAATATTTATTTATTAATTTAAATATATATTTTATAGTTCTTCTATATATATATATATATATATTATAGTTTTGTTTTAATAATTTATCAGAAATATCCATCGGCATTTTAATGATATTTTAATCAATGTTTTGATAAATTTGAGACTTCACTTTTTTTTGGTTGACATCAACATTTTAACCCTTAAAAATAGAAGGAGGTGAGAGATTTAAGAGTTCATTATTATTATTAATTAATTAATTAATTTTATTTGAGTTCAGTGATAATTGAGGTGAGAGTTTCGAACTTTTGACTTATAACACATATTTTATGTCAATTGAATCATGAATTTATGAGTGCTGAATTTTTAAAGGAAAATATAGACTACAAATAAATGTTTATTTGTGTGGAGATTTAGGATGCTTTTGGCGTATATCGCTATAAGGTTCTTTGTTTTTCTCTCTTGAGAAACAGTAGAAAAAGGCGACCGTTTGTGTCGATTTGGGCGGTGTTAATACCGGAGGTGGAACAGCTTAGAATGCTTTTGGGGTCCATTTTTGTTCTGTTCTTAGTGAGATTTTTTCGTGGGTTTGGTTTTCTATTGGCAATGGGGGACGACGAAGATTTGGTGAAGCAATTACAGGACCTTCATGTTACTCCGGCAGAAAAAGCCAGTGTTTATCAACTTCCTGATAGTGAGATAGATCGTTCAGAGCTGAAACTGATGAACTCTATATTGTGCAAAGTACACACAAAGAAGAAAATTAATCCGGATATGTTTAGTTCAAAGATGCCAAAGATATGGAACCAAGAGCATACGGTTATCGATAAGGTGGGATTTAATATATTTGTTTGCAAGTTCAAGAACGCGAAGATCAAAGGTTGGATCTTAGAGTCCGGACCATGGTTCTATGATAAAGCTATGCTTTTATTCGAGGAGCCTAAGGCGGGTGTCAGCTGCGATGACATGGAATTCAGGTATGTTTCTCTTTGGACTCATTTTCATAAGTTACCGTATGCTTGTTTTTCTAGAAAAGCAGCAGAAGGCATTGGAAATCTATTGGGAAAGGTGGAAAAAGTGGACGTTCAAGATGATGTAGAACCATCATGGGGATGTTCTTTGAGAATCAAAATTCAAATTGATGTGCATATTTCGCTCAAGAGAGGTATTTTTCTGAAATCTGGTAGTAAAGGAGATGATAAGTGGATACCGGTTACGTAGGAAAAGTTGCCGGATTTCTGTTATGGTTGTGGGTGTTTGGGTCATACGATTAAAGAGTGTGAAGATGTTTTGGGGCCAAAAGACAGTGAACTAAAGTACGGTGCATGGTTAAGGGAACCGACCAAATTGTGGGGATCTGAAGGCAGTCCCTCGGGTAGGAATTTTTTCGGCCGTGGAAGGGGAAACTCATGGAGTGGGGGTAGAGAAAGGGGAAGGATGGAGTACTACGATAGTAAAGATGAAGAGGATAAGGAAAAGTTGCCAACCACTAAGGATATGAGGGCTGAATGTTCAGTCCCATCGGCGACGGCAACAACCTCACCGGCGACGACAACAACCTCACTGGCGGCGGCAAGCTCAATCCCAACGGTGACCAAGGTTCAGACACTCCAAAAGGAAAGTGTAACGGCTGGAAACATTGATATGGAATTAGAAACGCCTTTGGAAAGTGAAGGAACAGTAAAGGAAAGAATTAATGGGGAAAAATCATTATGGGTTTGAACGACAATAAAGAAGTGCAGGATTTATTGAATCTTAATGCTGAGAATGAGAAGTTACCAAATGTGAATGCTGAATTAATTGCAAACAATCAATATGGAAAGGTGACGGATACTCAGTCAATGGAGTTTGAAATTTTACTTCCCGAATCGATAAGGGAAGAAATTGTTGCTCAGAATGTTCAAACATCTGATTCTGGACTGGTGAGTGAACCTTTAAATACAGATGCTATTAAGATGAAGGAGGCCATAAAAATTAAAAAGTGGAAAAGAGTTGCAAGGGAGAAACAGAAGTTGGAAACGTATATTCAAGAATATCAGTCTATTAGTGGGACAAAACATAGAACTGAAATGGATTTGGTACAATTAGAACCAAGTAAGAGAAGAGTGGTGGTAGTGGAAAATGAATCAATTGCGCGATCGGTGGAGGCTGCTAGACAGCCCTGCCGGGCACAATGAAAATATTAAGCTGGAATGTCCAGGGTTTGGGGAACCCTAGGACATTACGAGTGCTTAGGCACATTATAAATATGCATCGTCCCCATTTGGTTTTTTTAATGGAAACCAAGCTTAAAAGAAATGGTGGTGACAGGATTAAAAGACAGCTTAATTTTGAGTGTGGCATTGAGGTTCCGAGTCAAGGGCAAAGTGGTGGGCTGCTTCTTCTTTGGATGCGAGATGTTAATGTCTCTCTCCGTTCTTACTCCAAGGGGAACATTGATGTGATTGTTCAGGAGAAAGACTGGTCGTGGAGGTTTACTGGGGTTTATGACAATCCAGTGAGAAACTTACATAAAGAAACTTGGGCTCTCATGCATCGTTTATGGGACCATTCTGATTTGCCGTGGGTCCTTGGTGGAGACTTTAACGAGATTACTGATCAAACTGAGAAGACTGGAGGTCTGGATAGAAGTGAAACAGAGATAAGGAAATTCAGAGACACAATTGACACTTGTGGTCTTATGGATCTGGGCTATGTTGGGCCAAAGTTTACATGGTGCAATAATCATGTCAGCCAGGATATTATCTGGGCGAGGTTGGATAGGTTTCTAATCAACTCCACAATAATGTGTAAGAGAGGTAGGCCCACAGTCCATCATCTAGCGAGATTGGCCTCAGACCATAGACCAATCCTTGCTGAATGGAAGGAAGAACCGCCTGATCGAGGTATTCGAAAAGTTGGCCGTCCTAAGCGCTTTGAAGAAGTATGGACAAAGTATGCCGAATGTAGAGAGATTGTTGATCAAGTGTGGAGGCAAAATACTTGGAGAGGGAGCGGAGATATTTTGGAGAAAACGAAGTTGTGTCTTAGTCGACTGGGTCAATGGAGTAGAGACCAATACGACGGATCCATTAAAGGGGCTATAGCTAGGAAAGAGAGTGAGATTCAAAATTTGTTAACTTAAGGAAACCAACAGATGGTGCAGGAAGTGGGTGTTAAAAAGATAGAATTGGAGAACCTTCTGGAAGACGATGAGATATATTGGAAACAACGTGCTCGAGAGGAATGGCTCCAGTGGGGTGATGGTAATAATAAATGGTTTCATATGAGAGCTAGCAACAGAAGAAAGGTTAATAAGATTAATGGTTTATTTGATTCGAATGGGGTGTGGCAGGATAAGGATGATGATTTGGAGAGAATTGCTAACAATTATTTTCAAGAATTGTTTCTTTCTACAAACCCCCAGCTTGAAGCGATGAACCAAATTTTGGATGTGACACCTTTATGTATAACAAATGACCAGAATCTCAAACTTACGGCTCCTTTCACTAGAGAAGAGATTTATGGTGTGATTAAAAGTATGCACCCAACCAAGGCTCCTGGCCCAGATGGAATTCAAGCTATTTTTTATCAGAAGTATTGGGATGTGGTAGGGGCGGATGTGTGTGCTTTATGTCTCAGCTTTCTAAACGGAGAAGGGAATTTGGTCAACATCAATAAAACTTTCATTGCTTTGATACCAAAGATTAATGATCCTAAATCTATGAAGGATTTTCGTCCTATCAGCCTTTGCTCAGTGTTATACAAAATCATTTCGAAGGTTTTAGCTAATAGACTGAAAGAGGTTCTGAACGATATAATCTCTTCTAATCAATCTGCCTTTGTCCCGGGAAGAATTATAACAGATAATGTTATTCTAGGTTTTGAATGTATGCATGCTGTTAGGAATAAGAGACAAGGGAAGGATGGGATCGTAGCTCTAAAACTGGATATGAGTAAAGCTTACGATATAGTGGAATGGATTTATATCCAGAAGATGATGGAGAAGATGGGGTTCTGTAGTCGTTGGATTGAGCTTATCATGAAATGTGTTGATTCAGTTAGCTTTCAAGTCCTCCTGAATGGGGTCCCACGAGCTAATCTTGTTCCTAAACGAGGCTTGCGTCAGGGAGATCCTCTCTCTCCCTATTTGTTCCTAATATGTGTCGAAGGACTCTCAAGGCTTCTCAACCACGCGGTAGTTCGAAAGGAGGTGTCAGGTTTGCGAATTAATAAATATTGCCCTATTTTAACGCATTTATTTTACGCTGATGATAGCCTGTTATTCTTTAAAGCTTCAAATTCTGAGTGTGAGCATATTAAAAGAATTCTTGATATATACGAGAGAGCGTCTGGTCAAACTATTAACTATGACAAATCAAATTTCATGACTAGTCCAAATTCTAATATGGATCTAGTCCAAAAGGTCAAGGATGTTTTGCAGGTTAATTTCACTGAAAGCTTAGGGCAATATCTTGGGCTTCCTTCGCAGAATGCTCGGAAGAAGAAGGAGATTTTCAACAACATTAAAGATCGAGTTTGGAAAACTTTACAAGGGTGGAAAGGACGTTTGTTCTCAGCTGCAGGAAGAGAGATCCTTATAAAAGCAGTGGCTCAGGCCATTCCAAACTACGCTATGAGTTGTTTCAAATTTCCTGTGTCATTAACTAATGAATTAAATTCGATGTGCGCTAGGTTCTGGTGGGGAGCAGGAGAGGCAGAGAAGAGGATTCATTGGAAGAGTTGGAAAAAGCTATGTATACACAAAGCTCATGGTGGAATGGGGTTTAAGGATTTGACTGCTTTCAACCAGGCTATGTTAGCAAAACAAAGCTGGCGGATTATTCGTAACCCTGATAGCTTACTATCTAGAGTGTTGAGAGGGCGTTACTTTAAAACAGGGCATTTTCTCAAGGCTCAAATAGGAAATAATCCTTCTTACGCGTGGAGAAGTATCATTTGGGGGAGGGATTTGTTTAAAAAGGGTTATAGATGGCGTATTGGCAATGGTTTTCAGGTGGAGGCAGCTACGGATCCTTGGATCCCAAGAGATGGTGCTCGTATTCCAATTCTTGTTAATAGGAATAATCAACACCTTACAGTGGCCCAACTTTTATTCCCAAATCGGACATGGAGGGTAGATATGATTAGAGCGATGTTCTTAGAACAAGATGTAGAAGATATTCTCAACATCCCTTTATGTCAATATAGTAGGAATGATGAGATTATTTGGGATCCGGATCCTAAGGGTGTGTTTTCAGTGAGGAGCGCATATAGATTGGCCATTCAATGCCAAGGCGCAGAGGATGCTTCAGTATCAGGAAATGGTTATAAGGAAGCCTTGTGGAAAAAATTCTGGAAAACTAGAGTCCCTGCGAAAATTAAAGTTTGTGGTTGGAAAATCTATAACGATATCCTCCCAACTAAAACAAACTTGATTAATAGGGGCCTAGATATAAATTCTTCATGTCTTTTTTGCAGGAATCAGCCGGAGACAATAAAACATTTGCTTTGGGAGTGCAAACTAATAAGAGGTATGTGGGCTAGTTTTTTTCCATTTACTACTGATTTTTTTGTTGCTGACAGGAGTGGATGGATGGTCCCGGACTACTGCGAAAGCTTATGGCGAGGAAGTGGAGGAGAGGCTTGGGAGCATAGTCAGATTCAAAGAAGTCTTCTCATATGTTGGCAAATATGGAATTATAGAAATTCTATTTTTCACAATCACCATCATCTCAACATAGAATTTCTACAGCAGCAAATCCATAGCAGTATTACTATGTTGGAGGGACAGGGCAATACTCACAGTAGTTTTCAAAGGGATCAATTTGTGGAGTCTCCGAGTAGGCAATCCGCAACGGCAAGACAGTGGGCAGTGTCTTCGGCCGATGACTGGGTATTGCGTAGCGACGCCTCCTGGTGCGAAAGGAAGAAGATGGGCGGAATAGGGTGGATTTTGCGGAAAGGAGATGGAACGCCAGTGACAGCAGGTTTCCGCAACATCCCTCATCAATGGAAAGTGAGCTGGCTTGAAGCTTTGGCAGTCATAGAAGGTTTGAAATCGATTTCTCTTGCTCCCCCCAAGTTGATTATCGAGCTTGACTCTATTCAGGTGGTACATTTGCTTGAGGGGAAGGAAGAAGATCAGACAGAATTCAGCTTTTTTGTCGAAGAAGCTCAGCGACTGTCATCGGGTCTGGAAGTGCAAAAGTTTCGGCATATTCCAAGGAGACAGAATAAAATAGCACATTTTTTGGCCCAAAAAGTCGTTTCCACTGGTTCCGCTTTTAGTTGGGTAAATGATTTTCCTATATGGGTACATCATCTGAATTTAGAAGAGATTAGGAGTGGAAATCACGTTGGTGGGGATTCATGTCCATCCAATGACTGCTCTTTAAGAGCATCTGTTTAAGTTAATGTTATTCCTTTTTTTCCTAAAAAAAAAAAAAAGGATGCTTTTGGCGTTGATTAATTTGGAAGGAGTTAAAGTGATTAAAAAAAGAATCTTAACCGTTATTATAAATTAATTTTTACAAAAGTACTTTAATTTTTCAACTATGGTGATTTGCAAAATCCATTAAATAGTCCTATAAAATTTAAAATAATTATCTTATCTGTTCCAATAAAATTATTATCTTATAATAATTTTGAAAGTACCTTATAAAACTTTAAAATTAAATATCAATGTTAAATTTATTTATTGAAAAAATATAGTTAAGCTGCAACAATTTAGAATATTAATTTACCAAACACCTTAACCTATTTTTTTATTTATAAAACTAAAATTTAACCAACACTAATTTACTTAATTTTCTTAAAAGCACATTTAATAGCAACTAGTTTTATAACACGTGCCATGCACGTGGTTTGTAATGTTTAAAATATAATTTAGTTTTATATTTTTCGACTTATAAATAAACTTTCTAATCTTTTTTTCAGTTCAACCACGTAGAATTAATTAAACTTTTTTTTTTTCATATTTTAATAACATATTAATTAGATAAAATCAATATAAAATATATTGCATAAAAAGAAATGGAAAATTAATTTTTTTTTTTTAAAATAGAGTTCTTTTAAATATATTTTGAATTGTTTGCATAGTTATATCCATTATATATACTTATTATACCATTTCAATTGCTTAAAAAGAACCTTTACTTGCTTTGATTTATTTATTTATTTATTTTTTTTACCTTTTAAGCTTTTCTAAATGAAATTTATATAAAAAAATTAAAACAATTAATTTGAATTTTAGTTTTTCAAATTTAATTTTAAAATTCAATTATCTTTTTATTTTTGAAAAATCAAAGAATTGATCTAATGACAATAGATCATAATCTATTATTTTACGTTGAAATTGATTTTAATGAAAAGTAATATAAAATCTCTAAAAATGTTAAAATAAATTGTTTTTTAGTTGATTTTTTTCTATTTTTTTTAAAATAAATCGTGATATTTTATCATTTTATTATTTTTTTTCAATCAAGACTCGTGCGTAGAGATTTTATAAGATTTTTTTTAAAATAATTAAGTTTTAAATAATAAAATGTTGAATAATTAAATAGGAATGACAAATGAGGAATTTGAACATTAAATGAGAGCTTAAAAAGAAATCAAAAGTTTCTCCCCTTAAGCGCATTTTAATATAGTATATAGATATAGATATAGATTATTTATTTTTTTACCTTTTAAGCTTTTCTAAATGAAATTTATATAAAAAAATTAAAATAATTAATTTGAATTTTAGTTTTTCAAATTTAATTTTAAAATTCAATTATCTTTTTATTTTTGAAAAATCAAAGAATTGATCTAATGACAATAGATCATAATCTACTATTTTACGTTGAAATTGATTTTAATGAAAAGTAATATAAAATCTTTGAAAATGTTAAAAAAAAAAAATTTAGTTGAATTTTTTTCTATTTTTTTTAAATAAATCGTGAGATTTTATCATTTTATTATCTTTTTCAATCAGGACTCGTGCGTAGAGATGTTATAACATTTTTTTAAATAATTAAGTTTTAAATAATAAAATACTGGATTATTAAATAGGAAGGACAAATGAGGAATTTGAACATTAAATGAGGACTTAAAAAGAAATCAAAAGTTTCTCCACTTAAGCGCCTTTTAATATAGTATAGATATAGATATAGATATAGATATAGATAGATATAGATATAGATATAGATTATTTTAGAAGCTACAACAATTCCAAAACAAATCCATTCCAACTAGCTTTTACAAATATCGTTTCATAAAATCTGATGCCTCTTTTCCACAAATTTTCAATTTTATGTTTCAACAAAATTAAGACTGGTTTTATATAACCTAGTGTTGATGGTCAGATTTTGCTCAGGACTCGATCCCTCGCTCCACGTGACAAACAACAGTGAATTTGTAGTTGAGTGGGAGAAACGTGACCTGCAAAACAGAGAAACGCTATACACCGGTGTGGTGTTGACCACAGAAGCTCCGATGCTTAAGTTAGCTATATTCAGGAAACAGACCGAATGTACTTTTTTGGGTGCAGTTTTTAGGCTTACCTGGGTATGTGCATCATCTTCCCTTTTATAAGCTCCCGTTAGGGTTTTCGTAGCTGCCAGCCTCTGTCTCTCCTGGGCCTTTGGCCCTGGTCGGCCTCGGCTGTGGGCCGGGGCCGGCCTCCTCCTCTCCTGGGCCCTTGGCCCCGGTCGGCCCCGGCGGTGGGCCGAGGCCGACCTCCTCCTCGGCCTCTCCCTTGGGCCGAGGCCGAGGGACTTCTTGTGGGTCGGGGGAGTTCTCTCTCCGCTTCGCCGGTTCGACCTCTTCTAATTATGGGCCAGACCAGTTTGGGCCTTATTCTGCATAAGATTCGATTGGACAATTTTCCCTATAACATTAAGCCCCCACTCTCCATTGGAGCTATTGGGCTTTTACTAATTTTCAATGGAGAGTAGTAACGTTTTGGAAATTTCGTCTGCAACAAAAGATGCATAAGTACATTGGGAAATAAAAGATACATAAATGGAATGAGAAAACATTTTTCCTACCTTCCGTTATTAACAAGGACCAACCATTTGGGAGTTGTGGGCACAACTATCATGTTTGAGCTATTGCCATTAATTCCAAAGAAGGAACTTTATAGTTAGCTGACAACTAAGTTCAGGACTAAGGGTATTGGAATCCTGTTAGAGCATATTTGGCATGTGGAGCCAAGGGGAAGAAGACAAGATATGGAAGCTGGACCGAGGCATTCCAGCCTCGGTCATGTCACGTCAGGCGTCTGCCTGGCGCGACTGTGCGCCTGCTGCAGCCGCAGCAGGCGTGCCCGGCCCCGGCTTTGGGCCGAGCCCGAGCAGACTAGGCCTGCCGTGGCAGGCCTAGCTCGGCTCGTGACCGAGGCGTTCCAGCCTCGGTCATGTCGCGCCAGGCGTCTGCCTGGCGCGACTGTGCGCCTGCTGCAGTCGCAGCAGGCGCGCTCAGCCTCGGCGATTGGCCGAGGCCGAGCAGGCTAGGCCTGCCGTAGCAGGCCTAGCTCGGCGCGTGACCGAGGCGTTCCAGCCTCGGTCATGTCACGCCAGGCGTCTGCCTGGCGTGACTGTGCGCCTGCTGCAGTCGCAGCAGGCGCGCTCGGCCTCGGCTATTGGCCGAGGCCGAGCAGACTAGGCCTGCCGTGGCAGGCCTAGCTTTGATCTGTCCCATCACTTCCTTCATTTTTTTTTTTTTTTTTAATATTTATTTCCCGATATTTCCTTCCCTTTTGTCCTATAAATAGCCCCCTTTCTCACCTTGTTTGGACCACTATCCCTTGCCTCCATCCTTCCTTTTATATCTCTCATTTTCAAGGTAGTTCTTCCTTTCTCCCTCATTCTTACATTATGGACAGCGATGGTACTACTTCCTCCCCCGGTGAATTTTACCCCGAGGAGGCGTCTTACAGTTCTGGTTACGACGATGATTCTTCCTTCTCAGAGGATAGTGACTTTGGGCCCTCCGCTCATCCTTCGGCTTTGTCATCCTCAGTAACCGCTGCTCAACTTGAGCGTATGCGGTGTGAGTATGACATCCCCGAAGATGTGCACCTAAGGGTTCCCGGTCCTCAAGAGAGTTTCGCTCATCCTCCTGAGGGTGAAGTTGCTTTTTATCCTGCTATGTTCAAATTTGGCGTTCGCCTCCCGCTTCCTCTCCTTCTTCAACACTTTCTTGTTCTTACGGGTTTGGCTCCTGCCCAAATTGTACCTAACGGGTGGAGCCATCTAATCGGTTGTATTGTTTTATGGGCTTGGTGCAAACAAGGGGCTCCCATGTCCACCGATATTTTCTTTTCTCTTCACTCTATTAATCGTAATCCTAACATAGGACACTTGTTTTACTACATAAGCGCTAGAAAAGGGGTCATAGTACATAACCCGACTTCTGTTAAAGATTGGCTAAAAAATTGGTTTTTTGTGAGTGGAAATTGGCGGGAGAGCGGGCTGAATTATAATCCTTTTGATGTTCCGACAGTTTTTGGAGAGTATGGTACGTTGAATTGTTTGTCTTTGGGTTTTTTGTCGATTCTTCTAACTTACTGTTTTTGTTGTCCTTTATACAGTTCAGAGAAGGGTGCGGCGCTCGAGTGAAGCACGAGAGTTTGGCGAAATCATCCAGGAGATCGATCTCGTCCATCGTTTTGGTCCCGACCTTGTCAAACAGGAAAACTTACTATCAGTCGGCCTTGCTCGTCCTCGATCAGGTAAACCTCTCAATCTCTAGCGGCTCTTGCTTTTACTCAATTTCTTGACCGTTTTAATATACCGACTCTCTCTTTCATCGTAGCAGCCATGGCGCCCCGCTCCATTTTTGGGGAACGCAAGAAGGGGAAGAAGACCGTTAATGAAGCTGGTTCATCCCGACCTGATGTCACCATAGTTACTGAGGATGAGTCGGATGTCCCTCCACGGTCTTCTGCCGCAGGCCTACGTAGATCCAACCGCAATCGTCGTCCCCCGGTTCCCCCTGCTTCTGGCAGTAGGGAGTTGGGAGTTCCAGTGTTCGACCTACCGGGAGGGTATTCTACGGCAGGGAGTGAGGCTGATGCTTTGGCTCAAGACTTCGTCTGCTGGCAAGGATTAAACTCTCATCAGCCGGACGGCGAATCTGGCTTCAACGACCCCGCCCGCGGATTCCGAGTAGCTCAGCGTCAGCTTCGTGAGGTTGGCTTACTATCATGCTGTCCTGCCTTCCTCTGAAGTGGTTACTAACTTTTGAGGTTCTTTCTTCTCTACAGGTTTTCTCCTTGGTTACTGCTTCATCTATTAGCATGGCCAACAGGATTAATGACCTGCAGAGGCACTGTGTGCCCCGCTCCGAGCTTGCTCAAGCCCAAGAGAGCCTAGACCGCGCGAATAGGCTCCTGGCGGACGTGAAGGTGGACTTGGAGCTCAACAGGGCAGAACTCAACAGGACCAAGGTCCAGCTTGCCGAAGCCAAGGCCCACCTCGCCGACGCGGAGTACTTGGCCGAGGCATACAAAAAGACTGATGAGTTTATCCTCATGCAGAATGAGATCTGGGCCTATGGAGCCAAGTGGGCATTAAAGCGCGTCAAGAAGCACGACACCTCTTTCGATCCTTCTACCGTCCGTGGCGAGATATCTGGCATGTGTGCCAACCCTGATGCCTACCCGGTATCTGATAGCCCCTCGAGCGGAAGGGAGGATATGGATATTCCTTCCGAGGATGACGCCCGCTGAACGGACCCCTAGTGGCGCCTCTGACTTTCTTCAAATCTGACTCTTTGTACTTCTAGCTTTCGGTTTCTACTTACGTACTGCTTTCCCGTTATGAGTTTGTATTTTTTATGTTTTTCTATTAATGGCAAATCGGATTTCCCCGCTTTTTAGCAACTTATTCGCCATATCAGTTACCATCTCAACTGGCCTCAAGAATTATCAAACAAGCCATTCATTGGAATGGAAAAAGGCCATATACATAAGAAAATTTACCATAAATTTACAACAAGAAACTAAAATCATGGCAGCAAGATGACAACGATTGATAGGCCTTCCTATTCTCACATACTTATGAAGATGACAACGATTGATAGGCCTTAAATTTACAACAAGAAACTAAAATCATGGCAGCAAGATGACAACGATTGATAGGCCTTCCTATTCTCACATACTTATGTCATGAAAAGCCAAAATTAGCAGGATGATGACAATTCATAAGTCTTCCTATTCTCAGTCTTCCTATTCTCAGCCCCCACTCAAAATGTGCACTTATTATCCCTAAAATTGCATCTTTTGAGTAAATAGAATGGTGGCATACCTGGAATTTCGAGGAAGAAGTCCATGATTGACGTGTTTCGGTCTCGGCACTAGGATGCTCGGCCTCGGCACTATGATGCTCGGCCTCGGCTCTAGGATGCTCGGCCTCGGCTCTAGGATGCTCGGCCTCGGCTGGGGCATGAGGCCGAGCATTGCTTCCATTTACCTTCAGCTACTGTATTTCCCAGCTACTGTGTTTTATCTTCGAGGGAGGTACTTGGGGAGGTCTAGGGAGTCCCCAGGCCTCTCTTCAAGTCAATCCATTCATCCCAGGAGTGCGTACACTCTGCTGAGGAAGCGAGCTTGGGGAGGCCTCGGGCGTCCCCGGGCCTCTCTTCAAGCGGCTCTGTTCATCCCAGGGGTGCGTACACTCTTCTGGGGCAAAGGCTTGGGGAGGCCTAGGGTGTCCCCGGGCCTCTCTTCAAGCGGCTCTGTTCATCCCAGGGGTGCGTACACTCTTCTGGGGCAAAGGCTTGGGGAGGCCTAGGGTGTCCCCGGGCCTCTCTTCAAGCGGCTTTAAACTTTTAAAATGAAACTCAAATTGCTTTTATTTCGAATGAATCAACGGAGTACATTCTGAATTAACATAAAAGAAACTGGTCTTGGTTCGATGGACTGAAAAAAAAAATCATGAAAAGGAATCAATGATCCATTGAGTTGGGATAGCTTGCTCCCTCAAATGCTCGGCCTTGGCTGTCCCCCTGAGCTGACTTGGTCTGAATTCTTTTGTCTACGTTCTTGAGTGCCATAAAATAGCATTCCCTTGACATCTTCTGTTCTCCATACACTGCTCCTATCCCTTTTTCAGTTGGGAATTTCAGGACCTGGTGGTAGGTTGAAGGCACAGCTCTGAGTCCGTGTAGTGTGGGTCGTCCCAAGATGGCATTATATGCTGGGATGCAATCGACCACCAGGAAGTTGATCATTCGCGTTACCGTCTGCAACCCTTCTCCAAATGTTACCGGCAGTTCTACGCTTCCTCTTGGGCTGATTCTTTCTCCACCGAAACCTACTAACGGTGTAAGGCTCGGCTTTAGGCGATCATTTCCCAGCTTCATGGCGTCGAACGCGGTTGTTGAGAGAACATCAGCGGAACTTCCTCCATCAATGAGGATTCGGTGAACTTTCGCGTTCGCAATTGTTAGGGTGACTACCAGCGCATCGTTGTGCGGGTGGTGTATTCCTCCAGCCTCCTTCTCTGTAAACTCCAGTTTTGATGAGTTTTCAACAAGTAGGAGCGAGTACATACCTTGCTCTCCGCGCTCCTGCCATGTCTCTCGGATTGCAGCCTTTCGTTTCCTGCTCGATTCTCCTCCGGATGGTCCTCCCAGGATTGTCCTTATTTCGAGTGTTGGGTTATTGCCTCCTTTGCCTGGCTCTGTCTGCACCGGTCTTTTCCCCCTGTCATGTCCTACGAACTCCTTCAAGTATCCTTCTCGGATTAGGGTTTCTATCTCGTCTCGTAACTGGATGCACTCCCGAGTCGTGTGGCCGTGATCTCCGTGGAACATACAGTATTTATTTTTGTTCCTTCTGTCTGGATCTGATCTCAACCTCTCTGGGCGCTTTAGCATATTTGTATCCTGTATGGCAGCCAAGACCTGTTCAAGCGGAGCCGTTAATGGGGTATACCTTTCAAATCTGGCTTTTGGCTCTGCCCGGCCTTGCAGCTCCTTGGGAGGAGGTCGGCCTCGGCCATTGGCTGAGGAGGGTTCAGATCGACTTCGGTCTCTCCCTTCGAGTTGATGTCTCTTTCCTCTGTCCTCCCGGTGTCGGTTTGATACCGGTGTTCCCCGACTTTCTCTTTCTTCCTGCTTAGATCTCAACAGCTCTTCTGCACTTATGTACCTTTGTGCTCGGGTCATGAATTCCACGTACGTTCGTGGTTGGCTCTCTCCGATTGAATTGAGTAACCTTTCATCCTGCAAACCTGAGATCACAGCGGTCAGGGCAACTCCGTCATCGTATCCTTCCACCTGCAAAACTTCGTTACTGAATCTGCTAATGTAATCTTTCAAGCTTTCCCGGGATCCCTGCTTTACTGTCAGCAGGTTGATCTGAGGTTTCTGTCGGCTGCGAGCTCCCAGGAACTGCGTAACAAATACCCGTGCCAGCTCCCTGAATGAGCCGATCGATCGTCGTGGGATCTTACCAAACCACTGCCTCGCCAGACCTGTGAGCGTGAGTGCAAAGGCTCGACACCTTGTTGCTTCGTTTGCCCCATGAAAATCCATCCAAGTCTGGTATGCATCTAGGTGTTGTTTTGGATCCTTCTTCCCGTCATACTGTGGAAAGTTCGGTATCCTGAATTTGTGGGGCACCTCCCCTTTCATTATCTCGTCGGTGAAAACTGGCCCCTCCTGTCCGATCAATCCTTCGATGTCTTCGTTTTCTACCTTCTTTTGGGAGATCTGGTGGCTGTCTTCTCCTTTTGACCATCCAGAGATCTCCCGTCCCCTTCGCCCTTGCGCAGCCTCGCATTTTGCCCTGCCATTATTTTCCGTGTACATACCTGATGTTTTTTTGTGCGGAGAATTCTCGTGGGCCTTTTTGCGACTTAATCCTGCTTCCTTCTGGGTCTGGTCATCTCCAAGAGGAGGCATCCGGCTGGTTACACTCTCTGAATCTCCTACTTCTTCGTCGGCTATTCTCTTGCCCCTTTTAGGGTCTCTGTGCGAATGCTCTTCCTCGCGCCTAGCAGACTCGGGTCTTTTCAGCAAGGTTAGGATCTCACTCAGATTTTGTCCCATCTCATTCATCTTTCCCTTAATCTCTGCGATCTCGTTCTCTTGGGCTTGGATCTGAGCTAACGGATTCGCCTCGCCAATCGTCGGTTCATTCTCGTGTTCCATTGCGGTGGTACTTTATTTAGCAGAATAGCGTTTTCTGGTTAGCCTCTTCCCACAGACGGCGCCAACTGTTGATGGTCAGATTTTGCTCAGGACTCGATCCCTCGCTCCACGTGACAAACAACAGTGAATTTGTAGTTGAGTGGGAGAAACGTGACCTGCAAAACAGAGAAACGCTATACACCGGTGTGGTGTTGACCACATAAGCTCCGATGCTTAAGTTAGCTATATTCAGGAAACAGACCGAATGTACTTTTTTGGGTGCAGTTTTTAGGCTTACCTGGGTATGTGCATCATCTTCCCTTTTATAAGCTCCCGTTAGGGTTTTCGTAGCTGCCAGCCTCTGTCTCTCCTGGGCCTTTGGCCCTGGTCGGCCTCGGCTGTGGGCCGAGGCCGACCTCTTCCTCTCCTGGGCCTTTGGCCCTGGTCGGCCTCGGCTGTGGGCCGAGGCCGACCTCTTCCTCTCCTGGGCCTTTGGCCCTGGTCGGCCTCGGCTGTGGGCCGGGGCCGCCCTCCCCCTCGGCCTCTCCCTTGGGCCGAGGCCGAGGGACTTCTTGTGGGTCGGGGGAGTTCTCTCTCCGCTTCGCCGGTTCGACCTCTTCTAATTATGGGCCAGACCAGTTTGGGCCTTATTCTGCATAAGATTCGATTGGACAATTTTCCCTATAACACCTAGTATTTTTCTCACCCTACCAAACTATACCTCTATATTTCAAATTCATTACATGAATGCAACATTTTTTTAAAAAATATATTCAACAACAAGATATTTTTTAGAAAAAAAAAACCCACAGTTATTTCTCTTAAATATACTTAAGATATTATTTAGAGCAATAAAAAAAAAATTAAATGGAAAGCATGTTACATTTTAAACCATAATTTTAAATTTATAAATTATCAACCAAAAAAAAAAAAAAAAAGCAAAGTTTGATGTTATTTCAAAATTTGTCATTAAATCTAAAATCACAATCATTCATTTACTTTTTCGAGTTTAAATCTAAGTCTTAATTTATCCAGTAGAAGCAAAAACTTTATGAAATATCGTTCGAAGATTTCTTTTAGATCAGCCTAAGTTGAAGAAAACAACTTTACTTTAACACACATGGATGTGTTCAAAGTTGATAATGTGGGTGGTATATTGACTCATTATTATAATTCATATGATTTTGTACCAAATTTTGTACAACTACCTTTTTCTTTAAGATAAGGGTATAGGGAAAAGAATTATAACTACTCCTTTGAATTTCCTTGTTGAATTTTTCTAGAGTGTCTCGTGATTAAAAATTTGACTTTTCCACAAAAGATTTGTATAGCCATTTTTCATTAAAAAAAATTTGGTTTGACAATTTTTCAAAACTACCCTGTAATTTTTGGCTATTTCTAAGGATTTTCTTTCTTTTTTTAATATTTTTATTAGTTTGTTTTGTTTGTTTTTTTTTTTTTTTGTTTTTTTAGCCCTTTTCTTGCTTGCTTTGATAACTAATTAAAAAGAGATTATCCAATTTTTCAAAAAAAAAAAAAAAAGAGAGATTATCCAAACCAAATAATCAATGCAAAATATCCTTAAAAAGATCAATGCAAAATCAAACAAGTGTTAAATTGATCATTTTCAACCTATTGACCCTCCCCTTCTAGGCCGGCTAGGTTATTAAACCATAAAAACAAATATCTTTCTTTTTCTTTTCTTTCATTTTTGAATTCAATGATATGGAGTTGAGAATTCAAACATATTTTATGTCGGATGAATTATACTCTTAATCATAAAAGATATTTTTCTACTACCATATAAGTACCTTTTTAACACTTACATCATGGACTTACCTAATTAATGACCATCTTTAACATGGATTAAAAGAATAATAAGAGAATTAATCACCTTCTCAAAACAAATAAAAATAAAAAAAAAAAGAGAATTAATCACTCATTCATGCATATTAGACCTTTTGTCATATTCATAAGGTTAAATTATAAGTTTAGTCTATGAAATTTTCAGGTTTGTGTTTATTTTGGTCCCTAGACTTGAAAACATGTTTAATAGATTTCTAAACTTTCAATTTTGTGTCAATAAGTCATTGAACTTTATAAATGTCTAACAGGTTCCTGAACTTGTAAATTTGTGTTTAATAGGTCATTAACATATTTGAGATTTTTAAAAATTAAACAATATATTAGATATAAAATTGAATTTTATACATACACGACCCTAAACTTTCAATTTTGTGTCGAGTAGTAGCCTGAGAACTTTAAAAAATGTCAAATAGGTCAAGAACATATTAGACACAAATTTGAAAGTCCATGAACCTATTAGGATACAAAAGATTACAAGTTTAAAGACCTACTACATACTTTTTAAAGTTCAGGGACCTGTTAGACACAAAATTGAAAGTTCAAGAATCTATTTAATGTTTTTTAAAAAACTTCAGAGACCAAATAGACACAACTATAAAAGTTGAGGGACTAAACTTTTAATTTGACCGTTGATAATTATATTTTTACCATTACCTTAACTCTCTCTCTCTTATGTGCTACAAATAGATTAAATTTGCACTAAAGTCCAAATATTTAGGTAAATTTTTCCTTAGCCTTCCAAAATGAAAAAAAAAATTAATCTTGTTGTTGGGATAAGGCCTGCAAAAATATGTCCCACGTTCACACGCACATTAATTATAGATCATACGTATATTAGCAAACTGCCAAATTCAACCATTAATTTGGTTGGGACAGTGTTTGGATTTGTTGACCACAAAGAACTCTGACAAAGGCCCTAGTGCTCTTCTTCTACTGTCATTTTCATTAATTAATTAATTAATTAATTGATTAAAATTCACGTCCATCACTCTCTGTCTCTCTATTTTCTCTCTTTTACATTCACGTCGAAATAATTTCTAGTACTCTTATAGTATAACCTACTTCTTCGATTCACGTTGTCTAAAAGTCAAACGAAGAAAAAAGAGAGACAATTATCACTGGTATATGTTGAAGATTTCATATTGAAAAGATATATAAGTGAGATAAGATCAAGATGTATAAGTTACTCCTCTCATTGTCAATTGATTTTGAGAGATGGAACTCATGCATGTTATTTAATATGGTATCGGCTGAGTCTATTAAACCTAAACGAGTATTTGGTCCAAGAAAAAAAAATCAGATCCCATCCAAAAATGGTGGACCCAAAAGAGGCATCATCTTGAAAGGACATGTTGAGGATCTCACATTGAAAAGATAAGTGGAGACATCATGATAAGATATACGAGTTACTCTTCTCATTGTCAATTGATTTTGAGAGATGAAACCCATGCATGTTATTTAATATGGTATTAGAGTCCATAAAATCCAAACGAGTATTTGGTCCAAGAAAAAAAAGTCAGATCCCATCCAAAAAAAAAATGGTGGACCCAAAAGAGGCACCATTTTGAGGGGACATGTTGAGAATCTCACATTGAAAAGATAAGTGGAGACATCACGATAAGATGTATGAGTTACTCCTCTTATTGTCAATTGATTTTGAGAGATGGAACTCATGCATGTTATTTAATATGGTATCAGAGTCCATAAAATCCAAACGAGTATTTGGTCCAAGAAAAAAAAAAATCAGATCCCATCAAAAAATGGTAAACCCAAAAGAGACACAATTTTGAGGGGCATGTTGAGAATCTCACATTGAAAAGATAAGTGGAGGCATCGCGATAAGATGTATGAGTTACTCCTCTCATTGTCAATTTGTTTTGAGATAAAACTCATGTTATTTAATAGTATAAAATTAAAAAATATGTATATATTAGAAAAGTTAAAAAAAATTAAAAAAATTTCACCTAATTAACTTCCCTCCTTAAGTTTTTAAAATGGAAATATTATACATAAAAAAGAGTTAGAAGATGTGATTTTGTCACTCCCTATGATTTTTCTTTTCTAAAAAATAGGCCAAATTATTTTTTGAAATGAATTATTATATGTGTAAAAAGTTAAAAGGTGGGATTTTGTCCATCCCTATTAAAATTTTTGGCTCTCCCTCCATCCATAGTATGCATTTTTCTTCTAAATAATTTCTTAATACTCCGACTCAAATTATTTTATTTTAAAATTGAAAAAGTTAGAATGTAAAATTTTGTTCCTAATTTTTTTCTCCACTCTCGTTCATGAATTTTCCTTTTTTTTTTTTTTTTAATATTAGACCAAATTATTTTTTAAATTGAGATATTATTATATAAAAATTAAAAGAAAAATTTTCTTCCTTCTACAATTTTTTTTGGTTCGATCCATTCTTGTTCACTATCTGGAGTTTTCTTCGATACTTGAACCCTACATCATTCGTAAATAGTTAATCTGACGTGACCGACAATCAATAAAAGTAGTATCCCTTCAAAAATTCTCCCCCAATTTATTACTTTCTCCTCTCATTCCTTCAATTCTCTCACTAACCAAAAAAAAAAAAAAAAAATCCTCAAACATCTTTGCCTTTCCCTTTATTCTCTTCTTTATTCTCTCCTCTCTTTCTCTCTCTCTCTCTCTTCTTCCCTATATCTGCATGTCTCTGCTGAAGAAGACCAATTAAACCATCTTCTTTCTTACACATCTCTTCTCTCTTCCATAAACCTTTCCTTTCTTTCACTTTCTGCAAAAACTCTTCCAAAACTAAAACCCAACTGAAATCTTCTCTTGATATTAATGTTATCCCTTTGTTTTTGAATGATTGGTTGCTTTTTTTTAAATTTTTGTTTCTTTTATCAAAAACCCTTCTTCTGTTTTTGTCTGAGGGCTTAATTAAATTAAAGATGCCCAATATTGAAAGCTTTATAAATATTGAATCTTCTTCTTCTTCTTCAACCCCATTTCTTGATCTCTCTCTTCAAATTAGTCCTCCCAATAATCCAAGCAATATTAAGAGCTCTAATGGAATTGGGGTTGATAATCATAATCAACTGTTCAATCATAATTACACTGATAAATTCAATCAAATAAATAATAGGGTTTGGCTTTTGGATCATAATCATCATCATCTTCTTCTTCCTTCTTCTTCTGATCATCATGGCTTCTTCAGGCCTGTTAACGGCTTCCCAATTCATCCCAACCCTTCGTTTTTCTCTTGGAAAGACTCTAAACAAATGCCCACTTCTTCTACTTTCTCGTCCTCGTCCTCGAAGATCTCTGGCCTAACTTCGCCACCGCCGTATCTTCGGTACCAGTTGGATCCCGGTCAGTCGACGGTGGCGAGAGGACGGTGCATGAGGGCGCCGAGGATGCGGTGGACGAGCAGCCTCCATGCTCAGTTTGTTCATGCCGTTGAGCTTCTTGGTGGCCATGAAAGTAACCAAAAAATTTGAAGAAGTTTCATTGAAGCTATGTTTTTTAATTTTTCTTTTTGTCATTTTCTAAATTTGGTGCTGTGTTATTGTTTCAGGAGCCACACCTAAATCAGTTCTAGAGCTCATGGATGTGAAGGATCTAACATTGGCTCATGTTAAAAGCCATTTACAGGTATTTTTTTTTTTATCGAGTGGGAATTTGAATTTACATTTTTCAACCTAAAAGCTTGAACTGATGATTTAACCTAAGTTTTTGAGTTTGAGTTGATCGGTGATTTAACATTTTCAACGGGATAGAAATGCTTTAATCATTAAATTTTGTTCGAGTTGACGTCATGTACAGTAAAATATTGGTATCTATCTCAGAATGCAAGGTTCCACAGCTAAATGAATGCATAATAAATGCCTGTACCTTCTCACAAACAGTAAACCCTAACTCACACAGAGAAAATGAGAGATTGTTCATCATTTTTCTGATCAATAATACACCATCATTTATCACTCTAAATTACCCAAAAACTTTTTACTGTCTTTTCAACTTCATGTTTCAAATTATGCAGATAGCGACGAACGAACGAACGAATGAACGACAGGTCAACGTCTTCTCGTTCTATTCGTCTTAGGTTAAGAAAATCATATAAAAACAGCAAGATTTTTTATAAAAAAAGTTCTCCTAAATTTTCAAAATGGAATGATTACATATATGAAAATTTAAAATATATAAAATCATGATCATAAGACAACTTTCTGCATGGAAATTATTGAAATGCTTTAACATTTTTGAATCCTTAATCTCTCTCTCTCTCTTTATTAAGAGTACTTTCTACATGCTAATTATAATTATGCTTTAACATTTTGAATCCTTAAGCTCTCTCTCTCTCTTTAATTTTCAGCTTTAAAAGCAAAGAAAAGCAAATGAATAACTAAATATTATATTTGTATAATATTTTCCAATGACTTTTTTTTTTAAATTTTTAAAATTAATTTGCAGATGTTTCGGGCTCATAAGACAACCGACAAGCCTGCAGCTTCTCCAGGTAATTATCAGTTGTCTTAAACTTTTACCCCTTTTCTTTTTATCAGCCTTATCTTTTTTTTTTTTTTCGTACCCTCCATCTTTCATATATTTACCTGTTCTACTGTTTATGAGTCCTCTTTTCATTAAATTTCCATATACGAATTATATGTCCTCTATTTTTGCAAACAAGGTCCTAAGTTTTAGGACATGTACCTTGTACGTCTATTAATTATGCATGCACGGTCATCGATCTTTCCGATTTGAACTTTGCAAGGAATGATTAGGGGTCCGTTTGGAATACATTTTAGTTTAAATGTTTTTCAAGAATGCATTTTTTTTAAAAATTGTTTATAGGTTTGTCGGAGGGTAGCTCTGGCTCTTTAGAAGATGATATATCGGTTTCGATGGGAAGTGCAACGGTAGATGGAAGCCTTCGACTCTTTTCGACTCAAGGGGATATGAACTATGCATCCTCCAATAGTCACATTTGCTCTATGAATTCCACAAGGTAACTTAATTATTATGTTTTCTTTGTCTGATAAAATTATGTTTAATTTTTAGACTTATATTCAAGAGTAATATATTCTACAATCTATGGGATTAACCATATATGAAAAAAAAAAGTTGGGAAAATAAATTTTAATGTTGATAAAATGTGAGAGTAGGGTTGCCCCATTACACTTTAGATTTATTTTTGACTTGTTAATATGACTTAAGCAATTACTGAGACATTGTTTAATAACCATTTGATTTTTGGTTTTTGAAAATTAAAACTTATAAATACAACTTCCGTGTATCTCTGTTTTTTGTTTTGTTATCTACTTTTTATATGAAAGTTTTGAAAACTAAAAAAAGAAAGTAGTTTTTAAGAATTTGTCTTTATTTTTGGAATTTTACTGAGATTTTAAATGTCACTTTAGGAGAGACGAAAATCATTGTAACAAAATTGTGTGAAAAACACATGCACACAATTTTAAAAAATCAAATGATTATCAAACTAGACCTATAGGAAGACGTTACTACAAAAGCAAAATCTTCCAAGGCTTTTGGCTCTTAATAAACAAAAGGGTAATTTCAAACTATAATTCACTCACAAAAGAAGATAAAAGTGGGAAGAACTTCTTTATTTTAATCCTTTGCAACTTGCTTGAGCTCTTTTGTAGTTTATCATATATCATGATCTTCTTCACTTAAAGACTTTCAAAGCATTAATATTTCAAAGAGTAAAAACAAAAAGGTTTGATGGGTTCATGTTCATTAAAGGTGAAACAAAATCCAAAGAATGCTCTCTTCTGACATACAAAGAAAAACATAGATTTTTACACCCAAAAATCAACAATTCAAAGATCTGTTTGCTTTGGTTTCTGCAAGGATTTGCAAAGAAGAAGAAGGAAGAAGAAGAGGAAGTAAAAAAAAAAGCCTTCTTGTAGCAGCTAGAATTATTTTGCTTTTCTTCTCTTTTTCTTCCATTTGGGGTTTAATTTTTTGCTTTTTTCTTCAGTCTATTCTCTCTCTAGATCTCTTCTTTTCTCTTAGATTTTCTCTGTCTTTCATCACACAAAACTTGGCTATCAAATGCCATAAAAGAAGAGTTACACAAACTGGAAAAGCAACCAAAAGGCTTCTCCTTGTTACTTTTTAGGTTAAAAATATATACCGAAAAGATTGAGTTTTGGTTTGAATTCGGTTATCGTCTTTGAACTTTTACGCTTATTCTATTTTGGTTTATAAGGCCCGTTTGATAACATTTTTCAAAATCATATTTTTTTTCTCTTAATTTCGTTAGAATGATTTTCATATTTGTTAATGAGACATTAGAGCTCTTAGGCAAATTAAAAAAAAAAAAAAAAACAAGTTTTTGAAGACTACTTTTTTTTGTTTCTAAAATTTGAGTTGGTTTTTGAAAACATGGAAATGATGTAGGTAGCAAACCAAAGAAATGTATAGGTAGAAGGAAGGTTTATAAGCTTACTTTTCAAAAACCAAAAAGTAAAAATGAAATGGTTATCAAATAATGTTTTTTTTTTTGTCCCCAAATTTTGTATTGACACATTAAATTTCAGATTTAGTCTTTGAAATTTGGAGAGTTCTGATTACCTTTCTAAACTCTTAATTTTGTGATTTCTAACTCTTGTTTTGATAAAGTCTACGAACACTATTTTTTATCTGTGAGTTTATTGTTTTGTTATTTACTCTTTTTTATTAAACAAGTTTTCCATTCAAGCCAAAATTTGAAAAACTAAAAAGAGTAGTTTCTAAAAACATGTTGTTTTTGGAATTTGACTAAAAATTTATATTTCCTACAAAAGAAATTGAGAGGAGACATAAATTTCAAAAACAAAAAACTAAAAACAATTGTCCTTTGATAACCATTTGATATTTGAAAATTATGGTTGTTTTCTTCCAATTTCCTTAAAATTTCATCTTTGTTTCAAAACAAAAATAAGTTTTTAAAAATTACTTTTTAGTTTTCAAAACTTGATTTGGTTTTTGAAAATATAGAAAGATGATAGATAACAAAACAAAGAAACTTATAACAAAAGTAGCGTTTATAAGCTTAATTTTCATAAACAAAAAATCAAATAGTTATCAAACCATTGAAATCATTATCAAACGAGGTCTAAATTATTTTCATATCTTTAACTTTGTTAGTTTAGTGCTTGCATGGCATGTAAATTTATGTTTATCAGAAATTATGTAACATGTAACTTAAGTATATCAGGTGGAGTAATTTCCTAGCAAACTATTGGAGCAGTTTATATATATTTTTTTAATTAATTTTTTTAAAAATTTTAGAAGTATAAGAAGAATAAGGACTAAGTTAATAATTTGACATTAATTTTTTTTTCCATGCATTTAGAAAATGCAAAGCTCTCATATTTCTTTTTTATTTTTATTTTTATGAGTTCCTCAGCATTAGAGACGCTCGGCCACGGAGGAGTTGCCCTGAAATGGATGTTGGCCAACAACAAAACGAGGTATTAATTCAAGCACAAATTTTTATAATGTTTTATTTCTCTATGATCAATGTTTTTGTTTTTTTTTTTCCTCAATATAATTAATCCATTAATCAAATTTAATAAATTTGATTAACAAAATAATTTCTTAACACCCGACCCGACCCCCTCTTGTTGGGTTTAAATCTTACCTTGATTCTTGAACTTTCATGTTTTTCTGGCGTGGTCTTTAAAAGATTAATGTTTTATTTTAAATTGTTGAACTTTCTAAAAAATAGATATTAATAGTTCGTGTCATTAATGTTTTTCATATCCTAAATTATTGGGAAAGAATAACCTAACATGACATGTGTTTTATTTATTTATCATGATGGACATAATAGAGATGTTTATTTGAACTAGTGTTTGAAGTCACATGTCACATGTGGTAAGTTAAGCATCCAACTTCAAAATAAATATGTAAAATTATTAACAACAAATTAATGATGACATGATCTACAATATTTTTTATTATGCGATAGGAATCAAAATAATAATTCTTCTGAGTAGGGACCGAAAATGAAATATACGTAAACTAGAAACTAGAACAAAATAAATATATAAATTTAGGACCCTAATATGATTAACTTAAAGGTAGATATATATTTGTAACATTGCTGTTTTCTTTGGTTTAAAAACACATTTTTAGTCCCTATATTGTAACTTTTTGTCATATATTTTGGTTTGATACTTTTTTTAGTTGTATATCGACATTTGAGGGTGGAGGATTCGAACCTCTGACCTCTTGATCGAGGGTTTTAAATGTCAGTTACCACTAAGCTACGCTTACTTTGACATATTTAAAAAACTGTAACAATTAAGTTAGAATGCTAACAATCTTGTCGCGTAATCAAAGCATCCATGAATTAGCCAATGTGATTAACTTATTTTTCTTTAACTATAGGAAGTATTCTGCCTTATTCATTTGCCTATACTTCATGTATAAATTATTTTTGTTAAATTACAAGTTTAGTCCGAGAATTGTTAGGGTTGTGTCTATTTGGCTTTTGAATTTTAAAAAGTGTTAAATAGGTCATCGAACTTTCAATATTGTTTAGGTTCCTAAACTTTAAAAAGTATCTCATAGGTCTTTAAACTTTCACTTTTGTTTCCAATTGGTCCTTAAACCTTCAATTTTGTGTCTAATAAATTTTTTGACATATTCGACATTTTTTAAAATTCACAAGTTTACTAGATAAAAAATTGGAAGTTTAGGGTCTCAAATAGACATAAAATTCAATTTTATATCTAATGGATTGGTCAATTTTTAAAACCCCAAATGCGTCATAGACCTATAGACACAAAATTGAAAATTCAGGGACCTTTTAGACACTTTTTAAAATTCAAGAACCTATTAGACACAAAATTGAAAGTTCAGGAACCTATTAGATGCTTTTTTAAAGTCCAGAAACCTAATTGATACACATACAACTTTGAAAGTTTAGGGACTAAACTTGTACTAAAACCAATTATTTTTTAATAAAATTTTTAACGGAATTTGGAATTCAAGGACTGAACTATTACATTTCTAAAAAGTAGAAAAACTGAGTCATTAGAAATAAAAGTATGAAAAAACTGAACCATTATAATAACTAAATTAGAAGGAACTAGTAGTATATTTTAACATTTATGGAGAAGTTTTAAATGCATATGCAATACTATGAAGGCAATTTAATTGATATGTGGATTCATTCAGGGGTTGGATTCAACTCAGATGAGAAGCTATTCAGAAGAGTTGGATTTGGATTGTCAGAACCCTAATTTAGAGATGGCTTTAGGCAGATCTGATTGGCATATGTTCAAGGATACGTCTGATTAGTGATTTCAATAAATTTTTTTCTTTCTTTTCAACCATGTACTTAAATATTATTATTGGGTGTCAATATCTCATTAATTCATATAAAATGTTTAGGGTTTGGGGAGAGAGCTCATATCCATTTTGTATTAAAGTGTTTAATGACTTTTAGTTGTTCTTTAATTTTGTGTGTTTGCTTGTGATTTGTGATCTATTAACTTTATAGTTGTAATATCAATATATAGCTTTGTTACCAAAATTAAACTCAATTATATGCGACTAAATATGATCGATATGAGCATAGCTCAACTGACACCAAACTTGTACTAATAACTAAGGCCCCCGTTTGATAACCATTTGGTTTTTGGTTTTTGGTTTTTGAAAATTAAGCTTATAAATCCTACTTTCACCTACAAGTTTCTATGTTTTGCTAATACTTTTGTTTCCTTGTTTTTAAAAACCAAGCAAATTTTGAAAACTAAAAAAAGTAGTTTTCAAAAACTTGTTTTTGTTTTTAGAATTTGGTTAGGAATTCAGATGTGTCATTGGCAAATATGAAAACTATGGTAGGAAAATTGGAAGAAAACAAGCCAAATTTTCAAAAACCAAAAACAAAAAACCAAATAGTTATGAAACGGGGTCTAAGAGATTTATGGTTTAAATCTCCTCATCTCCCCATGTCAAAAAAAAAACATCATTTAGGTTTAAATCTCATTTTAGTCCCTAAGATTTTCAAGTTTGTTTTCTTTCCATCTTAAAACTTTCAAAATATTTTTGATGGGTATGATATCACAAATTTTAACATTTTAACTTGAAAATGAATTTAAAAGTTGGGAAATTGTGTGACAAAATAGAAAGAAGACATTGACATCTTAATTTTTTCTAAATAAATTTTTAACCTAAGATGAATCCAAGGTGGGGTCCTTTCCTTCCTTTTGCTCACCACTTGTGCACATGTTGTATGACTCAATAAATAAATAAATAAATAAATAAATATATATATATATATATATATAGATCAACAATGGTAAGAGACAGGACCAAACAATTGACTTTTGAGATGTGCGTTATCTATTAAACTATACTCGAACTGATGGTAGGACTCAATATTTGTACGTTTTGGTTTTTTAATATTTCCACATTCATCATTTTTCTTTCAGCTCACAGTGCAAGGAGTATACTATTAGGCAAGTCTTGAGCTATAGATTCTCTATTAATTTAAGGGGCCGTTTGTTTTTTGGGAATCTAGATAACCGGAATATTCAGATGCCTGGAACTATAGATACCCGGAAATATAGATGCCCGACATTTTAGATAACCATGTTTGGTTTGAAGGAATAATTTATAAGAATATATGGAAATATTCAAATAACTATGTTTGTTTTGCAGGATTTTTGTACGGGAAAGTTCTTAGATTATGTATAATACCAATAATGTCCTTGAAGGGATAAAAGCCCTTTTCGCAGCGGAAGACAACAGAGACCTTTTCGAATAAAACGCCGATTGGGATACCAATACGACGGCAAAAGAAATAAATTTTTACAGCGAACTTTACAGATAAAATAAACGCTGTAAAACATATATAAGCATGCTGATTTGCAAGGAAAAACTCTAGATCCTAATCTAGAATTGGATCCTAATGATCCTAGAGTTCAAGAACAACTTACCCTTGAAGATTTCTTGAACTGCTTCGCCAAAAACCTTTGATCAAGTTTGAAAAACAGCAGCAAAATTACCTTGTCTTTGCTGGAAAATTATCACGAACACCTCCACTTGGTTGCACCGGTATTCTCAAAGCGAGTATACGTTGGGAGCTTGTGGGAGCAAAAATTCTAAGGCTTTTCTGAAAGATCTTTTTCTTCTGACGATTACAGAGAGGGCAAAAACGAGAGAGTGAGAGAGAGGGAAAGTATGCGTGAGAGAGTCTGAGATTCAACTGCCCCTAAAATCACTTAACCCCTCTTCCTATCGTTCAGCAGACTAAAATAGGGCAACTGCACGCACAACTTCAGGTAACTGAAGGTCAGTTACCTGATAATTAATTATATTAATTTAAAATTCAATAATTTTAAATTATAATTAATTAAATTTCAATTAATCAATATTAATTAAAATATCATTAATTTAAATCTTATTTAAATTAATATCCCTCTTTTACCTATAGTTTAATTAAATCAAATTTAATCAAACTTAACCAATTAATTAATTCAAAATTAATTAATTAAAAAATCAATAAAATTGAACATCACATATTCAATTATTATTTTCTCTCTCAAAACTATAGTATTAATATACATCTAATGTACATTAATTATAACCTATAGTTTTAATATGAACCAAATTCATATTTCGGTTTAATATTCGAACACCTTCGAATATTCAATCCATCCTTAGAATTTTACCTCAACGCCCTAAATGAGCTACCGGTGGGACCTAATGGACCTACAGATCAAAAGCTCCAACGATATGAGATTAGTTGGTTAAACTCATTAACCAAGTTAATCAATATTCGTTAACTGTGGTTCACTCCACTAAAGAACCACAACTGCACTCTTCTCACTGCAGATATATTTCTGTGTCCACGGATATTGACCGTCAGCAGCAAGTTAGCCCTTCACGTGTGTTCGTACCCCAGCTAGGTCAAATTACCATTTTACCCATGGGCTACCTCTTGGTCCTTAAGTACCAGCGCTCCTCTAATGAACAACCTATTTGTGGTCCAACCAGCAAACAGAAATCCCTCTCGTGCCATAAAGAGGGTATGGCCCATTGTTCAAGACCCGGAGACACCACTTAAGGGAACACACCTCTACTTACCCTCATATCGGGAAGGAGTGAATTCCATCTTGTAAGACTACGTTCCCAGCTCCCCACTCGGTCTTGTCCCCAAAATGGTAGGCTTATTGAGTCGGCGAACAGGCCACTCTCACCCGTACAAATCAAAGGACAATCCCTCATGGACAGGAGTCCATAATCCACTCAGGATTAAGGCCAAGTTGCCTAGGTCATCCTAGTGAAATAGAAACCGTGCTAACTAACGGTGTTACAGTTAGTGGTTAGCTATTTCGCGGTCCGGTCTTTGTGCAAATTCATTGCACAGGATACCCCCACTCGCATGTCAACCACATGAACGCGTTGGATCACTACGTTTGTATCAATATACAAAGCGGGCCGTATCCATAGTGTCACCAGGATAAGGTACCCAGCCATATCCGTATACTACAGACCCTTTAGGCTAAAACTTGAACATTGATCCCCGTATGTCCCTACATACTAGTTCAAGCCTCATTCTATTAGCCTTGGATGTTTAGTTTATTGGATTAGGGTTAATAAGACAAGATATAATACAAACATTGAATAATACATCACTTTATTAATGTTCGGTCAAAAGTACATTTACTATCTACGAGTTTTAGGGCACAAAACCCAACAGTCCTTACTAATTTTTAGCTAATTTAGCTATTAGTTTAATATAGTTTAGTATTATTATTAAGAGAATAAATAAAAAATAAATTAAAATATTATTCAATATAACTATCATTTAGTTTACATCTTAATGTAAAATTTAAAAAATAAATGGTTATTTCTTAGTGTATGAATAAATTAATTTATTTTTAAATAAAAATACAAATTGTAAAATGGAGGGGTAAAAGTGTCATCCGAATATGCCCTCAACATGAGAATCATTGAAACTCATCTCTCACGAGGGCATCAAAAGCATCCCGAATTTCCTAGGTATCCAACATTACCACAAAACAAACGAGGTAATCCAGATGCCCATTCCATGGACATCTCAAATTACCGTCAAACAAACGCCCCCTAAGTGATTTTTGTATAGACCCATCTTGTGATATTCTTAAAAATTTTGAAAAAGCTTCCTATCTTCTCTATCTTTTCTTTTACTTTTATCATGTCCTTGCATCATTAACTTATTAAAAGGAAAGTTTTAATTTCTTAGCTCAAATAAACAATACAAGATTAAATAAATTTTAAATTGATAATTAAGACAATCTATTGACCCAATACACGACTCTTTTTTTTATAGTTCAAATGTGCGGTGATGATTTGAATAATCTCAAACCTTTAGTAAAAATTATATGTCTTAACCAGTTAAGTTATATTCAGGTTTGTGGTTAGGTAAAAATTAAAATAATTACCCCTATTTTTAATTATTTCAATGAATTATATAGAAAGTTAATATAGTTAATCACATCATTTTTTTTTTATTGATTTTACCACATGTTTAAGTCTTCGTTGGCTACATTTGCACTGAGTCAAATATTTAAGCATTCAAATGAAACACTTGCATAACTATAATTCATAGTACACTCAAGATTGAAATTAATTTAAATTGTCGCCAAAGGTTTCAGACTCATTTTCACATACTATAGTCTATTTAAGTAACATTTCTTAAACTAAATCTTCTCGTATATTCACTACGTACCTAGTTGAATATTAAATTTAATAACTTGTGGGAACCACTTTCTTCACTTGTGGTTGAAGGTTTGAATTCACTCTCAAATTTGTAGTATAACAAATTTGATAGTCAACTCTAAACCATTGAGATGCATGGATGAATTGTCGATTCAAATGGGTAAAGAAAATGAATTGGAAAACGAAAGCTACCTCGCAGTTTATTATTGTTTTTGTATTATTATTTGAAAAGGTATGAAGAAAAAATGAGAAGAAGAAAAAGATAGATGAGAAAATTGCCATGCCCTACTTAAAAAATTAAAAGCTTTGACATAGGGCACCTCAAGTTTTTGAGTACTACAATTAGAAGATGACATGGGCCACACTAGAAACTCAACCATCAATAAATGTTGGCTAAGACCCCTATAGTACCTATATCCAATTTACTCCTTATACGACCCACATGGTCGAGTCGAGCAAGGAGAGTGGGGGACAAATTATATAGACAAATTTGTCGCATACACATTTGACATGACAACTCACAATCAGTCCAACGGTACCCTCATGACATCATGTGTTGTTCATATGACATATCTGCACGACATAGCTCAAAATGAGTGACCACTGTAAAGCGTATATTTCTACTCGACCATATCTAACTCAGAGATTTCTCAACCCCAACATCGTAATGGTACAACCCTATCAATTTCATTAACTACTTCCGTTGCATGATAGAGTCGGGAGATGGAAAAAGATGTGCCATACATTCCAAAAAAAAGAACAAGAAAAATCCTTTTGATCTTAACTTTATAATTAAAATGAAAAAGGAAAAAAAAGTTTGAAAGAAGAAAGGGTAAAATACCTTTTTGGTCTCTCATGTTTCAGGTCAGTTTCTAATAGGTCCCTAGGTTTCAAAATCGAACAATCAAGTCCCTACTGTTCCGAAAATAGTTCAATTCAGTCCCTCCACCGTTAATTTTTTTAACACTGCTGACGTGGTAACGTTTCATAATAAAATATTATTTTTTCAAAACTTAATTTTTAATTAAAATAATAAATTAATTAAAAAAAAAAAAAGAAAAAAAAATCTTTCACTCTCTCTCCATCCCCCAACCCTCGATCCCCTTCCCCTTGCCCCCATCTCCGTCGCCCCCTTCTTTAACGGTGATGATCGCCGTCACCGTCGATCCTTCAAACGCCATCTCCTGCCACCGAAAAAGAATCTCTCCCTCTCACTTTTCTTCCTTGTTTTCACGAAAAAAATCCACACCCTCACCCCACCATCTTCTTCAACCCAAAGAAGACCCACACCCTCACTTTTTTGCCTCTGCTACCATCTTCTTCAACCCAAAAGAAAACCCACACCCTCACCATCTTCTTCTTCCTCAACAACCCATCTCCCCCATCTTCTTCAATTTGAAGAAAATCCACCATCCAACCTCCCCCACTTCAATCTGAAAAGAAAAAATTACCCACCCCTTCACAAGAATTTCATATCTGAGCAGGAAACCAAAAAAAAAAACGCAGCAGTCGATCAATAAAAAAAACCCACGGGTTCTCCAATTTTAGATATGAGGAAACACAAAAAATAGCAAAAAATAAACCCACACAGCTTCTCCATTTTCAGCAACCAAAACCCACGTCTTCTTCTTCTTCCTTAACAAAATCCCACACAAATAGAAACCAAATTTGAACAAAAAAAAAAAACCCACGGGTTCTCCATTTTCAGATCTGAGAAAGGAAAAAAAAAACCAAAAACCCACATGAGTTTTCCATTTTAGAAGCTCGTCGGCGCCGGAGCAGGAGAGAAACGGCGGCATCAGCTGGTCGGCGTCGGAGCTGAAAGATAAGGGAAGGGAGGGAAGACGAAGGCGGCGCCGGTGAGGAGGAGGAAGGGAAGAAGAAGTGAGAAGGTGAGGGAGAGAGGGTTTCGGGTGGGGGAGAAAGAGGAGAGAGATTTCTTTATTTTTTATTATTTTGTTTAATTATTAATTATTTAATTTTAATTTAAAAATTATTTATTATTTTATTTAATTATTAATTATTTAATTTTAATTTACAAAATAGTATTTTATTATTTTTAAATGCCACGTCAGCACCGTTAGTTGCCACATCAGCACCGTTAAAAAAATTAACGGTGGAGGGACTAAATTGAACTATTTTCAAAATAGTAGGGACTTGATTGTTCGCTTTTGAAACCTAGGGACCTATTGGAAACTGACCTGAGACATGAGGGACCAAAAATGTATTTTACCCAAAAAGAAATTATTGCTCTTATTTAACTTTGTGCCAACGTGAGATAGAGGTGATGACTAGACGCCATGTTAGTGTGAAGACAAAGCGAATTAAACCACATGCTTCATAAAATTAGATCCACAATTCATGTCGTGGTCCAAATTGCAGATAATGAAACTTCATTAATTAAATTAAATAAAATAAAACAAAGTACCATTGAGTGATCAATAATCTAAACACAATATAATTTTTTTTAATTATAAAGTATCCATAGATTTTTAAATAAGATTATGCCTTTCTTACGCTATCTTTATGTGGTTATCGATTAAGTTAAATTACAAATATGATTTTTAATTACATTTAAAAAATATATATATATTTTCAAACTCTTAATTTTGATTCAAAAAGTTACCTATTATCAACTTCATTATTACTTAAATGTTAATATCGTGGATTGATTATATAAATAAGTGAAGACTTTACATGTCTGGTGTGTACTAAAAAAAAGACTTTCATGAGCGACACAAGGTAGTTGGTCAAGTAGATAAAACAACGAAAATGAAATTTGAAGCATATGTCTCGCTCACCATAGATTTGTTAACTCATACAAATAAGTTATTCAATTGACGTAATCTCATGGATTACATTATGTCAAATCATTATTTAATAGTCCAATCAATTATATCAAATCAATATTTAAATAAAAAATATAATTAACACTTTATTGATACCATCATTAAAATTCAATACCTAAATTATCTTGAAGAAGAAAAAGTTAAAATATGAATAAATTACGTAATTTAAAACTTATGTCAAAATATAAAAATATTTAATTTATAAATACTGGGCAATATTTTCACATTAAATTCTTTAGAAATTTATGGTGAATGATTTAGTTATAAACATTGCAAAATTGAGGATGTGAGTTTGTTCTTCTGGGATATTAAAAAATAGAATTTGGCTAAAATTGGGGATCCAATATTCTTATTGTACTGCAGCAACAAATATATATATATATATATATATATATATATATATATATATATATATATATATATATATTGTAGCTATAATAAAATATAATTTAAGAAAGAAGAATCTATTTACCAATTTTGTCGATTAGCAAATATACCCTCTAATCAATCATTAGTTAATTTCTAATTTGTATTATCATGGCTAATAATCATTGATTAGATTGGACTAGCTACTAGCTGTAACCTAAACTATAGTCAATTAATGAATACTACTTAGTTGGATATAGTAATCACTAATTATGTTCATCAACCATTACATATAGTCAAGGATTGTGCTTCAAAAAAAAAAAACATGTAGTCAAGGATTCTATCATTAGAACAAGAAAGGAATATAAATTTTAGCAAGGAAATTTGACAAAGCCTTTAACCATGTAGCTAATTCAAGGGATTTTTTTTTTTTTTTATTTCAATAATTCAAGAGAGTTATTTATAGAGACCTTAAGTTCGTCATTGAATTTTACTAAAGTGTTTATATATATAGACTATCTATATTTTGACCTAACATTATGACAAATCGTTTTCTTTTTGTTTAAATAATAGTGTGGATATATATGATGGATTATCATCAAACTATCAACCTTGGGAGTGATAATTATTATTGATGTCTTAACCACAAATTAGTTATGCTCGAATTGATAACATTATATTTCCATCATAAACTAACATTTTTTGTGGTACATCATAGGTCACATGGCCAAATCTAGACTCAATACCGGGACTATTCATGGGTCATGTGCCCAACCCAACTACATTGGGTTTGGGTAAAATTTTTTTTCCTCACTTTTATTACATATTATTAAGATCTAATCATTCAAAATTAATTAATTAAACTTATGTGAATAATGGTCGACTTTAATGTTTGGATGACATTAGAATAGTTTAGATCTTATTTATTTGCATAACACACAACACATGGGATTACTACATCAAGTTTTAATGGGAGCAACTTTAGTTTGAATTATTTCCTAAAAAAAAACTTTAGTTTGAATTATTGTAGTGTTATGAAAATAAATAAGATCTAAACTATTGTAGTGTCATCGACATCATCATTACATGAAAGTCTCGACCATTCACACATATTCGTGTAAGTACAATAGGGGCTAAAAGTTTTTTTTTTTTTTTTTGCCTATATATATAACTTAATCCTTAAATGCAACTCGATCGGTTTACTGTTTGATGATCACTAGAGTAAACCCCTCTGGATGTAGTGAAATGATGGTCAAATGTGGTTCAAATCTCTCAAATAAACACCTAAGAAAATCACTTATCTATTTTCTTAATTTCACAATAATGAAGACTAAGTTGATCACATGAGCATGGAAGAAAGAAGAGAATTTGTTCATGTCACATTATATATATCCTAGCTCTGAATGCAAATCATGTTTTCAAAATTAGTAGGCATTGGACAAATTATGCAAGAGACATTGTCACACCCCTATAAATCAAATGACACAATTATATCATAAATAAGAATTCATAATTTACTGATTTTAATCTTGATCGATCATAATTTACCTGATTCTTCATCATTTTAATTATAATATACTTGTCTTTCTTTTAACAAAAGAAACAAATAATAAAGATGACACAATTGGTTTTATGCAAACTCATTGTATATAATATATACCTTTACTTGTATGTCTCCACAAAAACATTTCAAACCAAATCATTTGTAATCTTTACAAAGTGAATCGTATCAATATTGTTATTAGAGTGAGACGCTCAACCTTATTTATATATCGTGGATTTTATAGATTTACTTTTTATCATAATTTACCTGGTACATCATTAACCAAGATAAACAGATAGATTATTTTATTTATTATATGAGTATTTAAATAGAATGTTGCACTAAATATAAACAAAAATATTAGATGATTTTATTTGTATTTCATAAATCAACATATTTACAAAGTAGAAGGTTTTTGAAGAATTAACCCTAACACCTAAGAATTGTGAAGCCCATTCCCTCGCAAGGTTATCTTTTACACCTAAATGCAAAGTAGAGATTTATTGAAGGATATAAGATTAAACTACTAATTAATTAGGTAAGTCTATTAAGACACTATGATTAGATTACGATAGGGGACAGTTCTAATACTACTTGATTTACAAAGCTAAACTATACTCCAATTCTCAACACCAGAACACCTTAAGAAATGATGTTTGCACAAAGAATAAACATAAAACTTGTTAAAACATGGTTCGTGCAATAATGAGTATTTATGCACTACTATTTGTCACTTTAGATATATGTATAGTAGAGAATACACTATACACATTAAACATGGTTCCTTTTGAAGGTGTTACCGAGGCAATAAAGTATAAAAGGATCATAAAACTAGCTTATAACATTTGCTCACATGTAAAGAAAAACTTGAAAAGTTGGAACATACTCTAAGGTTAGCCTTTTGTAAGCTATCCCAATGAGACAGGAAATGACGACCTTTTCTAATGGTCCCAAAAAGAATAAGGTATTTGTATAAAAAAAAATGCTACAATTCTTTGAGAAGAGAATCATACAAAAGACTACAAGCCTTTGAAGTGTAAGATAACGATGAGATGAGTTGGCTCCAACTAAAGCCACTAATACGTCAACTGAAGTTGTTGACAATTCTATTACATATTAGAAAATCAAATGAATTCTAGTCGTAAGTAAAAGATATATCTTTGTTTGAGCTATGCTCATGTTGTCGAGTAATGAGACAACTTTTGACTAACTATTACATGACTGCAATCCAAATTGTTATGTGGCAATGACGATATTGAGGACCCATATTAACTTTCAAAGAACCAATATGAGGGAACTAACAATGATGAATGGAAAAAAAACAAGAACGACCTTGAGAATAGAGTCTATGCCCTCCAAATTCATTAACAAACTTGAGGATGTCATGGGGATAAATCTCATAGGTTGCAAATAAATAGGTAAAAAAAGAGCGTATAGATGAAATGATCCAACACTTTTTAAGGATGAGACTGGTGCTAAAGGATCATACCCAACACGAGCGAGTAGATTATCTATGATGGAGTTATATAACAACTCAAAGAAGTTCTTAATGATCTAAAATGTGTTTCAAATATATGGATAAATTCTATATATCACCATTTGTATTATGATAAAATAGTGATCTAGTGACTATTTAAAAGACTCAAAAACCGTAAAATTGTGAAACAAATATTGAGATAAGGGTATTCTAGTGATACCAAAGATAACTTTAAGTGACAACTATATTGATTTGATGTAATAAAGAACAATACTTAGTTGCCGGTATGTAGGAATCTCCCTACATACCCCTTAAAAATCTTAACAACTAAGAATGAGAAAGGTAGAAAATGAGAAAAAAAAAAACAAATTATCTGTCCAAATTGTCAAGATTTTAATGGTGAAACTACATACCAGTATGTAACCAATTAATATCATATAATAAATGCTCTCCAGACTAAACCATTTGGAGAATAAGAATACAAGACATATTCCACATTAAGAACAAATGCCTAAAGTATATTGCATTAATCAAATATCTCATCCACTCCAATTTATAGTAAGTGAGAGATTATTAGAATTTATTACATACAAAACTCTTGTAATGTGTAAACCTCTTTATTAAAAAAAAAAAACCTCTTGAAGAGTATGTTTTTTTTTTGGTTAGAGAGAGAGAGAGGAGACCAAGACAGATAGATACCCTATAAGGAGAAGCTGGAAAACTAAAAAACAAAACAACAAAAAGGAAGAACAGAACAGAGCTAGTGAGAGAGAAAAAGAGTTTTTTAAGTACACTGTTTACTTTGATTTGAAGTTCATTCATACATAAATCAATGGAAGAGAAAAAAAAAAAGATTTTGAAAGAAAAAGAAAAATGAAAAAATGAAGCTGTAAATGTATAAGAAAAAGTTGGTTTTAAAAGAAGGATCCAATGGAGATTGAAGAACAAGAATCAGAGCAAGTTGGATTCCAGCCTTTCATTTGAGTGTTGTGTGTTGTTTTTTTGATAAATTGTTCTTTTTTTTTTTTTTTTTTTTTCTTTTATTTCTGATTTTGCTTTTGTGTGTTTTTCTGACAATTGTGGTCCTCCCATGTGCATGTGCTTCCCCTTCATTTCTGCCACCCCTTCCACCCTTCACTTTGCCCCATAATCCCATCTCTATCCCCTAACCTCATTATTTGGGACCTTAAAATAATCTCCTCCTCTTCGGTTATTCTACATCGTTGGATGTATAAATTATACACGTCGATCTTGTAATTGTGAATGGATAGATTTTGGACTTACACGAATCATTATTACGAAAAAAATAAAATACTAGACTGCAATATGTAGAGATCTCCTTGTCAGGTAGAAAATGAAAAAAAAAAAAAATCTCTCTTATTTGTCAAGATTTTAATAGTGGTATATAAGGAGATCTTTATGCATCCAAGTATTGTCTTTAAGAAAATGTGTTGTTATAGGTAATTTTGGACCACTCCGATGTACAAGGAGTTGACGAGGACAATCGAACAGAAATAAGGTTGGGAGATGGACCCCAAAGCCGACAAGTGGGACGGGTCAAGACCAGAGGGGTCGGGCTTTTGGCCCGACCCCCTGCTCGGCCTCGGCCCATGGTCAGTCTCGCCCATGGGTCGAGGCCGAGCTCGTCTGGCTCCGTTTGGTCCCTACCGTCTTTGGTCGCCCCGGTTCCGCCTGGTTTGTCCCGAAACGCCTTCAAATTCCTAAAAACCTGAGCATGTATTTATACCCTTCTTCGCCACTGAAGAAGGAGACCCGAACTCTATATTCTCTACTTTCCTCTTGCTCTTACTTTCCTGCTTCCCATCGTTCTGCTTGTCGACTTAAGCATCAGAGGCGGTGTGGCTAGCACCCCATCGGTGTGCAGGTTCTCTGCAGGCCACGTCTTCCCCCTCACAAACAAATTTACTCATTGGTGACACAGGAAAGTCAGGTGAGTTCCCTCTGACCAAATTTGACCATCAACATGTGTTTTTCTTTGTTTTTGTTTTTTCTCTCTAAACAAATTTGAGAGACTGCAAACTTAAACTCAGATTGATTTATTATAGCATTAAAAACCTCCATGGAAATGTTTGAGGTTTGAATTCTCAGTTGAGCTTAAAATATATGTAGTATTTATTTGAGTGATTGAAATAAAATGGTTTTGTAAATAAATTTTGAATATGCATTATATAAATATGGTTGCTTATTCTTGAATATAAAAATTATATTTTCAATAAAAAGATTTGAACCTACATAGAGAAATTGTAAAAAGTGAGTCAGAAAGTTTTTTTTTTTATTTTTATTTTTTTTATTTAGCAAACTGACTCAAATACATGAAATAAGTTTTGTATTATTTTCTGAACATGGAAGTAAATTTACCTTTTGTCTCCCCATTAAATAGAAGTAAAATTACTTTCTTGGATAAAAAAAATAATAAAAAAAAACTTATTTCATGAATAGAAAATGTATTAAATTTCCATCCACATGTCCATATTACTACCGATATTTCGCCATAGATTTAACATCGATATAAAGGTGAATCAACATTTTGTTTATATCACAGAAGAATCGATAAAATAAAATTAAAAAAAAAAGTAACCATATGCAACTAACCTAAAGATAACATTGACAATAAGTATTTTAAAATATTTTTTTTAGTCTTTTTGTTTTAAACATTCTTCTAGAAATATCTATCCACATCGACATTTTATCGATATTTTCATAAAATTGACATCTCGACATCTTTCTCAACACGAACATTTTAATAGGGGATAGAAGTAAATTTACTTTATTGGATTAGGAAAAAAAAAAAAAGGAAAAACATTTTTTAGTTTGTAAAAAAGGAAAAAGAAAAACTTAGTTTATAGATTTGGGTTGGGAAATATTTTGGCTGATTTTCTGGTCTCTGTTCAAACAAACCAGTCCTCCTTCTTTCTTCCACCTTCTTCTCCAGCTGAGCTCCAAAAGCTATGCTCTAACTCTAATCCATCCACCCATTTCCCTCTCTCTCTCTCTCTCTCTGTTTCTCTTTCTCTATGGAGAAGAAAACCCAGTTGGGATTCAGCCATTTTCTCCTCATTCATCTCTTAACCCTCTCTTCAATCTTCCTCTCTGCAAAACCCCAACAACTCAGCTCCGATGCTCCGGTAATGCTGGCTCTCAAAAAGAGCCTAAACCCTTCTGAATCCCTCGGCTGGTCCGACCCCGACCCTTGCAAATGGAACCACGTCCTCTGTTCCGACGACAATCGGGTCACTCGGATCCAAATCGGCCGCCAAAATCTCCAAGGTACGCTCCCTTCAAATCTCCAAAATCTAACTGCTCTAGAGCGCTTAGAGCTTCAATGGAACAAAATCTCTGGCCCTTTGCCCAGCTTGAGCGGATTGAGCTCTTTGCAAGTGCTTTTGCTTAGTGGGAACCAGTTCACTTCCATTCCGGACGATTTCTTCGCCGGGATGAGCTCTCTTCAGGCTGTGGAGATCGACGAAAACCCCTTCTCCGCGTGGGAGATTCCGGCGAGTCTTCGAAATGCTTCCACTCTACAGAACTTCTCGGCCAACTCTGCGAATGTTTCCGGCCGGATTCCGGAGTTTCTCTGCGGTGATGACATTCCGGGGCTGACTAATTTGCATCTTGCTTTTAATAATCTTGAAGGGGGTCTTCCTTCTAGCTTCTCCGGGTCGCAATTGGAGTCTCTGTGGGTTAATGGACAAAAGAGTGTCGATAAGCTTAGTGGGGGCATCGATGTTTTGCAGAACATGACTTCTCTGAGTGAAGTTTGGTTGCATTCGAACTCGTTTTCGGGTCCTTTGCCGGATTTTTCGAGGTTGAAGGATTTGCAGGTGTTGAGTTTGAGAGATAACAAGTTTACCGGTCCTGTTCCAAGTTCTTTGGTGAATTCTGCGTCGTTGAAAGTGGTGAATTTGACTAATAATCTGCTTCAGGGTCCAACTCCTCTGTTTAAAACAGGGGTTTCTGTGGATATGACTAATGGTTCTAACAGCTTCTGTTTGTCAGATCCTGGGGAGTGTGATTCACGAGTGAATACATTGCTTTCCATTGTGAAATTTATGGGTTATCCTCAGAGATTTGCTGAGAATTGGAAGGGAAATGACCCATGTGCTGAGTGGATTGGAATCTCTTGCAGGAATCAGAGCATAACCATCATTAACTTTCAGAAAATGGGGCTTACTGGTGTGATTTCTCCAGAGTTTGCCTCTCTTAAAGGGCTGGAAAGATTGGTTCTTGCTGATAATAACCTCACAGGCTCTATTCCTGAGGAGCTTACAACCCTTCCTTTTCTAACTGAGTTGGATGTTTCAAACAATCAGCTTTCTGGGAAGATCCCAAAGTTTAGAAGTAATGTAATGATGAGCACCAATGGCAACCCTGATATTGGAAAAGAAAAAAGTGATTCTTCTTCGAATGGTGCTCCATCGTCTGGAAGTTCACCTGACACGAAGGGAGCAGGTTCGAATGGTGGTGGAAACTCAGGAGACGAGGAGAAGAAACCCAGTTCCATGATTGGAGTCATTGTGCTTTCTGTAGTTGGTGGTGTGTTTGTTCTTTTCTTGATAGGGTTGGTGGTTTTGTGTGTGTATAAAATGAAGCAGAAACGATTTAGCCAGGTGCAAAGCCCGAATGCGATGGTTATTCATCCACGGCATTCGGGTTCCGACAACGAGAGCGTAAAGATCACGGTTGCTGGATCTAGTGTTAGTGTAGGTGCAATTAGTGAAACACAATATGGTGCTAGCAGTGAGGCTGGTGATATTCAAATGGTTGAAGCAGGGAACATGGTGATTTCGATTCAGGTGTTGAAAAACGTCACCAATAATTTCAGTGAAGAGAACATTTTGGGACAGGGAGGATTTGGAACCGTCTACAAAGGAGAATTGCACGACGGAACGAAGATTGCAGTGAAGAGAATGGAGTCAGGAGTCATTAAAGGCAAGGGACTAGCAGAGTTCAAGTCTGAAATCGCTGTTTTGACAAAAGTTCGGCACCGACATCTCGTCGCTCTTCTCGGATACTGCTTAGATGGAAACGAGAAGCTTCTCGTCTACGAGTATATGCCTCAAGGTACACTTAGCAGGCATCTTTTCAACTGGCCAGAAGAAGGATTGAAACCTTTGGAATGGACAAAGAGGCTGACCCTTGCATTGGATGTTGCAAGGGGTGTTGAGTATCTACATGGTTTGGCACATCAAAGCTTTATACATAGGGATTTAAAGCCTTCAAACATTCTTCTTGGAGATGATATGAGAGCTAAGGTTGCAGACTTTGGTCTCGTGCGTCTAGCACCGGAAGGTAAGGGTTCTATCGAGACGAGGATCGCTGGGACCTTCGGATATTTGGCACCAGAATATGCAGGTACTTGCCTTTGAATTTCTTCCACCAAATTTCCTTGCCTCTTGCATTCTGTCAAGATAGCTTGACTGCAACTTTTATCACATTTACGCAAAGAAATCATGCTAATATATGACTGTTTTGTGCACTGCATACATGTCAAAACACCTTGAATGTTAGATTTTAAACTTACGAAGTAAATCTTCTTCCATGGCTTAGTTAGAACTTAGAACATACTTCTTCAAGATAGCGAGTACGACTTATGTGTAGCGATAGGTAGAAAGGAAGTGAATGGCCAATGGAACAGACTTTTTTGCTTCCAAGTAGGACTCGGCATCGAAAACTACTGAAATTTATCTGCCATTGTTGTGTTTCTTCTTGAATCATCGTTTTATGGCAATGCAAATACTTTAGACAGTAGATTAAGTCAGGAAGCTTATATTTTGTGCCATGGCTTTCATACAGCCATTGGTCCTTCAAGATTCTGAGTTTCTCTAACTTGTTAGAGTTCTTTGAGCCCATGTTTCTGATGACTCGATACTAACATAAAAGTCCTGTTCTGCAGTTACCGGTCGAGTAACGACTAAAGTCGATGTATTCAGCTTCGGTGTGATTCTAATGGAGCTAATCACTGGGAGAAGGGCCCTTGATGAAAGCCAGCCTGAGGAGAGTATGCACCTTGTAACTTGGTTCCGTCGGATGCAAATCAACAAGGACACCTTCCACAAGGCCATCGATCCAACAATCGATCTTACCGAAGAAACATTTGCCAGCATCAGCACCGTTGCTGAGTTGGCGGGTCACTGTTGTGCCAGGGAGCCATATCAAAGGCCTGATATGGGTCATGCAGTCAATGTATTGTCATCTCTTGTTGAGTTTTGGAAACCAACTGACCAGAACTCTGAAGATATATATGGCATTGACCTTGAGATGTCATTGCCTCAAGCTCTCAAGAAATGGCAGGCTTATGAAGGTAGAAGTCAGATGGAATCGTCTTCGTCGTCGCTTCTTCCCAGCTTTGACAACACTCAGACCAGCATACCAACGCGGCCATACGGATTTGCAGAATCTTTCACATCTGCAGATGGGAGATGAAAACTATTTCTAGTGTAAAAGGTCGTCTTTGGCTTTGCAAGTTATTCTCATCTACTTCTTGCAAAATAGTGTTTATATGTAATTGTTCTTGACCCTTCAATTTCCACTGATTTCTCATGTTTTTAGTATGGATGTTTATTAGTATTTTGAACCAGAAAAGATTGTGAAGAGATGGGGAAAAGGGATATTTAGATTTATCTCTTTAACTCTGACTTTTTGGGTGCCCTTTGTTAGAATTAAATAGCTCCATTCTTGTTCTTTAATCACTAAGAATAAAGTTGGTTCTAGATACAAATTACTCGAGAATAAGTGTCGAGAAATTTTGTCAGTAAGCTAAATACATTCTTAGATACATTTCAAACATAACAAAGAAAAGTAAGATAGAGAAAGAATAATTTTTCTTTTGTTGAATTCTTTCGTTTCGTGAGAGAATCGATTTCTTCTCTTCAAACTTGTGCAATTTTAAAAACCCATCAATAAAATCACTTTCAAGTTGGGATTTTGTTCTCTACTTCTCGAATTCATCCAACTAATGTTGAGTCACCCGAAGGTTGTCCTAGGTCAATTAAAGTCTAAATGCATGGTGACACTCGTAACTCTAAGAATGGAAACCAGCCCTCATGTAAAAAGAGTTCAGATATTTTTTTTCGAGATAAACACAGAGTTTAGATTTGTAGGACCTCTATTAAAAATTTGTGGAGACTACAATGTGCACCAAGTGTTGAAAGAGTCACCTCTTCTTCATCAAGGGACCCAAACAAGACAATCTGTAATGAGGGATAACAATAGAGTAGGATATGGTTGGAGTCGTCTTCCTTGTCTACATAATGAATTTTAGTCCACATCCCCTTTCCCTTGCTTGAATTCAAGTAATCATAGTGGGTTTAATGATTCCTTATAGGAAAATTTTCCACTTCTTTATTCACTTTTAACTCTTCTATACTTGCAATAAAAACAAATATATAAAATTGCCCAATTTTTTAAATAATGCTAGATTATGATGGAGTATTATTCAATCCAATTGCCGTAGATGGTCTCTATGTAAAGCTGAAGTGGGTTGGGTTGCGATTGAGGATACCAAGACTTGCATTGAAGTTGTGAGCCAAGATCTCAATGAATTAGCCAAAGCTCAAGTAAAGGAAGTGACAACCAAAGACAAGGTGTCAGTCACCGAGTCAAATGAGGCATTAACATCTTGGATCCCTCAAAGTTAGATGAGCCTAATTCCTAAAGAGATCCAAGTGAAAGTTAACAAAGGACAAATAATTGCAACGAAACTCTATATCCAAAAAACCTCTCCACACTTGACCTATTTGAGATTAGGGTATAATGGCGACTATGTCTACATGGATAGGTAGTTTTGAAAGTGTCTTTGACTACTTTTCGTGACCAACAAACCTTTTAAAGAAAGTCTATATATATGTCAATCTGAGCATGACTCAATTGATTAAAATTTGAATCCCCTCCCACACACGCCCCACCTGTTGATGAACTAAAATACAAAGTCGATGCATATCCCATGTTCAAACATCTAGCACTGTGCACCTGCTAGTCATAGTGAATCCTCGCTTGAGTCTCTGTATGCAATATTAACTCCCAATTTACAAGCTTTCTTGATCTCCTTTACTAGGTCACAGAAGTTACTTCCATTTCCAATGTATTATTCCACAATGTACACAAACATGCTCAGATTTTAGATAGAAGCCAATGCCTTAACCCACACACATTCGAGGCAAACAATCACAACATAGCCTTCAAGCGACCACACCTCTTATGAACAGCTAATGCTCGATCATGCACAACTTTTCTTAACAACCAAGGTAAGATATTTGCATGCTTATAAACACCAAATCTCCTGTAGAAGCCACTTAAAAAGATTCTGCCAGCAACCTACTTTATATGTGAACAACTTGGTTCTACGACCAAACCATGACTCAACAGTGTAAATCTCGCGCCACCTACCTTTGGTGGCAACATTAACCTTCTCGAGATATGATCCAAGAACAAGTACAATCCAACCATTCAATATCACCCACTATTATTATTCAAGACATGTTCCTTGTAACTAACTTGAGCAACCAACTATCAATCCAGTACTAAACTGATGAGATGGTAGTTGTCATCTCAACAAACATTCCTTTTCCTTTACAGGCTATCTGACAAGGACCAAAAGTTTTCTGCATCCACATCAAGCATGTACAAATTTGATCTAAACTTATCTTCTGCCTACGGTCAGCTCAGCTTGTTTCATCCAATGCTGAGTTGGGTTTCAGCGCACTTCCTGTTAAGCAACAATTAACAATTTGCAAGACGAATTAGTGTTAACATGAATAAATTGAGAAAGATCTGTACATCCTCAATGGTTTTGAATAAGGGAGGGGAAGAGTAGGAAATTGTGAGTTTCATTCACGAATGATTGGAAAAAAAATGGGTAACATGATAATTTTTCTATCGTAAGTGCATATTTTTCAACTCAGCTGTTCACTGCGGGAGTAAAAAGGGAAAATGTCGGTTCATACTTCATACGTATTTGATCCAATGGTACCGACTGAAAATGAAATTGGACATTCTTTACGGCTTTGCTTTGTAAATCAAATGACCCAATAAATAAAAGAAGACATTATTGGGCCATTTGATTTAACAGAAACAAATTCCTGGACTGTGCCAAAGTGGACTAAATAAGCACAGTTTGGGAACAGTTATAAGAAACTATGTTAGTTATAGAGCTTACATGACAAACAGAAGCATGAAATGATTATAGTATGTACGGGATAGTCCTCACAACATTCTTCTTTGCATTACAAAATGATCGAAGGCTGTCTTCATCAACAGTGCCGAAGCCCGATAAATGAACTCCATACTTTTCCATTCTCTTACTATCTCGTGGAATGGGAGATTGCCAAAGTCCATCCCACCATCCTGGAGGGAGAAGAGGGGTAAAGGCACACTGGTTAGGCTGGCTAGGGCAGCTTAAAGGACCTGCAAATCTATTCCATATATGCCCCCAGCCAACCTGGTTCTTCAAACCTTCTCTTAACAAATTACTTTGGAAGCTACTCAAGAATGAGAAGTCTGAACCAGTAGAATTGTTCCCTGAGCACATTTGAAATAATATGTTAGAAATGGTTCAACAGATGTTCCTCAAAGAAATTATTCTGTTCCTACATTATCCAACGTGTAAAATGATTGAAAGAGTTTTTAACAATACCAAGATTGTCAAGATTGTGTGCTGCAGCCAGTGCCGCGATTAGCTGAGCATAGGTAGTACCTACACGCCTGTGAGCACCAGAAATAACAGCATGCTTGGCACGGGATGCAAGAAAGAAATCCACGAAGGCAACCCATCTTGGTGACGGGCCCCAGTCCTTCACTCTGAAGTCCAATTTATGGAATTCATCGTGCGTTCCAGAAATGTTTCCTCCGAAGTGTTCATAATCAAAATGAATAACCTGAAAAAAATTACAAATGAAATTAGACTGAAATTGTTTTACAAGCGTACAAAAGATCTGGGAGGCTATGACTGGTCAATTATTCCATTGAGCATGTATTCTGAAAACGGGGCTAACAACAGTTGTCCAGAAGTGACTACATTCGAAGAAATGGAATCAGACGATGAGGCAGTTACCTCTGCAAATTCACTTAAGATGGGCATGATACTTTTGACAAAATTTGGGGTATCTGATACTAAAACCAATCTAGGTTTTGAAACTTTGGCTAGATTAAGCATGGCTTTTCTGATGCACTGCAATGCGGCTTGTAAACCTCTGACAGACCTGAAATACACATGCACATTACTCAGTGAAAGCATTATCAAAGTAATTAAGATCCAGGATTCTATCAATTAAATGGAATTTTTGGAAGAAGATATTGTGGATTCAATTCTTAAGATAGTGGCAGTAGAGAGAAGGAAATAACAGTAGTTAAGAAGTAATACCAACCTATTCATAAGCATTCTCATATGCAATGAAATATCAGGATCAGCCCCACTTTTAAGGACCGAGAACACTGCTTCTTCAACATCCTTTGAAGGAGATATAAGAACTCTCATCAGCTCTCCAAATACATTAGGTCTAGATTCCAAAACCTCTGGATGTCCAAATAAATTAGAAGCAGCAACCCTCATAGCAGGATGCACATTCTTCAAGAAAAATTGAGCAGCAACAGCATCTGTTGTACCTTGGAACCTGATGGACTTCAGTCAGCAAAGACAGAGTACAGATCAAATACTGATTTAATGTAAACCGAAAGTTAACCATACCATATGATAGGATGCTCCCATTCCTTCCAATTACTGCATAGAACATTTGTCTGTGCAGGCTTTTCAAAATCATCAGTTCGCATAATCAACTGCCTATTGAATTTCCTAACACAACCTTTAAGTCTCCACAAATGCTTGATTTCTTTCAAAGTAAACGTGATATTAGAATAAGAAATGTAGTCTTCGAAAGGAAACTTACCCCTGAAAATAAAAGTAGTAACATAAGTACTGTGAAAATAGATTTTTTTTTTTAAAAAGAAAACATACAGAGAATAGGCCAAGTTCACATGTATGCCATAATGCACGACTATAAACCTATTTCATAGATATGTATAGTTTCTTCTGATATTTATCTGATGGTTTCTCTGAAGCTATGCCATCCATTAATAGCATTTTAACTGAGGAAAGCTAACAAGTTTTTACATATCTTATCTGATGCACCACTAGTTTTCCTATAACTTGAAATGTCAGTGTGGAATAGGAACTGTCATAGACATTAAATATTTCTAATGGCTCAATACATTTATAGTATTCAAAATCAAAACCAATATTCAAATAGAAATAAAAAGGCTTAATATAGAACCAACATACCTGGTTTGCCCAATAATCAAGGATCTGTTGAGCATTATACTTAAAGCTCCAGCAGTTAGAATTTTGTACATCTCATTCCCAAAGCCTGCCTCTGAAGATTTTCCCATGACAAAACCATGTTTGCAAAACTGCTCAGGAGGAAGATGTCGCACTCTTGAAGCACCTAAAATGAAAATAACCATGTGAGCTTTTACAGATCTCAAAAAGCGAACAAGTTTTCCACCATAAAATAATTATGACAAAAGGTTTGACAGTGAAGGAAAAGCCAAAATGGTTCATCACATATATTATCCATAAAACAAATAGAAGATGACATCATTATAGAGTTCAAGAAACTAAAAGTCAAAGGATGGCAACCAAGAAGATTAGCTTTAAAATTATTGTTTGAATAATGAAGAAGAGCATAGGCTCAAGCCAGTATCCACACCATCAGACAGAAAGACCAGTACTAATTTTCCTATGACCTATTCTAAAGAATGAGTATATATACATGAGTTTCCTCCTTCATGTATTCTTTCATCGGGAGGTCCAACATAACTCGTAAGAGTCTAAGACTCAAGAAATTCCACTTTGAGGTCTTCACAACAGCTGCTTGGCTTCACAAAACATCCTCATGTGGAATCTATATTAAATTCAAAGGTAGCCATCACAAAGCCATTTCACTTGTTTTGCCAATCTCTTTTACTACCAAAGTGTACTTAAGAATCCAGTAAATTAACTACTAATAACTACTGACTATACTTAACCAATAAACCAAAATAGTAAACTAGCAGCAGCAATTAACTACTAAACCGAACCAACCAGCAGTTCATTTTCAATTTACTCCAACGGCTATCTTCTATATTATAGACCTAACAACTTGAAGAACCATTGAGTCCTCATTCTCAGTTTTAAAGCAGCTCAAGGAGACCATTCTGCATGCACATATGGGTACCAGTACCACAATGCAATCCTGATTACTTTTAACTACACAATGATCTCCAACAATCGTTCTGGGATTATTATCCCCATCGACCAAGAGGACCATTGACCTGCCAGAGAAAGAATAATAATATATTCCACCCTTCTGCTGATTTTTTCTTTTTTAATTTAATTAATAAGAAGCTGGATCTATCATTAAGCAAAAGAAACGGTAAACAGCCCAGGGCTCAGGGTAGCGGAAAAGTTGGCCAAAAACCTTCTTCTGCACCAGTCTATTAGAGCTTTTTTCTTCCTATGAACTTCTAGCCAGGTGAAAAAATATTGAAACTCTTGGGGAACTTGGACCTTCCAAAATACATCTGGGAGGTCCAAGGTTCTCTCTAGTTTCATCCACCGCCCTTTTCCAAATTCCAACTACTTTCCCCCGTTTACTCCCTCTATCTTCAACATTCCTGCATTTTGTTTTTACTTTCCACCATTTTCACTCGTCTTTTTCTACATGAAATCACACCTTCAAAAATGCAGGGTACTATCTTCACGATGAAGGATTAATACTATGGTGACAAGTGGTAATGAGGGAAGCTAATGGGGTTGAGAGAAGATGCAAGAGTTCATGCAGACTCATAAAGCATTTTCGTTAAAGAGATGACATTCTTGATTAAACTAGTGAGGTTGGACAAAATGCAATAGTTTTTGTTCTGCAACATTTTACCCAACACCCCCAAATGATCAGTATTTTACATTCAATCGGCACTGCTAACACACACACTATGGAACATCAAACGATCATTAGAATGGCAAACAAATGGATTGTGAGCCTAAAAAACCGCTCCTAGTCTAGTTATTAAATGGAAAATCAAAATCACCACTCCACTAACCTGGCCTAAAAACCAAAAGAAGAGGTGATTACCAGCAACTATTAGTCATTCATAGAACTATAAAGACGATCAACAATGGGAGGGCAGACAGTTATCAGAAAAGCACATAAGGAAATATTACCATTCAAATAAAAGTGATTTTGAATAATTGTTCTTACTCTCAGGCTTTCCTTCCAGACACCATCTTTAAAGGCCTCTCCCATCTGCTCCACCGTCGCGCAGGAGCTCCGCCATCCCTCCATTCCACTCCGAGCCCGACTTCCTTCAACGTCGTAGGCATTACCAAACTGATCAGAGCTCGATTCAGATTCTCGAGTTTCCAGCCTCATAAGAACATTGAGCATCAAAAATCCAATTGCAGCACCGACAGCACATAGAACGACGACATATCGCACGAACGATGACGATCTCTTCCTCCTGGATCCACCATGCCTCATTTTCCCGTTGCTTCACAATCTGCTGGAGATTCAAAGTAATCGAATCAGAAATGCGAATTGGACCTCAGTGTGAACTTTGCCTAGTTCGTGGATTCATAGTTCATGTCTAATCAAGCTAGGGGTTTCCAACGGGGAAATCGGAGAAAATGAACTGATTACAGATGGGTTGAATTTTAACCCATCTCTCCGTCATTGAAGATCTGTACGCTTCTTTTGATCAATTTTATCATTTAACTCTCTTAAAAAATTTTCGAATGTGATCGTATTTAAAAAAAAAAAAGACTATTTTCATTTTGATATAGCTCACCTAGTTAAAGTTCTATCTATACCGACTAAGATTTAATTTTTTGTTTTGATAGTCCTATTTCTTAAAATATTTTTCTTTTTCTTTCAAAAAATATATATATATATATCTTTCTTTTTACAATAAATGATGTGAAGTAAGAGCATTTAAAATTCCAATTTAGAATGAATAGATATCTATCTTCGTTAGCTATGTTTATGTTGACACTTTTTCAACGATTTTAGATTGTATTTGAATTCTATTATTTGAAAGGTGAAAAAAAATTCCTCAAAAAGAAAATTAAAAGGTGAAAATTTCAAAAACAATATTGATATTTTCTCAACCATTTTAAACTTCGATATTAAAAAATTCATTTTAAATTTCCTATCAAGGACATATTAAAGAGAGTGAAAACCTTTTCAAAAAAAAAAAAAAACAAAAAGTGAAAGCATGAAATAAACTTTGATTTTTACTTTTAGATTACCAACCAAACTTAATAATTTTACATTTGTTATTTTAAAAATAAAAATAATAATAATAATGGTTTTAAGTTATTTCTTACCGAATAAGAATATACTAGACAATATCAAAATAAACTAAAGAAAAAATGGAATATATTAAATAACTTAATGGTTAATGGTTAAGAGTAAGACATATATTCATTCATTAATTTTACAATTCAAAATGATTTGGTCTCCATTTAAGATATAAAAAGAAAAGGAGAGTATATTTGGTAACAATTTTTTGTTGCACAAAATCTTCATTATTAGATGTAATTGTTTTATGGAAAAATACTTTTTTCGTCGGTTTGGATTAGGTTTCATTTTGATCTGTACATTTGAAAAGTCTGGTCAAGTTTGGATTTTATTTCATTTTGGTCTCCCCGTCTAATTTTTCTAGCTAACAGAAGCCGACGTGACATTTTTTATATTAAAAAATATATTTTTAGTATATTAATATATATATATATATATATATATATATATATATATATATATATATATATTAAATTGATAAAATAAATAAATAAATAAATAAAAACATTATTATCTTCTTCTCTATTCTCCTTCTATTTTCTTTCTTCTTCTTTTTCACCACCACCACCATACGCTATCGCTCGTCTGCTCCAACCGATTTTTTTTTTTTTTCACTTTCTTTCTTCTTCCTTCTCCTTCCTCCTTTTTTATCTTTTTCTTCCCTCTCCTTCCTCCTTTTTCATCTTTTTCTTCCCTCTCTGCTTATTCTTCATTTCTTAAAAAAAAAAAGCCCTCTTCATTTCATATATATATTTTTTTTAATAAGAAAACAGAAAGAAATGGAAGGAGAGAAAAAAGAAAAGAGAAGAAAAATTAGGTGGCTATGGGATTAGAGTTTATGGGAGGGAAGAAAAATAGTGTGGAGAAGGAAGATAAAGTAAAAAAGAAAAGGAAAAAAAATTAAAAATGATATTTTATTTTATAAAATTTAAATATAATAATTTTTAAATAAAAAAATAGGTGTCACATGTTGATATCTAACGGAAAAATATGGATGGAGTGATTAAAATGAAAAGAAATCGACCAAAATGTCGAGTTTTATTAAACCTAGGAACCAAAATGAAACGTAACTCAAACCTTAGGGACCAAAAGTAAATTTTTCCTTGTTTTTATTAATTAATTTGGCAGAGGAAAAAATTAATGTAAACAAATAATCTAAGATCTCGTTTGATAACTATTTTGTTTTTGGTTTTTAGTTTTTGAAAATTAAGCTTATAAACACTACTTTCACCCACATGTTTTTTTGTTTTGTTATCTACACCATTCTTATGTTTTAAAAAACCTAGTCAATTTTTTAAAACGAAAAAAAGTATTTTTCAAAAACTTGTTTTTGTTTTTAAAATTTGGCTAAGAATTCAAATGTGTCATTAACAAAAATGAAAACTATTCTAAGAAAATTGAGATAAAACAAACATGATTTTCAAAAACCAAAAACTAAATATCAAATGGTTATCAAACATGACCTAAATATTAAATATATGGACAATATTGATACAGAGAAAAACATTGCTCTTCCCCACCTCATTATACTATCAATTGCAATCTAAGTCCCTCTACTCTTTCTTTTTTCTTTTTTAATTCAACTAAGTCACTCTATAGAAAAGTTTTAAAGAAAGATACAGAATTTTCTGCTTAAAAAAAAAAGAATTTTCTGTTTCAAAGAAAAATACAAAACGTCCCACCAAAAGATTTCTCTCTCCCTCTATTTTTCTTCTTTTTAAAACTCCTGTTTCTTTATTTTTCATTTTACCTTAGCTTCATTCGAGTAATAATGATAAACATTCAACAGTGTTAATTTAAAGGGAAGGTTTCAAATTTTGAATCTCCATATTTATTGTAGGTTGATGGTCAAATTTGGTCGAGGAGGAATTCACCTGACCTCACGTGTCATCAACGGTAAATTTTGTAGATGAGGGGGAAGACGTGGCCTGCAAAACTGAAAACCTGCACACCGATGTGGTGCTAGCCACACCGCCTCCGATGCTTAAGTCAGAAAACGGAAGGAGAAGAGCTGGAGAGTAGAGAAGAGAGTAGAGAGTTTGGGTCCTCTTCTTCAGTGGCGAAGAGGGGTATAAATACATGTTCATGCTCCTAGGGTTTTTAGGAGTTCGGAGGCGTTTCGAGACAAACCAGGCGGAATCGGGGCGGCCCGAGGCGGTAGGGACCAAATGGAGCCGGACGGACTCGGCCAGCGCGAGCGGGCCGAGGCCGAGCTGAAGGGAATAAAAGTCCCCACGCAGCGGAAGCGCATCGATTGGACCTTACGTCGTATATTAATTAACATTAAAATACCGTTACGATAACTCAAACAAAACTTTAAACATGCTTTAAAGTTGCTGTAAAATCGGTTTAAACATGCTAAAATAAATCTAAATTTATTTTAAAAACTTTTCTAACGAAAAGAGAAAGAACCGTTACAAACCTCCGTTGTAGACTTGACCGTTCTTCGCCAACGACGCTCCAACGAACGAAAACGCAGCAGCCGCCTTAGTTTTTCTTTGCTGGAAATTCCTTTTTGATTGACACAATAACCACAGAAGTTACACCGGTATGTCTCTAAGTCTAGGAGGCCAAAGACTTGTGGGAGTCTTTCTCTAAGAGGGAGGCTAGAGAGAATTCTAGGTCTTGTCTTTCAAGAGTGTCAAGTGTCATGACCAATTAGGTCTAGTGTTCTATTTATAGAAGAGAGGCCATGAATAAAATATTCAATTAAATCAATCTTTTCCAAAATTGATTCAATCTTATTCCTTAATTAATCAATCAATCAATTCCCCAATTGATTAATCTTTTCCATAAATGACTAATTACTTCCATAAGTAATTAGATCATTCCCATAAATGATTAATCACTTCCTTAAGTGATTAATTATTTACATAATTGATTAATTCATGGTTAATGAATTCTTTAATTAATTAACCACCAATTAAATATCACATATTTAATTTCCGGCCTTGAATTAATTAATTTTGCCCAAACACTTTTATGACTTAAATTAATTAATTCATTATTTGAACTCTTTCAATCTTCCATAAATTTATATTTGAACTTCTTCAAATATTAATTTCTCTCATAATAATATATCAATATATATTATATTTATTTCCCTTAGTAAATTGAACATTTTCAATTTACATTTAATTACTTAGTTGCCTCAAATTACTTTACGAGCTACCAGTGGGACCTTATGGACCTGCAGATCAGAAGCTCCAACGATGTGAGATTAATTGGTTAAACTCATTAACCACAATAATCAATATTCGTTAACTGTGTGTACATTCCACTATAGACTCACAGTTGCACTCTTCTCACTGCAGACATATTTTCTGTGTCCACGGAACTTAGACCAATATCGACTAGTTAGTCCTTCACGAGTGTCTGTAACACCAGCTGGGTCAAATTACCGTTTTACCCCTGGGTCATCTCTATTTCCTTAAGTACCAATTCTCCTCTAATGAACAGTCTGTTTATGGTCCAACCATCAAACAGAAAACCCTCTCGTGCCATTGAGAGGGTAGGGCCCTTTGTTCAAGACTCGGAGTAACCACTTAAGGGAACACTCATCTGCTTCCCTAAAGTCGGGAAGGAGTGAATTCCATCTTGTACGATTATGTTCCCAGCTCCCCATTCGGTCTTGTCCCCAAAGTGGTAGGCTTATTGAGTCGGCGTATTGGCCACTCTCACCCATACAAATCAAAGGACAATCTCTCATGAGCAGGAGTCCATAATCAACTCAGGATTAAGACTAAGTTGTCTAGGTCGTCCTAGTGAAAATAGAAAACCAACTAGTTAACGGTGTTATAACTAGTGATTACTATTTCGCGGTCCGGTCTTATGCAAACTCATTGCATAGGATACCCCCACTCGCATGCCTCCTACACGAACGCGTTGGATTGCAGCGTTTGTATCAAATACAAAGTGGGTCGTATCCATAGTATCACCAGGATAAGGCACCCAGTCTTATCCTTATACTATAGACCCTTTAGGCTGTTTCTTGAACAATGATCCCATATGTCGCTACATATAGTTCAAGACTCATATTACAGCCTTGGATGTCTAGTTTATTGGATTAGAGTTATTATTAGGCAAAGACAAATATAAAATAACTAATAACAATTAATGGAAAAATATATCAATATTATTTCATTAATATCCGGTCAACGATTACATTCACTATCTACGAGTTTTAGGGCATAAAACCCAACACGAGCAGGGGGTCGGGCTTCGGTCTTGCCCGTCCCTCTTGCCGGTTTCGCCTATTGGGTCCATCTCCCAGCCCGATTTCTCCCTGGTTGTCCTCGTCTGCTCCTTGTACATCGGGGTGGTCCAAAATTGCCTATAACATTGTACTAAAAAAATTACAAAGAATCAGTCGATCAATCAAACATAAATATTGATGTGTGCCAAAAACGAGTTTAGCTCAGCGGTAATTGACATATACCCTCGATCAAGAGCAAGAGGTCAGAGGTTCGAATCTCCCATCCCCAAATGTTGGTGTACTCAAAAAAAAAAAAATATTGATGTGTCACTCTCTACCTCTCTATGTTATAATAATAATAATTTGTGTTTGGGATGCAGATTATTTTAGTTTAGGATAAAATAGTCTGTGTTTGGAGTGCTAATCTGTTTTAACATGAGGTTCTAAATCAAAGGTTACTGTTTTCTTTTTCTAGTTTTTTTAGGATATACGATTCACTTTGATTTAGGGTTATGTTTTTTTTTTTACAAAACAACAAAGTTTGGGATTTGGTATAGAAAAATCATATTAGTTAACTTTTAGTATTGCCAAAATAAAAATTGTAAATGTGTTCAAAAATCATATTAGTTTTTTTTAATCAATAAAATCATTTGAAATAAACTTGAGTGTGGTAAATACAATTTTGTTTGAATATTTTTTTTTTTAAGTTGGTTAACCTTCGATGTTGTCAACGACTTTTCCGACAACCTTCGATGTTTTTTTTTTTTTTCTTTATTTTCATTTTTTATATTTTTCAAAATGAAAATGAGAAGAAATATGAAAAAAAGGGAAAAAAAAAAAAAATCGGTAGTCGGAAAAGTCGTCAGCGATCGCCGGAAAAGTCGGCGACCGTCGGAAAAGTCGCCGACTGACGGCGACCGACGGTAGTCGGAAAAGTCAAGGAGCCGCATGGAAGAAGAGAGGAGAGAGTTACTGTATAAAATGGATAGAATAATCGGGTGGGTTGAATGATGATGTTACTGTAGAGAATGAATAAAATAATCAGGGGTAAAAATAACTCACCTCGCCATTTATTTTTGTTGATGCCCAAACACTGTATATGTTATAATAAAGGGGGTTATTATAACCTATTCAGTGTCCCAAACACCCCCTATGTGTCTAGTCTAACATAGATGCATCCCATCATCCCATCCTAGTTGGATTTTAACTTTTTATTTTTTGTTTATTATATTTTTGGGTAAAATACATTTTTTTATCCCATAACCTTAAAACTTAATTTCTATTTGGTTTCTGGTTTTTAAAGTTAACATTTTTTGTTATTGGAATTTGGATTTAATTTCTATTGGATCATTTATGTTTAAAAAATGACATGCATGATTCTCGAGATTTAAATTAAATTTCTACTTAATTTCTGAAGTTTGAAATTAGTTTCTAATTGAACTCCGAGTATAAAAAGTAAGAACTAAAAACATCTTTTAGTTCATTTAAAAATACAATATTAGTAAAATCTAGTCACAACATATATATTTTAACTATCATGTTATCATCTAAAAATTAAATTCAAATTTCAGGGACCAAATATTTCATTTTTAAACAATCAATGACCAAATAGAAATTAAATTCAAATATTAAAGATCAAAAGTACTAATTTTCAACAAAAAAAAAAATAAAGAATTAATTTTGAAAACTTGGGATCAAATAAAAACTAAATATAAATCTCTCAAACATCAAAAGTGTATTTTATACTATATTTTTATTTTAATTCTTGAATTTTGAATAAAATGTATTTTAGCCTTTGCTATTAATCTATTAGTAAATCGTTGAATAGAAACCATGATATCAAAAAATATATATATATATATATATGATATGATATCAGTACCTTCTTTTTTTTCTTTTTTCCGTTCATTTATGTGAACAAAAATGCATGTTTGAATTCACTTTGATAAGTTTTTAAATGATTTGTGGGCAATTAAGAATAAGGACTCTTAATAGTTTTGTAAGCAAATCTTGAAGACGCCAACCTTAACTAAGACATATATGAAGTTCAAATCCCTACTTCAAATCTGTTTTTATTAATAAAAAAAAAACATCTGAATTGTGTCAATTTTCAATACATTAACAATATTTTAATATGCTTTAAACTTTCAAATCTGAGTCTAATAAATCATTGTCATTAACTCTGTGTGTTTAACCTTTATATGACACCATCCAATGTCTAAAATCAACCAATAACATAATCTTTGAACAATACAATAAACATATCAACGTGAAACACAAAATTAAAAGATGAATGGCTATTGGGAGCTTGATCATAGCACAAGAGACAAGACCCTTGTTATCATCTAAAATAATAAATGCTTCATTCTCCTCCTTAACATTTTCTTTTTAAAAATTCAACAATTAGGGCTCGTGTGATAACGTTTCTGTTTCTCATTTTTTAAGAAACAGATGTGTTTGATAACTCATCCATATTTCTTTTTTCTAAATTTCTAGAAATGTTTCTAAAAAATAGGTCAAATTTGAGAAACTACAAAAAGTTGTTTCTCAAATTTTGTTTCTGTTTTTTTTTCCTATCTTTCATGCATGTATTCATCCATCTCTTTCTCTCATTCCTACACCAATCTATTCTCACCACCATCAACCTCTGACTATCGGTTGTCGTTGATCTCCGTCGATCGATCACCATCGTTGACCTTCAACTACCAGTCGTTGCCGACCTCCATCAACCAGCCGCCATCGTCAACGTTTGACTATCGGCCACCACCGTCAACCTCAAACTACCAGTTGTCGACCTTCGCCGATCGGCCGCCACCGACCTCTGCCAACCGGCAGCAACCGTCGACCTCCGACTATCGGCTGCTGTCGACCTCCGCCGACCAGCCGCCACCGACAACCTCTGACTATAATTTTAATGTATATTATATATAATTTTTATTGTATATGTACCAAATTTTATTTCAACTAAAAATCAAGAAATGAGAAAAAATTATCAAGCACATATTTGTTTCTATTTCTTCCTTAGAAACAAGAAACATAAATAATTATCAAATATGTTTCCGTTTTTAGTTCTTAAAAGAAACAAGAAAAAAGAAACGAGAAACGGGAAATGAGAATGTTATCAAACGAGCCCTCAAGGTCTCGTTTGATAAAACCATTTGGTTTTTTGTTTTTGAAAAATGTGTTTATTTTCTCCTAAATTCCATACAATAGTTTTCATCTTTGTTAAGGATCCATTTGAATTCCTAACCAAATTCCATAAACAAAAACAAGCTTTTGAAACTTTTTTTTTTTTTTTTTTTTTTGTCTAATAAACTACTTTTTATAAGTAGAAATAGATGTGTATAAGTTTAATTTTCAAAAACCAAAAACCAAAATAAATATCAAACGCGGCCTAAATAAATAGGATGGTAATAAGTGTCATATCCACTCAATCACATATTCGGTTTTTTTTTTTTAAATCAAAGATGGTTAAAAGCTTTTTTAAGGTACACAATTAAATAGAAAACTTTAAAATATCAAGAATTTATCAGAAGAAAGGACTAAAATAAATAGAAGCAATTTAAAAAATTGAGGCACTAAAATAGGTTGTGTTTTAAAAAAAGAAAAAAGAAAAGGTTTAAATAATTTTGCAGAGGCTTTATTAAGGAAGTAGAAAGTCGGAGGGACGATAGAAAATAACTAAATTCATCTAAACTCCCGCTCTCTCTCCTCTCCTTGACAACGACCATTTCAAAATCCCACCACAAAGTCAAAAAAAAAGGAAGGAAAATTTTGAAGCTCAAAGAAAACAAAACACACAACAACCAAATTTCATATGAGATGGATAATTTTCTTCACAATTCGCATCTCTTTTCTTGAAACTCTCCTCCTTTTTCGTTCTTCCAACTTCCTCATTCAACGACAATGGACAAGAACAACAACCAACCTGAGAATCAACAACACCTTCTTCACAAGGCCTCTAGCTTCACCGCCAAGGACGACGCCCCCGCTGATGATAATGCCAATCTCGCCGCTCCAGATCCTGCTGCTGCTTCCCTTGCGGATGCCGACGCCGATGTGAAATCTGCCGAGAAATTATTGGAGGATCAGGATCAGAAGGAGGAGATCAAGGAGGAGGACGAAAAGAAGGAGGACGAAAAGAAAGAGGACGAAAAGAAGGAGGAGGAGGAGGAAAAGAAGGAGGAGGCCGAAGACTCCAACGATGAACCGGATCTTCATTATAATCTCCACACCATTCTTCCAGATGTCGATCAATTCCTGCTAGCTCCTCACGGTTCTCGCGATCGAGACGAGGATTCCGCTGTCGAGATTCCGAAGTTCATCGACAAGTTCATGGATCTCCTGGATGCGAAGATCGAGCAATACAACAGTGCGGAAGCGGATGCCAAGGACAAAGACTGTCGAGTGCCGGAGGACGAATCGTCGTTTATGGAAGCGGTTGATCGGATATCGAAGCTGAAGAATGCAGTCCACGAAATGAAATTGGAAGAGAAGAATAATTCCTTGGTCAACTGCATTGGAAGCACTCAACAGCAAGCAATTTCTTATTTGGAAGAAGAGTTCAGGTTCTTTCTCGAGGAATCCAGAGATGGCGATACGGATCCTGCTGCTGATACGAAAGGGAAACACGAACCGGATCGCTGTGCAGTAGCACCGGAGGCTGATTCCGATCAAGTCCATTTTCCAGGTTACTCCGACGAGATCGTGAGCTATTTGAACAAAATCGCCAATCAAATGATATCCGGTGGATACGAATCGGAATGTTGCCAAGTTTACATCGTCGCCAGAAGAAACATATTCGAAGAGGCCTTGCAGAAGCTCGGATTCGAGAAACACAGCATCGATGATATCCAGAAGATGAATTGGGAAGCAATGGAGAGGGAGATTGCTACATGGACCAAAACCATCAAGCAATGCGCCACCGTTTTGTTCTCCGGCGAACGGACTCTCGCCGAATCTGTATTTTCTGCGTATCCTCCAATTTCCGCCAGTCTGTTTAGCAACCTTACTCGCGGCATTGTGATTCAACTGTTAAATTTCTCTGAAGGAGTTGCAATGACGAAACGCTCCGCCGAAAAATTGTTCAAGCTTCTTGATATGTACGAAGCTCTTCGCGATATGGTCCCAAAAATGGAAAGCTTATATCCAGAAGAATCCGCCAACGAGCTCAAAACAGAGACCACAACCGCTAGAACTCGTCTCGGCGAAGCGGCGATTTGCATATTCTGCGATCTCGAAAACTCGATCAAATCGGACACCGGAAAAACTCCGGTACCAGGCGGCGCCGTTCATCCATTGACTCGATACACCTTAAACTACTTGAAATACGCTTGCGAGTACAGAACCACACTGGAACAGATTTTCAAAGAACACTCAAAGATCGAGCGAGCCGATTCCACAAGCCGACCACATTTCGAAGGCGAACAGCCACCACCGAGTTACAACCCTAGCGCTGACAATCAATCACCATTCTCCGTGGAACTGACGAAGGTGATGGAGCTCCTGGACTCAAATCTGGAAGCAAAAGCAAAGCTATACAGAGACATACCACTGAGTTCAATCTTCATGATGAACAACGGCCGATACATCTTGCAGAAGATCAAAGGATCTGCAGATATTCACGAACTGGTCGGCGATGCGTGGTACAGGAAGAGATCTTCCGATCTCCGTCAGTACCACAAGAGTTACCAGAGAGAGACGTGGGGCAGATTGTTGGGTTGTTTGAACCACGAGGGACTGACGGCGCACGGGAAAGTGGTTAAGCCAGTGCTGAAGGAGAGGTTTAAGGGATTCAACGCCCTGTTCGAAGAGATTCACAAAACACAGAGCTCGTGGGTCATCAGCGACGAGCAGCTTCAATCGGAGCTCCGAGTTTCGATATCGGCGGTGATGATTCCGGCGTACAGATCATTCCTAGGGAGGTTCTCGCAGTACTTGGATCCGGGGAGACAGACGGAGAAATACATTAAGTTTCAGCCTGAAGACATAGAAACCTACATAGATGATCTATTCGATGGAAACCCAACCTCCATGGCAAGAAGGAGAACATAAAGCTCGAAGCTCTCGAAACGAATTTGAAAAAGGCAAGACTCCATTCTCTTAGACTGCTTCTTCTTCTTTCTTCTTCTATATATAAGTTTTTTCTTTTTCTTTTTCTTTTTTCGAAGCCCTTGCTGAGGCTAGTTTTGTCATTTCAGCTGCACTCTGCAGATTGCAATTGATGAATTGAAATTGCAGTTTTCAAACACACTTCTTCCTTGGCTTCAACTTGCTGAATCGCTGCTGCTCCCTTTTTTTTTTTTTTTTTTTTTTTTGAAATTATGTTACATTTTCTCCTCTCATTGTTTTTCAAACGATTGCTTGTAATTGTCAAATTAACAATGTAATTCTTTTGTTTTTTTGGCCTCCCTCCACTGTTGGCTCGACCCCCTTTAGATTTATTGTTTTCTATTTAATAGATTCTGCATTTTTGTTTTTGGATGTATCTAAATGGTATTTGGTACACAAAATTCCTGTTTAATTATACTATTCAATTCTTGTTTTTCTTCAACTATAGTTTTGATTTGTTAAAGTTGAAAAAATGAAAATTGATTTTTTTTTTTTTTTTTTTTTTGTTTTCTAATAGACTTTTTGGATTCTCGCTCTCAAAATCACATGTTTTCTAATAGACATTCTAAAAAAGATTTGAAGCTATAAAACTATCAAAAACCTTTTACTACAAGAATATATGTGTTTATAGTTTGAAGCTTCATATAATACCATCAAATGCAACCAGTGCATTAAAGTTTTCAACCACATTTTTTGAAAACTCTCTTCAAATTGACCTCAACTATCTACCTTGATGATCCCCTGGAACAGATCAAAACATAGTCTACTATGGCCATGAATTTCAATAGTCAAATAAATCTTTTGTTATCTCAATTTTTGTACGAATGATTATTGATTCAGTTGTTTCTTCAAGCCCCACACATGGCCAAGGAAATCCCAAACACCAATTTGGCAAATTTTTTAGAATTCTCTAAAAACAACATTGACCATCCAAAAAGCAAGCAAGATTGAGATGCTCCATGCATGACATGCCTAAGGAGACATACCAGGACTGTAGGGACATGTGTTTAACAATATGGACTCGATTCAATTGTTCCCCATCATCTCTTGAGCCAACAAAAACTTTGACCTACATAATGTGACGACCATGTTGAATTAGTAGGGTCTAAAATGTAGATATACGTCACATCGTTAGTATACTAAAGTGTATATTTTCAGGGAAGTATACTTGGCTTTTATACATTCAGCACATCTTAATTTGACTAAATCTAGTACCTTTAAATCTCATACTTGCATGCTCAAAAGATTTTGCAACACACAATTCCTTACCATTCAAATTATTTTGACTTAGAATGCGAATATCCTAGATAACTTAGTACATATATGAAAATGATTTTGAAATGGTTAAAATCTTTTGATGATAGGAAAATCATGTTTAAAAGTATAAAATCAAACATGAAATTGATTTTGAATAATTAAAGGTATATTTCGATGTGATTTTGAACCTAACAAAAGTGATTTTAGCCATTTCAAAATTATTTCCGAACATGCACCAAAAAAGTTTCAAATTCGATTACTTGATGAACTCACAATTAAGAAAATTTTATGAACAACCATTCTACATCAACACCACCATCCAAAGTGATAAGAACCGTCCATCAAAACTAGGGGCGTAAAAAACTAAACCAACCAAAATTGAATTCACCCCATGGTCCCCTTCCAATTAAACCAAACTAAAAACCCCTTCTTAGTTCCTAAGAATTTAAGTTAAAACACTTGTAGACCAAGACTTTCATAAACTTTCATAAAGGTAACAATTTAAAATAACAATTTAGTCTCTAAACTACACCAAAAAAGTTTCAAATTCGATTACTTGATGAACTCACAATTAAGAAAATTTTATGAACAACCATTCTACATCAACACCACCATCCAAAGTGATAAGAACCGTCCATCAAAACTAGGGGCGTAAAAAACTAAACCAACCAAAATTGAATTCACCCCATGGTCCCCTTCCAATTAAACCAAACTAAAAACCCCTTCTTAGTTCCTAAGAATTTAAGTTAAAACACTTGTAGACCAAGACTTTCATAAACTTTCATAAAGGTAACAATTTAAAATAACAATTTAGTCTCTAAACTATGATTTATAACGAATTAGTCTTTGTACTTCCATTTTTTTAACAATTTAGTCATTGAAGTTTTAATATATAATAATTTAGTCTCTGAACTTTAAAATTTGTAACACGATTTAGTCCTCATCATGGAATATATTATTAAGATTTAATAGAATTTTTTACCTACATTAATTTATAACTTTATTAAGACCATGTATGTTTATAAATTGCAAAGACTAAATCGTTATATAATAAAAAAAATTAACACATAATTTTTATTGAAATTTTCACGACAATGACTAAATTGTTACAAATTTTAAAATGCATGAACTAAATCGCTACAAATTCTAAAGTACAAAATCTAAATTATTAGATATTGAAGTTCAAACACTACAAAATTAAAAATTCAGGAACTAAATCGTTACAAACAAAAAGTTTATGAACTAAATTGTTACTCAATATTTTTTAACCTAGAATTTATATTGAATCAAACAGATATCATCATACATACTAGTTTAAACTAAATAAATGGAACCTGTTCAACGAAGTGACACTTCAAACTTTTAAGAGGAAAAAATCATTTGATATGATATTTTGAAGAATAAAAAATATTTTTTAGCTCGTTAAAAACACTTATTTTACACACCAAAAAAAACACAAGGAAACAATAGCTAAAGACGGCACATTATTTATGAGCATTTTGTGTAGATGTCCCATTTAAGAGGTAGAATGAAAAAATGTCATGGGTTTTCAATATAAGATTATATATATCATTTTACTTATGTCATCATCCTAATAAAATTACCAAGCGAGGTAAAGAGGAGATTGGAGAGAGAAATTAGAGATAGAGCTAGATTGGAGAGCAAACGAGAATGAAGGAGAAATTAGAGAGAAAGACAAAAAAGCAGGAGAATGAAGAGAGGACGAGAGATTAAAGAGAGAAATGAGAGAGCCAAAAATTTGTGGGAGAGCGAGATTGAAGAGAGAGGGACTGAAAAGAGAAATTGGAGAGAACAAGAAGTTAGAGAGAAGGATTAAAGTAGAGAGTATAGTGGTAATTGTACTAAATCACTGATGCTAACACGAGCAGAAGACATATAACCTTAAATTGAAAAGTATCAAAAACCCATCCATACCAAAAACCCATTATTTACTAACATACAAGAACAATACATGATTGATGGCATTCTCACTCACAAACTGCTGCATTATTCATTGAGCAAACTATTGAATTCCTATTTGTTTCACATCTCAAAGCTTACTCGTAATGTTGATGTTCCTGACCTTTGATGACCTTGGAGCTGTATCTTTTGGGACAACAATGGTGAGGAGACCATTTTCAACCTGAGCTTTAATCTGGTCTAATTTGACATTTTCAGGCAGTTCAATCTCCCTAGAAAAATCTCTCTTCCCTGTTTGTCTTTCAGTCAAATGCCAAATGGCCTCTTTCCCAAGAGGTCCCTCTTTATTGTTTCCTTTGATGTGCAGAACATTTCCCTCATCAACCTGTACCTTTATGTCATCTTTGCTAAAGCCTAAACAGATTTCAAATAGCAACAACCAAATAATCTATCAAATAGCTAACCTGGGAAGAAAAAAACAGAGAGAATTTAAGAGTAGTGACCTAAATTTGTATTTTGTGAAGAGACAAAGTGATTTTTATTTTTTTTCTATATAATATTTTATTGTTGATATCCGTGAATATTTGAACTACTCATATACACTTTGACTAATCAGCTAGTAGTTGCTAAGAAAATTCATGAGATTTTAAATCCTAAATAGATGGCATTTGGCCGGTGACCACTGACCACTATAGTTTTGAACTCGTTTCCCCTGGACTTAGATTATTTTTTCCCCACGTATTTTGTGTCCACCATAATTAATTTATCAACAAATCAAATGACAGTCACTTCACAAAATACGATTCAGTTAAAGTTTCTTTTAAAAAAAAAATACGATTCAGTTTGTCACTTTCTTACAATTCTATTCTCCACATCTTAATCCACGGTAAGAAACTAAATGCATAAACACTCAATTAAATACCATGTTTGTCTAAAATTAAACCGTGTTTAATTTTCATTCTTTTCAAAAAGTTTCAAAGGCGACGATCGACTCAATTATCCAAGACAAAAAACACTTTCCAAATCTCAAACTCATTAAACTAATTGCTTGATTTCGCATCAAATCTAAAGTAGAAACAATACAACGATTCCTCAAACCGAACCGAGTGAATAAGTTCCTTAAAATAACTCCGAATGAACCGAACAAGTTTAAGAATCCAAGCAAAAGAAAAGAAGCTTAGACAAGAAAAACTAATTAAACAAGAAACTCAATCCACAAAACCTAGAGAATCTCCACTCCGCAGAGGCATTACATACAGAAATTTCTCATACCTCAAATCAAGGAACGTATTGCGTAAATCAGCATTCAAAGCCAAGCGATAACGAAAAGGTACCTGGAACGTTAACCTTGAAGATGTGAGCATTGGATGTTTCGAGCCAATCCAAGAGCGCAACGGCGGCGGACGGTCCTCGGAAGACGGCAGGGCTCCAGAAGAAACGCCGGAGAGGATATCCAAATAAATCATCCGCCATTGGAAGCAAGCTAAGGGATCGAAGCTTCACAAAAGGCACAGATTGAAGATTGCAGCTGAAAGTCTGTGGAATTTGAAATGATCTCCAGAGACTTCTTCTCTTCGTCCTTATCATTTTATATGGCACTGTTTTCTAGACTCTTCCTCATCGTCAAATCCCATCGTCCATCACGTGTTATCCACGTGCAATATGAGTTAAAAATTGAGGGAAAATATCATCTTTCACACTAATTACCGATATACCAAATTGGTTGGTTTCAAAAATGTCCCTCAATTTTGAAAGGTTTCAAAAATGTCCCTGAATTTTGAAAAATGTTTCAACAATACCTTTGTCGTTAATTTTTGGATGGAAACCGTTAAAGTTTCAGTTTCAAAAATACCTTTGAACTTTCAAAATTTTTTTTAAAAATACCCTTATTGAAAAATGTTTCTCATTTTTCCTCCTCTCACCGTAAATTCTTCCTCCATGAAAATTATGTAAAAATTTATAGTGATAGAGGAAAAAAGAAGAAGTATTTTTCAATAAGGGTACTTTTTAAATTTTTTTTTAAAGTTCAAGGGTATTTTTGAAACTGAAACTTTAACGATTTCCATAAAAAAAAAATTAAGGACAGAGGTATTTTTGAAACATTTTTCAAAGTTCAGGGGTATTTTTTATAATTTAGCCTATCAAATTTCATCAAATTACAACCTAACTTTAGGAGTTAAGGATTTGAATCTTGACTACCGAAGGTACGAATGTTAGTTGAGTTATGTTCTTGTTGGTTGCTTTAGAAGTGTTGCATAATTTTTATCTTTGGATAGATTTTGATTTAAAAAATTGTAAATGAAAATAGTTTTATGTGCATTTAATCAATATAAAATTTGTTGAGTACAAAATTAATGAATCTTCAAAGAAAAATATATTAGAGTAGGTTTCTTATTGACATTTTTGAAGTTTGAAAGATTTATTCAATTGTGGATGTTGTGCATTATTCCTGTTTAATTTTAGATGATGCTTGATTTTATTGAAATCTGTAAGTTTGGAGAAATTTTTACTTCACATGTTTTTAATGAATGGGTGAATTTAGGGAAAATTAGTGATGGGGTAGACTACAATATGTGTTTAAATTTATTGTTTAGTTGAATGAAATTAATAATTTAGGATAGAAATGGATACAATTTAAGTAAAATTGATCTTTCCCCTTAAATTTAAAATTTTGAACTTTTTGTTTATTTTTGCTCTCTTCTAGTACTTTAATGGTCTATTTTGATCCTAGCTTTTATCAAATTTAACTTTTGTACATTCAAAATTCTCTACACTTCACTATAAATATCTATTTTAGTTTCTTTACTTTTTCAAAAGGACGGTTTTTTGGAATGACTTTCTAAATTTCTAGAAAAATGGTTTTTAAGTGCAAAAAAGTGTGTTCAAACATTTAGAAAGTTATTCTAACACAAGTCCTTCGTTCTTTTTAAATTCCTAAAAAATATTTTTAAAGTGAAAAAAAAAAGTGTTTTCAAACACTTAGAAAGTTATTTCAAACTTCAACATGGGAATATATTTAATAAACTCTTTGGTGTTATGGGTGAAATTACAAGAAGTAAGATGATTACAAATATGGTGAAAAGATCAAGATTGAGTCAAGCTTACAATAATCGACACCATCAATAATCCATGGATACTCATCAATTTGGAAAATTGTTGGAACTGACCTAAAATGAAAATCTTTATAAGAAAATGTCCAAACCTTTTAAAACCTGATTTTTTTTTTTTAACATTTTTTGAGGTGTGAAATTTCATTTGTACCCTTAGATTAAAAAACATCAAATATCTCAAATTTCTCTCTCATCTCTCATCTTTGTCTTCTTCTTTTCTCTTCTCCCTCTTCTCCATCATGTTCTTCTTCGTCTCCTCTTTCATCCTACCATGACTACTTTTTATTCTTTTCATATTCTTCCCTCTCTTCTACATCTCTTCTCTTCCATCCCACCATGCCCGAAGCACCAATGACTCAAAAAGGTGATTTTTTTTTAAGAAAAACATTGTGTAATTCAAATTGAGGGACAAAACTGTCTTTTCTAGGATGAAATAGTCGAACAACCTACCTTCCAACATGAAAATCTCAAAAAGTTACACTAAAAAAAATAATCTGATTTAGTCAGAATGAACTCAAAGTTATGGCCTTTTCAAAGTCCAGAATTAGATAATTTCAATTTCCAGGACATTAAAATTCAAGATTCTTTAAGATTTTGTTCGATTTATAAGCATGCTTGTAAAGAACATTAAAAAGAAGTATGAAAATGAGTGGTCACACGGATAAAACGGAGTTGTATAGAGGGATATATGATCAAAAAATACGATTGTCTAGTAAACGAATGATCTACCAGACAATCGTCTATTAAGCAACCGTATTTTTATCATATCTCTCTCGATACAACTCCGATTTAGCTATATGACCACTCATTTTCATACATTTTTTCATTTTCTCTACGACCATGCTTATAAATTGAGTGAAATCTCCAAACCCACTCAAATTCCTAAAAAATTGAAATACATAAATGAAGATCTAAATTAAAGTTAGGAACAATGAAAGCATCATCCACCTTGTCTCATCCTTTTGTCCTTACAACAATAGAACATAAGGTATAGTTATGGTGAAGATAAATATGCAAATAAATTTAAAAGAAGACCATGATTATTTGTAGACTACTTTAGGACTTTGTTGCTATTCTCATTCACAAGGCCAAAGAAATGGCAAAGTTTCACTTTCTACATACAACACTACTTGGAAAAAGAGGGAGAGACTTTCCCTTTATAGCTAATTCTAGCACATGGAATTAATTGGAAGTCATACTTATAACCTTTAGGTTAATTACAAGTCATACCTACTTTTGTAGACATGGGACAAAAAAAAGTTATTATAGTTTGACAAAATAGTTCAATAATTTGCTTTTTTCTTTTCTTTCTTCAAAAAAATCAGGTAGAATTATATTGGTCGAGCGTCTAAAGTTCTCCAATCGTCCAACCCTTATAAGAAAGTGATCTTTAAAAGAAAAGAAAAGATAGGAACACATAATTCAATGATAAAGACATGTCTATTTTCTCCTTCAAAATAAATAATTTAGATTTTTACCTTTGGTAAAGTTTACATGGTAAACCATATTTCTTTTAATGAATTCAAATTCTAATATGAAGTGATGACAAATACTTTTAAAACAAAATTCTATATATTGAACATCTTTCTTGTATATTTATACAGATAATCCAATAATATTTTTTATTTTGAGCAAACCAATATGATATAAAATCATATCTTTTAGTATTTATACTAAAAAAAAATTAATATCATATATAATAGTTTAGAAATCAATATAACTTAATTTGAGCGTTATATATCAATGCATCTAAAATTATTTTTATATGAATTTGTAACTCATCTAACATAAAATATTGTTTTATTTTAGTATGGAGGTCTAATCTCATCGCTCTATGCACGTTTGATTAAAAAAAAGGTATATTTCTTTTCAAAAAAAAAAGTATATTAATAAATTTACCAACCAAAGTCAAATGTTCCCTCATTTTAGATGCTTGTTATTTGTGATAAAAGATTTTCATATTATCTACCTAATAAAATAAAAATTAATGAATATAATAAATTAAAAATGAATTAATACTCAAGGACCATTAATTTGCCCATAAAATTGTAATTTAAAACTATGGTTCAATTTCTTCAAAAAAAAAAAAAAAAAAAAACCTATGGTTCAATTTGTGGAGCATCATTGAAATAGAAAGTGTTAGCCATGTTGTAAACAAAATCTTTGTACTGTAACCAGCTCATCATTTGGTTTTCAATGACCCTATTGGATTTTTTTTTTTTCTTTTTTAAGTTCAACTCTATAGGATATTAAATTCTAATATTTTTCTTATTTCATACTTGATGATGCCCAAATTAATTAATATTTCTTTCCATATGGAAGAGAATTACCCAAAATTCTAAAAAAATCATTAGAACAGCATGCACACAATAACATATTTGAACTTTTACATTTCAAGGAAAAATATTTCCCTATCTAATTTGACCTTTATTCCATTTTAAAATGAAATAAATTTTCACTTTGAACTCATATCTTATTCCTCTCTCAAATGTCTGACAAATATTTGAAACTAAGTTAAATTTCTTTGTTTTTTTTCCCCTTTTCTTTTTTGAAGTGCAATTACAAATTAAATGTCGTATTAAATTTTTATTATATATCACTGACAAGAGAAAACATTTGATAAATTTAATTAAAAATAGACAAGATTACAAAACTTTAAAAAATACAAGCTAAAATGAAACGAAGTTTATGTAGACTAAGCAAATAATACACAAACTTTTAAATCACAGAGAAAAAGAAACTAATCATAATCGACATCCGGAGATTGAAATTTAAAAAGAAAATGTAAATCTGATGAAAAATCCATGATTATAACAACAGAGACACAAGTCCAAAGAATCAACAAACAATTTATGTTCAATTAGTTCTATAATCTGTCAGCAGCCCTCCTTTGAATCAGCCAAGCAAACTTGCTAGATTGAAGATGGAACCATGATTGAATCAGCTGAGTAAAATTGCTGAGAAACAGAACTGTCCACGTCATAAAACTTATCGTTCCCCGCCTCTTGTTCTTTCAGTAAGATCGATTGATATATTTCATCGATTCGACTCGTCACCTTCGCCATCGAAGGGCGACTATCTGGGTGTGGAGCTGTACACAACAAGGCAAGATGCAGAAGTTGAACCATTTCATCCAAGCCATTCTTGTATTCTAGCAGCTCCTCATCAAACACTTCTGCAGTCTGCTTTTCTTCGATCTTCGAGTGCACCCATCGCGGGAGGTCTATGCCATCGTCATTGAGCATCGGCGAGTTCGGAGCCTTCCCTGATAGAAGCTCTAGCATTACCATACCAAAACTGTAAACATCTGCTTTCAGGGATACTTTTCGAGGATCAGTGACTTCAGGGGCACGGTAGGATGCAAGATGGTTTGGAGTGGATGATTGGCTTGCAATCTGAACGAGGCCAAAGTCAGAGACACAAGCTGCGTGGGATCTGTTGAGGAGAATGTTTGAAGGCTTTATATTCCCATGGGAGGTCGGAGGTCGTCGAGAATGTAGATACGATATTCCACGAGCGGCGGCAAGCGCAATGCCAGCCCTTGCTTCCCATTTCAATGGAGTCCTCCTGCCAGGATCTTTGTTGCCTGTACCCAAAAGACAACCATTATGCTCTATAACTTAACCAGAGCACAACAAAATACTAATGATTAAGCACATATGATTGTTCTAAACAAGTTCTTAACCAGAGACACAGAGTTGCATCAGAAAGAAAGCCAACAAAAGATAACAGGGCAAACGCAAAACCATCTAAATGGTTGTTATTACAATCACACTCTTAAACTTCCAAGTCGAGTAATTGCTCTAACCTTATGAAATCTGTAGTTATAACTCCGCTAGTTTAACTTAAAAAACGTGCAAACTACTCCGGTTATCGCGACCAAATTCTATCCTCTAAATCACAAATTACCTAAGAATTTCATCAAGGGAGTTGTTGCAATTATACCTAATGAACTAGTTGCTACTAATTAACTGCTTTACTAACAGAGTGACAACAGAACAGTAGAGTGTAACTGCAATAATTTCATAATTCTAATGGGTATTTGCTCAAATAGAAGCCTAAATCTTTGCAATTTTCCTGAGATAATGAAGAAGGAAAGAAACTCACCATGTAAATGCACAGATAAGCTTCCCATGGGGACATAATCACAAAGCAGAAGCTTCTCATCTCTGCCATAATAGTAAGCATTAATAGGAACTAAGTTCTGATGATTCATCATCCCCAGGCTTTCAATCTTCTCCTTGAATTCCTCCTTTGAAACTTTGACATCTTTCAACCTCTTAACCACCACAGTCATCCCCATATCCAGAGCTACCTTGTAAGTTGACCCAAAAGTTCCCTTCCCCAACACCTCTGCTGATGCTTTCAACAGTTCCTCCAAATCAAAAGCACTTTCTCCTTTCCCACAGAACACTAAACTCCTCTCATTCCCAGTTCCTCCATTTCCACCACCTCCATTCTCGACCTCCGACGACAACCTCCCAGAGGTCGTTGTCTGAGCATCGCTCTGCCCATTGATCCTGATTGTCTTTCGCCACAGAAAGATCAAAATCAGAACGATGATCAATAATGCAATTGAGCTTCCTATTACAATTCCGGCGATTGCGCCGGATGATAATTTGTTCCCCTCGCCGTCGCAAGGGCTCAGTGGCTTCCCGCAAAGCGAGTTGCCTTCGAAGGCACTCGCTGGCTGATCGGAAAACTGTGTAGGGATTGAACCGTTGAGACGATTGAAAGAAACATTGAGGGTTTTGAGCGAGGGTATGTTGAAATCAGGAATGACTCCAGCGAGTTGATTCCCTTCCAAATTCAGAACCTCTAAGTTCGTGAGATTGTTGAATCCTGATGAAATCTGACCGACAAACTGGTTATGCGCCAAATTCAGGCGAACCAGACTCTGAATACTGAACAGAACCGGAGGAATCTCACTGGAAAACGAGTTCCGTTGCAAGTAGAGGTTCCGGAGGGAGCGGAGGTTAGCAAAATCCGACGGAATGGAACCGGAAAGCATGTTAGAGCGAAGAGACAGGGTTTCCAGTTGAGTCAAATTTCCAAGCCCTAGAGGAAGTTGACCGACGAGTCCAACGCCGGGAAGCCGGAGTTCAGTAACCCTCCCACCGCCGCAAGTGACGCCAAGCCACAAACACGGAGTCTGATCGGAGAGGTTCCAGCGGCGAGTCCGGCTCCGACTGCCCATCGCCTTCTGAAGCGCCACCAGCGCCGCCGTGTCGGATGCAAGGTCCGCCTCTCCAGCAGGGAAGAACATCAAAACAACAAACACCGCAGATGAAAAACACAGCCGGAGCGGATTCCGGCGCACCATTGCCGGCGATGAAGAAGAAAACAGAGGCTAATCCGGTTCTCTGATGTCGATTGAACAGAGGGGATTAAATGGGGAAGAGGGTTTTGCAAAATCCTGATAATTCGAAGGATTTTTCAAGTCAATAGAGGAATCCGAGAGGAGGAGAGGGCTCACCATTGTACAAAGACGTGTTGAAGTTGAAGTCGATAGGTACAACAAGGACATCGGTTGACCAAGTAAAAATGGAAAATCAGAGAAATAGACGACGAAGAAGATTCTCAGACATTTATGGGAAGCTTGACGGATTTCTTCCAAAAGTGGGGCCTTTCCGATCAAGAACATTGCCGTCCATTATATAACCTAGGGTTAGACCAAGAAAATTAAGACAACCAAGATTATTACTCTAATCTCCAATAATGTATTTTTTCAAAAAAAAAAAAAAAAAAAGTCTCCAATAATGTATTGAGATCTTAGTTCTATGGAAATGTTAAATATACTTATGAATAAGATAGCGATGAAAATGGAAGTTGATAGTAAAATCACAATCGAGTAGAGCTCGAGTGGATACGATACATTTAATAGGCTAAATTATAAAAAATACCTCTCAACTATGAGGTTTGTTTCAAAAATGCTCTTAACTTTGAAAAGTTTCAAAAATACCCCGTTAAATTTTGGATAGAAACCATTAGAATTTACGGTGAGATGAGGAAAAAATAAGAAGCATTTTTCAATACGGGTATTTTTTTTATTTTTTTTATTTTAAGTTCAAGTGTATTTTTTAAACTGAAACTTTAACGGTTTCCCTCCATAAATTAAGGGCAAGGGTATTTTAAACATTTTTCAAAGTTCAGAGGTATTTTTTAAACTTTTCAAAGTTTAAAGCATTATATTCTTGAAACAAACCCCATAATTCAGGGGTATTTTTTATAATTTAGCCCATTCAATATAAATGTTGGTGTAAGGTTTAATCTTCCACTCTCACTTTTGTTTTACTAAAACCAGTAAAGTTAAGTTAAAGTTTAGTCTCTTAACTTTAGGGTTTGTATCTTTGTTATCGTGAATTTTAAAAAATGTTATACGACTCTCAATTTTGTATCGAATAGGTTTTTGAATTTGAAAATGTTTAATAATTTTTCAACCATCAATTTTGTATCTAAAAAGGTGTATGAATTTTCAATTTTGTATCTAATAGATCATTGGCCTATTAGACGCTTTTTTTATTTATTTATTTAAAGAATGTAGTAGATGTAAACTAAAAAGTTTAGGGTTCCATTAAAAATAAATTTTATATTTACATTTAATACATCACTTATATTTTTGAAATATTTGAATATATTAAAGTTCAAGTAAACAGAAAATGGAAAGTTCAAGACTAAATCGATAGGAACATGAAAGTTTGGAAAGTTTAGGAAATAAACTTGTAATTTAACTATAAAATATTATAGAATTCAAGAAATTTGTACAAATTATTCATCAATATAGACCACGTGTTTTAAAAGATTCAATTTAATAGTTTTTCTTGTCTGGTTAAACCTTACAAATCATCTTTAAATCGTCTTTTTTTTTCTATAGTTTTGTTAAACTCACAAATGATTCCTAAATTGTCTTTTATTCCTATGATAATTCACATATCTTTCCTACCTTTTACTCAACCCTACATCTTTGATACCGTCGACGAAGATAATAGCCAAATAAAAAACATCAGTTCGTAGACATACAAAAATTTATGTAAGTATATTTAATACAAAAACAACATAGATTATTTGTCCTTTAATTTATAAAAATATCGACATGTTGATGGGTACGTAATTTATTTATAATTGTTGCGCATCAAATCCTTTTAAATAGATTTCAGATAAAGTAAATTTTTAGTAGTTTTACAAAATCCATGGTATATATATTAGAAAACACATAACCTTCAACAATATGTTGGGTATAAATTTGAACCTTTAACCTTTTGATCGAGAATATAATGTCTTAATCAATTGAATTATGTTCACATTTATCATAATATATCCTATATTTTTATGAAGTTCGATGTTAAAATTTTCATTGTCAAACGCACACTGATCACTATTTGATTTTATTGTATGAACCAACAATAAAAAGGGTAAAATAATGCTACAATATAATCATTTCCAATTATTTGGAATTCCTTCAAAGTATGAAATCACAAGACATACACAATTACCTCACTTGAACATACTTAATAGTCATGTAGCAATACTTCTATTTAATGAGTCGTAAATTTGAATATAATCCCTTACATTTATAATGTAGTATATTCAAAACAACACATATATATAAGTACGACACACATGAAAAATATTGTCATTTCAATGATAACATTATCAATTCCGTCTCAATAGGTTGAAATTATCTAATAATGTTTCAAACTTTATTTTTGTTGGAAGCAATTGAGTTGAGTGTTTGAGAAGCAATTCCAACATCTACTACTCATTATATGAAAACTTGGCTCTCTTGGAATTGTTAAAGGTCTTTTTGACCTGTAAAAAAAAAAAAGATTTATTTTCATGAAATATTGTAAAGTAAATGGAAATGCATGCTATCTTCAAAATAATATAGGAAAAGAAAAAATACCTTTTAATTTTAGTTGAGTTTTGAGGAAGGTGTGCATTTGGTCCCTAAATTTTCAAAATAAATCTTTTTAGTCCCGAGTTTTGATAAATATGTTTAAAAGGTTCATGAGTTTTCAAAATAGACCTTTTTAGTCCCTAAGTTTTGAGAAATAAAATAATATTAGAGACATTTTAAACCTATTTTTCAAAACTCTGGGACTAAAAACGTCCATTATGAAAACTTATGGACCTTTTAAACTTATTTCTCAAAACTCAGGGACTAAAAAGGTCTATTTTGAAAACTCAGGGACCAAACACACATATTCCTCAAAACTCAAATGACCAAAAAGGTAATTTTTCCTATAGGAAAATAATTGGCTGTATGTAGGGATCTCCCTACCTATCACTATTAAAATGTTGACAATTAGGAGAGATAAAAAAGTTTTCTTATTTTTTCTCATTCTATTTCTTAGTTGTCGAATATGTAGAGAGATCCTTACATACCATATACAACCAAGTATTATTAATAATATATTGTGTGGATATAAGAAACCTTTCTAATACCAAATACTAATATCAAGGCATTGTCTTTTTTTTTCCTTTATCAAATCAAAATTCATAGTATCTACCATAATATTTTTCATTTCAATATTGGCATAGATGAAAAATCATTTTTCTAAATATTAAAATCCACAAAGTGGAAATTATTCAAACCTATCATTAATAAGCAACGTAAAAAGTTAAACATTATTACTGCTCTAGGCCTCGAGCAAAGTACAAAGATAAAAATAATAAATAATAATAATATATGAATTTTATTTGAAAAAAAAAAACCATTGATATTAGAAACACTAGGAAAGAAAAAAAAAAAATACATGATACATATTTTTTCTTAAAAAACAAGATTTAAAATTTTCCAACTAGACAAAATCTTTGCATAATTCTTTGGTTTAAAATCACTTTTGGTCCCTAAACTTCGTGAAAGTAACAATTTGGTCCCTAAACTTTGATTTGTTACGATTTAGTCCCTGTACTTTTAATTTTGTAACAATTTAGTCCCTAAACTTTAATAAGTAACAATTTAGTCCTCATACTTTCAAATTTGTAACAATTTAGTCTTTTTTTTTTTTTAGGAAAATAACAATTTAGTCTCTATACTTTCAAATTTGTAACAATTTAATCATTGTTGCAAAAAAAAATCATCAAAGTTAAATGTCGATTTTTATTATTTAATGATTAAACTTTGTAGCTTATTAACATATTGGGTCCCAAATTAGTTTATTGATCTATCTTGGTAAAAATTTTCATTATATCTTTACATTAATTTTTCATGATAGGGACCAAAATCGTTACAAATTTGAAAAGTAGAGGGATTAAATTGTTACAAATTAAAATTGAAAGTACAGGAACTAAACTAAATCGTTACAAATCAAAGTTCAGGGACTAAAATGTTACTTTTATGAAAGTTTGGGGACTAAAAGTGATTTTTAACCTAATTCTTTTTAAATATGGTTCATAAAATCTATTTTAACTATATGAACTAAAATTATTTGAAAAAAAAAATGTAATTAACAAACTCAAATAATAATAATAATAATAATTGGAAATATAATTGGATACCTTTGAGGAGAGAAGGGTTTGTCAAAGAAAGGCATTAACTGAGCTTTGGGAATCATTTCTTTTCTTAGCAACCGAATCTCTTCCTCTTCTATCATCTATTCCATTTTCAATCAATGAAATGTCTTAAATACCCTTCAAATATATATACACATTGCAATTATAAAAAAAAAAAAAAAAAAAAAATCCAAAAACAACCTTCTGCAACTTCTCTTCTTGTTTCTTCTGTTGTTCTATCACAAATAACTTTGTTGCAACCTGAAAATTACCAATATACCACTTAACAACACAATTACTCACTAATTAAAATACCTAAATCTTTTTTTTTAGGGTAAGTTTGATTTACACACCCACACGTTTGAAAGGCATATATTAGCATTTGAACGAGTAAATTTTACAAGCCAACGAGAGTCTAGCTCAACGTCATCGACTAAGAGGTCAAAAATTTGAATCTTCATCACACATAAAAACAAACCGGCCCATTGTATTTGTAAGGGACGAGGACACGACACACATCTCCATAATGGTATGATATTGTCCACTTTGGACGTAAACCCTCATGACTTTGCTTTTGGTTCACCCAAAAGGTCTCATACCCATGAAGATACTTGTCCTTCCTTATATATCCATGATCTTCCCTTTATCTCTTTTTTTTGGACAAATAAAGAAGACACATAAAGTATAGTAGTTACCGAATAGTTGAACATGGCACGTTGGATGGCCCTTTGTTCGGTGTGCAATTTGAAATAATGTGGCCTTGTGTTTTCTTTGATAACAACCTAATTCATATGATCCAAATAAATTCAACAAAATTATGAAGAGTTAATTCCAAATCTTAGAGACTAGAAGAAAAATTAAAATACTCCTATCATGTTTATACTATTTGATTTTAGATGACATGCAGATAAATTTTTCATTATATATTAATGAAAATTAATGATAGTCTCCCTAAATAATTTTTTAATTGAAAAAAAGATAATTTACCTTGGATTTTTGGCAAAACCTCTCTTTGATATCACCTTCAGTCTAATGGGATCAAAATAAAGATGTTTCATTAGAAAGTTCTTTAATTGAAGATGTAAAATTTGAATTTCTTTTAAGAAAACAAAAAGAATCCATCATGCAAAAGAGAAAAAAGGAACTTTAAAAACGAGGAAGCGATAAGGGGTTAGATGTTTAAATCCCTCCACTCTAAATGTTGTTGAACTGACAAAGTAACTTTAAACTCAATAATAAAACCAAGTTGAAACTATCACTGTTTACCGAATTGGTACTTCAACAATGAAAATTATCAGTATTGTTTTATCAATGTTGAAAAGAATTAACATCACACCAACAATGAAGGACCAATTTTAAAATATATTAAAAGTACATGAACCAACATTGAACATTTGAAAGTAGAAAGACTAAAATGGAACAAAACTCAAAAGTAACAATGAGAACTAATTTTAAGATAGAAGTACATGGACCAAAATTAAATATTTAAAAAATACAGAAACTAAAATGAAACAAGACTCGAACCAAAATAAAAGGAAGAAAGAAGCGAATATCAACAACCTTTGAAGGAACATTTACTTGGGACATCTCCATTTTTAATATGAGAATTCTATATAATGAGAGGGAGAAGAAGAGGAAGAAAATTGAATGAGATAGCTAGCAATGGAAGTGAAGTGGAATTTATATATAATAATGGCTTAAAGAAGGGAAAAGGCAAAAAGGAAAAAGCAAAAAAGCAAAAAAAAAAGTGAAAATGTGTAGGTTGTAATATCACCACCATGGTGAAGAAAATTGCATTAGCTCTCACATATTACAAATTTACAACAACCCTTTTTGATTAAACCTCCCTCTCATACAAATTTTTGTTTGTCTTTATGTACTTTCATGTCTCTCTACCAACAATTTCAATTGAATTTTGTTTGAACTATGTATCTTTTTCCTTTTTTCAATTAAAGGTAATTACAAATGTGATATTTTCCAAAATTTTAGTTTTTTTTTTTTTAAAAAAAATAATTGATCATTCATTATTTCATTTTTTGAAACTATTAGAGTCAAGTTATCAACATGCTTTAGTTTTATGTGATATAATTCTAAATTAATTGAGTCTTGATTTCATGTTTTAGTTTTCTATTTTTTAAATTTATGCTGGTTTCCTTATTGTTTATTTATTATGGTTATTATCTTTTTCTCAAAGAAACATTTGATTTCTTAATTTAAATTAATTAAAAAAAACAAAAACAAATTTGTAAGGTCCGTTTGATAACCATTCGGTTTTTTTTTTTATTTTTATAAAATTAAGTTTATAAATGATACTTTCATCTATAAGTTTATTTGTTTTGTTATCTACCTTCTTCATGTTTTCAAAAATCAAGTCAAATTTAAAAAACTAAAAAAAGCAGTTTCGATTTTTTTTTTTTTTTTTGGGAAAAATAAACTTTTAGTCCTTAGGTTAGGTTTTATTTTGATCCTTGAGTTTATCATTTAGCCTTTGAGGTTTAGTTTTAGTTTCATTTTGGTCCATCCATCAATTTTTCCGTTAATAATTAACAGAATGTTGACGTGGAAATTTTTTATATTAAAAAATTATTTTTTAAGTTTTTTAAAATATAAATATAATAAAATAATAAAAATAGGGAAAATACACTTTTGGTCCCTGAGGTTTGGGTTAAGTTACACTTTGGTCCCTGAGTTTTCAAACTCAACAAAAATACCCTTGGGGTTTGAGATAAGGAGCACTTTGGTCCCTACCGTCCATTTTTCTGTTAAATCCCTAACGACGGCTGACGTGACACTATTATTTTAATAAAAAATTTATTTTTTTAATTTTTTAAATAAAAATATATTAAAATAATTGTTCACACGGGATTTTCGAAGAGAAAATTTAATTCGTGAAAAAAACGACTTCTTGTATATATTGATTTCTATGTATAAATAATTGTGGAATACAGTCTCTAGTTACACTCCTTTGATGTTTTCTCTCAAGGTAACTTTGATCTACAAAGTCTTCAAAAAAACTTTAATCTTCGGAGTCTTGAAGGTTTGTTCACCTTTAAAGGATTCTCCTGGATGATTGAAGTAGACTTCAGGCTTCAAGTCTTCAGTCTTTAGACGACTTCACTTCAATCTTCAAGCTTGCAGAAAAATCTGGATTTGGGTCTTCAAAGTCTTGTGGGAGGATTGGAGCTTCAATCTTCAGGATCTTGTAGAGAGCTTCAATCTTCTAAATCTTCAGGGTCTTGTATAGAGCTTTGATCTTCTGAACATTGCAGAGGCTTCAGTCTTTAGAGTCTTGGAGGAAGCTTCAAGCTTTTGAATTTTGTAGAAGCTTCGATCTTTAGAGTCTTGCAGCAGGATCTGGACTTCAATCTTCAAAATTCTTGCAGGAGGAATGGAACTTCAATCTTCAAATCTTGTAGAAGGAATGGAACTTCAGTCTTCAAATCTTGTAGGAGGATCAGAGCTTCAGTCTTCAGAGTCTTTTGAGAGCTTCAATCTTCTGTCGCCCATTCCAAATGAGCCAAGGACTCATATTTATAGAGTTTCTCAACGACTTTAATGAGCTTGGGCTTAAATTGGGCTTAGGCCCATCCATGGGCCTGGATGAATTTTTGGGCTTCAGGCCCAATTATCTTAATAACATTGGGTTTAAATTGAACCCAATTTAACCTAAACTTAATCCTACTTTAATTTAATTTTATGAACTTTAGGCTAAATTGATTTTTTTTAGGCTAAATGATCATTTGATCTTGAGTTTAATCATCGTTGGATTCGATCAAGACCGTTAACACAATTAGACGACCACAAAAGGACACGTGGCCTTTCTTATTTTGTCATAATTAATTTTGAGATATGTATTAATTCGTGACACCCCAAAATTAAATAATGACGTGGCAATTTCTAATTTGTTGGAAAATTTCTATGCCAACAATAATACAATATTATTGTTTTTTTTTATTATTTTTTATTCTTTCTCCCTCTCTCTTATTCTTCTCTTCTTCCCTTCTTCATCTTCAACCTTACTTCTTCCCTTCTTCTTCAACATGTGGCCGGCAGCCGGCGACCATCGCTTGTCAGCGGCCAGCCACCGTCGGTGATTTTTTTTTTCCTTTCTCTTCTTCCCTCATCTTTTTTTTCTTCTTCTATTCTCATTTTCTCCGACCTTTCTTTTTTATTTTATTTTATTTTTTTTACTTGACTTTGCTGGAAAATCGAAGGAGGGAGGTCATGTGGAGTGATTTTATTCATGTTACTCTTTGGATTTCTCCCTTTCGACAACAGTAATCTCGTGACGATGTATAAAAAAATCCACCGGCTGGATTTTCAAATCCCCAATTGGATTTCGAAGCCGGTTTGGTTCCTAATTTATCACCTCCTCGATCCGAATCTGAAAACGAGGATGAGCATTGAGGCGCTAATGCAAAACCCTTGGTTCAAGAAATCGCCGCAACAGAAACAGAGTAACGAGAGTCTGCTGCAATCGATGAGGGATTATCAATTGCGGAAGGAGAGGGGAATTGGGGAAATGAATGCGTTTGATGTCGTCGGGGTTATATCTGTCTGAGTTGTTTGAGACGATGGAGAAGAGGGCGGAGAGGAGGTTCACGACGAGGGCAACGGTGAAGGAGGTGGAAGAGAGGGTGATGGAGATAGGCGGGGAGTTGGGGTATGAGATGGAGGAGGCGACGACGAAGGGAGGGGCGATCGGAATGGGGAAGGGAGTTTGAAGAGCTCCATTGGAGGGGTTTGGAAGGTAAGCTTGAAGGATTTGCAGTTCCATGGCAGAGGAAGTGTAGTCTGTGAATGAATGTGTGATTAAGTTGAATAAGAATTCAGGCATGATTCAGATCCGAAACGGGCTCCCTTCCTCCTCAATTTTCTTACCTTCGATTTTCCGGCGAAGCTCAGTTAAAAAAAATTGAGAAAATGAGAAAAAGAAGAAGAAGAAAATATGAAAGAAGAAAAACAAAAAACAAAAAATTCGCCGGCAGCGGCTGGCCGCCCGCTGCCGACGACATGCTGAAGAAGAAGGGAAGAAGAAAAGGTTGAAAATGAAGAAGATGGTTGAAGGAGGAGAAGAATAAGAGAGAGAGAGAAAAAATAAAAATAAAAATATTTTTATTTTTAAAAAAATTAAAAATAATTTTTTTATTAAAATAATCGTGTCATGTCAGCCCGTTAGATTTAACGACAAAATGGATGGTAGAGACCAAATTACTCCTTATCTTAAACCTCAGACGTATTTTTGTTGAGTTTGGAAACTCAAGGACCAAAATGTAACTTAACCCAAACCTCAGGGACCAAAAGCGTATTTTTCCCATAAAATATTATTATTTTATAATCTTTTTATTTATTTCCCGCCTCTCTCTTCTTCTTCACCATCACTACCACCTTGTCGGTGGCTGGCGATTTTTTTTTCCTTCTATTTCTTTCTTCTTTTCTTCCTCTTTCTCTTCATTTTTTTTTAAAATAGAAAAGACGGGAGGGAGGAGGGACCTTCCTCCTCCTCCGTTTCCAGGTTCCAATGCAGCGAACAAATCTACGACGACGTCTCGTGGACAGATCGACGACGACGACAACAACTTCCCTAGGCTCGACGACAACTTAGTTCTGACGCACGACAACGTTCTTGTGCGGAAAGGCTCGACAACAACGTTGGGTATCAATTTTCCAGATTTGGAAACAGGGAAAAATGAGAAGGGAAAAGGGAAGAAGAAAGGAAAAAGGGAAAAGGAAAAAGAGGAAAAGAGAATAAAGAAGAAGAAGTTGTTGTGAGGAGAGGGAGGGGAAAAATAGTGAGAAAGAGAGAGGGAAAACGTTAGGAGAAGAAAAGAAGAAAGACAAGAGAAAAAGGGAAAAATAAAATTGTCGGCGGTGGCAAACGTCTGCCAGCGACAGTGATGGCTGTAAGGTTGGATTAGGGATTGAATGGTGGAGAAGGTAGATTGGGAGAAGATGGATGAAGAAAAAGAAAAGGAAAAAATAAAAGAAAAATAAAAAATAATATATATATATATATATATTAATATAATATTTTATTTTAAAAATTATAAAAATATATGTTTTTAATTAAAACTAATGTCACGTCAGCAATATGTTATTCTTTAACAGAAAAGTTGGCACAAAAACTTAAAGTGTAACGAAATCCAAACCTCAAAGGTTAAATTGTCGAGTTTGAAAACTTATGGACCAAAATGAAACCTAACCTAAACCTCAGGGACCAAAAATGCATTTTTTTTTAATTATTTGGCTAAGTATTCAAATGTGTCATTAACAAAGATGAAGATGATTGTAAAGAAAATTGGAAGAAAACAAGCATGATTTTCAAAAACCAAATGCAACAAACGAATCCTAAAAATTATGATCCTATTTGAATACTATTTGGTGCGGTGCTAAGGCACACACACTCTGACGCTCGAGTTAAAATATGGTTAAGAGCTTGAGAATGCTTAGAGAACTTAGACTGTAGTAAACAAGTGAGTATTTTTTGACGTACCTTTTCCTTTTTCAGGACATTCTATTTATAGTATCGAGTAGAATAGTGAAACGTCTGACACTTATGACTCCGATAATCCTGTCTTGATTCTCGAATCTCTTTAATTGTCGTTTGCGAATATGTAACCATCGTTGGATTTGGTCAACTATAAGGGTCGTTGACCTTGACCCTTAACTTATCCGTACTTAGACGTCTAACCTTTGACCCTTCGATGGGTTGTGGTTAGTTTAGTCCTTCCAAGGAGTGAGAGTCTAATCCTCATAGCCCTTTGGTCGACCCTACCCTCAACAATAATCATAAAAAATTCACTAACTAAAATTTAGATTTTTTTTAATACTTACCTACAAGTTTTTTTAGTTTATGATTTTGTTTGATTTTATCTCAATCAATAGATCTAGTATTGTTACTCATAAAACATTTCTTTAAGCCACAAAATGGGTTTGGGTATATGGTAGCTTAAATATGTCAAAATGAACACAACTCAATGGTAATTAGCATGTACCTTAGACCAAGAGGTTAGAGGTTTGAATCCCTTCATCCCCAAATGTTGATGTACTAAAAAACCTAAATTAGAAAAATGTTCATAAAATAACTAATAAACTATACAAGATTTTTTATTTTATTTTATAGTTCAACAACAATGTGATGTGAGGATTTTGAACATCTGACCTTTTTGGTTAAGTAAATAATGTCTTAATCAATTGATCTATATTTAAGTCGATATACAAAGTTCAACCTACCCAACATATAAAAAAATCAAGTATATAAAATCCAAATCCAACTATAAATAAAAATGTAGAAAGCTAATCATAAAATCAAGTAAAAATAACATTCAAATTAAACTTAACAAGAAATTGTCTAACTCCAACTAAAAAGCACCCAATCCACTACAAAATATTCATAATCCATTAACTTGATAGTATTTTGATGTCAACACAATGAATGCTTAATTGGTCAAGACATCACTTACTTTCTTATCGAAATCAACTTAGAATTTTCTCAGGTTCAATTTTACTCAACTAAAGGTTTAACATTAGAAATAAATAAAATATTTCCTCCTAAATTTACACATAATTAGGGTTTGATTGCATTTTGGATAAAGGTTAGGGTTTTGGCATTTTATTATTAGAGTCAACCGCACGTCAATATGGTTGGTTAGCGTCCGAGACTCCGTACTTTAACAACCAATCAAATGACATTCTATCTTTTTTCACAGTTTCACTTATTTATTTATTTTTACCAATTAAACCAATTATTTAGATTTCTTAAAATTCAAGAACACTTTTTTTCTTTTTTTTTTTTTTTTTTTTTTTTTTTTTTTTTTTTTGTTTCCCTTTACCTTCTCGGAATTGTGGAAATTAGCATTTTTCTTGTAGTAGGGTAAAATTGTAGTTAGAAAGTGTTTGCAAAAGTTGGAATTTTGTGGATTGAATAGTTGTGTTGGTTGATTCGTGTTAACTTTTTATAGAAATAAACTCTTGTCTAGTTTGTAGGTGTGATATTATCTATTTTATGCTTAGTTCATTTCGTGAGAATGTATAGTATATTTTTATAGTAATATTTATAAAATTTTAAACTTCGTTAACTATTAAGAATATAAAAATATACAACATTCTTCAATTTTTTGCCCGACGTTTTAAAACTCTTTAATATGTATCTATATACACACACACACATATATATATACATACCGCATACACATTTCATTCAGATTAGGGTTTCATTTTCGTTCGTCTTCAAAGCCTTCATCGCCGATGTTGTTCGTCTTCATTTTCGTCTTCTTCTTCTAGAGCCTTCGTTCGTCTTCAAGAGCCTTCACCGTCGCGATGAATATAAAACGACGACTGCCCTAATTTTTTAGTTTGATTTAAGTCTCATTTCTCTATACTCGTCCCTCTCTTTCTCTCTGTCCGGGTGTCAGATTCAAGCTTCTCATATGCATAATACCGCCATTGGAGCACCACGACTCACGTTCTCATCACATTGGTCTCCATTTTTCAACGACCATTTCTAACTCTCCATACTCAGTTTTGCAGGTTCTTTCCCCTCGCTCACCATTGATTCTCTGCTTTCTCCTCTTTCGACTGGTACGATTGAAGCTTTCATCTCTAATTTCTTCGATTTATGCCCTCATTGATGATGATAACCTCTTCCTCCTCCTAATTTCAGTAGTTCCCTACCTCCGGACCCAGATTCCAAATTTTGGATGGGCCCTATTTTGGCCCACGACCTTTTGTCAAGCTTCATTTAAGTCGTCGTCGTGGTCTTCATCTTCGTCTCCTCGTCTTCGTCTTCTTTTCTGTATGGTTTAAGTCCCCTTTTTGGTTAATCGAATGATTTAGGGTTTCTGTTGTTTTTGTGTTTCCCTTGATCCTGACTGTATGATTGAAAGATTTTGTAATTTTCTTGGAGGTGGTTGTTCTGTTTGTTGACTACAATTACATAAATTGTTCTTCATTCACTATGAGAAGATTGTAGGATTGTTGAAGCGTGAAGTTTATGGGTCTAATTTGCTTATGTTTTGATTCTTTTTTTGTGTTTCCCTTTTTTTTTTTCTCTCACACTACAAGAAAATTTGTCTTTTCCGACGAAATTTCTCCCGATGCTCAAAAAAGGCGTCGCCCGAAACACTAAGTCCCGACGCCTATATTACGAGTCGGGCGATAGCCCCTCTCCTTACGCCATTTTGTCATTCCTGACGCCTATTGTTGGTCGTTGGGAATAAAAAAGGTGAAAATTAAATTGATGTTAAATATCTCTCGATGCTACTATTTACAGCGTCAGTAGTCAAACTGATGCCGACGCGTTTATCCTACCGTCGGGAAGACGAAAATTGAAAAAAAAATGTGAAAATTGGGGAACTCTCGACGCCATTAGTATGGGGCCTCGAGAAAGAGGGTAACTCCCGACGTCGCTTTAGGTAGCGTCGGGAGAAGGTCGTTTAAATCCCTAAATCGAAAAAAGTCCCCTCATTTTCTCTTCTTCATCCGAAAGTCGCCCACCCTCGTCTGTTTCGCCCCCTGCGCACCAAATCTCCCGTGCCGACGGTTCTCCTTCGTCGTCGTCGTCGTTTATCTCTCGCCGCCGCCGTTGTTTTGCTCGTGCTTTCGCCGTCGTTCCACTCCGTAGCCATCGTCTTTTCTCGCTTCAACAGGTTCGCTTCTTCTTCTTCTTATTTATCATGAACGCATAATTTGATCAATGATACACCCTTACTTTTCAGTTATTTAACTTAATCTTTTTTTTAACTAGAAAAATTTATTTAATCACCATTGCAGTTAGAGCTTCTCATACTGTGGTTTGTCCATATGCGAGAGGTGAAACCTGGTATCTACGTCACCTACAATGGCGACTATTTTGACTGGCCATTCCTTGAAAGCAGAGCAGCATATCATGGATTTAAAATGAGTGATGTATGTCCTTTGTTTTCATTAAATGCCACTTTATTTGGAGAAATAGCTTCAACTACTAAATATTATCAGTTTGAAAACATAAGTTATTTCCTTGGATGATGTTTACTAAAACATGAGTTTTGCTATTCTAAGTTTACAGTGACTTATTTTGCTAAAAAGTTATGTCTTAGTGCAGAATGCTATATACAGTGCTTTTTGCAAGTTTTTCAAGATTTAATTGCATTCTTACAGTTGTGGAGCTTTCTTTTTATCTTTGCGTGATTAAGAATCATTCATGATATGCTTGGAACCTTTAAATGTGGTTGTTGACTTTTTTCTGCATCTTCGATTTTGGGAGTACTAGTATGATTGTTTCAGCAATATGGCATTTGAACTTATTTTGTGTATATGTTCTCGTGCACATTAACCTTTCATGTTATATGAGTATTTTGTTTCAATTTTTTATGAACTCTTATTTCTAAATATATTATCATAAACGCATAATTTGAACTATCACTCAATTGTCAAATGATATTTAACATTTGGTTCAAGATACTTTGAGAGACTATTTTGAACACCATGACTTAATTTAATAACTATAACTCAATTGTCAAATGAAATTTACTTTGCATTTAATTTATAAAACATAAAGTTTTGATCCCTCTACCCCACGTCCACATAAAGGAACTTTCATTTGCATTTAATTTATAAAACAAATTTACTTGCTTTTCTATTTTTGATCTCTAAGCTTTGAATATCTCTAATTTTTTTAAATGTCATTTTGGTATGTCTTTTGCATTTAATTAAAGTTCTAATAAGTCTAACACTCACCATTTGCATGTTCTTCCTAATTAACTATTTGGTTTTATAAATGCATTGATTAAGTTAAATCTATCCTATGAGAGACGTTTATGATCAAAACTATCCTTGAAGGCAAAACTTGAGCAATCAGAAGCAAAGATTATCCAGGTGGAATCAATGGTTGAGGAAGAGAGGAGTGCAAGACTTGAAACGAAAGCTGAGCTAGAAAACTTGAGAGGAATGATCCAACAATTCATGTCGTCACAAGGAGGAGAAACATCGAAATATGTATGAACTTCCTCATTTATGTAATAAACATATGAGGGGTGGGTGATATATATATATATAGTGTTGAGAAACTTTGTATGTGGTTATCCTGCAGTTATGGTAGCAACTAAGTTTGTTTGTTTTCTTACTTAATTATTTGATGTTAAGTGGTGAGGGGTGGGTGAGAGTTGAAATTGGTTGGTCTCATTTCTATATATGTTTCTAAGTTTGTTACGGTGTTGGAATTCATGTTGTGTTGTTGAGGGATGGGTGAGAGATATATATATAACTAAGTTTGTTTAATCAATTGCTTATGATTTAGTGTTGAGAAACTTTGTATGTGGCTATCCTGCAGTTATGGTTCCATGTTACGTTTAAGATTAGTGGTGAGGGGTGGGTAAGAGTAAGTAAGGGAGAAAATTCATGTTGGGTTGTTGAGGGGTGAGTGAGAGATTCATATAGCTAAGTTTGTTTCATTTGGTTAAGGTCTAGAGTTTATTTATTTACACGTATTCGTTTCATTTGTTTGCTTCATTTGGTTAAAGTGTAGTTCTTGATCAAAAGTTTGTTATCTCATTCTTGAAACAAACTTAGTCAAGTTTCTATATATTATCTAAGGTTTGTTTTGGTCTTGAAATTCATGTTTAAGTTGTTGAGGGATATATAGCTAAAGATTGTTTTAGTTGTTTAAAGTGTTTATTTCATTTCATTAAAGTGTAGTTGTTGATCGGGGGTTTTCTATATCGTTCTTTGTTTCTTTTGTAGGGCCGAGGGATGATTTTGACTTTTGAAAGATCAAGCTCTTTTGTTTTTTGGTTGACGATGTAAGAGCTACAATCTTGAAGCCTGACTAAGGAACTTTGTTAGGATTATGCTCATTTTTTCTTTTTATGAAGTTTATGTGTATTTTGAACTTGATTAAAGAACTTTGTTGTACAAATAAATATTTATTACATTTTGAGTGCAATTTGTAATATTTCGAATGAAATATTTGTAATATTAGAATGGAAATATAAATATTTGAATGCAAATAGTAAATTTAATAATGTAAACAATTTTCAGGTAATATTTCGAATGAAAATACGAATATTTGAATTAAAAAGAATTTGGAATGAACTCCCGGCGTATTGAAAGCGTCGGAAGATACCTCAACTCCCGACGCAATTGCACATCATTCCCAATTTAATTGGTTTCATAGAATTCCCGACGCTATCATAATAAGCGTCTGGATATATGGTATCTCCCGACGCTAGAAACTTAGCGTCGCAAGCGGAAGCTTCCCGACGGTTTTATTTTGGCGTCGGGAGATATGGTATCTCCCGACGCTTAATAAAATGACGTCGGGAGTTTCCGGACTAACCCTATCGTCGGGAGTTTATGGAAATGTCGACGGTCACAGTTTCTGCGTCGGGAGATCAAGCCCCGACGAGGATCTCCCTACGGTTTTGTCGACGTATTGTTTAGCGTCGGGAGAGGTTTTCCCGACGCGTTTTGGCATTTCTCCCGACGCTTTTCGATGTCGGGAGAGACTGTTTTTCTTGTAGTGTCAAGAGATATTTCTGTTTGAGTGTTATCATGGTTATTTTTTTCTTTCTCTTGCTCGATCATTTGGTATCATTAACATTTGTTTTGGCTCCATAATAATGTGGAAAAGGAAAGAATTTGAGAGTAATTCCAGGAAAAAAGACCCAACCCGTTTCTGGTCGCGCTGAATCGGGTCGAGTCAGGTTTGGTCGGTTTTTCCGTACAACCGACCCGATCCGAAAAATTCACCCCTAACAAAAACCAACAAAATTTGTTCTAAATTCATGTAAAAAAATGTAAATGGAATAATGATGTCATATTTAAAAGATATTATGTTATATGAGTTGACATTATCGTATGGTCAAATAATCATTTACTCTTTTCAATTTAACATATGATTATATGATACTTCACTTGTCACACATACTGTCTTTATATTCTACACTTTTAGTGTCTTCATGATGAACAAGAGAGAAAAATGAGATATGAAGTGTTAATGTGATAATATCTTATCGGGATATGTATGGGAGAAGGGGAGGATGTGAGCATTTGAATCTTTAAGGTCCCGTTTGATAACCATTTCATTTTTTGTTTTTAGTTTTTGAAAATTAAGCCTACAAATACTACTTTTACTCACAAGTTTCTTTGTTTTGTTATCTACATCCATCCCTTTCTTTCAAAAACCAAGTCAAATTTTGAAAACTGAAAAAAGTAGTTTTCAAAAACTTGTTTTTGTTTTTAGAATTTGACTAGGAATTCAAATGTATCATTAGCAAAAATGAAAACCATTGTAAGGAAATTGGGAGGAAACAAGCATAATTTTAAAAAACCAAATGGTTATCAAACGGGACTTAACATTTTGGGAGGGAATAACGTCTTTATCTAATTAAATTACATTTAGGTTAAAAAAGAACCATAGACTCTACCGTAACTTAAAAAGTTCTAAGTAAATTATGAGTTTGGTGAATTTCAACATCTTGCTTGGAGTATTTTTAAGAATTTCACCATTCATATTAGGTTGCACCAACATTTGGTAATATATGAAGCAAGTTTAAATGAGTCAAATACGGGTCGTTTGGAATACTTTCTAGTTTAAATACGTTTGAAAAAAAATATTTTCAATGAAATGTTATTATCTCTTACATTTTTTTCAAAAGTACTTTAAATAATAAATTTGTTTGATTGCACTATATTCAAAAGTGATTTTATTAATTATAGATTTGTTTTTATTTTTTTATTGCATATTTTGAGGATTTTTAATTAATCATTTAAAGCCATTTTTGGACAATTCATCTCTAATCTATCAAGTGTTTATTCAAAAAGAGTTTTTAAATTGATTCATTTTTTTAAGCACTTTTTATTTATTAAGATATATATTTTTTTAAAATAAAAAACCACATTTCATCCCATAAAATCACTCTATACTAAACATAAAATTATTTATTTTCCAATCCTTTTTACAGAAGACTTGACTTTGTTAAATAGCCGTTTTTTTTCACAAGTGATTCCAAACACACTAATAAAGTAATTTGAAAGAAAAACTTTTACAAAAATAGTTTGAAGTAAAAAGCAATAAAATTGTGCATAACCTAAGAGGTCATTTTGTTTTATATATATATTTTTTCATTTACTAAAAGAAAATATATATAGAGATAAAAATTTGAATTTAGACTTTTGAGGAGCTACTCAATCGAATTTATATTGACACACATGGAAGTTAACCTCTCATCATCCCAACTTTTTTGTGTATACTCTCGATGTGAATTTTCATCGCTATATTATTCTTTTTATGTGAATGTTTAGTATATTGTAAGGAAAGTGAGATTTTTTTTTATACATCAATCACCAAATTTTCTCAACTTTAACTTGGCCTTCTTTTTTTTCAAAAAAAAAAAAAAAAAAAACTTGGCCTTCTTTATCTACCTATTTTTTTACAAAAAAACTCTTAATCTCTTTAGCAAAAAAAGCCCAAATAACAAACAAAATCCCAAAAACTTAAACTAGTAGAGCAACATAGTTTATCAACAATGTGATATTATAATTTTGAGTAGAAACTTTCAATTTTTTTTTTTTTTTTTTTTTTGAGTAGAAAGCATTTTTGACCAAACAAAAGTACTTTAACATTTCTAAAACCATCACGTCCATCACATAAAACTTACAATAAAAACAAAAACATATCCCTACTACATGTCCCAAAATTTCCACACCAAAAAACTTTTCAAAGTGGAGCAATAATAAATTGGATACATACTCTCGACTAAGAGGTTAGAGATAAACTCTAAAACGTGGAACGATAATAAGTTGGGCTGGGCTATTGATTAGAAAGGCCCAATCCATAAATTCTGTATAGGCCCAAGACAAACGCATAAGGCCCAACAGTCCGAATATGCGCCGAAGATTCGTCTAAATCTAAAATTTTAAATACAACAAAGTTATCTTTAAAGAAGAACCCGAAACCCAATCATCTCCACTGACCGTCGCCGGTTGGGAGCAGCGTTATAAAAGCCCTAACGATTGCGTCTTCAAAGTCCTTTCCTTCGGTTCGTACGGCAAGATTTCCTCTCTTTGCCGTCTTTCCCTTTTCCGTTCGACTTCAGACAATTTTAACTTCAGGTTAGGGCTTTTCTCTTCCCGCTCTCTCCACAGTTCCGCTGCTTGATTTCATTTCCCGCCGGTATGTGTTTCTTGCGATTGGGTTTTGCATCTTTTGGGTTTATCGTTTTTGAGATCGTCAATCGAATTTTGAATCCGGGTACTTCGAAGATTGTTTATATCTGGGGTCAAGTAGGCTTGGTCCATAGAATTGAAGGAACTTTAGCAATTGGCTACGTGATGGGGATTTCTATTTTCAACCTTTCGCCTCTTCCTACTTTTTTTTTTAAAATTTTTTTTTTACTTTGATTATTAATTTGGTAATCCGACGGTGCATTGTACTCATAGTCGTTTGAAATCCTGCACTTATCATCTTAGATTGGTTTTTAGCCTTGTGGCATCATTGTTTTACTTCTTCTTTAGTCGTTTAAAGATTTGAAACTCCTTTTTTTGGTTATGATTTTACTAAATACTGGGCCAGGAGGTGGATTGTTGTTGAAAGGTTCAGTGTTGCCGTACAGTCGGGAACTTGTCTTGGGAGTGTGTGCCTGTGGAGGCAAATTCAATTACTTAAGTTGTTGAAATTGAACATGGGAATATTGTAGCGGAAGTAGAAGGCTTTTCTGCTTTAAAATCTTATAGCTGCTTGTAATATGGAGAACCTAAAAGTCAAAACAAGAAAGTGAATGAAGGAAGCCCATCAGTTCAATGTCACTTGTGGAAAAGAGACATTCTTTTGTAGGTGTCTTTCGTTGTTGGTTCCTTCTTTAGAATCTTTTTGTATGCAGACTATGTACGGTTCTTATATGCTATCAGATGAGAGTGACTGCAATTTGTGTTTTTCTTCACCAGACCATTTTTAGACTTGCTGTTAAAAGTATCATTTTATTATCTTTTAATTTCTGAATTTGTAATGTAGTTGTATATTCTTGTCCCTGCAGGTAGATGTCTAGTTGATAACCCATAAATGGAGATAAAGACTTGCGGGAAGCCAATTGATTCTTTGCTGGAGAAGGTTCTATGTATGAATATTCTGTCTTCTGATTACTTTAAGGAGCTTTATCGTTTGAAGACATACCATGAAGTGGTCGATGAAATTTATAACCAAGTTGATCACGTCGAGCCATGGATGACTGGGAACTGCCGTGGTCCTTCAACAGCATTCTGCCTTCTGTACAAGTTTTTCACCATGAAGCTTACGGTGAAGCAAATGCATGGGCTGTTAAAGCACGAGGATTCTCCTTACATCAGATCGGTAGGTAGAATCCTTTTGACCTTTAATTATCATATTTTATAAAAAATTGACATAATATATTGTTGGTATCATTTATGTCATGTTACCATTAACTGTTGTTTATACTCGCTTTGTGGATTTCTTATTACTTATTTTTTTTTTTTTTGGTAAATAGTATAATGGAAATGACCATTGCCCTTCACCGCCCCTTTTTTCTTTCTTTTTTCCTCTTCTTATACTTTCTTCTCCTTCATTCCTTCTCCTTCTTCTTCTCTTTCCTCTTCCTCCTTTTCTTCTCTTCTTTCACGTTTAGAAGAAACAAAAAGATATATAATGGACATGACAGCTTGCTCTATCGATTTTAAAAGAATTAATATTCTCCAATGTTACATGTACTTTTACGATCTTTATTGTGATTTGAAAAAAATATTAATATATTATATGTAGTTTGGAACTTTGATTAATAATGTACAAGTTGGATCAAATACAGCTGTTATTATTATTATTTTTATTATAACAAATCAAACTTTCATTAAGAAATATGTAAGGATGTACAAGGACATACAAAAAACAAGCCCCACCAATGAAAAGACCCTAAAAAAACTAACTACAAGAAGGGGTCCCAATCCAGAAGAACGAGCCTCAACATGTAATTACATAAGGCTAGATTAGCAGACGCCCAGATCAAATATAGCTGTTGTAAATAGTTTAGTTTAATATGGTAATTTAGTTTATGTCACTGTAATGAGGATGGTCAGAGGTAGATTTTGAAGTGTATTCTTGAAGGTTTCTGTTTCCTGTAGCATGTAATTTTCTTGTGGGCATCTTAGAGCATAATTAAATTCTTTATCTTCTCAACATATTTACATTAAATGCATTTCGGCAAGATCTTTGTTGATAGTAGGTAGTGATCCATGGATCATTGAAGAATCTGCATTGCTATTTGTTTTTGTTTTGTTATTTTTTTTGGTTATCTCTCAACGTTGGAGTGGTTAATGAATAAACATCTTATTTTTGTAGGAATTATGTCATTGTCACCTAGAAAAGACTACTATGCTAAACTAGTTTGCAGTTTGAAAATAGATTGGAGACTAGCTCTTGGTATATTTATACGTTTAGGTTGCTCTCTTTCTAAGTCCTACCTTTATTCCATCTTTTCAATTTTGTCCTTTATGGTCTGATGGTTCTGTTGTACAGAAACCAAATTGGTTCTGGACATAAACATGGCTCTTTATCTCTCTCCCTATATAGAAGGGAAAAACAGTCACTTGGCTGAAAATTTTCTTCTGCCATCAAGAATTCCCCAATTCCCTGTTAAGAAGATTACTAGAGAAGCTTTCCAACTATCACTAAACAGAATAATTACAAGATCTGAGCCAAAAAGCTTGATCCTTAACTATGAAATAAATCAAGTAATTATTTTCATGAGGTTTTCTACATTTTCCTTAAAAATTTTTGTAGGTTTTCTTAGAGAAGTGTCATTAACCATCTGTTTTATGCTGATTCTGTACTAAACTAGTCGAGTGTTGAGTAGTATTATGTTGGGTCTAATTGAAAAATTAAGTTTCCTAAGTAGAAAAGCATTTTCAAGAAATGAAGAATTAATTATTTGAAAGAACAGCATCAAACATAAAATCTGAACTGCTGCTAAAATAATACTGAATGAAAATAGTATTTATGGAATGGCTTACTATTAATCGAAGTTAACCCTAAGTTCGTGAAAATGATCAAGATCACTTTTTAAAGTGGTCAAAATCACCAATGCATATGCCCTGAGAGCTATTGTTTATCATGAATTTTAGAATGATGAAATTCCGTATGCAATAAGTTAGAATGGTTGACTACTTTTAAATTTCCACTTGAACAATTTCAACTTTTACTGTGAGAAGAAAAGTTCCTCTTTTTGGCTTGCAATCGTACTGCAGTCAGGCTCCCGTTCTCATTCAAATACACAATTTAAGCAAGTCTTCAATTAGGAACACAGGTCTCCTCTCTCTTTCTCTCTCTCTCTCAAAATTATTGTTCTGAGTTGATGATGTTTGTGCTTTTATTTGGATTGCGATTTATGAATGGACTTTATTGGGAATGTTGGTGAGAATTCCCCGACTGGAGTAGTGATTATTTAACACCCCCCTCCCCCCCTCCCCCCCATCACCACAAACACCATTTTCATGTTTTATTAGTGACTTTCTTATGGACGGAAAAGATGATATCAGAAATTCTTTTTGAAATCTTCTCTTACGCTTGTCTTTGGCCCTTTATGCTAGTTCCTGCAGATTATTGTATTTCTTTAGTTTTTAAAAACTGTCTGATACATGCATATGCTTGGTAACATTCTTGCCTTGCTCACCAGATGTTATGAACAAAGGATGAGCCTTGTCACTTTGGGTAGCTGTGTCCTTTCTCACACTATAAATTAATAGTGCCTTTGGTTTGCTTTGCAGTTATCTAAGGTTTGAGGTGACCTTTTTTTTTTTCTAAAGATACTGAGATTATTTCAATCTGTTGGGTTTAATTATCTGTATTTAATATTCATTGATTACAAATCGGTTTTTGTATGCCTATTGCATCTTCTTTCCATTTAATATTCTTAAGAAGGTCAAATTACATAAAAGAAATTAATGTGGTTACTTATATTCTTGCATGCCTCCTTTTCTTGATAATTTTCCTTCTTATCTTATAAATATATGATGCCCTTAGTTGTCCGATGTTTTAGAAGCTATGGTCTAGCTGTATTATATAGATTTGGTTCTGCAATGATTTGATGTTATTTCTTAAATTAAAATTTCCAGATTGGATTCCTCTACTTGAGATACGTTGCAGATCCGAAGACTCTCTGGAATTGGTTTGAACCTTATGTCAAAGATGAAGAGGTATGTGATGCATATAGATGCTTGATTTTTTATTTTTTATTTATTTATTTTATATCATTATGAGGAAAAGCAATACAGTTAGCATCCATGTGTTTGGCTTAGAATTTCCTTTAATGTGACCGTAAGTTATTTTCCGTCCTTTGTATCATTGTCTATGAAGCACGGATACGTGAAAATGGGGGGAGAATCTGTGTCGGACACGCGTCGGACACGGATACGTCCGGACACGCGCTAGACACGTGTCCGACACGCAAATTTGCGTGTCCTATTTTTTTTTTTTTTTTTTTTAATTATGGACACGCCGGGACACGCCAACGGACACGCACGCTGGGCTAAAAAAAAAAAAATACAGAAACCCTACTGCCTACCCCTTTCTTTCAAAAACAGAGCTTCACGATTTCTTCTTCCCTCCGGCGCCGTCAACCATCTTTGCTGCCGCCGTCTTCGCCATCGTCGCTCCTAGTAGCTCCAGAAGCCGCCGCTATCTTCTCCAAAGTTGCAGTCGAGAGTTGCCCACCCACCCACCCACCTTTTTCTTCTCCAAGTTGCGGTCTTTTTCTTCTTAAGTAAGTTTAGGTTAGGGTTTGTTTCTGTTTGTTTTTTTTTTTAAACTCTTTTTAACTTAAAAAGGCTTAAGATTTAAGCCACAGGCCCAACCCAATTAAATTAAAGAGTCTTTTTGAATTTTACAAAATGGAAGGTTGAAATTAAAAAATAAAAAATTATATATGTGTATACTAAAACAAATTTTAAAAATTTGTATATATACTAAATTTTTTTTTTTAAAAAATATATATACTTAAAAAAAAAAACAACGTATCCTCAACGTATCCGTATCTTAGTTTTTTAGAAATTGACGTATCGCCGTGTCCTATCGTGTCCGTGTCCGTGTCCCGTGTCCGTGCTTCTTAGATCATTGTTTTCTGCTGCCTTCAGTGTAATTTTGTTGATAATTGATTAAACATAGACCTATTTTCAATATTATTGAAAGGTCATATATGCTTGTGAAGCATGGTAGGTGATCAAATTTGAATTTGAGGCTGTTGATACTTTCTAATCCAGTAATTACTGTGTTCTTTTAATTGATTTTGTACTGCAACCCCTCCTTTTGGAATGCGTTTATGTAACCCACTCCTTTTGGAGGAAGGACACGTTGTCCCTTTGTCTGTTAGGCAATTTTGGCTGGATTGGTGCTTTCTGTATGACGCTTTATCTCTTTCTTATCAAAGAAGAGAAAAAAAGGATTTCCTACCGCAAGTCTAAGAAGTAGGAAAAGGAAAATTCCATTTGCTATAATAGCTCACAACATTCTGCCCCACTTGCATAGTAAACAACACATGCCCTAGTTGAATTCAGATCTTGTTCCTTCAATAGTGGAAGAGAACACAAATATTGGGACTCCTTTCTTTTACTCCTTAGTAATTATTCAAATGGATCACTTTGTTTGTAGTAAAAGAAAGAGAAGTCGTTGACAGACATAGGACCTAGTTTTGTATTCTATTTTTCATTATGCTTGAGATCATTATAACATGTAGATGTGAAAGGTATATTTTTTTTTCGAAGCTGGAATTGTGATCTAACACCCACATGATAGGTTATGATCTAAGGAAATTCAAAACTAGTATTAAAGCTTTTCCTAATTTAAAGATGGTCTATGTTTCCTCACAAAGCACACTTATTTATTTATTTTTTTATACAAAAACCATCTTTCATTGAGAATAAATGAAAGAATACAAGGGCATACAAAAGCACACTTATTATTATTGTAGGCAATTACCGGGATAAGTTTTATTGGTCTCTTATTGGCGTTGATTCTTTTAAGATTGAGAGACTAAATTAATATTTGATATCTTCTTGGGCACTTTTGGTTTTGAACGAAGATTAGTGAATAAACCAGAGGGTTAAGCTTCCACCCTCCTTTTGAATTTATTTCTTTTCTTGGATTGGACAAAAATCTCCAAGAAATTCAAGAAGTTCAAGAAGATAAGAACACTAACCATCTGGTTACCTCCCTTGTGGAGCTGACTCCTAAATTTCAGATACCAAAGACAATTTTGGAAATTCAATATTCTCTTCGTGGGAATATATGTTGCATGTTTACGAGGTTTGTGATCCCATCTTTTGGTCGGGCTAATTTCTTTCCACTCTTACTAATAAAACTGGCTCCAAGAGAGAAATGTTTGGCTCCCAAGTCCCAAAATTGGTGGGGACGACCAAGAGATTAAAGTCCCATCCTGTATGAAGAAGGATGTTATTGGTCAAGCTGTGTATTATACTGTTTTATCCTGAAGATGGAAGGAGATATTTGGATGAAGTCTGCATGTGTAAAACAGGTTATCTTGATTTCGTATGTATCCCAGTGCCCATGATGCCAATTTTGCAGAGAGCTTTGACAGGAACACTGGTGCTTGGTCTTTTGGTTTCATATGGAACTTCAATGAAAAAGATAAAAGTTAATACCGGAAATTCAATTCAAACAAGACTCTTACAATGGCTTTTTATCCATTTAAGTGTGTATTACAATGGCAACTTATTGCTTTTCTATGTCTGATTGTATCTTATTTTTTTGAAGATATGGAAAGAGAAAAATAGATGGATTTCAAGTATAGGAATGGTATGGATTAAGTGAGATTTGGAAGTACCCATTATTTGTCGTCTCCTTTTGGGCCTTTCCAGTGCACACCCTTTTCTGTGCCTATATTCTTTTATTGTTTATTCCAACAATTTGGGGCTTTTGCTTTTAACCTCTATACAATCAAGCTTTTTTCAGAGGGTTTCTGGTTCGTCCATTTGTTATTTTGTAGTCTGCTTTTCCCCTTCGATCAAACAACAGACAAAAAGGACTTCTTCCTTAAAATTCCATGATGTTTTGCATGTTTTCATTTTTAATGGATTTAATTTAATAAGAATCTAAAGCTATAAATTGCAATAAAGGAACTAACAGATTTAATGTGTTTCAGGAATTTTCACCAGGATCCCATGGGCGAATGACTACAATGGGTGTTTATGTCCGTGATTTGCTCCTTGGACAGGTCAGGTTATATATCGACATCTCTCTTTAAATATCATGTTTCTTGGTTTCTTACCAAAAAAAAAAAAAATCATGTTTTTTGGTTAAATCTTTCTTTTTCTGTTTAAGCTTCATTGCGTCAAAAACTTAATAAATTGTATGTGTATATACAGTTGGTATGTGAATCTTGTGCAACCTGCTGTTGACATTTCTCTAGTGTTTAACCATGTGATGGAAGCACTGCGTTGTTGGAGCTTTTCTTTTTTCTTTTTTGGGAACTGATAATCCTGCATAAGCTCTCTCATTGCAGTTTCCGGATGTTAAATTATCATGGTTGGAAGATTTTAAGAATTATATATATATAGAGAGAGTATAATAGAGTCAACGACTTTCATTAAGAGTTGAGGAGGTGCAAAAAAGTTCAGGAAAAGAACCACAACATAACGACAGTAGACCCCTCCCTCATTTAAGTTATTAGGAAACTCTTTTTTGACATTAAAATATCTTATAGTTCGTTATCATGGTGATTTGAAGCCATGTTCTCTGTTTTAGAAGGTGCTTCTAAGCTTTGAAGGCAATGCACATCCAAGGTGAAGTTGACTTCACAACTGTGCCTTTGGTCTCTCTATCTCTCTCTCTCTCTCTCTCTCTTCTAATGTTCCCAATATTTTCTTAACGTTCCTTGTATAACCTTTTCTTTTAGTTCTATTTCCCACTAGAGCTGCCCCTTCATGAACTTTTAGAATCGTGATATGGAAAAAGTGTTGGCTTAGATCTAACTATTCATTTTTCTCACTTTATTTCAAAGTCCAAATCACGAATGAAAAATTTGCTAGGAGTGTTCTTGAAGTAAAGTAAATTTATCATTTGGATTCAATTATCTCTCTTATAGTGTATGGTGAAAAGAGATGAATCAAGTGTATATGATGAATAAAATAAAACATGAGAACTGGGTTTTACTTTTATCACATTGTTGTTATCTAAAACGTGTGATTATTTATTATTATTATTATTATTTTTTGAGAAAGAAACAAAGAACTTAATTCACAAAAGCCACAACAAAATACAGCCAAAGGGTAGAAGGATAAGGCATCCCTCCTCCAAAAGAAACTACACAAATTCCTTCCAATGAAGGATAATCATGGCAGCAGAGTAATTACAAAAATTCCTCTCTAAAACGTGCTGACTATTGACTTCACTAAATTGATGATTGAGGGCATGAATTGGAGGCAGCCCTCAAAACCCTCTCTTTGTTCAGCCTATAGCTGCACAACTATTTGAGAATAGAAGGAAAGAACTGAAATGTTGTGTTTTAATGCTTTATCTGTAGAAAGCTGTTGCAAATCTTGATATCTATGTATGGGTTTGCATTTGGCCAAGTGAGGGGAATGATCATTAAGCTTTTATTTGTGTCCTTTCAGCTTTTAATCGGCAATAAGTGTGTTTCGTATGTTGTCTGTTGATATTTAAGTGATTGCTATTGTGTTGGCCAACAGGGTGGAATGATAATTATGCTACATGTTTAAACTGGCACATTACCACATATCTGTTGTTTTTTTAACTATATTGTTGTTGTTATTATTTTAAATCCTTGTCTTTGTAGTTAAAAAGTACCCACATTATGTTCATTGCAGTACTACTTCGATACCCTTTTCCCTCGTATTCCAGTTCCTGTCTTGCGGCAAGTTGTAACTAATCTTGAAAAGTTGAAGCTGCCCAGCAAACATTCAGGTGTGACAGGGGAAACCCATCGAATGGGGTCTGAAGATACGGCACGGCGGCCACCTTCTGTAAAAGCTTCACTTTCAGTTTCCTTTGGACAACGAGCCCCACATCGTGCCTCAACTAGGGACTCATCCCCAGTTCGTCGTACACTACCACCATCAGCTAATGACAGAGATAACAGTGATGATCTTCGAAGATCTCCAAGCAGTCGCCGTAGTCAAAGTCGTGAACATCCAGATAACAGGGAGAGGAGCAGGGATAGAGACTACGACAGGGAGAGGAGCAGGGATAGAGATCATGACAGGGACAGGGGAAGGGATAGGGACCGAGATCGAGATCGTGATCGGGACAGAGAAAAGTATAGAGATCGGGAGAGGGACCGAGATAGAGAACGAGAGAAAGCTAGGGATAGGGATAGGGATAGGGAGAGAGAGCGGGACAGAGAACGAAGTTATGATTATGATCGAAGGACTCATTATGCTGATAGAGATAGTAGAAGGGACTATGAAAGGGGTAGCCGTGATGGTGGTGCCAGACATTATCGAAGGAGTCGAAGCCGAAGTAGGAGCAGGAGCAGAAGTCGAAGTTTACAAACAGGGAACGGCCACCATGAGCGAGAGCCAAGTCCTCCTGTAAGAGGTGGGACTACAGAGAAGCCATCTATCATATCGAGCAATCTGGCAAAACTTAAAGATATCTATGGTGATGTGAGCGAGCAGAAAGGGGATTCAAGCCGAGAAAGACTTAATATAAGGGATAGTAGTGGTGAAGAAGTGATTAGACTTGGTGGTTCCTGGAAATAGTGAGTGATGATGCTCTAATACAAGAACTCCACTGTATTCAATACCATGTTATCTTTATTTAGAAAACAGATTTAGTTTCTATTGGAAAAAGGGAAGAAAAATCCATGTACTTGTCACTTGAGTTTATAGTATTCATCATCTCTCCCAATCTCTATCTCCTCAGTTGAATGCCCAGACTTGGGCAAATTGTAATACATGCAACCATGTTGGCTGTGTATTAGATTGAATTGACTTGATTACTGCTTGCTTTATGTTGGATGGACAAGGAAGGGAAGTCAATAGAACTTCTATATCACTGGACTAATCACTTTGTTTGAAAGCTTATTCCTTCTGAAAAACTGTATTCTCATCCTCTAAATTCTTTTGCATTGTTGTTTAAATAGGCCAACTTGCAATTTGGTAGATAAAATCTTGTGGCCTCCCCACCATTTTGTCAGTTCTCTTTGAGGAACTTTATGTGGCAATACTAAATTGTGTGATTTAGAATATAGTATGGTTGTAAAATGCCTCTATAATGTTATATTTTGATGAAATTTGTCCAACTACAGAGATTAATAAAAGCGAACTGTTTCCTAAAATCTACTCTACTTCTCAACACTTCTCGTCACTAACATAATTTTTAACTGTCATCGGGTTTAGTTAGTTACATGTATATAGAAAATTTTAGGTTAAAATCTACTCTACTTCTCAACAATTTAGTCTCTGTTTGTTTGTAGCGATTTAGTCTAAAAAATCCTTTAAATCTTAATAATAATCTTTACAATAAGGACTAAGTTGTTACAAATTTTAAAGTGGAAGGACATAATGATTAGTTTAAAGACTAAATTGTTACTAAATAAAAAGTATAGGAACTAAATCGTTACCTCCTGAAAAGATCAGATGTGTTTTTTAACCTTTGAAAAGGAAATTTAGGAGAAAAGAACAGAAATTCCTGTGTTGCTGTGGAATATTTGTCATGAAAAAGGAAACTAGTGCCTTCAAGAACCTTCTGCTATTGTTATAAAACCAAGCCCACCTCCCAAGACACTCAACAGAAAGACAGAGAGAAATCAATATCAGAAAACATGGAGAAGAATCACAGTCGCAGAGTTGGAGTAGCCATGGATTACTCTGCAACAAGCAAATCAGCTCTGAAATGGGCTGCACATAACCTTCTTAGCCATGGAGATCACTTAGTTTTGATCCATGTTGAGCCTCCCAATTCTGATACTCCAAGAAAGCTCCTCTTCCAAGACACTGGCTCACGTACCCTTTTCTTTTATCCTCTCTTTTCTTCTCAAATCTCTTCCATTTCATGCTCGTTTTAATGAACCCTTTTGTTTTGGTTCAAATGTTTTTGCAGCTTTGATTCCTCTTGAGGAATTCAGAGAGATTAAGTTGGAGAAACAGTATGGACTGAGTAATGGTGCTGAGGTTCTTGATATTCTTGACAACTTGGCTACAACCAAAGGGGTCTCTCTCTTTTTCTCTTACTGTTTATCTGTTGTTTGTTTGATGAGATTGGTTTTTGTTGATGGGGTTTGAGAATGAAGCAGGCAAAAGTTGTGGCTAAGGTTTATTGGGGTGATCCAAGGGAGAAGTTGTGTGAGGCTGTGGAGGATCTTAAGCTTGATTCTCTTGTCCTTGGAAGCAGGGGTTTAGGCCCTATCAAAAGGTAAAATTCTTGTAAGACAAAGACTTAATTATCAACACATTCTTTCTTGAGTTGATTGGAACCACAAGTAAAACAGAACATAAATCAATATGGATTAAAGAAAACATGACTTTGCACTTAGGAAAGGATGGGTTAAAGACAAATATGATATTATCCATTTTGAATTAAGTTCAACTTTGCTTTTGATTTCACTTTAAAAGTTGAAATGATATTCCTATCGTTTACAAATAATGTGTAGCTCGTTTTAATGTCATAACTAATTGAAATTCTAACAGTTCAACTCCATCTCAACCCTATCAAGCTCCCTTCAAATTGAACAAGAAAGAATATTTTACCAAAGTTTTGAGATTAACATTAAGAGGTGCCAAAATGTTGCATAAATACAGGGTGTTGCTTGGGAGTGTGAGCAACTACGTGGTGAAAAATGCTTCATGTCCAGTTACTGTTGTGAAGGGGACCCCATTGCCAAGCTCCAAATCTTAATTCTTAGTCGAACTTTCAAAATCACTTTTAGACATGACAAAAGTGATTTTGGTTAAATGTGTGAAATCAAGCAGCAGCTTCTTTATTTGTGAATAGTTTAGTACAAGCAAAGCAATTATTTGGGTTGGTGTTTTTTTGTTTTCTCAGTCTTTTTGTGAAACAGTTGGCCTGCAAAAAATTGTTGAATGTTTATTGATTTTGTGTTGATTTAGTTGGACAGTTTAATATGTGGAATCAAATAAAAGAGGCTGTGGTTGTTGGTGTACATAATTCGAACCATTTGGCAAACTTTTTGCTCTAAAGTTGATCATATATATACTCATTGTCCTATATCTAATTATTAAGTTGTATGTCTTCAACTTAAAGAAGTATAATATACATTTGACGAATAAATAAGCCAAAGCCTTACTTCTCTTTCTCTCTAATCTCTATCACTTGTCAATACATAAATTAAACAGCCTTACTCAACCTTATGGTGTTTGGATTTGGTTTGGAATGAAAATTCGGGTTGAGTTGAAAATATCCCTGACTCAACTTAGTCCTATGAACACTTATTGGTTGAAGATAAATTAAATTTTAAAATTAAGAGAAAATCATGTTATAGGTAATTTTGGACCACTCCGATGTACAAGGAGCTGACGAGGACAACCCGACACGAGTCCAAAAATAGGATCGGAAAATAGACTTTGGAGGCGAAACGAGCCAAAAGGTCGAGCCAAGGTCGGAGGGACCAGGTGCCCCCATTCGGTCCCTGCTACCCCTGGGCGCCCCGATTCCACTCGGTTCAACCCTAGATCGCCTCCGAATGCCTAAAAACCGAACAAGTTTTTAAACCCTTCTTCGTGACTGAAGAAGGGATCCCCAAACTCTATTCTCTACTCTCTCCTCTTGCTCTCTTGCTCTCCTCTCTCCGCTTTCTGACTTAAGCATCTGAGGCGGTGTAACAAATACACACTGTCTTGCAGGCCACCGTCTTCCCCCACTCAAATAAATTTACTGTTGGTGGTATGAAAGGTCAGGTGTGTTCCTCTGTCCAGATTTTACAGATTAAAAAAAAAAAAAAAAAAGGAGATTTTTCTACAATGAAGTATGGTGGAGAGAGAGTCATTTCTCAAGAGTATAGCAATAAAAGCGAAATAGATATTAAAACAAAAAGACTATTGGAAAGAACACACATGTCTGATCAATTAGGCTGGTATTAAGGACAATTTTTATTAATATTATAATTTTTAAAACTTATTATTAAAATATAATTAGTTTGAAACTTATTATTTAAATATTGCAGTTTTAAATTTTCGGTCAAAGGTCGTCTCTTGAAGAGACGACCTTGAAACACGTGTCCACCATCAACTGACATAGAATAAATTTTAAAAAACAAAAAACAAAATTCTAAGAGGTCGTCTCTTGAAGAGACGACCTATGCACTTTTTTTCAAAAGATCTACTTCTGGCAAGGTGGTGAATGTGAAATCTTCCTTCCTCCCCTTCCCAGGTTTGAAACCCAACAGTTGCAGTTTTTTCGTTTTCTTTTATTTTTTTCTTTTTCTTTCTTTTCTTTTTCTTTTTCGTTTTTTTTTCTAGTTTTTTATTTTTAAAAATATTAGTAGTTTTTTATTTTCTTTTTTCTTGTTTCACTTTTTTTTTTATTTGCAGTTTTTTTTTTCTTTTGAAAAATGAAATTTGAAGTTTGAAATATACTTAAAAATACAAAAAAAATTATACCATTTTATTTATATTTTTATTTTGAATTATAAAATTATTATAACCAACTTTTAAATTTAGCTAATTGAGATAAAAGAAAAATAAAAATGAGAAATATGACAAATAAATCAAATTGTTGTTATTTTTATACCAATAACAATGGTTTCAATGAAGAGTGAAAAAATAAAATGTGTATTTTATATATTAAATTAATTTATTGGTATAAAGATAACAACAATTTGATTTATTTGTCATATTTCTCATTTTTATTTTTCTTTTATCTCAATTATCTAAATTAAAAAATTGGTTATAATAATTTTATAATCCAAAATAAAAATATAAAGAAAATGGTATAAAAATGTTGAAGTATATTTCAAACTTCAAATTTCAAAGAAAAGTGAAAGAAGAAAAAAGAAAATAAAAAAGTGCTCATATTTTTTAAACACAAAAAACTAGAAAGCAAAAAAAAAAAGAAAAAAAAAAAAAGAAAACAAAAAGAATGTAATTGTTGAGATTCGAACATGGGAAGGGGAGGATGGAAGAACCCATATTCACCACCTTGCCAGAAGTAAATTTTATGAATAAAAGTGCAGAGGTAGTGTCTTGAAGAGACGACCTCTGAGAATTTTGTTTTTTTTTTTAATTTATTCTATGTCAGCTGATGGTGGACACGTGTTTCAAGGTCGTCTCTTCGACCGAAAATTTAAAACTGCAATATTTAAATAATAAGTTTCAAACTAATTATATTTTAATAATAAGTTTTAAAAATTATAATATTAATAAAAATTGTCCCTGGTATTAATGGTTCAAAATATAAATTAACCTCAAAACAAGGATGACAAAGTTTGTACTTGAACAGGAAGGAGGAGTTATGCTGCTGAAAAGAAACAACTTAAACCATGAAGAAAATATGCAAAAACTCTAAACAAACAAACACTCTCGTTCCCAAATACAATCTCATCCGTACGTTCTCAATTGAAACATACATATATAAATCAAAGCCATATAATCCTCTGCCTTCCAACTCTAACAAACTCCATTAGTCTTCTTCTTTTCCATCACAAACTTCCTCCAAGCAGTTGTGATCTCCCTCTGTGTCTCGAGTGCGCTCTTCTTCGGGTTGTGCTGTGCCTCTTCTCTAGCCACCATTGTCTTCATATCGGCCTTCGACGGGAGGCTGTCGAGCTCGTGCAGTACTTTCTCAATATCTGCCACCAGACGCTCAGCAAGTGTGCGTGAGAAATCTTCTCGGATCACCACTCTTAGGACTGTAATGTGTTGTGCATCTGGAGGCATGGTGTAAGCTGGCACAATCCAGCCGAATCTCCTCAGCATTTCTGAGACTTCAAACTCTGTGTGGCGAGTGTTGTCTTTCAAGGAGAAGGCCACTAGTGGAACTCCATCGTCCTTCGACACAATGTTGAAGCGCCCTGTTTTTTCGAGTCCTTCCTTGAGGACGATCATGTTTTCTTTGCAGTTTTCCATCACGTTTTGGTATCCCTGGTGAACAAAGATGGTACCTACTTTGTTAGATTGATGAGTGATTTTGTTCTTCTTTATGAAATTTTTTTCTTCCTATCATCACATTGGTTTTAGAATCCTATTTTGGTCCATAAATGCTTATGTTTATTCTGTTTTGATTGATAAGCTTTCAAGTATGTATGATTAAGGAACATGTTTTGTCTATATAACCCATTGGTGTCTAATAGGTTATAAGTGTTGAGTACCCAAATGCAATTAGTTTTTGACAAGGACTGAACTAGTAAAGTTTAGGGACAAACAGAATCTTCAGAGACTAAAACGAAACATTCAAAAGTTCAAGCATTAAGGTAAAATAAAGATGATGTGAATTCAAGCTCTGAAATATGATTTAAACCGATAAAAGATTATGAAATAAGATGATAAATAGGAATGTTACCTCATAACCCAAGCGGATCAATTGGTAGTACTGAGCAATGACTTGGCTAGAACCTGCAATTAATACAAACTCAACTTCAGCTTCAAAGTCATCTTGAGAAGAAAAGGGTCATGTTGAACAGAGATTAGAATTAAATGCAGTGTGTACCTTTGGAGAAATTGAGGGTGAAAGTGGGCTGGTCAGCTCCAAGATAGTTGATATGGAAGATGAGTTCATCAGGCAAGTCTTCCTTGTTCCTCCAGATGACCCAACCAATTCCAGCATAAACAAGCCCATACTTGTGCCCACTCACATTAATACTCTTTACAAGGGGCAGCCTAAAGTCCCACTCAAGATCAGGGTAAATGAATGGGGCAATAAACCCTCCACTCGCAGCATCAACATGAATAGGAGTGTCCCATCTGTTTAAAGTTTATGCTCAATTTCATGTTTGATTTCATTTCATGCAACTAAAGAGGAAGAGAAAGAGAGAGGAAATTGTACCCAGTTTCCTTGTTCTTTTCGACCAAGAGATCATTTAAGCGCTTTACATCTTCGAATTCTCCATTGAGAGTGGAACCCAAGATGGCTGCAACACAGATGGTGTTCTCGTCAACCAATTCCACAGCTTTCTCTGGATCCATCACATAGTAACCTTCCCTCAATTTCACTTCCTTCAGTTCTACCTCAAAGTACCTTGCAAATTTCTCCCAGCATACCTTTATATATTTTTTTAAACAACAATGTTAGCAAATCATTGCTGAAAATTATTCATAAAACAAAGGGTGTACTATTGGTACAGGCTTCAGATGTTTGGAAATATCCTCTCTAAGATAACGTTTAAGCTCCTTATTGAAAACTTAATAACTTAAAACTCTTATTTTCTTCCTAATCTTGTCTTGAATGGACGAGACAATACTTAACTGCATACCTGTTGGTAGTAATCTTCCTATTCCTACTATTAAATTTTTAACAACTAAGAGAGATAAATGTAGAAAATAAAAAAAAAATGAAACTTTTTTACTTTCTATCTCATAGTTGTCAAAAATTCAGTGGTGGTGGATAGGTAGATCTACTCACTCATATGAGCATAATTCAAAAAGTGGGATCCTCATACTCCAAAGAAAGTGGTGAGTTATATAAGCATCAAATTCAAAGGAGGTTATTTGAAAATTTTTTAGTAAACAGGAAATTTTGGTTAGGATTTTAAGAATATGGAAGAAAACTAAAAACAAAAGAATAGCCAAATGGGGGGTGATCAATGATTTAACTGATCGATGTTGATTACATAAATTGAAATGAGAATTTATATATAGAGAGAGATGTGATATGATGATACCTGGACATTAGCTCCAGTGACAATGTTGGGCTTGTCATAGGGCAAGCCTTCAGCCTTCCTTCTGTTCTGCCACTTTCTCTTGAAAGCCAAACCAGCCAACATTATGGCCTCCGACGATCCCACCGTTCCAACTCCCACCGCCGTCTCAGACTCACCCAATGGGGCATTGAACAAGTGAGCTATCATGTTCACACATCGGTTCTGCATCCATCACAAGCACAACAACCATTTATTACTTCACCACTTCAACAAAATAGCTAGCAAATAATAACACTATACTAATTGACAATGTTAGTGTTTTTTAATTGAACCGTGACTTATAAATACTGTTACTAATACATTGATTAGTAAAGTTTTTAATTGTCGAGGAAGTTCACTAAGTATTCCATGTATGAATTTTTCCTAAGTGTTTTTTTTTTTCCTTTCTTTCTTACTTGCTTGCTTTCGTTTTGGTATGGAAACCTGATTGAGTCAAGTGATTGTATTAAAAGCATAGTTACATGTCATTTTCAATGGGAGACATGAGAGCCAATAATTTAGAGAGTTGGTTGTAGAAATAGTCTTATTGAAGTGTAAAATTAAAGAAATATTGTTGACTCAACTATACAAAAACAACTTGAGTCAACGATATTTCTTTAATTTATGTGATTGAATGAGTAGTATATTAACTAAAATCAGTCATAATCTGAATCCATATAAGAAATAATAAATAATGTTATGTTGACTAGCGTAGCTCAATTGGCATAGGGTATATGCTTATGATCAAGAGACCATGAGTTTGAATCCCTCATTTTCAAATGTGGAACTAAAACAAAGATACATAATTTTCCAAAAAAAAAAAAAAAAAAACAAAACAAAACCTATTACAAATTCTCAATAATATTTTGACTTTCCAAATATAAGAATACTATCCTTCACACGTGTTCTTTATTGTGTTATGTACCACGTAGTAACTAACTACTATACGTACATATGCATGACTGTGAATTGTTTATTATTATTTTTGAAAATAGTGAAATAAATTAAAACTAAATCAAGCGAACAAGAATAAAAAAAAATATATCTAACTTAAAATGTACATTCAAACAAATTTCAATTTATTTGGATGTGACCTGTCCTAGTAATAACCTAATATTGCATCTACAACCATGTGACGTTTGTTTTCTTCCTAAAAAAAGATCATGTGATATTTGACAAAGTAAAAACAACAATAATTTTGGAATTAAATTTGGTTGGGAATTCAAATGCAACATTAACTAGGATGAGAGCCATGGTAGAGAATTTAGAAGGAAACAAGCATAATTTTCAAAAAAACAAAAATAAAAAATCAAATGGTTATTAAACGGGACCTAAAATTTTATGATATTTCACTTCTTTAAATAAATAAAAGAATATTATTTTAGAAAAACTGGACATTTACAAAACAAACAAATCAAAATATTGTTTGAGGATGCGATAGTCCATGAAATCATGATGTGAGTGGAATGAGGAGAGAGAAAAAGGGGAGACAGGATGGATGATTGAAGTGGTGGGTTTTACAATTTGTCTAAAAGAAAATTATTAAAACTGATTTTTACAGCATAGTTACTACTTCGGTAACTATTAAATGAATAATTACAAGTTATTTTGTTTTATTCTACCACTTTCTTTTTAGGGAAGGAAAAAAAGTCGTGTAAATAGGAAGGAAAAAGTGGAAAAATTAAAGTCACATTATGCAAAATATCTGCACTTAGACTATAGTTTTCCATAAAATCATGATGTGAATGTTATCGAATATGGTTGGGTTTTCCACATTGGCATTGATCATTATCTCTAAACCGTTCACTTCAACCTTTATATTTTAGATTTTGGTGATGTTAAAAAGATTTGACAATTGTCATTTCTCTCTCTTTTTATCAAAATTTTCGGTATAACAATAACAAAGTTAAATTACTTTCTTTCATTATTATACCTAAACATTTTTTTTTTTTTTTTGAGAAGTTATCATACCTATAAACATTTAAAAAGCAAAAAGTGAAACAAAAAAGAGAGAAGGAATAATGACAAAAAGGACTAGTGAAATCAAACCATGATGGATGAGATGACATGTACGACAAAAAAATTTTATAAGAAAGTAAAAGATTTTACATTTGAACTCTATATCAATTATATTATGATCATTCGATTTTAGAAATTTATTGAGATAGAAAAATTTGAAAATTTTAGTCTCCCCGTATAATCTTTCGAGTCAAAGATAAATTAAGGGGTGGTTGTCTCCTCCTCCTTTTTCACTTCGTCACTACGAACATGGTGATTCGAACAAGTAGCGATGGAGGTAGAATTTAGGAGGGCAAAATTGTAATATTAGGTTCCCTCACAATAGTATAAGGGCACTATCAGAAAGTTGGATGCGAGCATGCCACTTTCACAAATAGATAAGGAAATGGGCCATTTGTCTGCCAAGAAACTATTAATGCTTTGCCCCTTTCTATATGGACAATGGATTCCATAGTCCCTTAAATCTCGGCAATTATTGTGGCCAATTCATTGAAATCAAGTCAAGAGATTTATTTTAGGCACTTCGGTAACGACTCTTAAGTTTCGTTAAAATTGAAAAGAAGTATAAATCCCACTACCTAAAACTCAAAATTCTACGGAGAGAGTTGGAGATATATTTTTTTTCCAATAAAATACTATTAATGATTTTTTCCTCCAAAGAAAACGTATATAAAAACCAACAAATTAAGGGGAAAAAGCTCAAGATCATTTGAAGTCTAGATTAAAAATATATATAAATTTGATTCCATAATTTGAAAAAAAAAAAAAAGGTTAGAATTTAGTCCTTATAATTTTAAAATTAGAATTGTGTCCTTGTAATTTAATAAAACCTCATCCAATAGTCCTTTCTGTTAGAAACTACCCAATTGTTGGAAGCCACTTATGGATGGAGTAGGATAGTTATACTCATTTCGTAAGTGGCTTCTTACATTAATGAGATTTTATCCAACTATAAGGATAAAATTCTAAATTTTGAACTATATAGATTAAATTCTAATTTTTTTTTTCAAACTAGAGGACCAAATTTGTAACATAACTTTTTTCTTTTTTGGTCTTTTCTAGGGAGGATATCACCTGAAGGAAGTGTGAATCTCTCCCAGTTGGAAAGTTGACATATTTGCAACTTGCTTCGAAAAATAGTTTTTCCCTTTTCCTCCCAAACATCATTTAAAATTGGCTCATAAAAGAAACTTAAAATAACTTTTCAAAAAAAAAAAAAAAAAAACTTTTAATTACTTAATTATTATTCTTTTGAAAAACTGAATTTATTTCTTTCAGAACCATAGGTTTGTGGGGATATGGACAATAATATCATCTCAAACCGCGTCTTACTTACTTTTTCATCTCTCTCCGTTCAAAATTACTGCCAAAGTCAATGGAGAAAAAGATAAATAATGCAAGACCAAGACCAAGACCCAAAATTTTACACTTCTAAACTAAGGAATTGTGACGGAATGAGACGTGCAATAAGCCTTGCACGCAATTCCTTCACTTGGACCTACCATCTACCAATTATCTTCAGACGTGAGTTAAAACAACAATTCATTTTAAATAAATAAATAAATCAAACTCATATGTCCCCACCGGCACCGGCCACCATCAATCTCTTCCTATTTTATTTTTTTACCTAAATGTTATAATAGCCAAACTATAGACTAAAAGTACATTAGGGACCAAGAATTCAATTTAGAATCCCTAAACTTTTGAGCTTATATGGTTAAAAAAACATTGGAGGTTATATAGTCATTAAGGAATAAAACTTCTTTAAATGCAATGAAAAAAACTTGGTTGCATACATATATGTAGGGATTTCCCTACATACCACCATCAAAATCTTGACAATTAGGAGAGATAAAAAAAGTTTTTTCATTTTCTCCCTTCCTCTTTCTTAATTGTCAAAATTTTAACGAAATATTAGAAAGATCTCTACATATTAGTATGGCAGTCAAGTTTTGTTGTTATTGTAATATTAAAAAGAAATGGGGGAGATAAACACAATCTGTTTGAATATTGTTTGATAATTTACTTGTTCATTTAAATTGTAGTACTATTGTCCAGTACTACATGATTTATTTATAGATTCAAAGAATTTGACTTTTGGGGTACAGAGATTCTTAGTTACTTATTTTATTATTATTTTAGAAAAAGACAAGTTGCAGCCCTTTTTTTTATTCTGCCTTTATTTTAATCAACCCTTAACTCAGCCAATATAAGTTCAATTTTAATATATTCAGATTTTAATTATTTATTGTTATTTTTAGGAAAAAATATTTTATTGTTTTTAAAATTATAAATATCTAATATATGTATTTTTACATCGGGATTATGTCAATTCTAACATCAATATTTATTTTTAAAACTTAAAAGGTGTCATTATTAAAAAAAAAAAAAAAAAAAAAAAAAAAAAAAACTTAAGTATATTTCACCTCATTAATATATATATCTTAGACAAAAAAATCTAAAGTTTCGAATCTCATTCCACGTGTTATTGAACTAAAAACAAAACTGCATCCAAGAATTTTTTAATAATGCTATCAAAATATTATATATGAATTTATAAATATAAATCTCATGAATCAAATTATAATCCATCATATGAAAACATAAACACATTCAACTCATTTCTTCGAATATTTAAATCTAAAAAAGAAATGTTTAAGGGATCCAATTATATTATTACCAACCCAATTAGATTTATTGATTATAAAACTTTATTAAACCAACTTTATGTTTTAGAAATATTTAATGAAACTACCTTTTTTGACAAGTGGACCAAGTCATTTTTCTAAATTTTCTAGAAAAAAAAAAATCTAGTCGCTTTTATTTATTTATTTTTAAATAAAGTCACTTTTTAAAATTCAACTATAATTTTTCTAATTTCTTAATCTCGAGATCGTATAACCTCCGCCATGACCGAAGCTGCAGTTCGCAATTCAGGAGAATTTCCAGAGGCAAATCGTTCATGGAGAGAAACGATAGAATGAATCGATCTGGTCAGGCTAATAGAGAGAGAGAGAGAGAGAGAAAAGTACCTGGAGCTCTGTAGTGACAGGATATTCATCCATATCCACATAGTTCTTGTTAATGGCAGCCATGATGAGTTTGTCGCACTCAGGCTCCATCCAAGTGGTGACGAAGGAGGCCAAATTCAGCCTAGGATTTCCATCGAGCATGAGTTCATCGTTGATGATCTGGAACGCAGCCTCCTTAGGGATCGAATTTTCCGGCATTTTGAATCTGCAACAAACAGAACATAATTGAAATGGATCCAGAGCAAAATCAAAGAAACAGAATCACCAAAAACGCAAATCACAGACAGCATAGCAATTTAGCCACTCCGCCAATCAATTTCGAGATCTAATCAAACAGAGAAACGAAAACAACGAACGAACGAACGATCGAAGAATCGATCTGATCCGCGACGGATCAAATGAATTACCTCGGGAGAGAGGTTCGCACATATCGAGAAGCGAAGGTGGAGTGGACGGAGACATCTGTCTGAGAAGCAGTCTTGGAGAGAACCATAGTGGATCGAGATCAGAAAAAGAAGAAGAAAGTTGCAGAGAGAAGAATGAGAAGATCAATGGAGGTGGATGAAGAAGAAGGGGGCTTAAATAGAGTGATTTTGGTCAGCCTTGGAAGGCTGGGGACCCTCACAAAATGGAAATCCGAAGGTTACTTCGGGCACTGGCGGTTCTTTGTGTGGTCCCTTTTCTTTTCTTTTTTTCTTTTAATTAAGAGAAATTAAATCTTGGAAAATAAAACAAGATGGAGCTTATTATATATTGTCAATATTACAAATATCTTCTCACATTAATTATGGATCTTTGGAATATTGTAATTATATGTTATTAGACTTATCAAATTGTAATATATCATTATTCTACTTTTTGAGCCAAAGCGAGCTTATTCGAACCTCTAACCTCTTGGTTGGGAAGACATGTCAATTACCGTTGAGCTATGCTCACTTTTGGCACTTTTGACAGCTAAGCTCGCTTTGGCCTTATATTAGTGGAGATAATTGTCCGCCTTTATAAACTCATAATCATCCAGTTATCTAGTCAATGTGGAACTTTGGTCGCACTATCTAATTTCCAACACATTAACGATCCATATAAAAAGGAATAAGACTTCAAATAAATTTAATGATATTGTATAACATTGAGGGTTAAGATAAAGTTAATTAATATATGCAGATAAATGTCATTTTTTTTACGAAAAATACACTTTTGGTCCCTGAGGTTTAAGTTAAGTTACATTTTGGTCCCTTAGTTTTAAAACTCAACAAAATTATCCCTGAGGTTTGAATTTCATTACACTTTTGGTTCCTCCGTCCAATTTTCTGTTAAATCCTAACAGTTTGCTGACATGGAACCATTATTTTAATAAAAAATAATTTTTTAAAAATTTTCTAAATAAAAATATATTAAAATAATATAAATATTATTATTTTAATTTTTTTTAATTATTTCTCCCTCTCCCTCTTATTCTTCTTCTTCATCCTCTTCCTCTCAACTCTTCCTTCTTCTTCTTCAAATCTCCGACGATCGGCGGCCGGCGACCACCGCTCGCCACTGCTGGCGATTGTTTTTTTCTTTCTTTCTTTCTTCCACTCCTTCTCTCTTACCCCATTTTTCTTCTTTTCTTTTTTTTTTTAAAAAAAAAAACACAAAAAAAAGAGAGGAGGGATCCTCCCTCCTCCATTTCTAGCCGGAAACGGAGGAGGAGAGAGGTCCCTCCTCCCTCCCCGTCAAGCTCCTCCTTCATTTCGCACTAGAAATAGAGGAGGGACCTCCCTCCTCCCTCCTTTATTTTAAAAAAAAAAAAAAAAGAAGAAAAATGGGGTAAGAGAGAATAAGTGGAAGAAAGAAAGAAGGAGAAAAAAAACGGTTGTGGTCGACCGCTGACCGTCGAAGATTTGAAGAAGAAGAAGGAAGAGTTGAGAGGAAGAGAATGAAGAATAAAAGAGAGAGGAAGAAAGAATTAAAAAAATAAAATAATAATATTTATATTATTTTAATATATTTTATTTTAAAAAAATAAAAATAATTTTTTTTATTAAAATAATAGTGCCACATCAGCCAACTGTTAGAGTTTAACAAGAAATTTGACGAAGGGACAAAAAAATATAACTAAATCCAAACCTAGGAGTAATTTTGTTGAGTTTGAAAACTCATGTACCAAAGTGTAACTAAACCCTAAACCTCATAGACAAAAAGTGTATTTTTCATTTTTTTTTTCATGGATAGATGTCATTCTTAATCCAGTCACATTGTCATTAATTTACAAATAACATTTCAATAATAGAATAAAATAAGATTTTAATTAAAAATATACTTTAACCTTGAACTTTTATGAGTGTGAACTCTGAGGATGCAAAATAATTTTAAATTGGAGAATAGGGAATATGCCAAGAACGTGTCTAAAGCCAAAGAACCATTTCCTTTATTAAAATCTCCCCTATTTTTTAAATTAAATAAATTTAATATTTTGATTCCCTTAACATGGATATGAATCATTCTATCTACTTCATTGTTTATTATTATTACTAATATTATTATTTATTATTTTATAGAAGTAAGCTGTTTCACTTTATACACATTTTGTATCAGAACTATTAGAAGCAAAAATAACTTCATTTTATCAATTTTTTTTACATAGTTTATGAAAAGAAAAGTATCGAATTGACCAAAATATTTTTTTTAAAAAATAAACCAATACATTAAATATTGTGTAGCTTAATCATACAAAAGTTGACAATTTTTTTTTTTTTAATCTCTATTCTAGTTAGGAGAGCAAATATTTTTTTTCATTATTTTGAAGTAAAACAACGTGTGGATTGGAGTAGGGAAGTACTGGGGGAAGAAGAAAAATTAAGTATAATCAGTCAAGTACTTAATATACAATTATGACTTTTAAATTGTACAATCAATTTTTTTAATCCTCGTAGTTATAAGCTAAGTTAATTTTAACTTCACAAATGCTAATTATTGACCATAACATAGTTTTGACTAGTTAATACATCAATAATATCTTGTTTGGATACCTACTCTTATATTTGAATTACAATATTATCTGTTGATGTCAAAATCCGGACATGAGACTCATCTGACCTTCACGTGCCACACTGCACACCGGTGTGGTGCTTGTCACACCGACTCCAATGCTTAAGTCAGAAAAACTGATGGCAGAGCGAGAGGAGAAGTAGAGAGTTCAGAGAATGAATTTCAGGATTTTAAATACATGTTCATGCTCCTAGGGTTTATAGGAATTCGGAGGCGTTTTGGGACGAAACATGCGAAACCGTGGCGGCCAGAGGCAGTAGGGACCGATCGGAGGCGAACGACCTCAGTCTGCGCAAGCAGACCGAGTGGTCGGCCTCGACCCAGGCCGAGGCCGACCATATGGGTCAGGCCAAATCGGCCCGACCCCTTGGTCTGGTTTTCCTCTGGGTCCGCTTCCTGGTCCTATCTATGCTCGGTTGTCCTCGTTAGCTCCTTGTGCATCAGAGTGGTCCAAAATTACCTATAACATTTTCTATAAAAAAAAATTACAATAATTAAAAATTTTAAAAATTTCAATTTCATCAAATTGATGAAATAATTAATAAATTTAGAAAATTGCCTAAAAACTAAGTAATAAATCATCCAAAATCTAGCTAATAAGATGTTTGAAATCTAGCTTAAAACTCTCGAAATCTAATTTGATTAAATTTAAACCGTTAAAAGCTATTCAACACTAACAGATACAAAATTATACATAATTAATTCAAAATATTCTCTAGAAACCTCGATTTAATTAATAGAGAAAACAACTTTTTTTTCCTTCTATAATATGAGATTATAAATAAGAAAGAAAAAATATTTCAGTCTAAACTATATTTGAGTCGTCAACGTTGAATTCTGGTTGATTCAAACTTAAAATTCAAATCAATAAAATTAAAATTTATAATTTATAATTTATAATCCACCGTCAAAAAATGGATGCTTCCCTGATTTCCTTTTCCAACTCCCCACTCCCCTCATCTATTGTTCAATTTGGGGAAATGTCATTTATTTAATCAAAACATCAATAATATTAAATACTTTTCAACCTTAAATAATTAGCTTATACGTTAAACAAAAAAATGTTTTTTCTGAGATTTTTTTTATAAAAAAATTAGTTAGGTGTAGGGAAAAAAACAACATTTGAGCACGTTGTTTGAATAAGATGCAAATAATAATATAGAAAAAAATAATAATATAGATTCCTTCTCATTTGGACACATTCCTACTCATTATTTTATATTTTAGAAATTATTTTCTAATTTCTGAAAATAATAAAAATAAATATTTCGTTTGGGTTTCATAACCATTTTGTTTTTTGTCTTTGGTTTTTTAAAATTGTACTTGTTTTCTCTCAATCTTCTTAGAATAATTTTCATTTTTTGAAAGAAAAATTTGAGTTTCTATCCAAATTCCAGAAACAAAAATAAGTTTTTGAAAACTATATATATATATATATATATATATATATATATATATATATATTTTTCAAAATTTGGCTTGGTTTTTGAAAACATGAGAGAAGGATGTTGACAACAAACAAAGAAATTTGTGAGTAAAAATAGTGTTTATCAATTTAATTTTTAGAAACCAAAAATAAAAAACGAGATGGTTATCTGTCCGTTTTGCTCATCAATAACTTTATTGGACAAAAAAAATGGTGGTTTTTGGTTCAATTATTATTTCTTTTACTTTTTCATAATTTAAATTGATGGACATTCTAACCTGATGAATTTTTTAAAAATATTCTAATTAGAACTACATTTATGAAAAGTAATGATTAATCATTGAATAAGCCAACCTCAACTTTCTCATGGTTGATAATTCAATTTTTCATTTGTATAATGACTAAGTATATTAGATGGTTCGAATCTGATGCGGCAGGTGTGGTGAAGACCCTCAATAGCATAGAAGAAGACCCCACAGAAATCTTCTTTCTAGTCGAGAAAATTCATTCAGAGTGTGTTTGGTTTAACTTTTCAAGTGTTTAATTTTGGAAAAAAAAATCATTTTGAAAAAATTTCTAGTGTTTGACAACCACTAAAAATGACTTATTAGAAAATGAGATTGAGAAATAAACAATTTTGAGAGAAACACTTGAAACCAACTTTTCTTAAAAAAAACTTTGTAAGTATATAGTAACTTGTGTATAAAAACACTTATGGAGAAATGTAACCAAACATATGAGTGTTTAAATTCTAAACAATTTTTATACAAAATGCTTTTTAAAGATTACATTCTTGAAAAAAATTTAAATTAAAATGTATTCCAAACGGACTCTCAATTGTCAGCCTCCTTCGAAAAAATCATTTACTCTCAACATGTTAAAAACTCTCGATTGGGTCCTTTGGTAAAAAAATATTGTTAGAAAAAGTTAAGGGTATTTATCATGAAACCCAACTAGCTTGTCAAGAAAAAAAAAAAAAAATCTAATTCGTCTATCTACAAAAATCCATTTCTTTCGTGAGTCATAAGCACATGTTCATATATACTAATAAAATGATAGTTTAATGAGACATCAACTTGATTAATTGTTTTTAATATACTAAGAATAAATTTGGTCAAAATAAGCATAGTTCAACTATAATTGATATGTATTGGCATCTACTTTTGATCCAAAGGTCAAAGGTTAAATATTTCCACTTAAACGCTGAACTAAAACATATATATAATAACTAAAAATAAAATTGCGAATTTCAAAAAGGTAAACTAATAAAATTAGAATTATCCAAAGGATTAAGTACATTGGATATATATATATATAGCCCTAGTATTTTTTAAAATAAGTCATTGTATAAAAAGATTAGTTAAGAAATAGGGAAAAATACATTTTTGGTCTCTGAGTTTTGAGGGATAGGTGTATTTGATTCCTGAGTTTTCAAGTTAAAATAGAGCTTTTTACTCTCTGAGTTTTGAGAAATAAGTTTAAAAGGTCCCTAAATTTTTAAAATTGACCTTTTTAGTCCATGAGTTTGGAAAGTAGACTTAAAAGGTCCCTCATGTTATTTTTCCAATTTTTTAAATTAATACTTTTTAATTTTAAAAACAATTCAATATTAAAAAATAATAAAAATTATTTATTTAAAAAAAAAGTTAAAAAGAAATAACATAAAAAACCTTTTAAACCTATTTCTCAACACTCAAGAATTAAAAAGGTCAATTTTGAAAACTTAGAGACATTTTAGACCTATTTCTCAAAACTCAGTGGCTAAAAAAGTCTATTTTGAAAACTCGGAAACCAAACGAATCTATTTCTCAAAACTCAAAAACCAAACGAATCTATTTCTCAAAACTCAAAAACCAAAAAGGTATTTTTCCATAAGATAAACTCAATTCATAAAAGATAAAAACTTTAACAAATACAGCATTTCATGTTATAAACTCAATTCATTGTTGTGAAATTAAAATTTGTACAATATAATGTATTATAAATTATATGATATTGTAAAATAATAATGATACAAAATCTATAACATAAATATGTTTATAAATTAATTAATAATAGTTTATATTCAACTTAATATTTAATTGATAACTACAAATAGGGGTTTATAAATATATCATCAAACACATTTGAAACAATTTTTTAAATTGGGATCTAATTTTATGAATTTGCTACTAAACATATATCTGAACACATAAAATACAATTCTGTTTTCATTAAATCTCTTGTTTTCAAATTTTTATTTTCAGATCATCATTCAAACACACCCTAATATATTGGGGTTGAATTTTCGTGTTTGTTTTATAGGAATGCTTATGGAAAAATTAATTAAAATTATTATATTTAACTATACTAGATAGTAGTTAAATAATTAATAAATAAATAATAATTTAAAGAAGTTAATATTATATACAATTAGCTTTAATGTAATTAATGAACAACTTCTCTCTCCAATCTTCCATTTATTTTCTAGAGGGGAAAATCTCATCTCCAAGAATTAATAAAATCTCATAGTTTATGGTATATTTTTATCTTGGGTAGGAGTTATTACTATCCAAAATATGTGAAACAAACATGACCTAATAGATCAAGTCTACTCTTTTCAAAAAAAAATAATAATAATAATAGATCAAGTCTACCGTCCTTATCAAAAAAAAAAAAAAGATCAAGTCCCGTCAATTTATCATATCAATAGGTTAAGTCTATGACTCATTTGGTATTAAGTATAGTGTCAATTCATAGAACACTTCCATATTGATAATTAAAACAAAAAAAATTATGCCAATGATATTTGATTTTATTTTCTATCAATAATTGTTTGCAAGGTTATTTCCTAATAGATCTATATTGGTGAAAATTTGTATCAATATTAATATAAAAATGGATATATAAGTGATATTTTATTTTGTTTTCTATCAACAATTTTTTGCTTGCATTTTTATAGACATTCTGTCTATTACTAATTTAAGTCCATCAAACTATTAGTGATAGATATCATTAAGACATGAAAATGGTCTATCACAAGCAAATATCTATCAAATAATACTAATGGATGAAAAATGGTCAATAAAAAATTATATATCCGCGATATAATATAAAAAAATAACAAACAAATAATCTTTGTTTTTTTTTTTTTCTTACAACAACATACAAGTAATAATCTATGCGAGTAAAAAAAATTAAATTGTACTAAAAAATAAATAAATTTTACATAAAATTATCTACACTTGCGTTTGTTTGTTTTTTTTTTTTTCCCCCAACTTACCATATTTGCAAACATTTGTAAATATGGGAATGTGAATTCTCTCCCATTTAAATTTCCCCTCCCAAACTCTTTAAAAACTTCTTGTATATTTGTTCCCAAAAAAAAAAAAAAAAAAGAATAATTCTTGTATATATCCAAAAGGATATTCTATATGTTCCAATGTATAAATCCCATATATGTAACTTTCGAGTATTTTTCAAAAAAAAAAAAAAAAAAAAACTTTCGAGTATTAATTTTCCTTTCCCTACCTACTAAACAAAATCCGATAATTATTCAAATATCATGAGATATTTATTTATGGTTTGATCGGCGGGATTTATGGCTTTGGGCCAACTTGATGTTGAAATATTTTCTTTTACAAAATCATTTTTAATTTTATTTGAGAAAATACTTTTCTTTAACCCAATTTCGTGCATGTTTGGGAGTGATTTCAAAATGGCTAAAATCACTTTTGTAATGTTCAAAATCATCCCGAAACATACTTTTAATTATTCAAAATCAATTTCATATTTGATTTTACACTTTTAAATGTGATTTTCATACCGTTAAAATTGATTTTTAATTATTAAAGACATATTTATGAGTGATTTTGAATATGTCAAAAGTGATTTTAACCATTTTTAAATCACTCCCAAACATACACTTCGTGTGTGACTGTTAAGTGTTTGATAGAGAAATTTTAGTTGATTATTTCAATTATATTCTATAAAATTTAATAAGAAGACTTATCATTTGCAATAATAATGGAAACATTTTTAAAAAAGTTTTAGCTAACTCAGTTGTGAACACTTATAAAATTAAGCAATTTTGTGGCAAAGTTAATTGTCAAATTTTATAACTTTATTTATCCAACTTGGGAATGAAAAAACCCAAGACTCACTTCCTTTCATCACTCTAGTTCTTTTAGCAATATTATCAGCTACTAAATTACAAATTCTGGGGACAACTAATTAATTAATAACTCTAAATGAAGGGATGGGCCCAAATTGCTTCTAGTATCAATTCTTCTTCTAATATAATATTGCCTTCAATTCCGCAATAGGGGCCAAGAATTCAACATCAAAATAAGAGGTAGTCACCCTACACACAGTGCCATCCGAATCTCTAAAAATAAGGCCAGCCCCCATCGAAGAAGGATTAGATCCCCAAGCTGCATCAACATTTAATTTCCAGAAACCTTCTGGAGGAGAAACCCATCGATCAGTCGATTGCTCCGAATTTGAATGAACCATAGAAGTAGCAGGTCTAGACTCTCTTCAATTTTCTTTTTGAAAGGCTTTTAAGTATTCAAAAATTCATTTGCTCCTGACATTTGATGGAGGAATTTCCTCATTCTGAATCTTTTGTTTCTGTCCTTCCAGATCGCCCAGCTCGTAACAACTACATTTTATAAATTTATTAGATACCAAACACATTGAGCACTTTAAAACTAATATGACTATTCATCATAGGGATAAAATTGAAAGCGTTTGATACAAATGATTGGGTTCAACTAGTTGACTAATGGACCCACTACAAGAAAAACTGTATTATTTGACACTTATTAAATGTCAAATTTTAACACTCTTAACGCTTTTGAAAGTGTCCTGGAAGCCACTGTCAAGAATAAGGTGCCTAAAATGAGCGTCAAGGTATACTTTCCTTGATATTTCTCAAAAGTCAAGGATACAACATCGTTGACATGTATAAAACGTCATGTATATTAATTCTTGAAATTTAAAATGTGACAAGTAAATTACGAATAAACTTTTACATTTTCAAAATGTCAAGTTTTATGTTGGCGTGAAAATTTCCAAAAAAAAATTGTCAAGCTCCATGTTTTTGTCATTTTTCATTAAAAAAAAAAATACATTTTTCTTGATACTTTTCTCTAAAAAAAAAACATGTTATTTGACATTTTTTTTCATAAAAACACCAAGTATTTAAAAGTTACAAATGTCAAATAATATTGAATTTGTAGCAGTCGACCGACACACAAACCATTCACAAAATAGTCCCTTCCATGCCTATAAATAAGTAATAAAGCACAATTACCTTCTCCAAACGTACATTAAAATTTTTAGTGTTCAATAGCATGTAGAGTGAGTATTCAGACCTTTGACCTTTTGATCGAGTCTATAATAATGTCTTTTTGTTATATATACTTTGAAAGAATGATGTCTCTAGATGGATAATTGTCCATTATTATAGGTGATTTACACCAATGCAATGAGTGAAACTTTGTCTTATGAACATTTACTTTGTGCATACCTAATTTCTAAAATTTTCTATTATATTATCTTCCAAAAAAAGAAAAATCTATTATAATAATAATCTAACTAGTAAGTCTCCTTACATTTATTACCTTTGTAAACCATTTTTATGACCCAACAATAAATTTTTGACATTCATAGCGATTAGTTGTTGAATAATTTTGAGTTCGACCATCCATTCATTGAATATTATTCGTGATTTAAGATTTATATATATGAGTTTTTTTCAAAAAAAAAAAAAATCATATAAAAGTAGTGTGGATTTAAAAAATATTTTTTAAATTGAATTTCTATTTATATTATTCACTCTATTTTTTATTATTTTTTTAAACGCAGTCTTAACTCAATTCAAATAGTGTAGAGGTTATTGGTTATATTATTCTATTCCCATTATTCTATTCCCATAAATTGTGAGCTAACAAATAATATTTTTTAAGATTCAAGAAAAATTCAATCGACCTCTTAATCAAGGATAGATCTATGCTCACTTTGACAACAAAGATTATAATTTCTTTATAAATTTGTTAGATACCAAACAAATAAATAGGAAAAAAAAACCATGATAAATGAAAGTTGATCCATATTCTTCTTCTTTTTTTTAGGATTTCTGTTGGCTTTGTTGCGAGGCTGGCGTAGTTTCTTACGTCAGCTCCAAAAGGATAAGTTGCGTTGGAATTGATAAAATTCCGTGGAGTTCATAATTGCATAAAAGGAGGAGAAGTAGTGGTTGCGACGCGTCAAGGCACTTCTTTGAAGATCCTCGTCCACCCGGCCTGCCGACCCGCTTTGAAGAATTCATGGACCGGTGAGCACTACTAACCAAGTCAAGCCTAATTTTCACCGATAGGCACTGGTAGCTTGCTTCCAAGTCTTGCCAACTATAATAAATAGTTGTGGCCACGACCCCTTTATCCTCTCACTCGTTTTAGAGTTTTCAATTATTACAATATCAAGAGATATTTATTTATTGTTTTGTTGGAGGAATTTATGATTGTAGTCCAATTTGATGTTGACCTTTTCTTTTAAAACTATTTCTTAGTTTGTATGAGAAAATATCAATGAGTGCAGTGGTGTATTGAATAAGGCCAAAGTGAGCATAGCTAAGTGGTAATTGGCATACCCTCGATCAGAGTAAGTATCCTTCTCCCAAATGTTATTGAATTCAAAAGAAAAAAAAAAAAAAAAAAAGTGGGTTGAACAAATCTTATTTTACTTCGGTGTATTGTTAACTTTTCTAAAAAAGAAAATCTTTATAACCTTCCATCTATCAATTTTGAAACATCACATTGTGTTTTTTCTTGCATGTCAATTATTATTATTATTATTATTATTTAATCAATTTTGATAAAAATTAACTTGAAACTTAACGATAAAGAATTAATTTCAAGATTCCATAAAAAAAAAACATATTCACTTTGTCTTTGTTAAGGATCCCACATTGAAAAGATTGGTGGAGACCTCACAATATATAAGCTACAAGGGTCACTCCACTCATTGTCAATTGGTTTTGAGATGGAAGCCCATATAATATAAGCTCTAGATTGGACTCAGGTCACATTAGAGACTAGTTAGCTAAGACCCATCGTCGGAATTAGGTCTTCGCTTGACTCTTTCTAGGTTCCACAGCCTTGATTTTAACCATAACAAATGTTTTTTATTTGATGTTGAGAATTTGCATGCATATTTATTGACAAAGAGATGGGATGATATAAATCTTGTTTGCAAAGGTTATTTCGTCCTAATTCAAGTTTATTTTTGACACCTTTAGATACTTAATGTATTTTCATGACTAATTTACTCTAAAAATCTTACAAGGATGAGATAGAGACAATTTCTAACCATATTTTGCTTAATGTGCCTGTTCACACGTAACTTCGGAGATTGAGACACGTGGAATAAATAATATATTGTATTGATGTTTGTATGCGTGTGGGTGTACAATCTCTAACTTTAATCCTCTGATTCTCTCTCTTATGTGTGTGGGTGTGTTTCACTCGAGAGCTTGAACGCTTGATCTCGAGTCTGAAGCTTCAATGGATTCTTGGAGCTTGAAGTCTTCCAGTCTTGAAGGAGTCTTCAATCTTCAAGAAGTGTTGATGTCCTGAAAAGTCTTTGATCTTCAAGGAGTGTTGAAGTCTTGAAGAGTGTTGGGTCTTCAAGAAGTGTTGAAGTCTTGAAGAGTGTTTGGTCTTCAAGAAGTGTTCAGCACTTGGACTTATGGATTGCAGAGAGTCTTCGGTCTTCAGACTTGGTGGAGTCTCTCTGAATTCTCTGGTTCTGCATGAGAGCTTTGAAACTCTAAACTCTTGTCTTTGTGGGAGTGTAGAATTTCTGAACCCCTGAAATGGAGGAGAACCCCTCTATTTATAGAGTTCTCGTTGGATGGGCCCTAGTGACTTTTGGGCCTAACAATTTGGGCTTGGGCTTTTATTGGGCTTGGGTCTGGTTTATATTTGACCCAAAACCATATGACTCAAATATTTAAAAGACCCAAATTTGATCCAATTAATTATTTTCTTTAATTAATTGGTCAAATTAATTAATCTGATCAAAATAATTTATTTTTAATTAATTGATCCATTTGACCCTAAAAATTTATAATTGGCCAACTTTGTCTTCAAATTAAATTTGTGACACATGTCGATTTATAATTGGTCCCAAATTTAATTAATTATAATTTTGTCATTAATTTTAAATAATGACGTGGCAATTTGTCATTGGCCAAAATTTCTCCTTCAACGGTGCCTAATTTAGTGTAAAATCTTGCGAGAATTCAAAAACAAGTATCTAATAGTTTATGAAAATTTTGGTTTTATGTTTAATAAGTTTATGACATATTCATTACTCATTAATTCTCTCTTGCTTTTTTTTTTCTAACTTATCTAGACTTTAGCTTCGGTGTGATAATACTTATCTTTTTTTTTTTATGATTTTATAAATGAAAATTTATACAACATTCTAAATTAATAATGATCTTAAAATTTTATTTACATTGTCAACAAAATATCATCTTGAATTCAAGATCCAATTGAATAAAAAGTTATTGCTTAATTAGTTTATTATTTTTTAATTGACATGATACTTTAGAAAATCCTCATCTTGATTCAACAAATCCATAAGACTTTTTATACAAGTGGAACATCCAAGTTGGAATTTATGAAAATTTGAAAGCTAAAAAAGGCTTTTTATACATTACAAAAAGTGCAACAACCAATACTTGGAATTTATGAAAACAAAAAGGTAAAAAGTTAAGGCTAAGTTCAAAATCTAGAAAAAAAAAATTTAAAGAGTAAAAAAGGAACACCCCTTTTTAATAATAATAATAATAATAATAATAATAATAATAATAATAATAATAATAAATCAATAAATAAAAAAAATAAAAAATAAAAAAATAAAAAATCCTCTTTTAGTGGGGTATTTTCTTTCTTCCCATGCTTTTGCCCCCACGTTAGTAGGAAATAGACAAATAATGGATATTTCTCTTCCCATGTGCATTTAGAAAAATTCTCAAAAAGATTTATCACATGTGTCCTATTTGTAAATTTTGAAAGAAATTATATTAGGGGTACTATTTTATTATTATTATTTTTAATATCATAGATTAAACAAAATATATAAAAGTATTAGTTATTTTATTGTTTCAAATTTCTTTCAATCATCAAATGATTTTCTTTAATTCATCGATCATATGACAAGAAATGAGATATAACTTCTTTCATAAAAAAAAATGTAAATAAAAAGAAAAAAAAAATATCACACTGAAAAAACAAGTATAAACCTAGTTGAAATTTACAATGTACATTAAAAGAAATATATATTGTTTCTCAGTTGTCCATCAATAGTTATGAATTTACAATTAAAAAAGTTATGGGTAAGATAATATTCCTTCAACATGCCAATTTGTAGAGTAGAAATGTGAAGGTTGAGTGGACAAACAAGTCGAATCGACCAAACTCGATCAGCTCGACACATTTCAATCTAGTAAGCTAGCATAAGTTATGAGAGAATGGTGAATACAATACCACCATATACTGAGATTATGCATCAACAACTAAAATAATTTTTTTAAAGAAAAATTAAAAAATCTAAAAAGAACGTTCAAAACTCAAAATCAAAATTAAAGACAAAAATAAGACTCCCTACCTTTCTATTTAATTCCATCTCCTACCTATATTTAATTTATATGCAAGATGCAAAGATTCCAAAATGTTGTGCCATATAACCATCTTGTCTTATTTAATAAACATTTTGGACTAGGAATAACACATGTTAGACCCCTATTGGGGAATGAATATATAAAAGCATGCACAATTTGACTTATTCTATTCTACCTTTTTAGAAAGAATATTCTTCTATTTTATTTTTCAACTTTAAAAAGGGCTATTTCAGCTCTATTTTGATTCTTGAATTTTCAGAATAACTAAGCCCCTAAAATTTAAAAAAGAAAATAACCATTTTAATTCTTGTTTTTTTTTTTTTTTTTTTTGAAAAAATTTCTTGTTATTTATTTTAGGAAAAGTTACCTTTTTAATCATGAGTTTTAAGGGAGAGGTACATTTGGTCTCTAAATTTTCAAAATGTAACTTTTTAGTCTTCGAATTTTGAGAAATAAGTTTAAAAGTCCCCTGACATTAATTTAGTAATGAATGTTAATTTGAAAAATTAAAAATAATAAACTAAAAAAAAAAATCATATCTCCTCTTCCGCTCCTCTCTCTTCTTTCCCTCACCCCTACTTCGACCACTGGCCACCGAAAACTGGAGCTTCGTTGCTGATAACTGAAAATCGACAGTTCGTCGGTGATCTGAGCTTAAGTAACTGGTCACTAGAAGTTCGTCAAAGGGTCCCAGATCAGTCCTGACGATCAGAGCTCTATCGAACGATATGGCAACCAAAGATTCACCTGAGGAGTAGCAGTCGATGACGGGAGGGTGGGGTTTTTATTATTTATTATTTTAATTATAATAAATTATTATCTTAGTCATTTTTATTTTTTTAATTTTCTATCAAATATTACAATTTTTCTAAATTAATGTTCGGACCTTTTAAACCTATTTCTCAAAACTCGGGTATTAAAAATATACATTTTGGAATTTCAGGGACAGAGTGCGCCTATCTTTTAAAACTCAGGGGCTAAAAGGGTCATTTTTACTTTATTTTATTTATTTATTTGATACTTTAATAGATAGATTTATATAAGTCAATTAAGATGGGCGTTGGATCGATAGATTGAAAGTAAACTAATAATTGAAGAGACAAAAATGAAATACTTTTATCAAAGTAACAATTTGGTCTTTGAACTTTGATTTGTAACGATTTAGTCCATGTACGTGTACTTTCAATTTCGTAACAATTTAGTCTCATAACTTTAATAAGTAATAATTTAATCCTTGTACTTTTAAATTTGTAACAATTTAATCCTTGTCGCAAACAAATTCATCAAAAATCAAATGTCTATTTTTATTATTTAACTATTAAACTTTGTAGTTTATAAACATATTGGATCCCAAATTAGTTTATTAATCTATCTAGGTAAAAATTTTCATTAAGTATTTACATTAATTTTTCACGATAGGGACTAAATCGTTACAAATTTAAAAGTACACGAACTAAATTGTTACTTATTAAAGTTTAGAGACTAAACTATTACAAAATTGAAAGTATAGGGACTAAATCGTTGCAAAATGAAAGTACAATGACTAAATTGTTACAAATCAAAGTTCAAGAACTAAATTGTTACTTTTATGAAAGTTTAGGGACCAAAAGTGATTTTTGTGTCACTTCTAAAAGGTCTCTAAACTTTAAAAATATTTATAGGTCCCCAAACTTTCAACTTTGTGTCTTATAAGACCCTCGCATATTGAGATTTTTAAAAATTAATCAATCTACTAGATATAAAATTGAATTTTATGTCTATTGAAACCCTAAACTTCCAATTTTGAATCTAGTAAGCTTATAATTTTTTTAAAAATGTTGAATAGGTCAATAAATTTTTGGACACAAAATTGAAAGTTGAGAGATCTATCGGATCACAAAAATGAAAATTTAAAAACTTATTGGATATTTTTTAAAAGCTCATGGACGTATTGGACATAAAATTGAAAATTCAAGAACTCATTTGAAACTTTACGGCCTTGTAATTGAACCTTTTTTAAATCAGGTTTGCAATTTTATAATTATAATTTTTGGGGAAAGTTTCATTCTAATCATGTAACTTTTTTGAAATAATAATAATAACGGATGATCCTACCATTAACTACATTTGATTATTATCATTGAAAAAATTTTAATATACTTTAATCACTTGATGCCTTAAAAAAAAAAAGGAAAGGTAGAGCTGTAGGTTCACATGAATTCTTCTTTTATTGTTCAATAATTATATTGTTGATAAGTTAGGTTTGGATGCATCCATGGGATCAAACAAAATAATAATAAGATAAATTATATATTTTTTATCCATCATCGAACTTATTAAGACTATTCTTTCTCACTGAATGCTAGCTAGAAACTCGTGGTTAGTACTATCAAGGAGACTCAACAAGCAAGACCTTCATTGTAAATCACTTCATTATGGTGAATTCCACTTGGAGCCCTTACTAGACTGCCTCGTCAACCTATAAAGACTTGGACAATATCAATCCAACGTATTTGAAGAAAGAAACTTCGCCTGTCGTAGTCGATCAAACAAGCTAAACTCATGTCATCTACCTCAACAATGTCCTAAACATAATCAAAAGGACTAGAGAGTTAAGCAGAGGAACTTACCTCTCATCATGTTGAGTGGAGATTGAGTGAAGATCCTCTTTGCTTTCTTCACATGTCTACCAAGGTTAAAAGGAACAATTAGAAAAAAATTATGTTAGTGCTCAGGGAAATATCTAATCTACTCTCTCTTTCTTTTTCAAGTTCAAGCTTTGAGCATTGTCCCTCTAAATGGCATTCTCTAAATATTTGGCATGAGTTGACTTGGTGGACAGTGGCACCAAGGATACGAATCCCCACCCTCACAAAGCTCGAAATCGGTAATCCGAGCAAGCTACAAGTTGAAGGTAATGTCGACGTCACAACCCAACCATTCGGCCAAGGAGTGTCACAACTCGACTCGTCCTCTTCTTGGGAAGCCTTACTGCAACACCAGTCACCTAAGCGAAGAAACAAAGGCACGGCTAATAGAATCCCCTCCCAAGTCAATATTAATGCACTCAACGCCTTACTTCAGCAACAGGCTCAACACACAGGAACAGCACATGCCTTTAATAGTGCCTTCATACTACAGCAACTCAGTAGTGTGGGAGACAACTTATAGTAAAAGCCCCTTTCGAAATCAGAAATTTTCCATTGGCAAATACTCAGGAAAGCTGATTTCGAGCTGATCGAGAGCCTCTTATGGGGGAAGGATTAGAAAGGACCTGGAATAATAACTCGTTCAGATATTCAACCGGGGGAGGGGGGATGTGAAGAAGTCGATGACGGTTAGAGAGAAATTGAGAATGACATAAAGCTCCTATTCTTTCTACAAGCAAAAGCTTGTGAGCAAGTAAAATATAACAGATTTTCCTCTTAACTAATAATAAAACCCTTCAACCTTCAATGACAAAGTATAAAATGGAACCGTAATTATATGACAACAAAACAGCCTGCGGCACCAAAGCGAGCTTAGCTCAGCGATAATTGACATGTACTCTCGACCATGAGGTCAGAGGTTTGAATCCCTCCACCCCCAAATGTTGATGTACTCGAGAGAGAAGAAGAAGAAGGAAAGAAGAAGAAGAAGAAGGAAAAAAAAAAAAAAAAGCCTGCGAAAGAAATGTAGATTTATTTTCCAGCAAAGTGAAACTCAGAAAACCATGATGATTAATAATTGCAGCTCATCAAACTGAAAAGTACTAATTCTATGTTCCAGCGAAGTGTAGCAATAGATTATAACAACTGAAGCTTAAGCTGTTCACATTTGTGCAATAATTGACGTTAAAGCATTTCTCAAACACAGAACACAACAGTAACCTCATCGCTCCCAACAACAGATTCGACATTGTTCCCCTTTTCGTTAGTTTGTTGCCTCTTTGATTCATTTCACGGTATCTCAGCAGTCAGTTTTCATATTCTAGCCTGCAAGGAAAAAGTTCTAGTGAGTCAGAATCGCCACAGAAAACAAAACAAGTGAAATGAAAAAGGACTGTGTATTTTTGTAATACTTTTTGACACAATGGCTAAAGAAAACCAATTGAAAAACTCCCAGAAAGTCTCAAGTGCCCAATAACACTCCCCATTAATTCTAAAAGAGAAATTACCAAGATGGTGATGGAAAATTATTTTTTAATAATATTTTATTTTGTCACTCCTTTTCTCCTTCCTCTGCAGGGTGGGTGATGAAGACTTGGGATAAACTAAGAAGATTCCAGTGGCCAATCTTCTGTAAATTCTTTCTCACTCTCTCTTGTGACCAATATATTATTATTCACAATCATTTGCCCTGTATATTACTCTGTTGGGTTCCCCCACTCAATTTCCACCACATGAAACCACCACCTAAGTTAGATATACTGACCTACACATATATTAGGGAGACCAACAATCCGCAACAGAGAACAATTTTGAATTAGAGATAGCACAAAGGCTAGGAAAGAGCACCCTTAAAAGTCTCTTGGTTGGACCAATTATTTGATTTTGATTGTACCCTGCATTTTACCATAGATTGATGGTCTAAATCAGAATTAGATTCAAGTTCACAGAATTTTAGAGGAAAATTGGGAACTCATGATCTAAACATTTTAGAAATGGTCTTTGCTTCTGCCAATACGTTCTATTTTCCAAAGCACAATTTTTAAATAAAATGCAGACACACTCTCCATATACCAGGTTCTCTTCCCTAGCTCCCCGACTGAGATGGTTTACTTTGTGCAAATAAGCAAATCCCAATGCACATTTTTAACAAATGCTCCTTTGCATATATAAGTTTTGGTCCTAGAAAGCTCCATCCTTCAACTGGCATGTAGCACTACCTTACAGGTTAAACAACATCCTCTCCTCCTCCAATTGCCATCCACCCATTGAAAAGGGAAAAAGCTTCAGTTCTATTTCATACTTAATAGAACTTTCTTTCGCAACTTTGGCTTCAGAGAAACAATAGAATATTCAACAAATATAGTAAAGTCCCTTTCGATACTATTTCTTTTGTGGCTCTCTTAGTCTAAATTTTATGCTCTCTTCAACAACAAAAGTTCAAATGATTTTGTGTCAACTGAAATAATTTTTTGAAATCTTCCTTGATTTAGGACTTGACTTTCCTCCCCTATGTAATTTCATATCATCTTGGAAGAGATCCAAATAATTTTGTGCGGGCTAAAAATTCCTAGTTCATATTTTATAGCCTATGGAGAGAAAAGGATGACAGTATAGAACTCTTGATGCTACAAATTTTTTTCTTTTGATGGATGATGCTAAGAATGAGTGTGTACACCTTTTCTTGAGACTTAAATATCTAACTTGACATTTCTTATTCAACGATTGATGGTAGGATATATGCAACAAGAAGAAATGGGGGATCATGCTTCAGCTAGTCACCCACCTAGCATGTGTCCTACACCTTAAAACAGTTTCTCAGAGTATGCCAATGTAATAAGAGGGTTTCTAAGTCCACGAAAAAAGGAGTAGGATCTTAAATCAGGATGGAGTGAACATCTCAAATTCAATTACAATTACGAAGCATGTCACCTAATTTTCAACAAATTCTATCACAACAGTTCTTCTTCATAGCCAAATTTATCCTCGGGAGAAATTAACCGGTCTCTCATAATGGAATCACGACATTTTCATAGAAAAATCAAAAGAAGCAATAAAAAATTAAGGACCAAGAAAACCAATCGGCATAGATAAAATCTCAAGATAGATTGTCCTTACAAACTTATTTACCGAAAAAACAAAATGGTGGTGCAATTGCCTAGCAAATGAAAAGGACATGGGGTGCCTTGGAAGAAAGGATGGTAAAAGAAACAATTATTTTCAACCTCAAGTTGCTAGCCTAGCGGACTTAATAGTAAACAGCCAAATGCATTAATAACAATCCTCCCACAAGACTGGTTATCAAGGAAAGAAGAGGAATGAGCAAGACGTTCTTGAAACCTTTAACAATTATTGAACATTTAAAATACCACTATGCCTTGATAAGAAGTCTGGCTTTTAGTTCCTCGGCCACAGCATCAATGAACTCTTCAGTATTCAGATAATGGTCTCGAGAAAGTCTGCACCAAACATAGGAATAATGTTACAAAGAAAAAATTTTCAATCTCAAAGGCTTAGTTGTGGGAAGAGGCTATTAATTACTTATGAAAATGGAACTTACTTGGACCCATGAATGATAAGAGCAAGATCCTTGGTCATCTTCCCAGATTCCACAGTATTAATACAAGCTGCTTCTAGTTTCTCGGTGAAATCTAAGAGACTGGCATTGTCATCTAGTTTTGCCCTTTAAAAACAGTGATAAATTAGTTAACATTAAAATATTCCTTTGACCATAAAATGTTTAAGGGACCCAAGAGATATTAATCGAAAGATATCTACCTGTGAGCAAGGCCACGGGACCAAGCAAAGATGGACGCTATACTGTTTGTGCTGGTTTCACCTCCTTTTTGATGAACCCTAAAATGCCGTGTGACAGTACCATGAGCTGCTTCTGCTTCAATTGTCTTTCCATCAGGGCAAACCTAAATCCAAAGTGCAGACATACTTCAAATTTCAACAAGGATACACATTAATGTTGAAGTCTTATTTGAAATAATAATCTTTATAAATTTCAGAACCAGAAAATTGGGTGATTTAATAGCTATATGTATTTCAATGTTAAAAATGCATATCTACATAACAAGTTGTAGCACATTAGAAATCACTGTTATTGTGGAAGCCAGCAACAATGCAAATATTTTTCTTCAAATATTTTCAAGGCATAATTTTTTTTTATATGAATAACCAAACTTTCATTGAGAAAATTTGAAAGAATACAAAGGCAAACAAAAACTCAAGTCTACAAAAAGGGAGTCAAACTATAAAAAGTGACTCCAATCAAGTAAAATAAGATTCAAAAGGCATAAAATGAAACTAAAGATTACTTTTTCATGAAGGCAAGTAAAGCAAACAAATGTAATTGTTGGGTCTCTCTCTCTTTCTTTTTAGAAGCCTCCCCATATTTAGATATCAATGAAGTTCAAAGAGATTAAAAAAATGTATAGAAATCAAACTCAATCTGCTTATTTCTGGACTTGCAGATTGTAAATAGGTCTTAGTAATAATGTAATGAAGACCTGAAAGGAACATACCAGTACAGAAGTCATCAACCCAAGAGATCCAAATCCTAAAACCAAATAGATAAAGTTAGAAATTAAATGGAGAAAATACAAGCCAAGTATAACATCTTGAGTAATTTCCCTACATCAAGAAAGCAGCCACATAATAGAAATTTTAAAAACAACAGGCATGGTGCAGAAGGCACGCTCAGATCTTCACAAACCTTGAGCTAAGAAATCACTCTGGACATCTCCATCATAGTTCTTGCATGCCCAGACATAACCTCCTTCACTCTTAAGTGCATAAGCCACCATATCATCAATGAGACGGTGTTCATACCTTTTAGAATAAGAATAATTAGTTGAACAGTTCAAACTGGGAATAGCTTAAAAAACATTTATCCAGACATTATTAAAAGCTATTCACCATATGCCAGCAGCCTCAAACTTCGATTTCCAGTGGGATTCATAGACTTCTTGGAATATATCCTTGAATCTTCATTCAACACATGAACAAAATGAAAGAAAATTATTGGCACAGGGAAAGCAAAGAAAAAGTTACCATAAAAATTACATAACAATCCATATACAAAATAGCAAATCAAAGAGTATACCTTCCATCATATTTCTTTAAAATAGTATTTTTTGTGCTAAGGTAAAGAGGCCATTTCTTCTCATAAGCAGTGTTCATTGATGCATCAGCAAAGGAGCGGATTGACTACAAGGAAGCATCACATTGAAAAGTTAATTTGAGAAACTAGTTGAAACTTGAAAGGGGTTAAGAATATTTTCTCCTAAACTAACCCATGAGTATACTATAACAAACCTCGTCAGTGTTATACATGGATAACGCTACTCCTCCAGCACCAGTAAAATTGAAAACTTCTATCTCTTGCGTCTCTTGCCCCTCTGGAACAGTCAGCATGTTAGGAAGCTTTTAAATAAAAGCAATTCAAGATTCATTAAAACAAGAGATATGATTTGGGGGTCTCAAATACCAAAAACCAATTTCAATTTTCCAGGTCCTTTGATAACTGTATCAGTAGCTCTGTATTGATCACCAAAAGCATGTCTTCCAATGCAGATAGGCTTCGTCCAACCTGAGAACAACCACAATCAGTACAATTTTCTAACATAAGTATGAAAGCAATATGAACAGCAATTACCTGGTACAAGGCGAGGAACATTTTTGCAAAGAATTGGTTCTCTGAAGACAGTACCTGCAGAAGATGCCAATAGGTGAGCCTGAAAGTAAAGTGACAGGTTGAGCCTAACAAAAGCTATTCTGAGATAAAAATTCTCTCTTCACTGTCAAATAATTACAAACAATTTTAAAATACATAGAAATACAGCGGACTGTGACAAGAAACACCAATAATATATTTTCAAATCTGCTTTGGTCTTAATCAATATAAATGATACAGATAAAGAAAATATTTTTAAACTTGTCATTAGTCTTTAAAGCTTTTTCAAATAACTTTGACAAACCGTGATATAAATTACATATGGCGAGTGCTCTGACCATTCAGAATATTCCTGATTGTTCCATTTGGACTTTTCCACATACTCTTCAAGCCAAATTCCTTAACACGTGCTTCATCTGTTGATCATCATCGTTACAATATAAGATCTCCAGGTGCTCTTTAAATATAGCAATGTAAAAATCACAAAAGCCCAGGATACGCTGTTATACTTATATTGGATGCTCTTTTCCAATTAAGTAAAACAATTTATACCTGGAGTAATTGTTGCACATTTGATTGCTACATTATACCTACAACAAAAGAGTATAGCCAAATAGAATAGGGTCGTGGTTAGAACACTCTGAATTCCAAAATGAATAAGGAACTCAAAAAAATAGTGTAAATAAAGTCAACTATAATTTCTCTTCAAACAAGTTCTTCAAGATCGAGTAGCTTGTAAGTCCAATTAGATGCAACAGATACTTCAATCAAAAGGACTTCAAATAATTCTCGCTGTAACACCAAATAAACATTGGGAATACATACTTTAAAGTAGCTTCTGCACTTTCAATTGTAACTTTATCATCTGTGGCATCACGGTGTGGAAGGCCAAGGTCAAAATACTTGATGTCCAATTCCAAAAAGGGGAAAATAAGCTGCAAACAAGACAAGAAAAATATAAGCCAGATTGCTTGCAATTAAAATGCAAATATATACAAAAAGAGTGAACAATACCTTCTTCTTGATTGATTCCCAAATAACTCGAGTCATTTCATCTCCTGTACAAAGGATCCCAAGAGACATTATGAAGAGAGGGAAAAATAAAAAAGAGAAGCAATGCAGAGGAGAGGAAAATCAAATCTCCCAGTTCCAGCAAATCCAAAGAAACTTCTAGGAAAAACTCTACTATTCCACATCTGAACAACTGATGCACAAATCACACATTACATTTCAAAACAAAATAAACAAATAATAATAATAATAATAATAATAATATTCAGGGGCGGAATTTTATTGATTCTAACAATCGTTAAATTATTACTGAAATGTGACTGCAGTAGTCGGACCAGGGTAGTAGTGTCATAAACATTATACAATAATAAAAGTAAAATACTAGACTTTTCACTCGACAAAACAAATATATGGCACTGAGTGAACCAAGTACATCATGCAACCAAGTTATTTATGGTTATGATGATAAAGATCCAAAGGTCACTTCGACTAGATTTGTTTCAGCTTACAACAACATATGATGTTTAGCGGAGAAGAACAAACGAACACCGATCCATCTGACTGGCCAAACAGGGGGGAAAAAGTTCCACAACCTCCCATTTGACGTAGAACAGAGGCAGCTAACCATCAACAAAGAAAATAGAACAAAAATATTCATTTCTTAAAAACTACACCACCAAGGGAAAAGAAATAACGCTTGAGGCTTGGTCTCATAGATCAGGAGAAATAGACCAACAACATAACCACTTGATTCACTTCCACGTTCCACCAGAGCACAACACAACAAATCAAGCGTACTCACAGATGCAAGAAGCACCTATCCGCACACTAAAACAAAAACATCATGATCTAATAAATTACACACCGTCCTTCACAGATCTAACAGCAAAAAGAACAAACACGAACTCCCTCCTAAGTCCAAACATATGGAAAACAAAAATCCCCAATCCAAATGATATTTAGCAATCCAACAGCAATAATTTCATAAGACAAATGGATCTCGAGACGAAAAAATGGAGAAACATGAACATATTGCATTAGAAGGAGCTTGAATCAAATCACGGTATACGGAGGTCTCACCGTCCATCTCAACGATGGGGTTGGCAACCTTGATCTTCTGAAAAGCCATGATCAGTGACCTCCCTCTCCCAAGACGAAGTAATCACAGAGAAAATCGAAAATGGTGAGCGCAAAGAGAGGGGAAAAAATCGAAGAAACAAAAAATGGCGAAAATGGAGAGCTGCAGTAGGTGGAAGAAAACCGCCGTACGCGGCGCCCTTTTTATACTTAAAAAAGAGAACTTTTCTCTGAAACTATCTCCTTCTTTTTTTCATGTATTACCCTTTAGTCCGCCTTTTATTTACTCATTTGCCATGTGGTAGTTCAAACTTAAAATATTGTCTTTTTGCTTCTTATTATTTTTTATTATTTTTTTTCTTTAAATACTTGAGTATTCGGATCAACTTACTCACACTTCCAGTGCACGAAGTGTCTTGATTATGAGATTAGAGGTTGGAAACTTTGTTGTTGAACTAAAAAAACGAATCAACTTTCAATACAAGTCTATTTAAAATTGATTTGAGAGATTAGAAAATAATCTTAACCGCTTTTTGTGTTTGGTAAAATTGATTTTCGAATGAATAAGTAAAATCTCTTTACATAAAATATATTCCCAATAGTTTTTAAAAGTAGATTCTTATAGTATTAGATGCCTATTTTTAACAAGTTTTAAATTTTTAATTTTATCATTAAGAAATCCGTATTGTCAAAATATATATATATATATATATATATATCTTTAAGGAATTAAGATGTAACCCGCTACCAGCTTCTTTCTCACATAACAACAATTTCAAACTAAGTCACATTTTGTTATAAGAGAAACTAATGAGATATTGAAATTGTCCCTTCGTTTTCGTAAAATAATTGTTAAGTTCTAGGTTTAGTCTCTCATTTGTGGGTTATAATGAGTTCATTAACTTTTAAAAGGATTCCTAATGAATCGTCTCTCATCTTTAACATGGTAACTAATATGTCTTTTAAGCCACAAGAGAACAATTCAACTGGCATAGAATTATATTATTGACTAAGAATGTCAGAGGTTCAAATCCTCGCGTATTGTCAAAAAAAAGGTATTTGAACTTTTAATATTACGTTTAATAAATATCGTAACTTTAAAAAGTGACTACTAAGTCCATAAACTTCAATTTTGCATCTTATAGATCTTAAGCCTATTAGATTTTTAAAAATCATGAAGATTTATTTGACATAAAATTAAAATCCACAAATTAGACACATATTAAAATGCAAGGATCCATGACACTTTTTAAAATTCTAAAGTCCAAACTTATAATTTAATCTAAAATAAATCCTTTCTAATAAACAATTTATGTTGTGGTATATTACATTATTTATTTTCATGTATACCTTTTTGGAGAAATCAGATTTCTCTCATCATAATAGCACTGACCAAAAACCAAACCATTTAATAGAAATTCCTATCACTTTGGTGCAACCTTTGCCTTATGGACACAATAATTGATAGAAAAATTAGTTTGATTGATTGACAAAGTGTCCATTGCCTTCTTGTCACAAAAAATGACAATAAAAAAGTTCTTCTATGAACATATTTAAAGTTGTTCGACATCGATGTCTCCCTTATAAATAGTAAGTTCGATTTTCTTTTTTTAATTTATATTATAATATTTAAAAAAAATAGCTACAAATCCATTAAAAACTCTTTAAAGAAAATTGACACAATAATCTTGTTATCTTATATTAAGAAACAAAATTAAAATATAAAATCCATATAGGAATAATAGGAGCAATCTTCAACTTAGAAAAAAAAAAGTTAGGTACAATCTTGAAGTTGTTCAATATAAGAACTTGATCCACAATTTTAAAATGTAAAAATCAAAATTTTTATTTAACTTAGTAGGAAATTAAGAATTAAGTAATAATATATATTGAATTTCGTGGAGTTAAGTTATAAGGACAGTTGCATAGATGAAAAATTGGACCAAATTAATCGCAAACATAGCCCAGTTGCAAACTAATCGCATGTATAACAAAATTAATTGTACAAGACCAAAAAGTTGTCGTTAGATTCTATCCGTGTCTATCACTAATAGGCTTTGATTATTCAAAGTCTATCCGTGTCTATCACTAATAGACTTTGATTATTCAAAGTCTATCAGTGTCTATCGCTGATAGACTCATATTAATCAAAATCTATTCGGGACTATCACTGATAGAATTTGATTAATCAAAGTCTATCAATGATAGTCACTGATAGATTTCGATTAACTGGAGTCTATCAGCGATAGACACTGATAGACTCTGAATAATCGGAGTCTATCAGTATTGCTGATAAACTATGATAATCGAAGTCTATCAGATAGATTCTAATTAACTAGAGTCTATTAGTGTCTATCAGTAATCTACTTTTTTTTTTTTTTATAGATTTTGCTATATTTACATTTTTTTACGTTGTGCTATATTTATAATTATATAATTCTTATTTGCCAATCGCAAATTCTCTAAGTTATATTATGATGTGAGGCATAGAAGGTTTTAAAATTTTATTTGTACCATTTATTTTTCTTAATATATATATATTTGCACCACACATTATTAAAAGAAAAGTGCTTGTTATCTTGTATTAAGAAACAAATCAATGTCTGTTGTGAAAAAGTAAAAAATATACAATGTTGGACTGGAATTGTCGTAATTCGTAAAGACAACGTAATTATATTTTAATCTTAAAATAAAATCGTAATTATATTTTATGGTGCCGTGTTGTTGACGTGCCTTTATTTATTTTTTAAGTGTGAAATTTATTTCATTTGCGTCTTTAAATTTCTTTCAAAATTACCTATTCTCTCAAAGTTTAGTCCTTTATTTTTGTTCATCTTAAAAAAAAAAATTATTTCTTTCTAAGATTAAAATCATTTGCGTGATAAAATTATTGTATTTATTTTTGTTTGTTTTTAACTCTTCATTCTTTTTTTCTTTTTCTTTTTTGTTTTATCAGTAAGCCCTGCATATGATTCATTTATTTTTTTTAATTAATTTTGCAAAGATATTTTAACTCAACAACAAATTTATTATATGATTGGCTGTTCTTCTTTTAAATACTATTTTTCCTCTTAATTCAAATGAAGATTTTGAATTACGTGATTTTTTGTAAAAAAAAAAAAAAAAGAATTACGTGATTTTATCTTTCCTTCAATCCATACACCGACTTTTTTTTCTTTAAATTACTATGATCCTTATTAAACGTGTTATAGGCAATTTTGGACCACTCCGATGTACAAGGAGCTGACGAGGACAACCAGGGAGAGATCGGGCTGGGAGATAGACCCAAGAGGCAAAACTAACAAGTAGGACGGGCCAAGACTGAAGGGGTCAGGCCAGGCCGAGGCCAACCCTCGGCCCACTTGCGCAGGTCAAGTTCTTCCGACTCCGTTCAGTCCCTATCACCTTTGGATGCCCCGATTCCGCCTGGTTCGCCGTGAAACGCCTCCAAACTCCTAAAAACTCTAGGAGGATGAGCAAGTATTTATACCCCTCTTCGCCACTGAAGAAGGGGACCCGAACTCTATTCTCGACTCTCTCTCTTGCTCTCCAGCCCTCCTATTTCCGTTTTCTGACTTAAGCATCGGAGTCGGTGTGGCTAGCACCACACCGGTGTGTAGATTTTCCATCTTGCAGGCCACGTCTTCCCCCCTCATCTACAAATTTACCGTTGGTGGCAAGTGAAAGTCAGGTGAGTTCCCTCTGACCAAATTTGACCATCAACAAAACACTTAAAAGATGTTTGCAAAGTTATGTTTAAAAGGAATTATTATTGAGTTCCATACACCGACTTGTTTTTTTAAAATTACTATTTGTTACTCATATTTTTGTTGCTCGTTATGATTGATTTCATTAAGCTAAATACTATTTAGAACAACTAAAAATAACTTGAAATAAACTACTAACCAAACATCTTTAGTTTTTTTGGATGGTCAAAATTTAGTACTAGACTTCAATCATCTACAACACATGCAAAAGGCTTTAGCTCTCATTCCTAACTCACAACACATGGCATAGTGTTGATGTTAAAGAACCTTTGAGTACTTGTCTAGAAGTTTGATAAAAAGTTTATGCAGCAAGTGTGAGATCAATCCCATTTGATTACTATTGGAGGTCGATTTTGTACATGCAAAAACGTTTGCACAACTAATAGATAAGCCGACTTTAATAGCAAGTCTAACTCTAATAACGAAAGAACTCTCCACTCAAACACTATTTGTTCACCAACTTTGATCCTATTTGGTAAGAATCTAGGATTGATAACATCTCTAGCTCTTGTTTGGACTAATCGTTAACAACGATCTTTTCGAGAGATGAAGGTAAATAAAAAAAATATTACTAAAAAGACCTCATGACCTAGGTTATATGCACACCTCCTTTTGCCTCTAGCTAACTTGTGCATTCTCCTCCTCTTTCTTGCTCTATCTCATAAAAGATTGTGCCCCTAACTTTTCCATTAATATCATTTTCATTTTTATATATATTCAATATTGAAATGAAGTTCTTTTTTCGTATCATTCTCATTTAATTTCCCCCTCTCAAACTCCATTTTCTAGTTAATTAAAACGAGCAAGCAGAACAATAATTGACATGTATCCTTAATTAAGAGATCAGTAGTGAACGAAAAAAATAATATTTTCTCTAAGTATCTCCATCCATTTCTCATCAATTTCTTTTTTTTTCCTTGCCTCCAATGTGCATGCACCTCACATTCTCTCTCTCACATGCAAGACTACCACACTTTAGTTCCCTCTCACATGCAATATCCCTCTCTGTTTTAACTTATATACAAAAATATTTTCTTTCTCCCCTTCTTTGATTGTGTAAGGGCTATTGTATCATACATTGATTATGTATCATATTTTCTTAACAAACCAATTGATCTAAAGGTTATTCTACTTTAAAAATGACAACCTTTTCAAGTCTATATTCAATCGATACAATTGGGTTATTATCGTTGTTGGTTCAACATCTAACACTAACTGGTCATGACCAGCAACTTTCACCTGCACTAATATAATCCTTACCTCTCACACACATTGGCTATTTGAGTCTTCTCAAGATGGATGACTTATCGATATGTGGTTGTCAAGTTAAATATTGGTGAAAGCCTCGACATTTAGGAGTAAGATGAATCATGTATACGGTGAAATATTTTTCTAAGACGAAAAAAATGTTTTTTTTTTTAAATCATGTTAAATCAGTACTGAACCCAAAAATTTAAATTGATAGATTAAAGTAAATTTAATTTTATATCATTACTTTAATAAAAAGAGATTGGTTTTCAAACCATTTCCAAATCATCTCACATTTTAAATGTAATAATATGCTAACAGGGTCATGTATAAATATACATAGCTTTGTTTTTGTTTTTTTTTTTCACTCATCATATCCACATTTTATTCATAGGACTACTCTTTTTAAGATGACACATTTGGTATGGTACAAAAGGGAAGTTAAAAGAGAAATGTTAACAAATTATAGAGTTTAAAAGCTATAAATACAAAGGTAACATAAATGTAGTTGTTTTATTATTATTTTTTTGTTAATTCTATTTTGGTTATTTTTTGTAATAGTTCAAAATGTCGATTTGATTTTTGAACTTTTAGATTGATTTTATTTTGGCTCAACTTTCAAAATTTTTACTATTTTAAGTCTATGCGCTTTAGAAAAAATAATCATTTTGTTTTTTATCTTTATTTTTATTTTTTTAAAAATTAGTAATGTGATTTGAGTATGTATATTATTAACTTATTGGTATCTGAATTTGTATTCAAACTACATAGGTTGAAGACCTGACCAATATTGAATAAGCAAATATTACAAAACAATATTCCAAAGACAAAAAAAAAAAAGTTACTTTTTAAATGTTTGAAGAGTGAATTATACATTTTGAAAATTCAAAAACCAAAATGATTCTCTTTTTGAACTTCATCAAAGATGGCTTTCAGGATTTAAATAGGATTTAAATCTGTTTTTCTACCCATATAATTATTTAATCATTTACTTAATAAATTATTGAACTTCAACCAATACAATATGACTGAATTATTAAATCCATAAATATTATTAGTTATTATATTAATTGTCTGACATGCATCCATTAGTATTATCTTAATGAATTATGTCAAAAAAAAAAAGTATTATCTTAATGAATTATGAAACATTATTTAATACTTCTCGCAAACAAGATCTATTGGATACATTCATTAAATTATTGTAAATCCCATAATCTTTTGTTATAATAGAGACAAAAGTGTTGTTTCAAAAAAAAAAAAAAGAGACAAAAGTGATGTGGATTATTTTCAGTTGCTTTTATAATTAAAAAAAAAAAAAAAGGTAATAATCAAAGTTGTAGTTGTCAAAGAGTTAAAAAAAAAAAAAAAGGAAATTAGATAGCCAAATTACTAATCTAATTGACCAAGTCATATAACAACAAGGTTAAAGTCTACCAAAATCTATATATATATATATATATATATATATATATATATATATATATATATATATATTTTTTTTTTTTTGAAAAAATCCATATATAATCTATACATATATAATCTATATATATATATATATATGGATATCTTTATAGATAGATAGTGTTATATGTATGTTATTGCTATAGAGTATATGTGAGTTCATTGAGGTCAACCTTTTTTTTTCTTCGGTAAAAAATGACGTTGCAGTCAACGATCATAATTTTCCTACCTCAAAGAGAAAAGTCTTTTCCTTTCTAGGTAGTTATGGGCGAGAAGAGATCTAAATGACACCATTGTTTGAAATCACGAGCTATTCGAAAAAAACTCTAATACGACGAGTGTGATATAATGACTACTTTTTCCACCCTTAATTTGACATACCATTAAATAATATGTTCTTTTAAGGTTATGTTATTTTATTTCATGAATCTCGTACCTTTTTTAAATGTCGTTGATATTGACGAACAATGACGAATGAAGATACTATAAAAATTTGTACACTATCGTATGTAAAATTTTCCTCATCTTATAATCCTCTAAAGCTATAAGATCTCATCGCCGTGAATTTGTTATTGGTTGCGACCTACCAAATGAATCCATTTCTAAATTTGTTAAAATTAAATTGAATTATATTTTTTCAGTCAACTAAAATGATTCGAATTGGGTGAACTTTTTAAACTCCAACTTGTACAGTTAATTGTTATATAGGCTTCCACACGCACCCAATAAAAGAGAAATTAATCAATATGATTGACAATCTTGACCCACCATTAGATGTACAAAAGAGAAACTAATTAAATGTGATCGTGCATCTAAAAATGAGTATGATACAATATCAGACTCTTTTTTTCACTATCATAATAGCAAAAATGGCTCATCGCAACAGATAGGGGCAGAGAATCTCATCGTTGTCTCGATCGTGCCATTGAAGGCATTTGAAAGGTGAGTTTTGCCCTTTCCACGAATTCAAAAAACATAATGGCTACATTTAAATTCCCAAATTGGCCCCTATAAAAGGAGAAATAAATTTGGTGGATATTATCAAGAGGAGAAAAAAAAAAAAAAAAAAAAAGTTGTATGAAAGCAAAAGGCAATTTTGGTTGTTAGCCGCCAGAAGGGCAAAACGGTCATTAAAGCAGGTAAAAGTCAACATCAACGGCCAACCGGGCCAACTGTCAGAAAGAAAATATCTAAAATCAGAAGGAAGTCATTTGTTTATAAAAATATTTGATGGTGACAATGACATCTCAATCCCAACACTTTATAGGAAATTTCAAATCAGAAATTTTATTTAATCACGTAAGTTTTTTTTTTTCTTTTTCTTTTTTGAAGATTTATTAAATTTTGTTCTTACGAAATTAGAAAGCTTTCTAGAATCATGGCCTTTTTTTTTTCTTTTACCATTTTAAAATTGTGATTATCTTGTAATTTGTGGATAATATCCTACTTATTTGGAAATCTAGGTGGATTATAAAATGTTTTTTCAACTTGACACTTTCGATTTATTTAATTAAAAGAAATCTGATGCAGATTTTTTTTTTTTTTAATTTTCATTTTTTAAACTGTTCCAATTTAAAATAAAAATATCATTTATTATATAAATACTATATTATAACTTCTTTAAGAAAAAAATTCTAAATGTTTCTATATCTATCTTCATCTCCTAAACACTAACATTATCTTTTTATTTTATTTTTTTTGTTTGTTTATAACATTTGGAGTGGGAGATTCGAACCTTTAACGTCGAGAGTACAAACTTTATGTTGGTTGAGTTATGCTTTTTTTGACAAACACTAACATTATCTATGTCAACAATAATGCAAATAGAAACTATTTTTTTACCTTTCAATTTTGTAAAAATGTACGCACTCAACCTCCTATGATTGATTTTTTTTTTGAAAAGCCTAACAATAGAACTCTATAAACACAACCATATTTGGTATGAACCGAATATATATACTTTAACTTAAAATTGTATTTGTTTTTGAGTATTCACAATTTTCTTAGGGTTGGTTTGGAATACATTCTAAATTAAATGTTTTTTAAGATTGCATTTTTTAAAACATTTTGTATAAAAAAATGTTTAGAATTTAAACACTCATATGTTTGGTTGCATTTCCTCATGGGTATTTTTATACACAAGTTATTGTATACTAAAGACTCTTTTTAAAAAAGTTGGTTTCAAGTGTTTCTCTCAAAATGGTTTATTTATCAATCTCATTTTCTAATAAGTCATTTTTATTGGTTGTCAAACACTAGAAATTTTTTCAAAATGATTTTTTTTTTCAAAATTAAACACTTGAAAAGTTAAACCAAACACACCTTTAGTTTAAAAGAAAAAACACTTTATAAAAATTGAAGAACAAAAAAGTAAAGGAAAATATTCCGTTGCATCTCGTTTAATTGTCAATATTTTAATGGAGTGGGTAGAGAGCTACACATGGTTATGAAGCCAAATATTGTTCAAAAGTAAATACACATCACTTTTAAATGAGAAAAAAATATTAAAAGAAAGTGGTTATGAAACATATGTTAAAATATTTAGGCAGTTGTTGTAGTGGAGGACTTTGGTGAAAAATGGGAATAGAAAAATAGAGTGAGAAAGTGAGAGGGGGATGTTGTAGAAATTAAAGGAACCAAATGACAAGGCCAAATGGGTTTGTTGGGTTGGATCATGGGATGCATCATCTACACCTACAAGTCTAACCAAACATGTTAAAGTAAGCTTAGGTCAGTCGTAATTGGCATATACTCTCGACCAAGAAGTCAGAGGTTCAAATCCCCCACCCCCAAATGTTGATGTACTCGAGAAAAAAAAATCTAACCAAACACTACTTTGGATGGTTCATCCATCGCTATGGATTTTTCGAAATTAATTTTTAGGTTATAATGTCATTTTGGTTTCTGTATTTTGGAATTCAATCCATTTTAATTTATATACTTTTATCTTAAAATTAGTCTTTTTTTTTTTTACAATCTTAAAATTAGTATTTACTGTTAGTTTGTAGTTTTTTTTTTCCCCTTTAATCTTCTTTTAGCTTTCCTTCTATAAAATTTTAAAACATACTTTTTCTTCAATGGAAATTATCATTATTATTTTACCCAATTTGATAAAAGTTAAGTTTAAACTACCACGGGTTATTGTATACCCAAATCCAACAAAAATGGAAGAAAAAATAAAAGAAGAAAGAAGAAGATCGCATACCAAAATTGAGCTTAGTTATAGTATTTATTATGAATGTACCCTCAAACTTCAACTTCCCCTAATTTATAAAGTTGTTATAATGTAATTAACTCTATTGTTTACTAAGTTGGTTCAAAATAAAGCAAATTCAAATGTTAAAAATCTACACAAAAAAAAAAAAGAATGAAATTACTAATTATTCACTCCCTACCTCTAGGTAGATCGTGAATCCATTGCATAGCACTCTTTTAGGAACCTTGATAGATAGGAATAACTCAGCTTTTAGCTTAACCCATCGACCAACACCAAAGAAGGTTTGATTTTTAAGACCTTTCAGAACCAAGGTGTTCGATTTGGTCATTGATAATGAACAAAATAGAACTTGAACCATCCAAAACCGAACCAAACCATACACACCCCAAACTATTATAATGAACAAAATAGAACTTGAAGTATTTGAAATTTGGTTTCTCTTTAGAGATTACCATCCAAATGCATGGAGATTTGTTCATTTATAGAGTCATTACAACAGTAAATACTGTCAAAGAATGCAGTTTCAAACCTTCCAAAACTCAATAACGGAATCATAACACACTAGGGAGCGTTTAGGTGGTAAAGGCTTGGGTGTTTAGAGATACTCTTCACAGTTCGGTTTTAAAAAGTAGACAACAAAACAAATAAACTTATCAAACGAGGTTAATCCTTTAACCTGGTCTTCTATTGCTTGCTTGAATGGACAAGCTTCTCTAGAGATTAATGAGCGAGCCAAGAGCTTCTCTCCACACGTCAAAGTTGAAAACTTCAATAACTTAACCTTGTCTCCTATTGGTTACTCGAGTGGATAAAGCTTTCTCAGAGATTAATGAGAGTGAGCCATGAGTATAATACAAGAAGTGGGACCACGACACCCCTATTATAAATAAAAGAAATAAATAAAAAGAATTCGACATTAGAGAGAAAAAAAAACTATTGTCAAATAATCATTTGGCAAAACGCAAGAAACTAATGCAAGAATCATCTTAAGAAAGTCATTGATAACACCCAGTTATCCACACAGATAAGTTAGTTCTCATAAGATCATAAAAGAATAAAGAGAAAAGGCAGATAAGCAGACCTATCAGTGTAAATTCTTTCACCCGATTCGCCATCAAGGATATCGAGTCTCAGTTTCTCTCAGATAAGTGCTTGTCCAGAATTGCCTTAGCCAGATTACTGAAGCTCGTACTCTCAGCCACTGCATATCTCTTGATGACATCTACAACTTCTGCTTTCATAATCTCTTCCTTGTTTGATGCATTGCAGAGGTAATATAGAGCTCCAAGTGCATAATTTACCTGAAAAGCGTTGTTTGTATTTACCACATGAGTGAATCCATTTCCATTGTTACTGAATTCTACACATGTTCTGTGCACTAATGATTCGACAACGCACAAAAGGAAGCTAACTCAATGTTTCACCTTAAATTCAAATAAATTTTGATGCTTCATTCGATTAAAACCAACCGGAATATCAATCATTGATTCAATCACAGGGGATATCCATTTGACAGAATGGTAAAAATGATCCATCTATTAGATGATTTAGTAGAGAAATTAGTAGATCCTTTAGGAAAAGGAGAGATATTACTAGATCAAAATCGAAGAACTCTTATCATTTTTCATAAGTCAGGCTTCCAAATATTAGCAATAGCAACAATAGCAACAATAAAAGGGATTGCTTTCTTTAGAACTCAAGGACAGTTGTACAACCTATAATACGGATCCTGTTTAAGTAAGGTTGTAAAAGGGATTGCTTTCTCTTCAAAAGATAAGAACATCGTGAAAGCCAACAAAGGAAAATACATTGAAATTCAATATTCAATAAAAAGAAAGAAAAGAAAAGCTAAATCATGTTCTTAATTTTCATAAAGAAAAGACGATCAAAAAATGATCTTCATACAATAGGCACCTAATTATTTTGGTCACAAGATTCTCAACTTACAGTGTTTCTTACAGGGCTTGATAAGCATTCAATGATGAGGGGAATTCCACCACACTGATTTATAATAGAAGCATTAGCAGGATCTGCAAGAAATAAGAATAACAGTAAGATCTGCCAGTGGTCAGCTAGCCATCCCATTAACAGAGCAAACAGCTCCCACATCTAAATCAAATGAGTTTTAAATTATGAAACAACCCAAGGTTCAAATTCCAAATCGCACCAACACAAGAATTGCAGATCCCTCCAATACCAAATTCAATAAGCTTCTCATTTGGCTCTGTCATACAGTCCAAGAAAAGTTCCAGAACATTTAGCTGAACACAAAATTACAGTTTTCAGTGAAATAATTTCAGAAAAGGGGAAAAGAAGACAAACATCTCTAGAGCAGCACTGAAACAAAGCATACAATACCAAAAGTAGACATTTAATACCTGGCGTAAGAAGGCATAATTGTAAGGATCATAAGCAAAATTTGCCAAATTTGCAACAACTCTTTCTTTCGTTTCTGTGAGTTCAAGAGGACCAATGCAAACTATTAGCTTTTTGAGTTTCACAAAAGAAATTTAACATTTTGGAAATTGAAAAAGTTTCAACAATGCTCAAATGGATCTTCTAAATTGTTTTGATATGGTTTTCTTTGGTTCTGGAGCATTTGGATTTTTAAACATATTTTCTTCATTCTACTTGATGAAAAACTGCTGCCATTATATTTCGAAAAGAAATGTGATAGAATGGGAATCATTAATGTTTTTGTGTAATTTCGATTCTCATCCTTAGTATCAAAGACTTCATTTGCTACTTATAACTTATCCTTCCAAGGTGAAAGAAAGATCACAATCAAATTCGGAAAGATAGTTATTAAGATAGATAGTATTAAGATAACCGAGGAGAAAACACACACAGACTGCACAATAAACAACGTTTCAATGAACCTATCCTAAGGCTCATATCAGAAAGAAAAATAATTATATTTTCACTTCTAATAATTTCTACTAAAACTTTTCCGTTCAGGAGAAACCTACCTTGACTAGTTGAGATCTGAAATTCATTCACTAACTCCTGAAAATCGAAAACACAAAAAAAGAACATCAAAAACCAAATTTACAACAAATTAGAACAAATCAGCCAAAGAACAATAATTAAACTCCATGTTTTAGCTTCAATCAAAGATAACAAATACTGATCAATAAGTTCCACCCTCCAGGAAACGATCCAGAAAAATTTTCAGTTAATTGACATTCTCTCAGACAACAAAAGCAAATGGAAGGTACCTGGAGGTACTGAGGCCTAGGAGTTCCATATCTTCCCGTTCGCTCCGCTTGCCTCTGATCGTTAGTGAACATAGCCGTCGAGGATGCAGTAACTTACCATGAAACCTTCACAATTGAAGACATAAACAGAGAAACGTAAGACCATTTTGGGATTTCATTCGAGCTTAGTGGTAATTTAAAAACCTAGCAACCATTAAACAAAAATTGTTCCTAACCAAAGGTAAGGTTCCAAATCAAAAAAACCAGACAACATAAGAGACCCAAAAATCGAATCAATACAGCAAAACAGATATCATGCGGGAGAGCATGAATAAATGAGAGAGGCAGCCAAGATCAAGAAATAGGGAGAAACAGAGGCCTCTGATTGATCAATTCAAGGACAAACGAAAAAGAAATCAAACAGAAAATCTATAAAATCCAGACCTAGTTCATCAAATTTGCGTCCAGTGTAACAATTGACCAGGTATCTTAAGGTTAAAATTAAAGGGAATTCAAGTAAATAGAATAGAGGGCATTATTGTAATTTCGAAAGTCTCCTTCTCCTCGGGCTGCATTATTATATCTTAATAGGCATTTATATAGCATATTATAATTAAACAAGTAAGCACACAACATACTAACACGCAACAAACAGACTCTTCAAGTAGAATTCTACTTACTAATTGATCTAAAGCACTCCTGAACGAATCTAACAAGAACTTGAAATAAGAAGGATAAAGTTTCAAGGCTAACTCCACCCCCAAACCTTAATCAACACCAAAGAGGTGTTTAGGCGAAATGTTCTTACCTAAAAACAACTTTAAAGAGCTAGCTCGAACACCCCAAATTAGTCTGAAACTACAACAAAGAGCTTCTAAGAGTAAAAGAATGTTCTAAAGCACTAACAAGGAGTTCGAAAGGGTCTAAGATGAAGTTCACCACCTAAAACTTACCCAAAATGACTAACCCTTGCTGAAACGTGTTCGAGTGAGTTCGAGTTGGTTCGAACCTGCACAAAAGGGGACTTCCAAGAACTAAAAGCTTATCTAAAACACTCCAATTGAGTTTGAAAGCATTTAAACTACTTTAAAACACCCTAAACGAGTTCAAATGGAACTAAAGAATGACATTACCTTCTAAGCTTCACCAAAGGACTTGAATCGTTGCTTGGAAGTGTTCGAAGGTGTTTTGAATTGATTCCAAACTACAAACAAAGTATACCCAAGGTTAAAGACAACTCAAAGTACTTTGATCGAATTCAAAAGGATCTAAAAGGAACTTTACTACCTTAAACTTGACTTGGGTCTTGGCTAAAAGTAATCAAATGAGTCCGAACCTACAACAAATATTCTCCCAAGGTTAAAAGAATAAGCTAAATTATTCTAAACAACTTTGACGGGGCCTAAAGAGCAATGAAGCTTACCGCCTCCCAACAGGCTGAGAAGCTTGTTGGAAATTGATTAAAAAAGCCTGCAAATTATGAGTCGTTAGAAAGAGGGTAATTCATATCAATGTTATTCGGGATATGGGTAATCTGATTTAAAACCGAATGGATTGTGCGTAGAAGTTAAATCTTATCGAAAATGGGAGAATCGAACAGGTTGCTTGCTGACTGCACAAGTTGCGCGCATGGGAGAGGGATTCAAATCGTGGGTCTGTTGGTCACTGTTGTTCGTCGCTGGAAAACGCCTACCAATCGTGAGCTCGTCGACGTGTGTCGATTGAGGTTCACCCACGCCACAACTAGGGGCAATCGACAGTGTTGCTTGGAGGAGAGAATATCGACAAGGGAGAGAGAGAAAGCGACTAGGATGTGAGGAAGAAATGAGGGAGGAGTTTGGTAGGAAGAAGGCTGCTTGCGACTCGTCGAAACACCGCTAGAGAAGAAGAAGAGTGATGGATAGTTGGGGAAAATCGGGGGGGGGGGGGGGGTTGTGCACACACAGCCGAACAAGGTAGAGGGGAGGAAGATGGTAAAGTTTTTTTTTAATAGACTTCGTTTAAGCAATAGCGAACTACTCAAAACTACCCTCATAAAGGCGCGGGTAGAGCCAAGAAGGAAACGTAGGAGACCAAGAAGAAAGAAGCCTTATTTCCCACAAAGGGGACAACTCTTGGCAAACAAAAAATTCATGATTACAAGCGAGGTTTGCGACACAATGGGTTGCTGAGTTCACTTCTCTCCTACCATGGTTGAATATAACTGTAATGCCCCAGATTTTTAAAAGTTATGTGTATTTACTTTTGAACAATATTTGGCTTCATAACCGTGTGTAGCTTTCTACATACTCCATTAAAATATTGACAATTAAACGAGATGCAACAAAATATTTTCCTTTACTTTTTTGTTCTTCAATTTTTATAAAGTGTTTTTTCTTTTAAACTAAAGGTGTGTTTGGTTTAACTTTTCATGTGTTTAATTTTGAAAAAAAAAATCATTTTGAAAATTTTTTTAGTGTTTGGCAACCAATAAAAATGACTTATTAGAAAATGAGATTGATAAATAAACTATTTTGAGAGAAACACTTGAAACCAACTTTTTTAAAAAGAGTCTTTAGTATGCAATAACTTGTGTATAAAAACACCCATGAGGAAATGCAACCAAACATGTGAGTGTTTAAATTCTAAACATTTTTTATACAAAATGTTTTCTAAAAAATGCAATCTTAAAAAACATTTAATTTAGAATGTATTCCAAACCGACCCTAAGAAAATTGTGAATACTCAAAAACAAATATAATTTTAAGTTAAAGTATATATATTCGGTTCATAACAAACATGGTTGTGTTTATAGAGTTCCATTGTTGAAATTTCTGAAATTTCTGCCCCTTATGCCGATTCCAACAACAGTAACAACCAAACAGGCAAAACTCAGATAAGTTTCAATAGCCAAGGGAAACCAGTCTACATCTCTAAAGCAAAAAAAGTCAAAGCATCTCCAAAACAAGAAAATCAGTAAGAATTCTCATCAGAACCCATAATATGTAAAATATGTTAATGAAATCATTAGAGATTTCTGTTAATGAAATCATCCTGTTAATGACTCATTTTTACTAAAATATGTAAACTCTCCATTAGAGATTTCTGGTGCAATCCAAAGAATTTTCAGCACAGGTTAAAAAAAAAAGTGTGTTCTTTCTTAAAAAAATGTGAGTGTTCTCAACCCAAGTGTCGAACAGTCCATATCAACTTGGCCCATCTTCTGAGGGGGGAAACATCTCCTTCTCCTCTCAGTACCGTGTACTTCGCTGTTAAGAATCACGACCTTTCATTCTTCTCTATTCATTCATTTGAATCCGTTTCTTAGTTTCTATATTAAATTAAAACCTCCCAAATGCAACATGCAATTCAGAAAGAGGGATTCTCACACTCTTAGATTCTGAATCAACCGAACCAAATTTCCCCCTCTTCTCCAAGCGGAGGGTTGCATCTTCCCAACGCAACCCCACAAGAGAAAACACATAAAAAATACAGAGCAAGTTTGAAAAAGGGTCTCTTCATTCGACCCTCTTCTCTAAGGACTACACTTACAGGCGCCTTGCTTCTGAGTTTTCCAAACAAGGTTTGTTCGAAAAGAAGAAACCCCAAAAACTTAAACACAGAAACGAAGAAAAGAAGAAACCAGACAGCAAGCATAAATTCCAACACAGAAAAGAAGAAACCCCAAAATCCAACACCCACGGCAAGAACAGAGAAGAAACCCCATAGCAAGCTCCCAATACAGAAAAAATTTTGAAATCCTTACCCGAAAGTAAGCTCCGACGGCGGCAAAAACCCAAACAGATAAATTACCCGATAACAAGCTCCAGCGGCGGCGGCGAACTGCGAGGAGAGAAGAGGAGAGAAGAGGCGACTAAGCGATTTAAGCGGAACTGCGTGTGCGTATAAGATGCTCGGTTCGGGTAAAGATTGTGCGATGACCGAACCGAACGAACTGGTTCGGGTCGGTTCGGTTCGGGTATTTACACCCCTTAGAATAAATTCAATTTATTCTAATAGTCAAATTAGTGAGTAAGAATTTTTTTTTATGAAGTTAAGTGAAGAGTGTAAGTACCTTATGGTAGCACTCAACATTCCTCAAATAGTTCTAGATTGAACCTTGGGGTTTAATTTTGTGATGTTTTTTTTTTTTTTTAACAACGTTTAATTTTGTGATGTTAGAAGTTAAAGATTGTGATTATGAGACACATGTGTACCCTTAGCTTCCTCTCAATCAGGCCCGTCCATCATAAAAAGTGGTCCATAACTTTCAAAATTGTATATAAAAATCAATGTTGTGACAAATAATTAAGTCTCAAATGGACTAGACAATATAAAATAGGGGTCTCGATGTCCAAATGGCAATATTTGACCAAATAAGGTATATATAGTTGAAGTAAAAAAAAAAATGATGTCAAAATAATCTAAATATGAAAGTTCAAATCCATTAGAAATCTTTAACTCTCTTAACATAAAGGATTCAATTTTGTGCAAAAATGTAAGAAGTCTAAAATGTAATCCAAGCAAGCTCTTGGTTTGGTTGTTTATGAAGCGCTTATTTTTAACCAAAAAAAACAAAAAAAAAAAATCTTTTTTCTTGAGTTTCATTTCTCCACCCCCACTCTCACGAAAATCTTCATCAAATTTCACTTTCTCCCTCTTCCCCATTCAAACTCATCTATCTCTCAACATTTCATTATTTCTCTCTCATTGACAATTGTGAAATTATTATTAATAATACAAAAAAACAATTGGGAAAAACCATTAGAATTTTAACGCAATAGAGGATTTTCTTAGTACTAACGTATGGGGGCGAGGTATTTGAACCTATGATTTTTTTAATCAAGAATACAAATTTGATGTCAATTAAGTTATGTCTGTGTTAACATAATGCAAAGAGTTAGGATTGAAGAATTTTACTATGAAAAATCTGATTTCTAAAAAATTATGAATTTATTTTTTTAGTATTCTTTATGCTGAAATTTCAAAGTTTTTTTAGGCTTAGTTTGAGATTGCAGTATCTTTTAAAATAATTGATAGTAACTCTGCTTTAAGAAAAATCAGCTTTGAAATGAAGTAAAACAGTGTTTGGTAAATTTCAATTTTAAATTAGAAAAAAATAGTTCCAGTGTTTGGTAAATTAATACTAAATTGTTTGGGATTTAATTATAAGGATCATAGTAGGCTTATTATTTCAAATATTTTTTTTATTAATACTTAATTTATAATTTATTATAAGATAATTATTTAAAAGTTTGTATGATTTAAATTGCATCTAATTATGTTTAATTAATCTAAAATATTTGATAAAAATGTAAGAAAAATGATTATTATAAAAATTGAATTAATCAATTTTTTTTTTTATTTATATGAAATAGGGGAAAAGGATCCAATGACTTCGAAAGAATTGAACGAGGAGCCGTATGAGGTGAAAATCTCATGTATGGTTATGTCGAGTGGCAGTAAGGGTGACTTATCTGTCAACTTTTCCACTATCACCCCCAAAAAACCAAACTCTGCCTTACGTAAAGTTGCCAGAGTACGCTTAACCTCTGGATTTGAAATCACAGCTTATATACCTGGTATTGGCCATAATTTACATATGTAAAAAATATATATAAGAAGGATAAATTTGAAATTTAAAAACATTTGAGCTTTTGCACAGTAGGGTAAACTAAAAAAGTGATTCTCGATACGCTAGCAAACACAACTCCAAACGGAGCGTTAATCTCCTATAACTATATAAAGAGCTCTCTCGAACTTTTTCTTTTTTACATGTGGTAAGCAAGAAAACCATCCCATAGACATTCATAAAAAGAAAAGATAGTTTGAAATTTATACAAAATTGTACCTAATGTTAATGACCATCATATCACAAGATAGTGGAAGAAGAATATCCAATCCAAAAGTGAGAGAAAGAAAGGAAGAGAAAAATCTAACACCTCACAATTAAAAAAATAATAATAATAAAAAAAGGAAAAAAGGGAGCTGGAAAGTTCCAAATTCCAATTAAAGACGCCACGTGTCGCTTACCAGTGCTGAAAAACCGCCACTCTAATATCCGCCTTTTGTTCCACGCAACGGTCGTTGTTGGAAATTTTTGTGGTTCTAATTTTTTTTCTTCGCCATTTGAAAAAAATAATAATAATAATAATTTTATTTTTTATTATAAAAAAAAAGGTCCAGCCAATGAGAAGCGAGTTGTACGAAGACATCCACAAGGGCGCGATGCTATTGGTGTAGGAGTGTACACGTGGTAAAGTGGACAATGGAAAGTGACGTGGCTAAAAAGCGCATTTGAGATAATTTAGGGACAGCCTCAAATCCACCTGACATGTCGTTTTAAAATTTTAATAAATAAATAAATGACGGAATTTTCTTTTTTTAAAAAAAATAAATTTAATATTTCCTTGCCTCATCCATAACTCCTGGCCTACCTTCTCCGCCTCTCTGTTCGAATATTACAGGCCCTTGACGGAGATATTTCTTTTTTTTTTTTTTTTTTTTTTTTCAAATATCATTTCCTCCAATATTTATTTTTGGATAATATCTTTTTACTTCTTTTTTTCTAGATGGTTCATTTTATATTAATTTCTATGTCGTTCTATTTATTGCTGAAGAAAATTGAACTAGATTTGTTCGGTTGGTTTTAATTTATACCTATTGATTAGATGAATTTTGTAAAGTATATAGTGAAAATGATGGTTTGGATGAATTTTGTGACGGGATTTGGTTGGTTGATATTAGATTTATAAGTCAATTAGTTCATTTTAAAAATTTTGATGGTAGTATTGGCTTTTAATTATATATTTTTTAAAAAATCAATATATCGATTTTGTTAAAGATTAAAATTGTTTGAACTAATTTTACTTTTAAATTCATTTTAAAATAGAAGATGGAATCATGGAAGTGGTATGTATAGTAAGTAGGAACTAAAGATTTGACGGCCAACGAGAGCTTGGCTCAACTGTCATAAAACTGTACCAATAACCACCAGGTTTGTGGTTCAAATCCCTTTCCCCACATATGGTAAATAATAAAAAAAGAAAAACTAAGGATTTGACGGAATCAGAAAAATAACCAAACAATTCAGTCTTGGAATTTGTTTTTAAGTTTTGGTATTTTTGTTTTTACGGCGATTTCAGCAACAAAAAATATGTCTTTTAATTATATAAGTTAAAATATAAACCTTTTAAAATTAAATAATGTAGGTTGTTGTTGTTGTTTTTAATAAGAAGTTTATTTCTATTTATAAAAATAAAAATTTGAAAACTATTTTTGTTAGATTAAAAAAAAACACTATAGCTTTAATATAAAAAAATTATATTCTACGAGAAAAAACTAAAAAACAAAACAACACATCAATTTAATTGAAATTAAAAAAAATAATCGATGAAAGGTCAATTTTTTAAATTAAAAAAAATCAAACAAAATTTATTTGGCCAAGATTTTTTTGGTTTCCCTTTATGGATTTGATGGATTTACAAAAAAAAAAAAAGGCTGTCCACGTCCAGATTCAATTGATTTGGCTTTTTAATTATGACATTCATGTATTTTCATCTAAAATTAAAAATTCATAAATATCGTCACAATCTTCTATATAATGAAATAATAATTAAACAAAAAAAATCCTTCAGGTTACTTAATCCAATAATAATCTTCATTAATGTAAACATAAGACAAATTAATAGATTTTTGTTTGATGACAAAAAAAAAAAAAAGAAAAAAGAAAAAAGAAAAGATTTTTGTTTTATGGATATTTTTAATTAGATTTCAAGAAAAAGGTCGGAAGTGGTGACGTCAGAAATAGGTTAGAAGCTATCCCAATGTAAAAGGGGTTGGCCAACAGAAGATAATAGAAGGATTGCCACGTGTCATCTAGCTAAACTTCGGACGTGAGCCACAAGTTTTATTTGGTTTTTTTATTCCACTTTTCTATTTTTCTCGTCTTTTCGATTTTAAAAATTAAGAAAAATATGACTCGACATATCGCTACTTTTCTATTAACTGTCATTGAATTTTTGACAAGTAAAAGGAAAAAAAAATTAAAAAATTAATGTTTTCTTGGTTCTAAAAAATTTAGACCTCGTTCAATAATCATTTGGTTTTTTAAAATTATGTTTGTTTTTTCCTAAATTCTCTAATCATCCTTGTTAAGGATTCGTTTGAATTCCTAGTCAAATTCTAACAACAAAAACAAGTTTTTGATTTTTTTTTTCAAAATTGGACTTGGTTTTTTAAAACAAAGAATAAAATTGATACTAAAACAAAGAAACTTATAGGTGGAAGTAGGTGTGTATAAACTTGATTTCAAAAACCAAAAACAAAAATCCAAATGGTTATTAGACGGGGCCTTAATGTTAAGATAGAAGATTTCTGAGATAGACAATTACAACATTGTTCTTAGATTCTACACTGACATATGTTATTATTGATTTTTTTTTAAATATAAATAGTAAACTTATTTATAATTGCAATTTAAACATAATCCAAATGGTGTAACATTATATTACTAGAAAAAAAAAAAACTTGTGTTATGAGTTATGACTACAGATTTCTTTGGAAAAAATTACTATATTATGATAGTGTGAATACTATTCTCATTCATCGTTGGAATAATAATTGCTTTTTAAGAATTATGTAATGTGATGTTCAATGATATTAAAGAATTATTTATAAAAAAAAATCTATAATTTGAATAGAAGTGACAAATAATTCAAAAGGTTCACGTTATGTCAGTTGAGCTATGTTCTTCTTAGCAATGTAATATTATCATCGATAAATTACCATCATAACCGTCAATCATTTCTATTTTCTAAACCTTAGGAAAGATTATCAGTGTCTCAAGAAGCACACAACTATACTTCAATTAATTACTAATTTATATATGTTTTAATTTTAATTCCATTTTATTTAAAACAAATTAATTTCATTTACAATTTTTTTTTTCTCGTGGCAAATTTTTTAATATTTATCCACAATATTTGAAAAAAAAAAAGAAAGAAAAAAGAAAGAAAAAGCGAATATGTGGTAGCGACTTTTAATGGCTCTTCACCGGAAGCCAAAGTTCTCAGTCGCCTTGCTCCCGAACTACATCATCATTGCTCTTCCTTCTTCTTCCTTCACAGCTTTTCTTCTTCAACTCCTAATTTCTCTCAATTCCATCTCCATTTTCTCCCTCTCTCTTCATCTTCTTCACATAATTGCCTTCTGGTTCACGACGCCGAAGTTTCGAGTTCTTCTTTTCGAGTTTTGGTTCGGAATTAGCACGGAACAGACTGGTTTTTCTGGTCGATCGGAGTTCAATCTCTACTTCTACGTTTTTCCAGCGTCTCTGTTTTGTTCTGTTTATTGTTTCCGGTGTAATTCGTTCTTCAAGTTGTTGTGTTCATTCGTAGCAGGGCGATTGATCTGGGTTCTTTGCTCTCTGCGTAATCAGGAGGTTTTTGATGTTAAGAATGAAGTTATTCTTTGTAATTTTGTTCTCCTGTCCTTTGAAATTGAGTAATTAGTTCTTGTTCCGTCGCTATTATACGGACGAGATCGTTCTTTGTTTCTGTGAAATCTACTGGCGCGAATCTGATTCGCGTTGTTTTTCTAAGCTTGAAGCCCTAGAGATTGATTCAGTGCCTGATCACTCGATTTTAGGGGTTTTGAAGAATTCGACTTCGATAATTTGGTTTATAGTCATTTTCTTCTGAGTTGAATTAGGATTGTTAACGCGCGGGGAAGTGGAACTAAATCAGTTTGAAATCAAGCTGTTGAATGCAAACCGTCGAAAATAAGACTATTTAGGTGTTTTTTATTTGGACTATTGAAAAGTACAGAGGATTTCTTGGTTACTGTAAATTGAACGGCAATCAACTTCGTGGAGACGAGTAGACAGAGGTGTTTGGCTCCGTAAAAGCAGAGGAAAATTTGCACGGCGAGAATATCCATGGGTGCTGCAAACATGCAATCACAAGTATGAATGTTCCATTTTTTTTTTTCTCCTCCTTTGCTCTCACCTTTATAAACGTAATTTGGACCAACAATTCCTTTGGTCCTTTTTTGTAGCTTGAAAGCGTTCAGATCTTGTTAATTATTGGTATGAGAATCGAGAAATAATTGGGAGAACGTGTTTTATATTTCTTTTTCCTTCTGCCCATGTGATGTATTAGATGAGTTTTGGTCAATATTGAAATTCGTAGTTATGTTTAGTCAGGCTAAAGTTTGGCCTTCTAAAATTACTCTTGAAAAGTTTTCCGAATATCTCTGCGAAATGTTAGACCTTGTTAGTTTGCTGATTGGTTCGATTTACTATGACAGATGTAATTCAGACATATCCCGACTGATCACAATTTCAGCTAGTCTTCTGTATTTCTGTTTGCTTCTTTTTCTCCTTGTTTTTCGTTTTAGAGTTTGTACTTGTCACGAAACTGGTACTGGGTAGATATTTTCCCTCTAGGTTAAGAAATATATACAGGGCATCAGAGGAGAGTGAAGAAAACATAAAGTTTTATCTTATCTCCTCACCATTTTTTCAGTTCTTATCGTTTGTATTGGTTCTTATGATCATATCCTTTGCACCAATTTTTGAATAATTCTGGGAATTTTAACATGGTAAGAATCCATTCTGGCTTGAGTTCTAGTAATTTATTTTCAATACCAGAGCTTTTTACTTTGTTTTGGGAAAGAATCAATATCTTAACCAGAATTTTGTGTGGAAAGTGATCTTCTCGATGTCTCTTGAGGTGTGGTTTTTTCTTCTGATGCAAAAGAATGAGAATAAACATTTATTAATTTGTTTTCTGATTGCTTATTACTGTAGAATACTGGTGGAGACCTCTGTTCTGACAACATTAGTTCAGCTGTTTATGAATCAACTGTGACTGATCAACACTCTTCAGCAAATGTCCAATTGAAGGACCATTTTTCAAGCGAGAAGGAATTTTCTCCCAAGGTTTTGCTTTCATTGCCCAATTTCTCTGTTTTAGAATTTTGGTGTGTTGACATTTCGAGCTTTTTTTATTAACCTTACCCTATGTTTCTCATTGGTTAGGTAAGGAAACCCTACACAATCACAAAACAAAGAGAAAGATGGAAAGAGGAAGAGCATGAAAAGTTTATTGAAGCTTTGAAGCTGTTTGGTCGTGATTGGCGACAAATAGAAGGTATAGTTGAACAAAAAGAGCATAATAGCATAGCACATAACCAAACAGAGGACATAAAATCTTTGTTGCATTTTTTTTTTCATTCTCTTAAATTAATTTCTCTCTTCCCCTGCCCCTAAGCTGTATTTCCTCTGTTCTTGCTTAATGCATATATGTTTCTTACTAAAAGTTTTTTTTTTTTTCCTGACAGAGCATGTGGGCACGAAGACTGCAGTTCAGATTCGTAGCCATGCTCAGAAGTTCTTCTCCAAGGTCTAATGCTCTTATTCCAGTACCCATTATCTACCCTAATATACATATTCGGATTTATGAATGTAAGTAAGTGTTAAGAATAACAAGGCGTGCAAACAATCCTTGTAGGATCAATGCTTGTCCTTCAAGATCTTCCGACTTCTCATTGTTTTCTTATTGCCTTAGGTCTCACGTAATTCAAACGGGTGTAGCACAACTTCAATAGGATGCATCGAGATTCCTCCTCCGCGTCCGAAACGAAAACCAGCACATCCATATCCCCGTAAAGAAGTACCTCAAGCTCACAAGGTACCCTCTATTTCAGAACAGACAAGGTCTTTGTCCCCACAGCTTTCAGAAAAAGAATGCCAATCTCCAACATCAACGGTTGTAGCAGCAAGCGGTTCAGATGCGGCAATTTTCGCCAATTCAAGAATTCATCATGACAGTGCATCTCCAGATTCATCTATTCCATCCACAGAACCAAACTCATCAATATTGGACAATGAATCTCCAACAGCAACCCCAGGGACAGAAAATTCAATCCCCCATGAGAAAATTTCAAAGGTGCAGTTTCTTTTTGTCTCCCTTCTGATAGCTATCTTATTCATTAGCTTGTGGAAATTACTTAAATCCCTATTGATGCAACTAAAAGCTCTGTTATTTTGGATGACAGAACCTGGATTTATTTCCAAAGGATGATGTGCATGAAAAAGATGCATCTACAAAAGAAGCATCAATCCAGAGTCTTAAGCTCTTTGGAAGAACTGTACTAATTACAGAACCCCACAAACAAACTCCCACCGTAGAGACCTGTGCGTCCGGGGCTAACCGTAAACATGGGGAAATCTATAAGCAAACATCACCATGGAACTCCAAGGTCATGGAATCTTCTATGGGAAACACAGAGGGCACCTGGAATCATGGAGCTTTCTATTTCATACAACTCAACAACGGCGACTCAAATCATGACCCCGGTTCTGCAGCCCCGATATCGTGGTGGAGTTCTTATGGCAGTTACCCACTTTCTTTTGTACAATGCTTCAAACAAGCAGATGCAAATTCGAATCCAGAAGTGGATGATAAGGAAACTCACAAGGATCAATCGTGGTGCGGATCGAACACCGGATCAGTACACAGCGAGGAAAACGGTGACAAATGTGGAGAAAATGATATACAAAGCTACAGAAGCTTTCCCAATAGAGATGGAGATTCAGTTTCTAAAGACGAGTTGATTGGAAAAGCATTGTCTTCTGAACTAATAAGTAGCCATGAAAAGAACACCAAAGGGTTTGTGCCTTACAAAAGATGCATGGCAGAGAGAGCTACACAGTCCCCTACAATCACAGATGCAGAGAGGGAAGAGAAGAGGATTCGGCTTTGCTTATAGATTCAAATTGAATTTTGTACAGGCACAATGGAGCTAAAGAGGCTTGGTGAATATAATCTCAGGTTTATAAAAAGATGGTAAGAATCTCAAAACCACCACATTCCCAGCCTTGGCTTGTTAAGGTTTTGCTTCTGTTTAACAATGTCCTTTTACATTGCCTTCCTTTGTTCATTATAAACATTATGTCCCTTCTTGTTACCTAAATAATTTTATCACTTTTTGTAACTGTAAATTCTCACTTCTTTGTCTAAAATCTCTGCGTGGAAACCAAACATTCCATCCACTTCTTTGAACAGATTAAAAGTTTGTTTTGTGTTTTTGTCTCTTCTCTCCTATTTTTACCTTATGATATTGTTCGGTGTGGGATCGACTATACTATGCATAATGTTAAGAGCAGGAAGTTTCGTGCCAACATGAGTATAACAAAATGGCTACACATTTGTCATGTATATATATATAAAGAAGTTAGAAGCTTAATTTTCTCTTATAAAAGTGGTAACTCACGTATTAAAAAGTCATAGGTTCATAATAATAATAATAAAAAGACAACATTCAAATGTTTCACAAAATAAAAATAAAATATTAAACATAGGCTTCCTGTGGTAGCATATAAAATAGTCCTGTGTTTCTTTGTTTATTGAAACAACGTAACTTGCCAAAGCAAGTATGACTAACGGTAATTGACATATACCTTCGACCATGAGGTCAGAGGTTCGAATCCTCCACCCCAAGAGTTGATGTACCCAACAAAAAAAAAAAAAAAAAAACACTTATATCCATATAATAAAAATGAAAAATGTTTTAGGACACGTAGGATAGAAAGGTTGAGAAAATAACAAAAATACCATTACCCAAAAAGTGGGAGTCCCACAGTTGTATGCTTTGCAGCTTGCAAACTACTCATTCCAGCTAGGTTTCAGCTTGGTCAAGTTGACCCTTTGTCCATCCAAGAGGTCAAGTTTACACAAGCAAATAACTTGATTCCAACTGCAATCAGCACCATTTATGGGGAAAGTTTCAAACAATCACCCCATATCAAAACACATTTTCTCAAATCACTGCAATAAAGACAAATAGTTTGCAGTGTACTTACTTGCCTATAACATTAGCAAAATATGATACCCCAAATTGACTTAAGATTCAAGCTTCTCACAAAGTCGCAAGTCTAACAAAAGGAGAATACCTTATCTTTTGAAAGAAATTAAATCTCAAAGCAAATGCAAATAGTATTGTAGGAGAAAGAACTAAGCATTTAAGTTACCGACTACTAACTTAATCATCAACAACTATAAATTGAAGCATATTGACATCTTCATCTATATCGATTATTCACTCATTCATTATAACATTTTTTTTTTCTAAAAAAAATATACCACAAGGTTCAAATCTATAATTTCCTAGAAGTAGTGATATAATTTTAATTACTATAGTATGCCATGTCGGCGTAACATAGTACAAAACTATTTCACGGTCCTTGATAGCAACACATTAACACTATACTCTCTTTATGCTTCAAAAATTACTTTTAAGCTTAAAATTGAATCGAGTTTATGAAACTTTTGAGGAGCCAATCAGGTAATAACACTTCATAACATAAACTACACCTTCTCTCATTCCTTTCTTTTTTCTCCATTTTTTTTTTTTTTGGAGAGAAAATCAATATCACAAGTCACAACCAAGCATTAAAAAAAAAAAAAAAAGTCACAACCAAGCATTTTTCAAGGGTCCCATATTTAAATTTTCAAACAGTTGGGAATGATAGGGCCATTCACCATTGCCCCTTAACCGACAACGAGCCAACACTTTTTTTTTTCTTTATCTACGGTCTAAATACTGACTTTTTTTTTTCTTCCAATTATTAGATGAAGTTTTTAAGATAAATTTGATAAATCTTATCGTATCATTTAAAATTTATACATGTCAATATGTCTTAATTATTACTTTAAGTGCTATATTATCTTTTTGATTGGTTAACCATGGTTGGTTTGCTTGAAAAAAAGAACTAAAAGATGGCGTGTGTGTTTGAGGGTTCAAAGTGAAACAAATAAAAGTTTAGATCTCATTTAATAATCATTTCGTTTTGGGTTTTTAGTTTTTGAAAATTGTGTTTGTTTTCTCTCAATCATCTTACAACGATTTCCAATTTTTTTTAGGAGACATTTAAGTTCCTAGTCAATTTCCAAAAACGAAAGTAGGTTTTTGATTTTTTTTTATTTTTTTTCAAAATTTGGTTTGATTTTTGAAAACATGGAAAAAAGTGGGTAACAAACAAAGAAACATGTGGGTAAAAATAGTGTTTATAAGCTTAATTTTTAAAAACAAAAAACAAAAAACGAAATGATTTTCAAACAAGGTCTTAAGAACTAAAATAGAATTCACATGTAAATTTAAGAACAATCCGTCCCTCCTAATTGGTCAATAGGAATTTTTAGATATTTATTTTTTTGAAAGAAAAGTAAAAAAAACGCAAATTTTCCCTCTCTATTTCTACATTGGTTAAAAATTACTAATGACCCCGACCTAAACTTTCATAACAGTAACGATTTGATCCCTAAACTTTCTAAAGCAACAATTTGATTCCCGAACTTTCAAAATAGTAACGATTTGGTCATTCGGTTAAAAATTTCATCAACTTAAACAGAAATCTGACCTAGCGCAACTTGTCAATCGTTTAAAGATTTGAGAAAGAAGAATCTTAACTAATCGCAATCGCTTACCTTTGGTATACTTCCTTTCTTATAAAAGTGATTAAACCAACTTGGTCATGTACAACCCACTATTTCTCTTTTTACAGACGTGGCTTTTAGTTTTGCGCACATGGAACTGCCAGGTAGTGCCATGTAAAAATTTTGTTTCTAAGTTAACGAAATCTTTAATGGAGGGACCAAATCGTTACTATTTTGAAAGTTTAGGGATCAAATTGTTACTATTTTGAAAGTATGAGGACCAAATCATTACTTTTATAAAAGTTTAGGGACCAACAGTGATTTTTAACCTTCTACATTTCTCTTTACCACAAACTTAATAATGATCAATAATAGATTCCTGTGAGATGTGGTGACTAGTTAGTTGATATATGTATTATCCTAAACTTAATTCTAAGTGAGTGAAGGTTTGTTAAAGCTAAAAAACTTCCAAAATTTTAAGACTATCAATATTTTAGTAAATGATGTGGAGAGAGAGTCGATCTCGTGCATTAACTAAACAAAAGGGATAAGGAGAAGATGTGATTGTGTCGATCACATTAAAAAGATTGTTGAAACTTGAAAGAGAACTTGACCACCTATTTCATATTCAATAAGGTTCTAAGATGGAAGTTGTGCTTCATTTAATTGGCGTTTGGATAAAAAGGTATAGATATATACTTTTTTTGTTGATGGTCGATTTTGGTAAGAGGGAACTCACCTGACCTTCACGTGTCACCAACGGTAAATTTGTAGATGAGGGGGGAATACGTGGCCTGCAAGACGGAAAACCTGCACACCGGTGTGGTGCTAGCCACACCGACTCCGATGCTTAAGTCAGAAAACGGAAGTAGGAGGGCTAGAGAGTAAGTGAGAAGAGTAGAGGGTTCGAGTCCCCTCCTTCAGTGGCGAAGAGGGATATAAATACCTGCTCATCCTCCTAGGATTTTTAGGGATTCGGAGGCGTTTCGGGATAAACCAGACTGAACCGAGACGGCCAGAGGCGGTGGGGACCAAGGGAGCCGAACAAGTCCGACCCGCGCAAGTGGGCCGAGGGTCGGCCTAGGCCCATGGCCGAGGCCGAGCAGGGGGTTGGGCCAAAGCCCGACCCCTTCGATCTTGGCCCGTCCCACTTGCCGGTTTTTCCCCTTGGAACTATTCCTCAACTCTTTTTCTACCCGATTGTCCTCGTCAGCTTCTTATACCTCGGAGTGGTCCAAAATTACCTACGACACTTTTAACTTTGTAAACTTAGGAAAATTGAACTAATTACATGTGTGAATGTTTGGGGTTATGATTCCTGTTTTAATCATTGTGTAATTATAGTTTCATATTTTAGGATTGCTAGGATTTAATTATCTAGTTGGTAAAGTTTGCATTTTGTTAACCTAAAAAAAGTTCAAATTTTGTTAATTGTATTAGAATTAGTTAGTCTTAGTCCTTAACATTGGCACTTGTCATATATGTTTACCATTCCTAAACTAATAGACATAAATTAGAGCTAGATATAAAAAAAGTCTAAATAGACAAGTAAATAGACTTTTTTTTTTTTTTTTTTAAAAAAATCTATTGATATAGTATATCAACGATAAACCTAATAGAAAAAAAATATGCAAACAATTTGATAAACCTAATAGAAAAAAGAATATGCAAACAATTATGAATAGAAAATATAGCAAAGTTATTTATCCCTAAACTTTCATGAAAGTAACAATTTGATCCTTAAACTTTGATTTGTTACGATTTAGTCCTTGTACTTTCAATTTTGTAACAATTTAGTCCCTAAACTTTAATAAGCAACAATTTAGTCCTCATACTTTCAAATTTGTAACAATTTAGTCCCTATACTTTCAAATTTGTAACAATTTAATCCTTGTTGAAAAAAAAAATCATTAAAATAAAATGTCGATTTTTATTATTTAATGATTAAACTTTGTAGCTTATTAACATATTGAGTCCCAAATTAGTTTATTGATCTATCTTGGTAAAAAAATTCATTCAATCTTTACATTAATTTTTCACGATAGGGACCAAATCGTTACAAATTTGAAAAGTACAGGGACTAAATTGTTACTTATTAAAGTTCAGGGATTAAATTGTTACAAAATTGAAAGTATATGGACTAAATCGTTACAAATCAAAGTTTAGGGACTAAAATGTTACTTTCATGAAAGTTTGGGGACTAAAAGTGTTTTTTAACCTGATTTATAATTAGATTGATATGGTATATCAATGATATACATAATAACAAATGAAAATGAAAAAAAAAAACAATCATAGATATAAAATGAAAGTAAAAAACGCCAAAGCGAGCTTAGCTCAACAATAATTGCATGAGGTCAAAGCGAGCTTAGCTCAATGTTAAAGTTTAAGTTTCATTGATATCTTTTTTTTTTTTTTAATTCTTCCTCTATGAAAATTAATGCAAGATTTTGCTTATAAAAGCTATGTGGAACACAATGCCAAATGAAATAGAGTTCAAAATCAAGTTTTCTCTTTTTAAAAGTGTAAAGAAGACAAGTTGGAGAAAAACATATATTTTCCCTCTTTTTTTTTTCTCTCTCTTTTAGTGTATGTCAGTGATGAGTAGAAATGTTGGAAGACTACAAAGTTTAGTTTAGTTTACAAGATTAATTAATAAAAGGTTTTATAACGATTTTGTTTTTATTAACATTTAAGAAGTGTTAGAACTCATATTTTCATTTATTTTTTTCCAAAATGAATATAGGAAAAGCTAATGAATAGTGGCTAGTGATGAAATAACATTAAAAAGACAATCAACAAAATTAAGTCAAGGACAGAGAAATACAAAACTAAGCAAGAGTCATCTTGAAGCTTCAACACGAGAATCTAGTCAAGCTCTTGACATGATGTGTTGAAAGAAAAGAAAAATTCATTGTCTATGAATACATGACAAATAAAGTAAAGTTTCTCACTAACTTTTATGTAGGAAGAATTTGTAGGAAGAAGAAAAAAGAATAACTGTTTTTCACAAGGGTATTTTTGAATTTCTTTTAGGGGTCGTTTGCTTTTTGGGAATCTAGATAACCGGAATATTCAGATGCTTGGAATTATAGATACCCGAAAATATAGATGCCCAACATTTTAGATAACCGTGTTTGGTTTGAAGGAATAATTTATAAGAATATATGGGAATATTCAGATAACTATGTTTGTTTTGTAGGATTTTTGTACTGGAAAGTTCTTAGATTATGTATAATACCAATAATGTCCTTACTAATTTTTAGCAAATTTAGCTATTAGTTTAATATAGTTTAGTATTATTATTAAGAGAATAAATAAAAAATAAATTTAAATATTATTCAATATAACTATAATTTATTTTACATCTTAATGTAAAATTTTAAAAACAAATGGTTATTTCTTAGTGTATGAATAAATTAATTTATTTTTAAATAAAAATACAAATTGTAAAATGGAGGGGTAAAAATGTCATCCGAAGATGCCCTCAACATGAGAATCTTTGAAACCCATCTTTCACGAGGGCATCAAAAGCTCCTCGGATGCCTCCCGTATGGGCATCCCGAATTTCCTAGGTATCCAACATTACCACAAAACAAACGAGGTAATCCAGATGCCCATTCCATGGACATCTTGGATTACCGTCAAACAAACGGCCCTTACCGTTCAAATCTTTTAATGAAAAACTGTAACGTTATTTTTAGACATTTTTTAAAATTCAGGGATATTTTTGAAATAAACCCGATTTTTTATAATTTAGCCTGAAATAAACTATTCGAATGAATTTAAATGATTTCTATCTTTAGTTCACAAAAGAAAAGAAAAGAAAAAAGTTTTTCTTTTCCCCTCGATTCCATAACCGACATGACGAGATAAGCATTTGGAGACCCAACCCCACAATAAAAATACATAAATAAATATATATATTTTTTTAAAAAATACATAAATAAATATATTCTATGCGGAACCAACCAAACTATTCACTCCAATTAATTTTCCTTTTTATTTTTTTTACTTTACTTTATAATTCTTTTATTTTAACAGAAATATAAATTAACGCCGATTTCAAAAATAGTAATTCCATATTTGTTTTCTTCCCCACTTTGCCCCTCGCTCTCTCTGCGGAGAGATGTCGCCATCTCTTCCACTTCACTTCCTCTTCACAGTTGCAGCAGCTCTCACTTCTCCAGTAGCCTCCCATTTCTCTTCTTCCGCCTCCTCCCCCTCGCCGGACTCTGCGCCGTCGCTCTCCGACTGGAGATCTGCTCGGGCCACCTACTACGCCGCCTCCGATCCTCGCGATGCCGTCGGCGGAGCCTGTGGATATGGCGATTTAGTCAAGGCAGGCTATGGCATGGCCACGGTGGGGCTCAGCGAGGCGCTCTTCGAACGCGGCCAGATCTGCGGCGCCTGCTTTCAGCTCCGGTGTGTGGAGGATCTCCGGTGGTGTATTCCTGGCACCTCTATTATCGTTACGGTTACTAATTTCTGTGCGCCTAATTATGGCTTCACGGCTGAGGGTGGAGGCCATTGTAACCCTCCTAATAAGCATTTTGTGCTCCCTATTGAAGCGTTTGAGAAGATCGCTATCTGGAAGGCGGGAAACATGCCTGTTCAGTATCGGAGGTATGTCTTCAGTGCCTTCTTTCTTTCGTCTTCTTTCTCTTTCTTTTGGATGATCTCATATGATTGGGAATTGAAATCGGGAAAACTTTGAGATCTGTGCTTGCGCTACTCTACTAAGTGCTTGAATTTTACTCGCTTGTTAGCAATTGAAATTGCCTTTATATATCTTGATCTTTTATTATTTATTTTTTAAAATTTCAATATATAATTCTGCTGAGCCGTAAACAGAGTGAATTTGTTTATCATACGATGTTATGTTTGATTGAACTTTCTAATTTATCTGACTCTGTTGCCATATGTATACATTGTGACTGTGGATTCCTTCAGCTATAGATTAGGTGCAATTAGTTAAACTTTCAATCATCCATGCAGTACAAAATTATGATAGAATTCAAATGAGCTTTCTATAGAAAGAAATTTTTGCACTTTACAGGTTAAAATTGATATCATTTATTTCACTGAAAATAGTTTGTTACATCAGAATTAATGTATATTTTAAGACACGGTTAACCTTCGCTAAATAATGCCTAATTAATGAGTAAAGGTCAAAATAGCAAACCTTCCTCAACGTACTCGTATCTGAATTATCTATGATGTTATCAAAAGTCAATGCTAAAATAAATGAATTTTCACAATGTAATGGTTCTGCTCCTTCGGGGACATCCAACAATGTGATAGTTCTAAATTAAAAAGAAAAATTCAAGCTTGATAGATATTGACTTTTTTATTAGTTGGAGGATTTAATTACTTCAAGGCTGCATGATTTTGTTTTTCAAGGTCTCATACAAATGAAGATAGTTCTCTATGCCTGTGATCTTCCTCTCTTCTTGCCAATGTGAGACTTTGTTCACATTCTCGATAGTGGTGCTAATAATCTTCAACTAGTTTCACTTCAAGTTGGATATTAAATAACAATGGATGAGAACTCTTGTGATTTTATGTTTGATAGTTTCCTTTATAAACTTTAAGATATATGATAATCGCATGGTTGTATTTTTCATTTTTCTCTTGATGAAAGTTTCGTTTCTTGATTAAAAATATTTAGGTTAAAAATGAATGGCCTCATGGTTTAGTGGTAGGATTCCTTGTAATGAAAGAATCTCCTTCTTAGTAATAAATGTTCCTTTCAGTTGTCGACAATCTGTGGAACCTCACATCCCTGACAGAAAGGTGTACTGTTATTCTTAAATTTCTGAGAGAACTGTTACATTTATATTACAATAATAAAGATATTTGAGTTATATAGATAAAAAGAAATAAAAAAAATGAAGACTTAACGAAAATGAAGGGGAGGTGAAAATATATGTATGTATGTATGTATATATTTGAGTTCAACAAAAATGTAGAGTTGGAGGATTTGAAAGAAGTGGTGTCTTATCCTCTAAGCTATGCTCATGTTAGCCCGAGGTGAAAGATAATACTTGAAAATTTTATATTGATGTTTGATGGTGTTGCATGTCTGGCATGTATATTTCTACTGTTCCTATGTAGAGAAGTGAGAAAGGTGAAAGATAACTAGGAACCAATTAAAAATCTTACCAGGATATGGTCTTAATATTTTTCTCTTAGGTTAGATTCATTTTAGAGTTGTGGGAGATGCAAACTGTAGGGAGGGATTGCTTGAGCAAGAAGTATAAGAAAGAACTGAATTTGTGAGATTCAATCTGGGGAAGATAGGGGCTTGTTGTATGAAAGGGTTGTGAAGAAACAGATTTAGACTTTTTTATAATTAGATCTTTGAAGCTTTCAAAACCAACTTCCCCCAACCCTGAAAGGATTCCTGTGAAGTTTCTTAACTCTGTGGAGCCTTAAAGAGTCTTTGTTGGATGAAATATCGCAACCTTGATGGGCTGATAAGTTTTTGTCACGGGTTTGCATAAGATTCTTGGTAAGGTCCTCTTGGAAATATGTAAAAGGTGCTTTCCTCTAAACTTTGTAAAAACCTGCCTTCTGTGAGATTCTGCATCTGTTGTAAGTTGTAGGCTTGTAGCTAATGAGTTGGTGGATGAGAAAAGGATGGGTAATTAAAATTACTCTAGAGGAAGCATATGATTGGGTTAATTTGGAGTTTGTTCGGTCTGTTCTTAGAGGTAGAAAAGATTTTAACTTAGAGTAGCTGGGCAAAAAGCTGCATTAGTATGCCAACTTTCCCCCTTTTTTGAATGGAAGATCTTGTGACGTGAGAGAATAAAGGCTTATTTTCCATCTTTCTTTGTGTTTGTTTTCACTGCTTTGAGTTGATTTCTGGAGAGAGGCACTAGGCTGGTTGGACGATTTCACTATGAAAGGATAGTATTCATGGCTTCAGTTGGGAAATGATGCTGTACTTTTTATTGAAGCTAATGAGATTAATCATCATAATTGCATCACATTATTAATACTTCTTATAAGACTTCTAGATTTAGAATGAACTTATTGAAATCAGTTTGTTGGTCCTATATGCGTGCTTTGGTGTATGCTGACACATTCCATGTCTTTGTTCTGTTGGGCTAAGAGTAAGGCAACAAAGATAGAGGAGTTCTCAATAGACTTTCTTTGTGGATGGACCGAACAGCATAGGTAGTCACCTAGTGAATCCATATATCGTTTCCCCTTCCCCTTTTTGAACAAAATACAAACCTCTCATTGATATAATGGAAACGGTTTCCTTCCCCTTAAAAGATTGTTTGGATTTAGAAACTTGAGAAAAAGGAAGTTGGTTTTAAATGGTGTTGGTGCTTCCCCAAAAAGATTAATTCTCTTTGTTGATCATTGTCAGAAAGTATGGCAAAGACCCTCTTGTTTGGGCACTTCTACTTGGAAAGCTAGCAGAAGCAGAAACCCCTTGTTTTCGTTTTTCACTATTAAGTACCAGTACCTGATCGATTTTTTCTCTGATTTTAAAGTTGGTACAGGTAATTCTGTTAGATATCTGGAAAACCCTTGGATTGACAGTTTTTCACTTGCACCTGTGCTTCCATGTACTTTGGCTCTTTGTAATTCCAAGAAAAAATGGTACATGGCTGCTGGAATGGAATAGACGGCGTTGGAACCTGAACATTTGCAGTGCCCTTAGAGATTTGGCGTAGGAAGAGATTCTAGCTAATACTGGAATCTCGTTGTAGACCCTTGCATGAGAGTTAATACTAGCGATCAAGTTTTAAAAAAAAGCTTACCTTTATGAAGATCTCGCCCAATTTATGCATAATATTCAAAAGAATGGTGATAATCAGAATCACTTTTTTTCTGCATTGTAGCTGAATGTTGACTGTGTTGAGATAAGATTCTCTCTATTTTCCATTTGAGTGGTGCCGGCCTTTCACTATTCAGATCTTTTGGACCACCTCTTTATGGCCATGTTCAAAAGGGAAGCTAAAGTTCTATTCAAAATTCCATGGTAGCTACATCATATGGAAGGAAAGAAGTAATAGAATTTTCTCCAACATCCTTGGAACTTCTGATGAGGTTCTTGACTTAGTGAAATTGATGACTTCTTTGTGTACTCTTTTCAAAGTTCTTTCTAATAGTATTTTTTTGGCTTTGTGCCAATGGGAGTAGCTTCTTTGTAAGCTCCTTGGGGAATGCCATATGTTCTTGAAAAAGATTGCATTAAAATTATGGGACTATACAAAATGTGGTTCAGTCCCCAACTGCCTATTGGTATCCATCTTTCTAAACCAGTGAGTCTTAACCTTTGTTGATCCGGCTTTTGCAGGATCAAATGCCGAAAGGAGGGGGGTATTCGATACACGATTTCTGGGTACGGCATCTACCTCTCGGTGTTGATAAGTAACGTCGCAGGCGCTGGAGATGTCAGTGCTGTAAAGATCAAGGGCGCAAGAACCGGTTGGCTTCCGATGGGTCGAAATTGGGGGCAAAACTGGCACATTAACGCTGATTTGAACAATCAGGCCCTTTCCTTCGAAGTCACTAGCAGTGATGGAGTAACAATTACGTCCTACAATGTTGCTCCAAAGGATTGGAACTTTGGACAAACTTTTGAAGGCAAGCAATTTGAATCTTGAAAATTTTCCACTGTTGTAATTTTTGTCTGTAAAAGTTTTAAATTAGTTTTTTCATCCTCTCCATTAGCCATATACAAAAGGGTTTGTAAGGGTTCTTTTTTTGTGCTTAATTTATTTTCTTTTTTCTTAGCCGAAGGGTAATAGATTTTGATTTTCATTTCTTCATCAAGTGTACAAGAACAGTGCTCTTCTTAATGAGGTTTTTGGATGGTATTTGTGAAGGCTAAGCAGACGACAATTTGATCTAGTTAAGGATACCTTTATACATTATATTCTTTATATTTTAATCTTAACCAGTTATTAGAAAATCCTTGCTCATGCTGCCTTTGTCAGGCTATTTTAGAAAACCCGAAAATTTATTTTAGTCCATCAACTTTTAAAATATATTCGTTTTGGTTCTTGTCTTAACATATATTGTAGCTTCAAGTTATTGAAGATCTTACATTGAAAAGGTGAGGAGATCTCACAATTTTTATAAGATACATAGGTTACTCCTCTCATTATCAGTTGGTTTTGAGATAGAATCCTATGTTTATCTAATATGGCAGTATAAGAGTTCATAAAACTCAAACGAGTATTTGATCCCAAGAATGGTGAACCCAAAAACAATTGGTTTGAGATGGAACTTGAATTTATTGAAAATATCTAGAACCGATCTCAATTAAACAAAAGAGAATTTCAACCTTACATTATAGCACACATTGTGGAACTCAATTCTTTGGAAGCATTAATACAAATAAAACAAAAAGGCCAGGTCATTGGTGATTATAGTTTCTTTCATTGACTTTGTAAAACTATGCATATATAATTCCTTGTTGGGCCGTCCCTAGACACTCTCCATTATATCAATTACTCCAATGCTTTTGTAACAAAGTTTTGGTTTTTATATATTATATAGTCTCAAATGAAAATCATAATCACAATTATAAAAAAAAAAAAATTAAATTTAAAAACATTTTGGTCCCTAAACTTTTCATGGAAGTAACAATCTAATCCCTAAACTTGGATTTGTAACAATTTAATTAGTTCCCGTACTCTCAATTTTGTAACAATTTAAATGGTAATCTTTGAATTTTTAGTATGTAATAATTTAGTCTTCGTACCTTATAATTTCTAGTGATTTAGTCCTTATCATGAAAATTATTGTTAAGATTCAATGAGATTTCTTACATTGGTATATAAATAAACTAATTAGGGATAACCAATTATGTTTATAAGCTACAAAGTCTAAATCATTAAATAATAAAAATCAACTTTTAACTTTGCTGAATTTTTTTTACATAGGAATTAAATTATTACACAAATTTGAAAATACAAGGACTAAATTGTTACACACTAAAGTTCAAAGACTATATTGTTACAAATTTGAAAGTATAGGGACTAAATTGTTACAAAATAAAGTTCAAGGATTATTGTTACCTTAAAACATCTTTTAGTTAAAAAAAGAAGCAAAAGAAATAAAAACCAAATCAAAAGAATTAGAAACCAACCACATTGTTCAAAATCTTCATCTCTATATAAACATTTTCATCTCTTCCTTCTCAATCTACAAGTAGCCAAAGAGCTAAAGCAAAAAAAGAAGAGGAGCCTTTTTAGAGAGGGAGAAAAGGAAAAAACTTGGAGATGTCTAAAGAGGAGGTAATAATTTTGGACTGTTCACTCAGCCCATTTTGCAATAGGGTTAAGATTGCTTTGAATGAGAAGGGAGTGAGTTATGAGAGTAGAGAAGAGGACTTGTTTGGTTGGAAAGGTGGGAAAAGTGAGTTGTTGCTCAAATCTAACCCTATTTACAAGAAAGTGCCTGTTCTCTTGCATAATGGTAAGCCATTGAATGAAAGCTCCATCATTGTCAACTATATTGAGGAGACTTGGCCTTCTTCTTCCCCTCTTCTTCCTTCTTCGCCCTATAAAAGAGCTCAAGCTCGGTTCTGGATTGACTATATCGATAAAAAGGTTTGTTTTCTTTGTAATATCTTGTCGAAGCCTACTCTAAACGCCAACTTGAACATAACTCAGTTAGTTAAACATATACCTTTAACAAAATGGTCACGTCAATCTCTACTAGTGTTTATATTTCATGTATTTCACTCTAAAAAATTACAATTTTTTTTGCAAATATCTTTTGGTAAGGTATTTGAGGTGGGTGGCAAGATTTGGAGGAGCAATGGGGAAGAACAAGAGGCAGCCAAGAAGGAGTTGATAGAGATTTTGAAGCAATTGGAGGAAGCTTTAGGGGAGAAAGATTTCTTTGGAGGTGAAAGCTTTGGGATTGTGGATGTGATTGCAATTCCACTCACAAGTTGGTTCTATGCTTATGAGAAAGTTGGGAACTTCAAAGTGGAAGAACATTGCCCAAAATTCTCAGCTTGGGAAAAGAGGTGTTTGCTAAAGGACACAGTTGCCAGTGTCATCCCAAGCCCTGAGAAGGTCTATGGATTTGTCATCTCCATGAGAAAGAAACTAGGGCTTGAATAGAAACATTATGGTGTGCTTTCTTCCATGATTGTTATTTTCAATTTCAATGGTGTTTTCTTTCTTTGTGTGAAAGAAAGTGGTGGTGGGTTTCAAGAATAAGTGGATTTTGAAGCTTTTAATTTGATTGTGTGTTGGGTGTGATTTTGACCTTTAATAGTTGGATGAATGGAATTTGAATGGTTGTGAAACTAAATTGTAATACTTCAGTTTTTGTAATTTACGGGTCGATCCTCCCCTCCCGTTTGTTTTAGCATCCCACATAATTCAAACTTTTCGATTCCTCGAAAAGAAAAGAAGAAAGGAGGAAAGTGTTTCACTGGTGGAGTCTGTCGACTTCGTAGAGTTGGTACTGTTGTTGCTTGCAAGTAGGGTCGTCCCCCACTCTCGTCCCGAGGTGCAGGTTGCAAACCGGACGGTACAGAACTTGGTTATCAAGAAAATGCTAGGAAAGATTCAATTTGACAACTATAGTTATTAATATTATATCATAGTTTGAAAACAAAATTGATTGTTGATTAAAAATTATTATCCTTTTGAATATTTTGATTTTTTCTTTTAATTATATGGAGAAATTTAAAGAGTGAGCAGAAAAAAAGATGACCCTTAAATTGGTCGATTTCATTGAATTCTTGAACTTTAGATTATGGTAGTCCTAGATATGGTAGTATATACTTAAAAACATATTGAAGATAAGTATTGTATCAAACTATTACCTTATTTGAGTGACTAGTTTTAACCATTATAATAACTTAAACTATTACAATAGGTAATTTAATTTATTCACAAATTTAAAAAGAGATTGTGGCTGCATTATTATGGTCAAACAACTAACTAGCTTGATCTCATGCATATTAACTTGATCGAAAGTGAGATGAGACACATTGAAAGTTATAAACATAGAGCGTGATTGAATGTTACTTATACAAAAACAAAAAGGTGTTGGATACACAATACATTAACCATAGCATCGAAAAAGTTATGTGTTGTGGGTGGTCACAAACATATCACCATCGCATAGGATAGGTGACATTATAACCATACCTTTTTTGAGTGTGTCTAGGCTAGGAACCATTTCTCCGTTAAGTGGTTCACCTAGTTAGCTACATTTCACTTAGGCTAAGTGGCTCCTCAAAGCTTCGATCTACTTGAGTTTTGTGGCTTCTTATCTCACTTTTGGTTTGGCTAACATATATCCCGTGACCTCTAATTTCACCTAATTGGATTACAATCCATCTAATTGGTTGTCGTCCAATCTAGTCAGGCTACAAACCCACAATAGGTAATTCTGGTTCTACTTAGTTAAACTACGATCCACTTCAAACAGGTGACTTTTATTTTCACCTGATTGGGCTATGACCTACCTATTCACTTCTTATCTAAATTTCTTGGACCCTACACCCATTGGCACGCTTCTAGGCTCACCCACTAACTTAAGCATGAAGTACCTACATATGCGCACACATCTATAATGGACATAATGATATATTTCTTGTATGGTCTATGTTCACACATACAAGCAAATTATTTTTTATTTAAAATTTCTTAACCCTAACCATGACATCTACAATTTTGATTTTTTCTTTAAAAAATTAATGACTAGCATATAGTTCACTTTTCTATCATTGTAATTGACAAAGATTCATCTTTTTCCATAATCATTTTATAATGGGTTGCAAGAAGGTTTCCTTTCCCCTAAGGTTCCTAAATTTATTCATTAAATATTATGGGAATAATAATAATAAAAAAAGAAAAAAGAAAAGGGAGCTACAATGTGGATTTCTTTCGGTGGTAGCACCAAGGAGTTTGCCATAATTTTAATTTTAATTAATGAATATCTTTTTGGGCTATTTATATATAACACAAAAATATTCCAAACTTCCTCTCGATACCTTTTCACAAAAAATAATAATTTATTCTTCAATTTGGTGACAGATAATTAATAATTATATAATTCTTCCGACCTTATAAGAAAATTGGTTTGAACACATCTTAAAATCGACTACAATTCTTAGTACTCAACATTTCTTTAGTACTAAATAAAATTAACGATTCAATGAAAAGAATTTCCATTTTTAATTAACCTAGTTGTCATTTTCAAGTTAATGTTGAAGAATATGTACAAAAAAAAAAAGTTTTGTTAAATTATAAGTTTGGTCATAAACTTTTAGGATCGCGTTCTATTGGGTCTTTGAACTTTAAAAATGTTTAATAGATTCCAGAACTTGGTTTGTGTCTATTTAGTCTTTGGATTTTAAAAAGTATTTAACGAGTCCTTTAAATTTTCAATTTTGTGTCTAATATATCTTTGATTTTTGGTTAAAAAACACTTTTGGTCCCTGAACTTTCATGAAAGTAACAATTTAGTCCCTAAACTCTGATTTGTAACAATTTAGTCTTTGTACTTTAATTTTGTAATGATTTAGTCCATGTACATTCAATTTTGTAACAATTTAGTCCCTAAACTTCAATAAGTAACATTTAGTCATTGTACTTTCAAATTTGTAACAATTTAGTCCCTATCATGAAAAATTAATGTAAAGATTTAACAGAATTTCTTACCAAGATAGATTAGTAAACTAATTTGGGATTCAATATATTTATAAGCTACAAAGTTTAATCATTAAATAATAAAAATTGACATTTTAATTTTGATGATTTTTTTGCGACAAGGATTAAATTGTTACAAATTTGAAAGTATAGGGACTAATTAATTGTTACAAATTTGAAAGTACAAGGATCAAATTGTTACTTATTAAAGTTCAAGGACTAAATTGTTACAAAATTGAAAGTATGGGGACTAAATTGTTACCAATCAAAGTTCATGGACCAAATTGTTACTTTCATGAAAGTTTAGGGACAAAAAATGATTTTTAACCTTGATTTTTCAATTTTGTGTCTAACATATAGGTCTTTGACACATATTTGATGTTTGTTAAAATTCAAATTAGATACAAAATTGAAAGTTTAAGTTGTTTTATCATACATAAAATTCAATTTTTATTCAATAGATAATATATGATTATTTTTGGTTGAGACTAACGAGATCGACAACATCTTTCGAAGTTGATTATTATCGATCTTATGACAAATGTTAGGACAACAAACATCCTTCGTCGAATTAAGTTGATTAGATATAAGAGAATCGTTAGAACAATATATCGTTCATATATTTTTATAATGGTATGATATTTTTTTCACTTTAAAGTATAACCCCCGATAGCTAACAGCTTTGCTTTTGGTTTCATTCATAGAGATAATCGATCTTTAAATCATACACTCACGATTTTCTCCTTGTCTAGTCGATGCGTAAGACTTTGTTCACATTCCCAACCAGAAGATTTTATACATACTAAAGAACAGAAGATTTAGTAACCTACTTGAAATGACGTTAAATGTTCCTTCGTTCCGAGGAAAAACACGAGATCGGGATATCATAACCAATAGTAATTTGTATAAAAAAAAATTAAGGTATATGTGAATTGAAGGGTTATATGATGTTCGTATTATACAAGTATAGTATATTATTATTATGATTGCGTCTGTATGTTGTTGGAAACATGAGCAAGTTATGTATATGTAATGCGTAGCTTTTGCTCAAACTAAAGATGCGATTTTTAGCCACAAAGTTTAAATTTGAAGGAAGTGTTTTCATAATTTGTATTTTTAATTTGCTCTATTTTTTTTTATTATAAGATAAGTATTATTTTCATTCACACCTACCCTAAGTGTGCCTAGATTCTCTGTCTTCCAAAAAAAAAAAAAAAAGTCTCATTGAGCTCAAATTTAGACCACAATAACAATTTTAAAGTCTTTTCTTTTTCTTTTTCTTCACAAAATGAAAAGAGCATAATAGATCAAATATGAAGCTCCTGTACAAAGTATTAGGGAAAAGTATTTCTCATTCTTCACATAAGAGAATAACACATATATATAGGAATACAAGAAAACCCTAACTTAAGGAATGTACAATTACGATAAAGGACATAATAACCAAATAACATATATCATAACACTCCCCCTCAAGTTGGAGCAAATATGTCAATCATGCCCAACTTGTTGCAGAGATAATTAATCCTTGCTCCATTTAATGCTTTGGTAAGAATATCTCCCAATTGTTCTCCTGTCTTCACATATCCTGTGGACACTAACCCTTGTTGTATTTTCTCACGAATGAAGTGACAATCCACTTCAATATGTTTAGTCCTCTCATGAAACACTGGATTAGATGCAATGTGAAGTGCAGCTTGATTATCACACCACAATTTAGCTGGCATAGTAACACTGAACCCTATCTCCGTCAACAGTTGATGTATCCATACTATCTCACATACAGATTGTGCCATAGCTCTATATTCTGATTCAGCGCTCGAACGTGAAACCACATTCTGCTTCTTACTCTTCCATGAAACCAAATTGCCTCCTACAAAGACACAATATCCAGAAGTTGATCTTCTATCTTCTTTAGATCCAGCCCAATCAGCATCTGAAAAGCATTCAACTCTTGTATGACCATGATCTTTATATAAGATTCCACGCCCTGGAGCAGCTTTTAAGTAGCATAGAATTTGTTCTACTGCAGCCCAATGATCTACTGTAGGTGATGACATATATTGACTTACAATACTCACTGAATAAGCAATGTCTGGTCGTGTCACTGTTAGATAATTCAACTTCCCAACTAATCTTCTGTATCTTTCTGGGTCTTTAAATAATTCTCCTTCTTTGGTGAGTTGCAAATTTGGTATCATCGGAGTACTACATGGTTTAACTCCTAGTTTTCCTGTCTCAGATAACAAATCAAGTACATACTTTCGTTGTGACAAAAAGATACCTTTCTTGCTTCTCATCACTTCAATACCCAAAAAATACTTTAGTGTTCCGAGATCCTTGGTATGAAATTGACCCTGAAGGAAAGTTTTGAGAGAGGCTATACCTGATGTATCATTACCAGTTATAACAATATCATCAACATACACAACAAGCAAAGTAATACCATTCTCAGATCGTCGATAGAAAACAGAATGATCAGACGTACTCTTCTTCATTCCAAATTGCTCAAGTGCCTGACTAAACTTACCAAACCATGCACGTGGACTCTGTTTCAATCCATATAATGATTTTCTAAGGCGACAAACTTTATCACTCTCCCCCTGAGCAACAAAACCAGGTGGTTGCTCAATATAAACTTCCTCCTGAAGATCGCCATGTAAAAAGGCGTTCTTGATGTCTAGCTGATGTAAAGACCAACCTTGAGTAGCTGCCATGGAAAGAAATAATCGAATAGACGTTAGTTTAGCAACTGGAGAGAATGTATCGGAATAATCAATCCCATAAACTTGAGCATATCCTTTAGCAACAAGACGTGCTTTCAAACGAGCAACTGATCCGTCAGGATTGACCTTGATGGCAAACACCCATTTACACCCAATGGCCTTCTTGCCTGCAGGATGATAGCGCAATTTATTGTGCTATATTTTAGATAATTTTACCGTTAGTCTTGAGTATTATTTGGGCATTTTTATCTCTATTTGGTTTTGTTTTGTAGGAATCAAGTATTTCAATGGAAATTGACGTTTTTAAGCACTACCGATGAATTTAGAGCTAAAGAATGAGTTTGGGCCAAGAAATTAGAGAAGGAAGATAAATTAAAGGCCTAGCGTTGAGACGCTAGCCCTTGGAGCGTCTCAACGCTGGGCGCAAGTCAGGAGAGGCGCGCAATCGGGTCAGCGTCGAGACGCTACCTCCACAGCGTCTCGACGCTGCGAACTTTCCAGATTTAATTAGGGCGTACACGCGACAGCGTCGCGACGCTACCTCCACAGCGTCTCGACGCTGTCACGCAGATTCGACAGTATTTAAAGGAAACGATGCTTTCAGAATAGGGGGCTGTTTTGGAGAGAGAAAAACGACTTCTAGAGAGAGAAAAACAACCAGAACAAGGCAGAGAGCGAGGGGGTTTGATTCGAGGAGCTTGGATCGAGAGGTTCGTGACGGGAACGCACGGGATTCACGGCCAACGAGTTTAATCTTTCTCCCTTATTTTTTTGTATTGATTTGTAGCATGGTTGAGACATATTTCGATTGTATTTTAGAGACCATGTGTAGCTAGATTTCGTTTCTTAGGGGCTTGATGTAGCCATTAGTTTGTATGGATTAATTTACGGCTTTTTAGGACGTTTCGTAACGCGGTTTATTTATGCAATTGTATGATTAATGCTTATAATCTCTTGATCACGGATTGTATGTTGTTGTTTCTGAACTAATCGCTCGGGAGAGGGTAGTTTAGATTGGACTTTCAATTGCATGACTTAGGTAATTCGTAAATCGGGAGATTAGGAATTGCTTGAGAAACCGTCATGAGGGTTGTTCTTATTGCTTAGGCTTATTATTGAAATTAGATAGGGATATCAATTTCTTAATTTGCTTAAAGGATTAATTGCACTCGGGAGAGGCTTTTAATTATTAATAATCCTCGGTTTATAAACTTGTTACGGATTTGTTCTTAATTATTCGTTTAGTTAATTCATGCATCTAATAGGTGAAATCAATTCCCTAAGGCCTTTCTCCATTGAGTTTCCACATTTTATTGCTTTTATTAGTTTTTAATTGTTTCGCATATCTCTTGTTTATTTTTCTCTAAATAAAATTGGGCAAATATACCTTTAATAATTAGGGGAATTAGAAAACCAATCCAGAGGACGACATTCGATTTTAAATCACTATATTATAACTTGGGCCCGTACACTTGCGGTTAGCAATTTGCGTATCACAGGACGAGATACTAAATCCCAAGTACCATTAGCATCTAAAGCATTCATCTCCTCAATCATTGCATTGCGCCAACCAGAATGAGATAACGCTTCATGAACAGAATTAGGAATAGAGATAGAATCAAGGGATGTGATAAACGAATATGTGGGTGATGACAACTGGTTATAAGACACAAAAGAAGAAATAGGATAAGTACATGTGCGTTTACCTTTACGAAGGGCAATGGGAAGATCATCACTTGGTCCAAGATCAGATGTCGAAGAATCTTGTGGCGTAGGACATGTGCCTGAAGGTTCCTGTGGTGGCCTCCTGGAGTATACCTGAGTAACGGGTGGACGAGGAGGGATAGAAACTGATGGGGAAGGATCATGAGATGATGATGGAGATATAATCTCATAGATAAAAAGATCATCATCCTCCCCCTCACTCGAGCTCGACAATGACGGGCTAAAAGGAGTATCTTCGAAAAAGATAACATCTGGAGAAATAAGATATTTGTTAAAACTAGGACAATAGCAACGATATCCCTTTTGAACACGAGAGTAACCGAGGAAGATGCACTTCAAGGATTTAGGATCTAACTTGGTACGATGAGGATGAACATCTCGAACAAAACAAGTGCAACCAAATATTTTTGGTTCAATGGGAAACAAAGGTTTGGTGGGAAAGAGTACACGATAAGGAATCTCACCATTAAGGACGGACGAAGGCATTCTATTAATTAAGAAACACGCTGTGGAAACCGCATCGGCCCAGTAAGGCTTTGGTACATGCATTTGAAAGGATAATGCTCTCGCGGTCTCAAGTAAATGCCTATTTTTCCGTTCAGCGACCCCGTTTTGGGATGGAGTGTCAGCACATGAAGATTGATGAACAATTCCATTTTTACACAAATAAGAACCAAGCATGTGAGAAAAATATTCACCGGCATTATCAGTGCGCAAAGTTTTCAAAGACACATTAAACTGAGTTTGGATTTCAGCATGGAAAGCACAAAAGTGAGAAAGTAACTCAGAACGATTTTTCATTAAATATAACCAAGTTAGACGAGAGTAGTCGTCAACAAAGGTAACAAAATAACGAAATCCAGTTTTGGACAATACTGGACACGGACCCCAAACGTCAGAATGAACTAATTCAAAGGGAGCACTAGCTCGTTTATTGACTCTAGGACTCGAGCTAAGACGATGAAATTTAGCAAACTGACAAGACTCACAATTTAAAGACGACAAAGACTGAAAAGCGGGATAAAGCTTCTTCAACACAGACAAAGAAGGATGACCCAAACGACAATGAATTTCAAATGGGGAGGCAACTCCAGAACATGCCACAGCTTTCGGTAGTTGGTGATCAAAGATGTAAAGACCTCCAGACTCATATCCTTTACCAATAATCTTCTTCGTCATACGATCCTGAAACAAGCAATAGCCAGGAAAAAAAGAGATAAAACAATCAAGGTCACGAGTGAGTTTACTTACAGAAATCAAGTTAAAAGAAAGTTTAGGCAAATGTAAAACAGAAGACAAATGAAGAGAAGGTGTGAGATCAATGGTGCCATAACCAAGAACAGATGATGTTGATCCGTCTGCCAAAGTGACAGTCGGAGAAAGTGCAGGTGACAAAGAGGTAGAAAATAGGCTAGAATTACCTGTCATATGGGCTGTGGCACCAGAGTCTATGACCCATTTGGTAGAGGATGTAAGAAGACAATGATTTTGATTACCTGAGGCTGACGCAGCAATAGTTGCAATAGGATTCGAGGAAGATGATGCTTGCAATGATTCCTGATACAACTGGAATTTAGCAAACTCATCTGCAGAAATGGAAACTGACTTCTCAGGTGTATCACTGGTGGAAGCAATCTGAGCAATCTGAGGCCTATATCCCCTACTTAGCAACTTTCTACACTCACGTTTTATATGGCCAGGCTTCCGACAATAGTTGCATACAATCTCCTGTCGCCGATTATCATAACTAGTTCTCTGAGTATTAGTGTTCGTTCCTTGATGAACCCTAGAGTCATTATTTTTACTAATCAAAGAACTGTTAGATTGAGGGACAGACGAACTGATTTGAGGACTTTCAATACGGAGAACTCTACTGAAGACTTCTTCCAAAGTAGGAATTTCAGAACCAGAGAGAATTTGTGATTTCGCCATCCCAAATTCAGGTTGAAGTCCATTCAAAAATATCATGACGGCCATCTTTTCTCGCTGAGCTTGTTGAACCTTTATATCAGTGGTAAATGGGAATAACGTACCAAGCTCTGCACATGTATTCTTAAACTGCATGAAGTAATTTGTCACTGATTGTTCTTTCTGAGCTGCATGAAAGAAGGCCATGGAAACATCATACATTCTGTTAACTTGCTCTTTACCTGAGTATAAAAACTCTGTGAATGCTAGTAGTTCTTTCACTGAATCACAATGATTAAACAAACCAAGTATCTCGTTTTCTATAGAATTCTTTATACCCAAGTACAAGCGAGCATCATCTCTAAGCCAAACCTTCTTCTTTGTGTCATCCTCTGGCGGATCCTCAGTGATATGGTCATCCATCTCTGTGCTTCGTAGATAAAACCGAATTGTACGACTCCATTCATAGTAATTGGAGCCATTTAACTTATGTTCTGTGAACTTCGAAGAAAGGGGAACTCCATTAGATATGACCAAAGGTTTCAGCTCAGCCATTGGTAGCTTAAAACCGCTGAAAAACTTCAATAAACCACAAAAACAGAACTGAATCGCAAAAAAAACAGCTTGATACCGAAGAAAACTACACAACCCGAGACCAAAAAATGTGATATTCTGAAATCTAATCACACAGGCTGGCCGGAAATCACGAGGCGAGACGAACCCAGGCGACGGAAACAGAAACGGACGGCCCACGCGCCCTCACGCGCCGGCGCGTGGCGGCGGCTGCAGATCCCTTCGGCGGCGCGTGTGACTCACGCGCGGCGTTTTCCGACGATCGGCGACGGCGCTTCCACTCTCCTGACGGCGGCGCTCCTTCCTAGGTAGGTGGTGACGACAAACAACCACTCAAACGAGGTGACTCAAACTACAAACCCTAACCCTAGAGGAAAACCCTAGCCGCCAAGGAGAGAATTCTAAAACCCTAGACGCTCTGATACCATGTACAAAGTATTAGGGAAAAGTATTTCTCATTCTTCACATAAGAGAATAACACATATATATAGGAATACAAGAAAACCCTAACTTAAGGAATGTACAATTACGATAAAGGACATAATAACCAAATAACATATATCATAACAGCTCCAAGCATCTCTAAAGCATTAGATCACTAAACTTGATGATCTTGACCAAGAAACTATTTATCTAAATCATACTATCCTTATTTTGATTGGGTTCTAGTGAAAACACTGCTTTTCACAAATCGTTTTAACAGTTTAAATCACTAAAACAATCGAAAATTTAAGTTGATAGATTACTTTAACACTCTCTCTCACGTGTGGACTTGAAAGTTTGTAGAAGAGGGTTCGAGTACAAAACCTTTTATTCTGACGCCATGTTAAATCACCCAATGAACCCAGTGTAAGGTGTGATGAGTTACAATAAATTTAATAATCATATATCAATACTCCATCCTCACTTGTGGGTCTGAAAATTTGTAGAAGATCCAACAAGTGGAAATTAATTAATATTAATTGAGAAGGAAATGACATTAACGAAAATTAAATTGACAGTATAGTATATTGATCCTTCTTCTCTTTGCAATGCCCCTTTCATTTTTTCAAACGATTTTCTAAACAAAGGCATCTTCTCCTATTAGGTTCTCTAACTTGCGTATGTGTTTATCTTGCACACCTTAATGGTAAGGGACTATACGCTTGTTTGTCTAAGAAGAGTCGTTTAGGCCTAAGAATAGGGACCCGGACACCTTTAGAACCATTAAACCTTGAAACCCTATTTTAATATGTTGATGGAGACAAAACAATTGCAAAGGGATCGATCTAGTGTCCCTTTTTGTGTTGTGTTGTGTTGAGAACTATATTATTTCTTACACCTCAAATATACCAAGTTAGGGACACAAACCTATGAAAAAAAACTTTTTGGGTTTAGGCCATTACTAGCCGCAATAAGGGATAGAAGGCCAATATTGAAGCAACTAGTTAAATGATTTGTGGTAAAGCTAAGGGAGAAAAGTGATTCCAAAATTCTCTCAAGCGTTTATTGGACCAAATCATATAAAAAAAAATCAATTATATATAAGATTTTCTTACAAGTATGATAAGCCAACATTTCTAGGGATCCCTTTATCCTATGAATTGAAAGAGAGTAAGATATTATGAAAATAAAATCCTTTAGCTCACCATGGGAAATAGTACTATTTCAATAAGAAAAACTAGCTAACACATACACACTCTTTTCGAAGAACTACCATTTCTCTAATTAACATGTCATGTCACTTTTTCAATATTTAAACGAAGACACAGACTACAATGATTTGTTGGAATCAAAAACAAAAATTTACCAATGTAATTGATTTTTTTTAATTAAGTAAACCGACACAACTATCAAAGTTTGAAGTGAATTTATAATTTTACATCAATTCAACTTAAGATTTACTTAATGAATTAAGTTTTGGTTGATTTTTAAAGCATGCTCATTGAAATAATGTGACAGTGGTTTTATATCATTTTTTTTTTATAAATACCATTTTGATACATGTACTTTAGGTTTTGTTCCATCTCAGTCCTCGTACTTTCAAATGTTCAATTTTAATCCATATACTTTCAATAAAGCCTAAAACTATCCCTACCATAAATTTGAAGTTATTTATTGGTTTTTTTTTTTATTGAAACGGGTTAAATAATAATAATAATTTTCTTTCCTAAAAAAAAAAATAACAATAATAATTTTCATACAAGAAAAAAAAAACCCAATGTGAACATATTTCTAAAATTTATAGAAGGAAGGCTAATGGAGACTTGTTTTTTTTGTAATAATAATAAAAAAAAAACTCCGGGTAAGTATAGAGACAAAAATTGGATTTTTGAAAGTAAGAGACTAAAATGGAACAAAATCCAGAGTACAAGGACAAAAAATAACCTGTAGTTTTATATCAAAAAATATAAATGAGAGAAACTAAAAATGGTGGATTTGAAGTTGGGATGAAGTAATTACTACATTGAATAATTTTTCCATCTATTATCGTTGAAGTCCCAACTTTTCACCTTGTATATATTAATGTTTTCATTTCTCATTTTACATGAGAACGCCAATTTTTCAACCCAAGCATAATTCAATCAATTAAGGAATCTATAACCTCCCAATTAGTGAAGCGTTTAAATTCCAACCTCACGTTTTGATAAAAACAAAAACAAAAATAAAAAAAAAAACTTCCATAAGCATAATTATTGCACAAAAGAATGAATTAAAAAGAAAGAGAAGAGAAGAGAAGAAAAGAAAAAAGAAAGAAAAGAAAGAAGAGATGAAGGGAGAAGACATAGACATAAAGGGAGGAAAAGCACCAAAAGGTTGATTGATGAAAAGGAAAAGCATTGATTTTGATTGGGAGAATTTGGAACATTTCCATTTCCCAACCAAAACTAACTTATCACCTACACATTTTCCTCTTCCGCCACGTGGCATTTCTTCACGTGGACAAAGCTGGCCCCACATGCCCCCCCTTCTGGGCTCCACTTTCTCTTTTTTTCCTCACTTCCTATTCCTCGCCGATCTTTTGTCCCCTCGCGTTTTTTTTTTTTAATGTATTTAATAGATTATTAAATTTTCAATTTTGTGTTTAATTGGTTATTGAACTAATCTATCAATCTTTTTTAAAATTTATGACCTGTTAAATCAAGGGACAATTGCATAAATGACAAATTGGACCAAATTAATAGCAAATATAACACAGTTGCAAACTAATTGCATATATAGCAAAATTAATTGTACAAGACCAAAAAGATGTCGTCAGATTCTATCCGTGTCTATCACTGATAGACTCTGATTATTCAAAGTCTATCAGTGTCTATCGTTGATAGACTCTGATTAATCAAAGTCTATCAGTGATTAATCAAAGTCTATCAATGATAGTCACTGATAGATTTTGATTAATCGAAGTCTATCAACGATAGACACTGATAGACTTTGAATAATCAGAGTCTATCCGTAGACTGATAGATTCTAATTAATCAAAGTCCTGATAGACTCTGATTATTCAAAGTCTGTCGCTGATAAACTCTGATAATTGAAGCCTATCAGATAGATTCTAATTAACTAGAGTCTATCAGTAATATACTCTGATAAATTTGCTATATTTGCATTTTTTTTACATTGTGCTATATTTGTAATTATATAATTCTTATTTTCCATCCACTACAAATTCTCTAAAATCAAAAGCTTAGGCCTCGTTTGATAACCATTTCAGTTTTTGGTTTTTGGTTTTTGGTTTTCTGTTTTTTAAAAACAAAAACCATATATGTTTGATAACTGTTTTTTGTTTTCTGTTTTTAAAAAACAAAAAACCAACCTTGTTTGATAACTGTTTTTGGTTTTCAGTTTTTTTAAAAATTAGAAAGATGAAAAGATGTTTTAGAGAAAGAAAAATGTGTAGAGACGTTGAAATAAAAATTTAGAGACACAAATATAAATGTTTTCAAGATAAGTTTTTTTTTTTTAAAGACAAGAAAAGTTAAACATAGAAAATTTAGAGAGATGAAAGAAAATATTTAGAGAAAGAATATCAGTTAGACTCGAGAAAAGATATTAGTTAGAAAAAAATAGAAAACAAGTAAAAGTAAAAGCGATAAATTTTATATTAAAAAAAATTAGAGAGATAATAAGGTTAAGAGTAAAAGATATGTTAAAAAAAATAACGATAAATTAGAAAAATAAAGAAAAGTTGTAGCGATAGAAAATTTTGGTGACTTTTTTTTTCAAAAGAAAAATTAGAACATGTTAATTAAGGAGAGAAAAGTTATTGATAAGTTTTTAGAAATAGACAAGATAGAGAGAAAAAAAAAAGTTTTGAGAGGGAAAATTTTAGAGAGAGAAAAATAAATTTTGTAGAGTAAAAAACGTTTTAGAAAAAAAAAATAGAGAAATGAATTTGTTGGAGAAAGATAGGTAAAAGAGAAGAAAAGTAAGCATTAGAAGAAAAATGAATTTTTAAAAAACAGAAATCTGTTTTTAAAAACTATTTTTTTTTTTGTTTTTAAAATTTACTTATAATTTCAAAAACGTTTTTAAAAAACAGAAAACAAAAAACAGAAATGGTTATCAAACACCCCTGTTTTTTAAAAATGAAAAACAAAAACAGAAAACAAAAAACGAAATGGTTATCAAACGAGGCCTTAGAGTTTCATTAAACATAAAACTCAATTTTGTTTCTAATAAATATGTTAATTTATAATTTTTTTTAATATGTCAATAACCGTTCGTATAAAATATTTTTCAGGTTAAAAAATCTATTAGATTCAAAATTGAAAGTTCAAGAAACTTAATAGATACCTTTTAAAGTCTAGACATCTTTTAGACGCAAACTTGACCATTCGGGGACTAAATTTATATTTTAACCTAGTTTTTAATTTAACTGATATGATTTTAAAAGTTTTAATTTATTATCAAACATGAACATATACTAGTTATATATTATCAACTAAAAGCTTAGATGTTCAAATTTTCACCCCACAATTCATATACATATTGTTGAACTCAAAAGAAAAATCATGTCTTTCCTCCTTTCGTGACAGGGAGTTATTTACTATTTTGACAATAGCTCACTAAAAATAGGGAAAACAGTGTGGGTAAAAAAAAAAGGTTAAAAGGATCATTTGTAAAGTTATATTTTTAGTTCAATAATTACGAAAATATGATGATCAAATCATCATCATTCAGAATGGTAGCTGGTGTCTTTTCCATTTAACTATGCTTTGAATTGACATAATAAAAACTATAGATTAAATAGTTTGTAAAGTTTAGACCTAATTAAAATTTTTATAGACAAATGATACAAATTGAAATTAAGCAAATTAAATGAATTAAATTGAAATTAGTCCAACAAATTTGGAATTTTACTGTTGGCACCCTTTCACAAACACGAAACACGAAAAACCAAATCAATCCGAACCCAACGATGGCGTTGTTTCCTTAAGACAATTTTGTTCTCTCTATGGTGCTCAAGGTATCATGAACAATTGTCTCCCAGGATAGGACGAATTACCCACCTATGAATGTAGCACTCCAATCATAGGACTCTCGAACACTGGTATTTAAGTAATCGTACAGAGAAAAGTAGGAGAAAAGTTTTTTGAAAGAAAAGTTTGTGACTTGTTCTTTTATCATGTATTCAAAACTCAAAATGAATCACATATTTATAGACTATTTGTGGCCATTCAAATAGTCACATCTTTTCGTGTAAAGGTTGTGTCTTTTGATAAATGGACACATCCATTCACACAGGGTTGTATCCTTTTACCAAAAGACACACCCTTTCACATAGGGTCATGTCCTTTACAAAAGATACACCCTTTCACATAGGGTCGTGTCCTTTACAAAAGACACACATTTTCACATAGGGTCGTGTCCTTTATCAAAAGACATACCCTTTCACTTAAAGTTGTGATTCTTTATTTTATTAAAATAATTTTATTCATAAATCCAACATTTACTCTTTTTTTTTTTCCATACAAAACATCCATTTCATGATGATTTTTATATATTGTTTGACGACTCATTAGAAGTTTCAAAAGATTATTTAGGGTTTTTTTTAATACAAAATATGGTAATAATATTGTTCAAATATATAATTCCACTTGACTATATCAATTAATTTTATGAAAAAGAAAAACAGTAAACAGAATAAGGGTCCGTTTGGAATACATTTTAATTTAAATGTTTTTCAAGAATGCATTCTTTAAAAAACATTTTGTATAAAAATTGTTTAGAATTTAAACATTCATATGTTTGGTTGCATTTACTCACAAATGTTTTTATACACAAGTTATTGTTTACTTAAGAAGTCTTTTTTTAAGAATTGGTTTTAAGTGTGTTTCTCTCAAAATGGTTTATTTATCCATCTCATTTTCTAATAAGTCATCTTTAATGGTTGCCAAACACTATAAATTTTTTCAAAATGATTTATTTTCAAAATTAAACACTTGAAAAGTTAAACCAAACACACCCTAAGAAAAACTATAAATTTCAAAGAAAAGCATGCCATAAATTTATCAATTTAAATTGCAACGATAATATTTTGTAAAAAGAATTATCATGTGTTGAAAGGTCACCCTATCTACTCAACTATTTTTTTTTTTCAAAATAAGCATAATTTAGTGATAATTGACATGAACCATAGTAAAAAAAATCAGAGGTTCGAATTCCTCACCAACAGTGTTCGAATTCCTCACCAACAGTGTTCTTTTGAGGTTTGAGGTTGGAATCTCCACTCTCGTATTTGATAAAGATAGATATATATGTGTTTTACAATGTCTTTATTTATTTATTTATTTTTTAATTTGATATATACTTTTATGTCAATCGAACTATACTCATGTTGAGCTAACGACTCAGTAAATTGAACTAAAAGTGATCAATACTATCACACTAAAAACTATAAACCTCTAGAGATAGTAAAAAGTAAAATGAGATAGAAGAAATAATAAGGGAACTCATGAATTAATGGTATTTTTAAGAAGAATGCTCTCTTTGTACCAGAGTGAGAAAATTAGCCACAACTATTATGGACAAATTATATGAGACCGTCACAATATAATGTTATTGTTGGCTGCTTCATTAAAATCATCGGATGTAAACCTTAAAAATTTGTTTGTCCCTAATAATAATTAGATACAAAATCAATGTACTTTTACAATTTTTCTCTCATACATTCAACAATGCAAAAGTGTCGGCCTCGTTATATTGTCTCAAACAATTTTTTTTTGTTTTGTTTCTTAAAATAGAAAAAAAAAAACAAAAACAAAAAGGTTTGCAGTAGGTTAAATTAAAGGTTTAAAGTAAATAGATTTTGTATGGATTAAATTAAACTTCCACATGGGTGCTTATGCGTATGATTGACTAAACAAAAACATATGGCCTCTCCTCGATTTGTGTGGCCAACACCTAATAATACAACGTGATCATACTCTTTTACACACTGTTATATGTTTCCTTTTGCAGTCAAAAACATATATTAATTTCAATATTAATAATTTCACAAACTTGTCTTTTTATTGTACTTTTTTTTTTTAAAAAATAATTCTACATGCATTTTTAATTTTGTTACAAAGGATGGGGAGGATGGTAGATTTTCTAAGAACTAACGAAGTCGCTATTTTCTCTAAATACGACACTCGAATATTCAAGTTGCTCACAACTATCTTACTTCGAATTATTTTTGCTTCTCTCTTTTTGACGAGACAACATATACTTCTTATTTAGGAATCGTGCTCTCATAATTTAGGTCCCGTTTGATAACCATTTGATTTTTGGTTTTTGGTTTTTGAAAATTAAACTTATACACACATACTTCCACCTATAAGTTTCTTGATTTTAGTATCAATCTTCTACTTTGTTTTCAAAAACCAAGTCCAATTTTGGAAAGAAAAAAAATAGTTTTCAAAAATTTGTTTTTGTTTTTAAAATTTGGTTAGGAATTCAAATGCAACCTTTAACCTAGGATGAAAGCCATGGTAGAGAATTTTAGGAGAAAACAAGTATAATTTTCAACAAAATATTGATGAATCCAATTCTAACCTGAATTTCAATACTTGTGCCACAATGTGAAGATATTATATTTTTTCTTGTAATGAAGTTCTTTCATGCACATTATCTACTTTTTCTTTAGCATTGTGGCGTCAACCTTGTATTGTAGGAGAGTGGCTCCATGAACTTCTTTTAGGCTCATTCTAAGCTTTTGTTTTAGGGTTCTAGTTTGAGTTTCATTGAGCCCTATTTGATGAACTCCACGATCCAATGATAATTATTTATGTGTCCTATTTGATAATCATTTGATTTTTTGGTTTAAAATTAAGCTTGTTTTCTCTCAATTTCCTAGAAATGGTTTACATCTTTGTTAAGGACACATTTGCATCCTAAACCCAAATTCCAAAAACAAAAACAAGTTTTTTAAAAACTATTTTTTTAGTTTTCAAAACTAGGGTTGGTTTATTTGAAAACACGAAAATAAGATAGATAACAACACAAAAAAACTTATAGATAAAAGTTATGTTTGCAGGCTTAATTTTTAAATACTAAAACCACGATGTTAAGAAATCATGTTAAGTGTTGATGGATATATTATGTAGCATTTATCAAGTGGAATGATATTGATCTAATATATATGGCAATAGGGATACTTTAAATTTCATTTATAGTTTATAGTTCTCATTTTTTATATATTTATAAAATGACATACAATCAAAGTTAATATTGATGAAATTCATATTGCACCATAAACTTAACAGATTGACATTTTATATTTCTTTGTGTAAATTTATATTATTTTCAATACAAAAGCTTCATTGAATTAATTCCAATTCAAGTTTTGTATAACGTTATGCATTTCAAATGTTGTAGAATAATCTGAATTAAATCTTGCATATATATAAATAAAATTAATCAAGGGATTTATGTAACCTTAGAAATTAAAAAAAATAAAAATAAAAATCTTAAAAGTCAAAAAGTGATTAATCAATGAACTTATAAAGTCTAGTTTGCTAGATTAAAATTTGAAGTTTGTTACCAATTATGGTAGGTAGTTATGTCCTAAAAAATATGTTACTGTCTATATTACACTAACTTAATTTCAAAGAACTTCCTAAATGATATTCATATTCTATCCAAAAACAGAAAGCAAAAAAAAAAAAAAAAAAAAAAATTACTGTATGTGGTCAAAAGAAAAATGAAAAAAACAAAAAAGCTGGCGATTTTTGGGATAATAAAATAGATCGGGAGAGATAAAGAAAAGTGAGGCATGTGAAAGGGACATAATTCGTTCTCCAACAACAGTGGGTTTAGTTAATTAAGGTTGTTTGTTTTGTTTGTTGATTGTTGTTCCTTGTACAACACAAATCAACAAAACAAAAACAAAACACCATGTGAATCCGAATCCAAGAAAGGACAAGTACGAAGCATGGGATAATTTCCATACACACACTCATTCAAATTTTGATTTTATTTATATTCCAAAATAATTCAATAAACTAATCAAAAGTAGCTAAAGCCAAACAATAATATACCTTTTTCTTTTTCTTTCTTTTTGTTTGCATCTTAACAGAACCCCTTCATATCCAATCCCAAACTCCCACCTTCTTTCTCCCTCTTCCTCTCAAACTCTCTCATTTTTTCATCTCCAAAGGTTTCTCTCTCTCTCTCTCTTTCTCTCTTTCTCTCTCTTTCTATACTTTTTCTTTTTCAAGATATCAGTGCTGACCCATATGATATTTATGTGTGTTTGTGTTTGTGTCTGTGTTTTTTAGGGTTTTGGAGGTGTTTCATTTTGTGGGGCTGGTCTCAGTGTTTTTTTTGTTTGAGGCCTGTCCTTTTGTTTTTGCTAATAAAACCATCCCATGGCTCCTGTTTCATTGCCTCCTGGCTTCCGATTCCATCCGACCGATGAAGAACTCGTCGCGTACTACCTCAAACGCAAGATCAACGGCCGGGAGATCGAGCTCGAGATCATCCCCGAAGTTGATCTCTACAAATGCGAGCCATGGGATTTGCCAGGTATTCGTGAGCTCTATCACTCTTTTGATCTCTCTCTTCTTTCCCCTTTCCGCCTTTTGACGTTTTGCGTGGAGGAGAGGTTTTGAATATAGGAGTAGAGACAATATCTCTATTAGTACGAGATATTTTGAGTAGAATTCAGGAACTAAAAATCACGTAGGCTAAGTACAAAATTGGACAATCAAACCACATATTAAACCTAAACCAATACAATGATGTTGTTTATGACTTTTCAGGTGGATACCTTTTTTTCCCCCATAAATCAAAGAGTTAAACTACTCTAAAATTAGGAAGTGTGACAAGAAAAAGAAGAAAGCTTTCCCTATACCATCAAATTTACTCCATGAAAGACAACATCTTTTCTTCTTCTTCTTTCTTTGTGATTTTAATTATTAGTTAAAAGAGAGAATACATAAAAAAGAGAAATGAAGGGTAAGGTAAAGAATTATAATGCTTTATTATTGGTCAATTTTGTTTGTGGTGAGGGATTAGCTTTATTAAAGAAAAGTGTTTTCTCTCTCTCTCTCTATTTTCCCTTTATTTATGCAGCTTCCTATTGAGACAAATATTTCCTTAAACAGTCAAGTCAAAAAGAAAGCTATAAACAAACCATGGGTTACAGAAAAGAATCAATGGCTTCAAAGCTTCAAATCCAATGCTTTGAAAAAATTCATGCATTCTGAATTTCAGTATTTTTCATAAAAACATGAAAATGAATTAGGGTTTTTTTTTTTTTTTTTTTTAATTATTATTACAGGAAAGTCATTGCTTCCAAGCAAGGATCTTGAATGGTACTTCTTCAGCCCTCGAGATAGGAAGTATCCAAATGGATCAAGAACCAATAGAGCAACCAAAGCTGGATATTGGAAAGCCACAGGCAAAGATAGAAAAGTGAATTCCCAAGCAAGAGCTGTGGGGATGAAGAAAACCCTAGTTTACTACCGTGGCCGAGCCCCGCACGGTGCTCGCACCGATTGGGTCATGCACGAATACCGTCTCGATGATCGGGAATGCGAAGTCGCTTCTTCTGGCTTGCAGGTATGTACCCTAAATTTTATCTACCATAATCTATCAGTTTAAGCTCGAAAGTTTTTGACAGAGAGATTTGACGGATTATTTTTATCTTGTGATTCAGGATGCGTATGCGCTTTGTCGTGTGTTCAAGAAGAGCGCGACGATAGCACCGAAAATAGAAGATAATCAGCAGTATTGCAACATAACATCATCTTCTAATCAGTTCATTAACAGTGATCAATCTTCTGAACTTTACTCTGAAGGAAGATGTGAAGAACAACCAGAGAGTTCAAATTATTCAATGCCATTTGATGGGTTTCAATCTCATCTGGTTAATAAGGATTCTTCATTGGAGATGTTTGGTGGAAGAAGAGAAGGAAAATGGTCTCAGTTCTTATCTCAAGAAGCCTTTAACTCAGCCCCTTCATTCCCAAGTTATGCAAATATTCCATACCCTCCTTCCAAGGTGAGCATTGATTTAGCTCAAAGTTTCTTTTTTTTTTTTTTTTCTTAAAAAAAATTTCCCCTCAGTGGTTCAAATTTTATAATTTCATTCAAACATTAAACTTTATTTCCATTTATTTAGTTGATAACCTTCAAAAGATTTTTGGCTTAGTGTGGGTGATCCAGATTTTTGTGTTTGCATTAAGATCTCTCCTTTTTACTAAATTTTTGAGGTTTTTGTTAATAATATATATATATATACAAACTAAATAACATTTCCAACCTTATGATCAATTTTTTTTTTTTTTTTTAGTTTAGTGGTATATAATTTAACATGATATTAGGATAGGATATATGTTGAGTTCGAATACGTGCAAAATCATTTTTTTTCTCTAAAATATTATTGGTTTTCCAATTGGGTTTCGCGAATCAAATTACTATTTAAGCTTAGCTTAGTATTAGCTTTCGTACTCGGTTGAGATTTTTTTGGCTATTCGATATCGCGTGTTGGCTCGAATTGTGTATTATTGGTACTTAAACTTTTGTTACACGTGATTGATGACGATATTCCCTTCATGGAATGGTTTGTTCTTGCAGGTGGACATAGCATTAGAATGTGCAAGGTTACAACACCGTTTCACTTTGCCACCATTAGAGGTGGAGGACTTCCCCAACTCCAGCTACTCCAATCACTTCAAAACGCCGCAACCGGTGGATGCCACCATGCTCGGCGGTGCGACCGAGGCGTCGACCGACATATTGCAGGAGATTCTTTCAGTGGCTCAGGCCTCTCAAGAGCTTGCCAACCAATCTTGTGCAGTTGATGCAACAACATGGGATGGAGGGCTTGCCAATGTTTATGGTTGTTCTAATGATGACTTCACTTTCATGGCTGCCAAAGATGGCTTTCAAGATTGGAACTCGGTTGCAAGATTTGATGTCGAGAGCTCGTGGGAGGATCCGTATTCTAAGTGTATAGAGGTTGGCGATCTCGGTGATGATATCGCGGTAGAGAACTTGAGATGGGTCGGCATGTCTAACAAAGCTCTCGACAAGGTATACACATCTACATTTTTATGATTTTGATTCTGTTTTAGTTAGCTTATTCATATGTGTTTCGGTTTAAAATATTTAAAAGTTTGCGAAGAAAATAAAATAAACATGAAAGTTCTACGACGAAAAATAGAATTTAAATCTATTTTTATATATATTAGGGTTTGTTGGTACGTATTAGATATCAACTTTGAACAGTTTTATGTTATTAAACCAAAACAATATTTGTAAAAAATTATTTGGATAACCCATTAATGATCTATTTTATTTTCATAAAAATGAAACCATTATTCCTTCTCAAATCAAATCTTAGATTTATAGTTTCATTGTTTTCATGATTTGAATACTTTTTTCACATCATGAAAATTTATCAAACCTTAACATTAATATATACATTTAAACATGTATTGGACAGAATTGCATGGAAGATTCCAAGCTAGTTCCCATAGAGAACATTTCAAGCTTCCAAATAGAAGATCATCAAAACCAGCTTCAAGGTAACATACAATACACATAATTAAATTCATCTCTTTTTTCATCGTTGAGAATATGAATAAAAGATCGAAACTATCGCCAGTAACATGTAATAAATTTTAATAAGTTTTTGGGTTTAGTGGTAGTTTAACATTCAATAACCGTTTTTAAAGAAACTCCGATTGCCCTCAGATCAAGATCAAACCATTGGCAGTAGCCAAATGAACGATTTCTCGCTCGCATTCATAAACGAAGGCGACGACCCGAATCACAACAACTTCGACATGGAAGGATCGGGCAACTCCATGGCGAACTATTCAAGCTCCCCGAGCTTCGAGGTCGTCGAGGAAATCAAAGTCAACCATGGCCTCTTCATCTCAACAAGACAAGTGGCTGAGACCTTCTTCCACCAAACAATGCCTTCAGAGACAGTCAAAGTCCAAAGCTTGAACTCTTTCATGGCACCAAATTTCATTAGCATCCATGAAACAAAACCTCAAAAGACAGGCTCTTTCTTCACTGGGTCATCTCTTAAGAAGCCATGGATCAATAACTTGCAAAGGAAAATTGTTTCAATTCTTGAACTTCTGTTGATCTTCACAGTGTATTCTGAAGAAGAAGAAGAAGAAATTGGTAATGGTGGTGAAGGTGAAAAATTGTTAAGAGAAGATCATGATGAAGAATGCAGATCAAAGGGGAAAGGAGGAGCTTTGAACATGATTTTGAAGAAGACAGGGATTTTCTTTAGCATTGCTTCTTTGGCTCTTTGTACCATTTGGGCAAATTATAATTGACTTTTTCTACTTTTGTTTTTTAATTTTTAATTTTTTTTGTTATACACAAATAATAATAATTAATATATATATGTTGTAAGTGGGGAGGGCAGAACTTAGCTTTTCTCTCAACATTTTAATGCAGATCGATATTTTCTATATTTTTTATATCTTGTATTTGTCAATCGTATATATGGAAAGGATAATACACTATATATAATATGTTTGTAAACTTTCAACTACTAACATATATATATATATATATATAATATTGGTTGATTTGACACAATATAATAGACACGTGGTCGGACAAAATAAAGTGATACAATAAGTATACAAGTATATATAAGTATGTCATTTTCATTATTTAATTAATGATTTTTATGGCATTGTGGTAAGGATTATGGGTAATAAAAAGTTTTTTTTTAATTTTTTTTTATGTAATTCAAATCCTGAATTACTAAAAAAAAATTTAGTTTATAAACACTCTTTTCACTCATGCATTTCTTTGGGTTGTTATCTACATTCTTCTCATGTTTTCAAAAACCAAGTCAATTTTTGAAAACAAAAAAAATATAGTTTTCAAAAACTAGTTTTTGATTTTAGAATTTGACAAAGAACTCTAATGTCTACTTAACAAAAATGAAAACCATGGTGAAGAAATTGAGAGAAAATAAACATAATTTTGAAAAACCAAATGGTTATCAAACGAGACCTTTAACACAATTATCAAAATCATAAAATATAGTAAAAAAATTAAACTTGCGAACTATATTGACACAAACATCAAAGTCAATGACTAAATTAATAATTAAAAAGTATGTGAGATCTAAGATTTAATTGACAATATTTAATTTCAAAAAGTTTAGTTACAATTTAGCCATGGATTATATTTGTGTAGTACTAAACTTTAAATTTTTTGAATCAATCCAAATATGATCCAACTTTGAAATGTTATTTTATTAAGTTGTTCATTTCTTTGTTTTCATCTATTTTTCACTTCATGTTAAATCAGTTAATCATTTGGTTAATTTGGCATACTATTTCATCAATAATATCTCATCTTCATTTCTTACAATTTGTGGATATATAGTATATTTTTATTGTTTTTTTAGTCACGTGTGTCGCTTTAGCCATACACCAATTGTAATTATTGGGTAATGACTATAATGTATGATATAAAATAATTCCTCTTATCTCATCTCTTTCAATCTCATTTATGACGTGTACTTCTTTATAGATACGAGAAATAGTTTGATATCCATGTAGGTACTCTATAAATTAGTCGCTAACACAAAAATCATTAGTAGTCTAAAACATGATCTCACGAAGTTGAAAATGATTACTTTGAAGTATCATTAGTCCATAACCCTTTCAACTCTTCGATCAAGAGTTTGGTGAAAATATTTCAATCACAATCTCTTTACTAAGAAACCTTGGTCTAAGGTATAAGGAATAAGTTCTATCCTTTGGGCAAGGATAGGAAAAAGTGGGATTCTTTCTAAGATGACAAGTTATATATAAGGAACAAGCTTATAATTACTACTTAATTATTATCACATGTGTGTTAAAGGGATTGCTAATCATGTTTTCCCAAATAGATTAAGGCTTAGGTCCCATTTGGGATTTTGCTTTTGCAAGAGTAAAAACCAATTATGGAGAGAATCTTAAACATTTAGTACGCTATTCGATAAGATAACTCTTTTGAAGTTTTAATATTCATTGTGTCCAGTATTGAATAGAGACGGGATGATTTATAAATTTATCCATAACCAATTTTTTATTTACTCAAATGTGCAAAATCGAGTAGCTTTTTGAATTTAACTTTCCTAAAAATTTAGTCAATAAGAGCATAGCTCAACTGACATAACTCCAAAGTTTGTGGTTCAAATCCCACACCCCCATATATTGCCAAAAAAAAGCTTTTTTTCATAAAAATCTATCCTATTCTCTAATTGTTTATAAATTTTAATTTATCCTTTTTTTTTTTCTTTTTCACATGAGTCTATTCTCTCTTATATCTACAAAATTTTGATTGCTTAATTTTTTATAATAATTATTTTTCTTAAACTTTTATCAAATAAGTTAGATTAAATAAAATTATTTGCAATCTAAATCACACACCAATGTTTAAATAATTATCTTATAATAAATTAAAAATTAAATATCAATATAAAAATAATTGAAATAATATGTCTACTTCAGTCATTACAAAATCGAATTTTATCAAACATTATTTTTTACTTCATTTCTTAGCTGATTTTTCTAAAAATATAGTTGCCAATAATTATTTTAAAAGTTATTTCAATCAAACTAAGTCTTAGTTTGGCTTTGCTTTTAAAATATAATTGTTGTCAAATATGCTCCAAAAGAACTCAAACTATAACATGAAGTAAATAAGTGTTTTGGTGTTGTAAAAAAAAAAAATAATAAGTGTTTGGTAAATTTTAATCTTAAATGTGGAAAAATAGAATGAAATAGAAATTTGTAAGAGTTGATTATTAGAAGAAGCATCAAATTTGGAAAGTTAATCTAAAAAGCTATGGTCTTGTTTGATAACCATTTCGTTTTTTGTTTTTGGTTTTTGAAAATTATGCTTTTTTTTCCTAAATTTCCTACCATGACTTTCATCCTTGTTAAGGATACATTTGAATTCCTAGTCAAATTCTAAAAAACAATATAAGTTTTTGAAAACTACTTTTTTTTTTTTTTTCAAAATTGGACTTGGCTTTTGAAAATAAAGAAGAAGGTTGATATTAAAAAAAAAGAAACTTATAAGTGAAAGTATGTGTGTATAAGCTTAATTTTCAAAAACCAAAAATAAAAAACAAAATGTTTAAACCTTCTTTACATTGATTTATAATCAATTTTATCAATATATTTTTCTTTTATGTCACTTCATTTTAGAAGTAATAAAATTTTTTTCAATGTTGTAAAACCTTATGATAAATATATTCTCTTTTTTTTATTAAAAAAAAAAAAACTTATGATAAATATTTACTTTATGCCAAAAGTCTCCACATACAATGAACAAACTTTTTCTAAAATAAAATACCTTCATATTAGCGAGTTCAAATCTTAGCCCTAACCTCTATAACTTCCTCTCAAAATTGTAATATGAACCAAAACACCTCACCGGGAAAAAAAAAAAAGTTGCAATACCAGTCAAAGCGAGCATAGTTTTGCGGTAATTGACATGTATCATCGACCTAGAAGTCAGAGATTCGAATCTCCTCACCTCGACAATGTTGATGTACTCAAAAAAACTAGTTGCAATACCATATCAAATAATTTAATATTACTCAAATTGTTATAAACTTTAATAATTTACGAAAACTTGATTAAAAAACTTCGAGAGGAAAATCATGTACAACTAAGATGTAATTGATTTCATACTTCACTCATGAGTCTTTTAAATGAATTCATATTTTGTTATTTTTGTCTACTTGTGTTCCGTTAAAAGTCATTTGAGATATTGAATGAAAACCGTTGTCATACAAAACGTAGGTGGTAATTGATATGTATCATTTACAAAGAGGTCTTAAGTTTGAATCCCTTACTCTAAATGTTGTTTGAACTAAAAAAAAAAGTTTTAAATGTCGATGTTGATAGAAATCTCATGTTCTTAATTTTATGAAAATGTCAATGGAAATATCGATGACATGCCAATATGGATATTTCTGAAGAAAAAAAAAATTAAAAAAATCATTAAAATATATTTAAATTAAAAAAAATAAGAATTTCATCCTTTTTAAATAAGTTTAAATTTCTTATTATAAATTCATTATTGATGATATTTTCTTGATTTTTTGTTATATCATGTTCATTTTTTCTATAATATAACAAAAATTCTGATTCACTCCTCATGTCGATGTTAACCAATGGACATATGGGAATGTTTGATGGGAATATCAACATAAATTTAAAACCCTTATATATATACTTCTCAAAAAAAATATAAAAAAAACCCTTATGTATATATGTATATATATATGTTTTTACAAAAAAGTTCTTAACTTTGAATAATCCTAGAGTTTTTAGTTGAATGGTTTTTTAAGTGAAAGGAGCTCATAGATTTTTAGAGTTTAGCATTGAATATCATTATGATATGGACATTACAGTCCCGTTTTATAACTATTTGATTTTTAAAATTCAAACTTATAAGCACTACTTCCACCTATAAATTTCTTTGTTTTGTTATATACATTCTTCCCCTTTTCATTATTTTCAAAAATCAAAAACCAAAAATTAAGGCTTCGTTTGATAACCATTTTAGTTTTTGGTTTTTGGTTTTTCTGTTTTTTAAAAACAAAAATTATATATGTTTGATAACTGTTTTTTGTTTTTTGTTTTTAAAAAACAGAAAACCAACCTTGTTTGATAACTGTTTTTGGTTTTTTATTTTTTAAAAAATATATAAAGATGAAAAGATGTTTTAGAGAGAAAAAAATGTGTAGCGACGTTGAAACAAAAATTCAAAGACACAAATATTAATGTTTTTGAGAGAAATTTTTTTTTTTGAAAAGGCGAGAGAAAAGTTAAACGTAGAAAATTTAGAGAGGTGAAAGAAAATGTTTAGAGAGAGAATATTAGTTAGAGAAAAAATAGAAAAAAAAAAAAAGTTAGAGTAATATTAAAAAATTAAATAAGAGAAAATTTAGAGAGATAGTAAGGTTAAAAGTAAAAGATATGCTAAAGAAATAACGATAAATTAGAAAAATAAAGAAAAATTGTAGCAATAGAAAATTTTGGAGAAATTTTTTTTTTTTAAAGAAAAATTAGAATATGTTTATTAACGAGAGAAAAGTTATTGATAATTTTTTTAGAAATATATAAGTTATAGAGAAAATTTTAGAGAGGAAAAATAAATTTTATAGAGAGAAAAAAAATAGAAAATGAAATTTGTTGGAGAGAGATATGTAAGAGAGGAGAAAAACAAGCATAAGAAGAAAAATGAGTTTTTGAAAAATAGAAATATGTTTTTAAAAACTACTTTTTTTAGTTTTTTAAATTTGCTTATAATTTCAAAAATGTTTTTAAAAAACAAAAAACAGAAAACAGAAATGGTTATTAAACACTCTTGTTTTTTAAAAATGAAAAATAAAAACAGAAAACAGAAAACGAAATGGTTATGAAACGGCCCCTAAATAGTTATGAGACGAGACTTAAAATCTTCATTTGTATTCTACTCAAAGGTACTAATACTAAAATGAAAACAAACTACAAATTGCAATGCATATAGTTGAAGTACATAAGAAAATATCATAAAAGCTTTATTCAATTTCAAACCCATTGAAATTATTCTCTTCTTCAATAAGGGAAAAGGGATACACTCCAATCATAACATAAATATGACTGCTTGAGATTACATATTAGTAGAAAGGCAACACTCTTGATTGGAAAAAACTTTTCTTGCTTATACCTTTTTATGCTCCAAGAAACCTGGAGGTAACATAATTAAAATCTTTTGAGTTTATTTCATAACATACAAATGTAAAGTTCAAAGTTGACGATTCAATCTGAAATCGATTTTCTTACTTTTGAATCCGAGATTGCGTGCGCTTCGAGCTGCAAAATGTTTTTAAAAAATTACACATTAGTGTTCTTCATCCATTTGAAGTTGGAATCATATATATATATATATGTATGTATGTATGTATGTATAGATGTACTGTAAAATGTTGTTGGTGTTACATACTTTTGTACTGGCTGTGGCTTTGCAGGCTGCGGATTTTCGTCGACGGTGATCGGCACGGTCTTCACCTGAGAAACCAATGAAAAAGCTTGTAACTTAGAGAAGGATGAAAAGGGGTTATATATCTTTAGAATCATATGAAAATTGCAGCTGAAACATACCAAATTCTTGAAAAGCAGATTGTAGAACATTTGGATGTATCTTTGCTTAGCCTGCTTTTGGTCCTTGTTCAATTGCCTCCAAAAAGTGTAAGTGCTTCCCATGTTAAGCACTTTGTTTGCATAGATTTTCCAAGTGTAGCTGCCAAATAGAATATCATTAGAGTTTTGTGTATCAAGTTCAAGAATGTGATATAACTTGGAAAGGATTTTTGGTTCTTGTGGTGACTACCATTCGTTGATACGTTGCAGACCGCCGTTCGAAATGTCGTTCCAGTAGGCCTGATTGTTCTTGCACTTTTCGAAGAAATCGGCGATTTTCTTGCTCGATTCGTCGCCGTTGTTGGGATCGATATGGAAGCCTGAGATCCCATCAACTATGATCTCAGCTGGACCCCCTTGGTTTGTTGCAAAGGTTGGTAAACCACAATTCATTGCCTCAATGACTGTGAGGCCAAAAGCTTCATACAGAGCAGGCTGCACAAAGGCTCCTTTCGTGTCGGCGATGCAGCGGTAGAGTTCTCCGTTACGACGTCGATCGGTCTGTGCTGCTATCCACCTGATGTGGCCTTTGAGTTGGTATTTGTCAATCAATTCATGCATCTTTCTTATCTCTGCCATTTCTTCTCTGTCCTTTGATTTGGAAGGATCAAAAAATCCCCCAACCACAACAAGATTCACCAAATTTTTCAGCTTCTCATTCTTCCCGAACCACTCGACCAACCCGGTGATGTTCTTGACGACATCGAACCGCGCCATCGAAAAGATGATCGGCTTCTTCCTATCTGCTAGATATCCTCTGTTTGATGAAAAAACAGAACAATGCTCTGTAACCTCACACACACACACAAATGATTCATATTGCAAAATTACAAAACATGGCAAGCATGCATTTCTATAGAAAAGACTCACATATGCTCATCATTCTCAACTTTACTGAAAAGAAGCTCCTCAATGGCAGGTCGAAACGACGTGAATCGTTCTTTCGCCGTGTAAGGAAAATAGACCGACTGATCGGCCCCCGGTGATGCAATGTTGAACTTAGGATCAAACACATTGATGCCCGAAACGACTCGGCACAGCCCCGGAAGCGTAAACGCCTCATGGCTTTCATATTGGCCCGGCTTCTCCTTGCTGAAACCATGAATTGTTTCCATCAGAATGTCTTAACCACTAAACTATGCTAAAATCATCAATAATACGAACACTTGAAAGTTGAAACCGAACTCTTTTCAACTTTATTGTTCTTTTTTTTTTGTCCTAACCTTCCTGCAATCTCCTGGAATGTGCTTGCAATGACAAAATCAGTGGCATTCATAGCAAGAATGTCAGCAGTAAATTGGCATGAGAAGTGATACTTAGAGTCCAATTCCTTCCATTTAAGATCTGAATCTTCATACTTAGTCTTCTCCAAGGCATGTGCAATAGTTCCCTGGTTTTAATTTGCATATTAAGTTAGTAAACTTTGTGTTAAAAATAAAATCTATTTGTTAAGACATAATTAAGAGAGTATGAAGAATTTAATACTTGGGTTACTCCTAATTTGCTTGCCATGAGGGATGCCACCAGATTCCCATCTGTGTAGTTTCCAATGATTAAATCTGGCTTTGCTTCCATCAGATCTAATATTTTGGTTGTGGCATCCTATATTATAAAATGACACCAATATGTTAGGGTGTGTTTGGTTTATAACTTTTCAATTGTTTAATTTTGAAAAAAAAAAAAAATCATTTTGAAAAAATTTCTAATGTCTGGCCACCACTAAAAATGACTTAATAGAAAACGAGACTGAGAAATAAATCATTTTGAAATAAACACTTGAAACCAATTTCTGTAAAAAGAGTTTTGAAGTATATATAATTTGTGTGTAAAAACACATATAAGAAAATGTAACCAAACATACGAGTGTTTAAATTCTAAACAATTTTTATACAAAATGTTTTTTTTTTTAAGAAATGCAATCTTGAGACACATTTAAATTAAAATGTATTCTAAACAGACCCATAATCTAGATCCAAATTATGTTTTGAACGAACCTGTGCAAATCTCTCGAGATAAGGATAAACGTCGAAACGAGAAACCCAACGACGAAGGATACCCTCTTCGGTCTTAAAGGGCACCCTAACAATCTTGGAGTAATTAGTCCCAAGGACAGGTTCTATTTCTTGGTTGCACTTAGTCCCCTTGGCATCTGGAATAAGTCGTGTTATCTGCATAGTTATAAAGAAAATATAGTATATATAAGATTAAATCTTATCGAGTTAAAATTGTAGATTTAACGGCGATTTAACATAGTATCAAAGTAGATATGTCTCATGTTCAAAGTCTGAAAATCTATCGTCGTGTTTTTTTTTTTTTTTTTGTTATTTTTTATCAAATAACTTACAATAATAATTTGAGGCTTGAAATTGAGGCCTTGTTGCTTAATTCTGAGGAGTAGTTCTTCCTCCATAGCTTTAACTTGATCAAGAATATATACAACCTAAATAAACCACAAAAAAAAAGTCACCCATATTGTTGATATAAGCAAAGAATGAAATATGAATAAGAATATGTAAGCCTTTTTCCTTTATACTTTTTTTTTTTTTTTTTGTCTACTTTACCATTTCTTATAAAAAAGGAAAACAAATCAAATCAAATCAAATCAAATCAATCTCTTTTTAAAACGATATTCTTTTTAACTTGAATGTAACATGTCTCATTCATACAAATAGTCACATCTGGTTCCGCTTTCAGATAACTTTAGCAAACAATATCAAAAGAAATATCATTCGTATTCTCATTTGATTTCTTCCCGATCGATGAAATCCCGTACCTGGCCTCCGGTATCGGGCAAACCAAGAACATCAGCTTGGCCAAAATATCCATGAGGAGACAAAATGACAACATTGAAAATGGTGGGAAGCCTGCTGAAGAACTTCTCCATTTGGATTGGATCATAGGCTTGGAATATTTCAGACAAACATCTCATGGTTTCCTTTACTCTTCCTGCACAATCTCCCCATCCTCCCTCAAAACCCCATTGCTTGAATCTGATTCCATAAAAATTGCAAGTAATAAATCAAGTTGTTAAGTATATTTTTAATACTCTCTGCTCAAATATTAATTTGACCTATATGGAGTTGAACACATAAATTATTGATATATATCAACCGAGAAGAAGATAACATTACGAGAATTTGATGATACTATGTTGAATCGTCAGTGGACATAAAAGTTTTGAAGGTGATATATACCTTCTGAACACTTTCTCCTCGACGTGGTTAATATCAGTTGTAAAGAAAATGACTCTACGAGAATTCAAACTTGTAACTTTTTACTGTGAAACGATGTTCACTACTCTGCTATAAGAAGTTAATATATTTAATGTTTTATATATATTTTAAACCAAAAGAAATTAGGATTACTCACTTGAGATGGAAAGTTTCATAAGGGGTGTATGGAGGAAGTGCAGAGAGGAAAATATCAGCAAGAATCAGTGCCATTTGAAGCTTGGAAGCTGTGTTCAGAGTCTCATTTAACATAAGTTTCTGTGACAAAATTAACTTCACAGTCAGACAGAAAGAAAAGGCAACAGAAGCCCCACATAAAGTGTAAAGCAATATGTTTGTCTTTGGGTCCATTTGAAAACAATGTTATAAAGGTAAATTTCAATTTTTTTAAAAAAAAAAAAAAAAAAAAACTTTTTTTAACCATAGCCAAAATTTAAAACATAGAGAATTGAATATACTGATGGCTGATCTAAGCTTCTCAACTGATTAAGGTATATATTTTCGACCCAAAGATCAGAGGTATAAATTCCCACCCCCACCTGTTGAACTGAAAAAAAAAAAAACGAACCTCTCGATGTTTATATATATTTTCATACCTCTCCTTGATACTCAAGGGATAACAAGTAATCCACAAGGGGTTGGGCATTCTCCAATTTGCCACTTAGCTTTGAAGTGAGGAACTTTGTAGTGTAACTAAGGCCTTCTCCAATTGAAGAGGGAATGGTTAATTGAGGAGTTGTGAATTCAATTGCTCCAAAATCCACTTCCAATGCATTTTCATCACTTGCCCTACAAATATATGATCCATTATTTTTAGAATTCTAATTGGACTTTAAAAACAAAATAACTATATATTAAAAAAATAGTAATAACAAGCATATAATAATTATACCATTCTTCATCATAGATTATCTCCTTTAATTTGAGAAATTCGGTTGAAGTGAGAGATTGGACTGAGAGATCGAGAGAGCTAACTTTCACAAATTCCCAACATCCTGGTTGCGGTCTTAGGGCAAAGGCAACATATGGAGGAATCACGATCGCCACCTACATATTAGGATAACGCATGTTATTAAACATAGGTCAGCTTTCATGAATTATATAATTTCAACCAAGAGGTCAGAGGTTCAAATCTCCCGTATATTGTTAGATTTTTTAACTTTCCTTCAAAAAAAAAAATTAACTAAATTAAAAGAGGGTGTTTGCCATTTTCTTATGGTTCCTTTACCCTTGCTTAAGCTTATTCCACATAGAAAAGTCTGAAATAATATAGCTATAAATAGCAAGGCCACATTAAAGAACTCAAGAAAAAAAAAAAAAAAAAAAAAAAGTAAGCAATGTTTTGTTTTTACTATTTGAGAAATTAAAAATAAAAAAGTTAAAAATAAAGGTTACATAGAAAGAAAATGTTAGAAAAAGGCATGAAAGTAAATTAGATAGTGATACATAAGCTAGAGACATGTTTGAGACTGAAAAACTATATATATGTACGTACGTGTGCACGTGTTGTGTGCGCGGTGAAGATTTAAAAAAAATGATTAAACGAGAGAGGTCGTCGTGACCTAATAACCCTCCTGCAAATGTTTGAAATAAAAACTTTAAATTCTCATTCATACATCCAACGACGACAGTAGTACAAAATCACCAGGTACATCGAGAGAGAAAGAACCTGAGTGGATTTCAACATATGGCCAAGGACACCCTCCATAACCCTACTCCTCTCCATCCTATCATCAATAACCTCCTCCATTTCCTCCATCAATTGCTTAACCTTCAAGCTCCTATTGCCCTTCTCCACAAACTTCCCAAAGCATCTCTTCATATAATTATGGCTTTGCTTCAATGCCTCAGGCATCCCATCAGCAATCAACTCAGACTTGTTACCATTCACCATTGAAGCCATAGAGATTTGCTTATCTCTCTCACAAAAACAAACAAACAACAATATTCAATATGCAATAAGAACTCAACACAAAGAAGCATTTATAGAGAGCCCAAATGGCTGGCTTTGGCCAAAAGGGTTGTTTGTGAATTGAATATGGCTTGGTTTTGGTTTTGGTTTTGGTTTGCCAATATAATGGCGTAGAGGGTTTGTGATTCTCTGTGTTAGGGTGTGGAAATGGGGCCAAAAAGAAGAAGGGATTTTTGCATTTTTGGGTTGAAGATAGGGAGAAAGAACATTATTCTTGGAAAAAGGGAAAAGAATTTTTGTGGGTGAAAAGATGAGATTCTTCAAACTTGAAAAAAAAAAAAAAAATGAAATTGAAACTCAATTTCAATTGGAAATTGCCAATTGTTTGGCAATGTTATATTGGCTTTCCCTCTTACTCACGCAAGTATGACAAAAAAATGGTTTGGTTTTGTGATTCTTTTCTTGTAATGAGTAATCACTCACCCAATTTGATTTGAACAACTGTGTGTCTTTTTTCTTCTTGCATTTGCCTAATTTTATCAACTACGACTGTGTGTCTTTCTTTGAGTGGTTGTAATTTTAGATGGAAAGCTTCAAGAATCATTCTATTTTTAATTATAAAAACCAAGAAAATTTTGACGAATCTTTGGCCTTTTGAGTGAGTTTATAATGACTTAACCAATTGAGTCATGATTAGATCGGTCAGAACTTTGTCATTTATTTATAAAATAATTATATAAATGTTAAAAATGTTCTGAGTAACTATTGAATTAAAACCTCAAATGTCAATGGTGCTCGAGAGAGAATATGAACTATGATTGTACATGAACGACTATAGGTAGAAATTAATCATTAACTATATATTGTTTGGAATGTCGTGCTCAATTTATTCTTAATTAGTGTTTTCTAAAAATTAATGAAAGTACTTTTTTTCTTGACAATACGTGAGTGTTGGAAGATTTGAACATTTAACATCTTGGTCGATGATACAAGCCAGCATATGAATATAGTTCGTCTACCCTTAAGGCATCATGAACATTCAATATAGATGGAAAGTTTTCAATCTTTCAGTTCCATAATTATACTATATTTTTATTAAAAAAATGTGCTTAAAGGAAAACAAAAAAAATGTTTTGATGACTTAGAAGTTTCAAAACATACTTCTTTCAAAAGTTATCTCAAGTACTTTCTCAATATCATATGAAATGTTGTTATTGACTTGATTAAGATATATAGTTCAATAACCTTTCTACATTACTTTTCTTTTGTTTTTCTCTCTCTTTTTTTTCTCTTAAAGAACATACCTAAGGTAGCTTTTTTTTTTTTTTTTTTGAATAAAACATCAATGCATTAAAGAAGATTAATCGTTTTACACCTGCCCTCATAAATAAGAGGGAACAAACAAAAAGGGATATTTGGGGCCCAAAAAATATGCCCCTCTTCCCGCGAGAAACCTACCTTAGGTAGTTAAAGCTTATTATTCATACCTAAGGTAGTTAAAGCTTATTATTCTTTATTCCATGATTTAGTGTCCCATACCAAACCAAGAATGGTATTCCCATCAAATGGTTGAAAGCAAAGGAACCTTTCAATCATCAAACCCACCAAAAGACATTCACATCTACTTAAACTCTTCACATGTTAAAAAATTTGGAATTTAAATTAGTCTTTTCCTCTCTCTCTAGATGTAGGAAGATAATTTTTTCTTTTTTAGTTCAACAACTTTTGGGAGTGGGGGATTCGAACCTCTGACCTCTTGATTAAGGATACATATCAAATTAGTGTTGAGTTATGCTCACTTTGCCATGTAGAGAGATAGATGATATTGATGGATTGAGTCGTGATTGAAAAGTTAAACTTAACCCTTAAAATTATTTCACGTGGTGAATTGGAGTTTGACATATATTTTATAGTAATGAAAAGTATTTTTAGTCAAATGAAAAAAACTATATAAATATTTTTTATGATATTCATATATATATATATAAAAGAACACTTAGTATTTATCGAATAGTAAATTATTTGAACAATGTCTCTTTCAAAGGATGAGAATAATAATTTTCAAAGTGATTGTGAATTTTTTTTAGTACTACACAACAAGCACCCCCCCCCCCCCCCACACACACACATAGTTAGAATGTTGTACTAGTCTTCTTCCTTTTAGCCATTCTCAATTTATCCATATTTATCCCACTTATATTATAATTTGGAATAATTCCTTTTATGTACGTCTCCCCTTTTATACTTACTCAATAAGGACATATTTGAGAGTGATTTTGGAATGATCAGAATCACTTTTGTCATACCTAAAATCATTGAAAATGACAAGACAAAAATCAGTTTAACAACATTTGTGGTGAGAAATTCAAACTTTTGACCTCTTGGTAGATTTCAAGTAAGCACTTTAAAGAATCCATAAATACTAAGTGTTCTTATAATAACTAAAGTGAAGATAAGCTCAGTAGTAATTGTGGAGTCAATTACAATTACATCGATAAAATATCTAACTTTCTATCGTAACCATCTACATAAGGTGGAATGCGAGAAGAAAATAATATCAAGCTAGGATTGTGGCAAAGATATAATTGTTTTTAAGTTATTCCCCACATCAATATATATAAGTAGTTGAGTTCATCACACTTCTATTAGTAACCTATTGTTATTCAAAAGTAAATATTTGTAAAAATTAACCAAACAAAAAGAAAATAATATGATTATTTAACATACTTGTTTTTAGTTTAAAGAAACAAAATGATGATGAAAATGAGCTCAAAATAGTGAATGGAAAGGAGAAAAATGTAATTTGAAAAGGAAGTATTCTCTAGAAGATAATGGTTTTGTGGCAATTTGGGTTGCCCAACTATGGTGATTGATGGAGGATGAAAGGAGAAAAAAAGAAATGGGTAAAATGCAAGGTTCAAAGTGTTTGATACATTTTCATGTACTTCAATATTCTAGTTTTATAAGGATAAAATTTTGAAAATATAATACAAATCCAACATAAATGTAGCTACAAAATTAGCATGATTGATACAACATATTAAAACATACTTAAATTAATGAGTGTTGTAACATCATAGTCTATCAACGCCTACGTTTATCAGTTTTTTTATTTTAGTTTAACAACATTTAGAGGTGAGAGGATTGGAAGATCTGATTTCTTAGTCAATGGTACACATGTCCATTATTACTAATGAGCTATGTGTTCATTTTGGCTTATCAACCGTTATTACCATTATATAGTTAATTATCCATTATGTAAATTAACAATATCTGATACTAATATATATATTTTTTTTAATATATATGTATATTTGAAATAATTTTTATATGAATATATATTATTGAAGATTATTTTGAAAAATGAAGATACCCCTCCAATCTTTTCTTATAATGAAATTATCATTTTACTAATGACTAAATCTCTTTGTTTTATTATGATTTAAACAAAGGAGTGACAGCTCAAACCTACCATTTAATCTCTGACTAATTAATTTGTGCTCAAATCAACCTTCATAACTTTTTAAAAATTTATTGTAGAATATATCAAGTTTTTTTTTTTTTTTTTTTTTTTTGAAAAATGAACAAAGTATATTCTATGGTATGTACCCAAAGGTATGGAGATATAAGAAAATATGATTATAAAGTTTAGACAAGGAGAACCCAAGAGATGTGACAAAAAGAAAAAATGATAAAAAAAAAAAAAAAAAAAAAAAAAAAGACACATTTCAAAAGCTCACGCGGCAGTTGGGTGAACGTAATAAATTTTCATCGGGCTAAGGACAAAAGACAGCGAATAAACTTTTATATATATATATATATATATAGTTCAACAACATTTGAAGATTAAAGGATTCAAACCTTTGACTTGTTAGTCAAAAGCACATGTCAATTAGAGTTATACTCACTTTAACGTTTATACCTTTAAAAATTTCAGTTTCCCTTTCCAAAATTTTATATTAATTTTATGTTTTCATCTTCATATTTTTTAAACATTCTATTTGAACGATAAATCATTTTGGTTGAGTTCGACAACATTTGAAAGTTGGGAGTTTCCAACCTCTGACCTCTTGATTGATGACACATATCAATTATCGTTGAGCTATGCTCATTTTGGCAAATCATTTTGGTTTTAAATGTTCAATTGTGTATCACACATTTTAATATTTCTTAATCGTGCAAGACCAAAGAACATAATTCGAAATTTAAATATGTAACTTTTTTTTTAAAGTTTAGTGATTAAGTAGGTTGATGCAATATTTCAAAGTTGAAAGATAAAAATTTGTAATTTGTAATTTAACCTAGTAGATAATATATGTGGCTTTTGCATACGAATTTACATTTGTAGCTTTTCTTTTTTGAAATTCTTAAATTTTGGAATTTGATCCTAAGGGAATTTGGAAAATATAAAAATTCTATGAGATTATGGGTGGGTGAGAAGATCCAAAGTGAGAAAATGAAATCAAAGGACGACCTGAATTGTAAAGAGAAAATGATAGAGAATGAAAAAGAAAAAAGGTCAAAAAGTTCAAGTGGCAAAGAAGAGAGTAGGTATCTAGCTGATAAGGGGAAAAAAATAAAAATAAGTCAATAAATTAGAAAAAAGAAAAAATACACTTTTGGTCCCTGAAGTTGGGGTTAAGTTACACTTTGGTCAGTTTTAAAACTCAACAAAATTACCCCTGAGGTTTAGATTTCATTACACTTTTGGTCCCTCCATCTAATTTTCTATTAAACCTTAACAGTTTGCTGACGTGACACTATTATTTTAATAAAAAATTATTTTTTAATTCTTTTAGATAAAAAAAAATATTAAAATAATAAAAATATTATTATAATTTTTTAATTTTTTCTCCCTCTCCCTCTTATTCTTCCCCTTCTTCTCCTCTTTCTTCTCCAACTTCTTCTTCTTCAACTCCAGTGGTCGGCAGTCGGCAGTCGTTCGCCAACTGGCAGTCGCCGACCGCCGACGAATTTTTTTCTCTCTCTCTTTTCTTCGGTCTTTTCTTCCATTTCTCCACTTTTTTTAATAAAGAAGAGGGAGAGGTCTCCTCCTCCCGTCATCGGCGCGAAATGGGAGGAGGGCCCTCCCTCCTCCCGTCATCGGCGACGGAAAGGGAGGAGGAGCCTCCTCCCTCTTCTTTATTAAAAAAAAAAAAACAAAAAACAAAAACAAAAAAAAAAAAGTGGAGAAATGGAAGAAAAGAGAGAAAGAAAAAAATTTGTCGCCGGCCACTGGAGTTGAAGAAGAAGAAGTTGGAAAAGAAAGGAGAGAAGAATAAGAGAGAGGGGGAGAAAGAATTTATAAAAATAATAATAATAATAATAATAATATATTTTTATTTAGAAAAACTATTAAAATAATAGTGTCAGGATAATTTTGTTGTGCTTTAAAACTCAAGAGATCATGTGTAACTTAACCCAAACCTCATGAACCAAAAGTGTATTTTTCACTTAGAAAAATGAAAATGTTATTGAAATTGATTCCAAAAGTAAAATATATGCTCTATCAAATTAAAAGGTAGAATTATAATAATATACTCTAGGGTATTTTTGTTTAACTTCAACCAATCGAATATACGAGTATATAGTTAAGTAGATAAGATACTTATTAGTTATTACCATCTCAAAAGTCAATGAGTTGAACTAAAAATTTGAAATAAAAATTATCATATTTCTTTCTAATTGAATAAAAAGCTAAAAAATTAATTATAAATATGGCAAAAAAAGGTTCTTTTTTTAAAAATGACTATAGAAAAAATATAAAATGTGTCAATTATCAATAACTATGATTAATAACATTATATAATAACAAGGCAACTTATTATTATCTATGTTACTTATTAAAATTAGAAACTACGATAACATCACTCATTAGTTATGTAAATCAATTTTTTTTTTTTTTGGTTCAACAACGGGTGGGAGATTTGAACTTCTGACCTTGGTCGAGAATACATGTCAATTATCACTAAGCTAAGCACAGTTATGTAAATCAATTAGTACTCAATTACTAATGCTAAATATGAAAGCAACTCATTATTATCACATCAAGACAATCAAAGATTTGTGGGTTTTTATGCTATATTTTTAACTTTTCAAGCAAATATTATAACTATAATTGTTTTTATAAAATATATCTAAAAATATTTTAGAAAATGAAGCTATACCATCAAACTCACTATCTCTTATCAAAGATCCTAGAACCAAACAAATACATTGGACAAGAGATTCTTAGAGGACTTCAAATTGGTGATAGAGAAAGGAATCACAAGAGGGACTTAACAATTTGGAATTAGAATTATTTGATATCGAAAATGTGTCTCATCCTATAGCAAACTATGTGTAAAATGGTCAATTCGAGCATAACTCATTCAATAAGGCACCAATTACCTTTCGAAAGGTCGTTTGATCCTCACTCTAAATAAATAATTTAAGATTATCATTTTTATTTTGAATTTGAGCTTTCATGTTATTACAGACGAATGGGATGGGAAGAAAAGAATACGACAAAAAAATGACAAAGATGGTAATAATATAATGGAGAATGAAAAAGAAGATAATATTATTCTTGGTTAAAAAACCAACTATATTCTTGGTGGTAGTGTAAGTCCAAATTTATAAATCACCAATAACATAGTTAAAGCATATGCCACTTTATGTGCTTTTGCTGATATTTTGGAGTATGCTCAATCTTCAAATTGTTAGTTTATGAGAAATGACGATCCAATGTCTATAGACTTTTTGTCACCAATGTTTCTCTTTCAAGATTTTCATCTCGAAAACTTACTCGTCTTACAATGTTCGCTCGCGCTATTGCACATATATGTGTTAATGGTATAGCTCATTTTGGACCCAAGTAGTCTAGGGAAAGTTTGAGAGCAAAACATGGAGTAAAATTATGTTGACATGACGCTTTGTCGAAGGGTTTGATATATTTGGAGGGAAAAAATCGTTTTTCTCCTAATATCGACAAAATCCTCGAAATTTTGCCGAAAGTTTCTATATTTCGAAGAAATCTCACTAATTTATTTTATTTATATATATATAGGAGTTTAACATAGTGGTAGATCCAAAATATTATGTTAGGGGCACAAATCTGTTTTTTTGACTATAGTCTTAAATGTACTAATGTATATTGTAGATTATCTAATAAGTCGATCTTGCCCCAGAACTTTAAAAATTAAAGAGGCTAATATCTTCAAAATTGAGACGCCCTAAATTTTCAATTTTGTGTAAGGTCCTTGACATATTCAACATTTTTTAAAATTAACGAGTCTACTAGAAGTTTTAAGATCCATTTAGACATAAATTTTCAAATTTATATCTTATGCATCAACTAATTTTAAAATATTTTAAATGTCAAAAGTTTATTGGATACAAAATTGAAATTTCGAGAATCTAACATTTTTAAACTCCAATGCCCTATTAGACAGAGAACAAATTGGACAAAAACCTAAAAGTTCATTAAACTGTAATTTTTTTTTTTGGAAAACAGTTCATTAAACTTGTAATTAAACCTATTTAAATTGAGTAATATTAAATAGAAAATATAGTGAAATATTTAGTATTTTTTATTGTAAAATGATTCTTTGATTGGATTATAATCTTTATGTAATTAAATTTTTTTAAAAAAAAAAATTTACTAAAGAAAAATATTAAATTAAAAAATTGAATTAAAGTTTTAAAACAAAAACAGATATATCATTTAAAAAAAAAATAAAACCGAAACACCTGCCCTCGTAATAAAGAGAATACACACGTGAGAACTAACTAATTGGGATAGGAAGAGACAATTCTTATACGTGCATTCTGGAAAATGATTACATTGATGAAATCAGGTACAACTTTAACGTAGACCAAGCTTCAAAAAAACCAATACTAAACTTCAATGTAGATGGAAAATCTATCCTCTATTTAACCTTTTTTCTTAGAATAAGAAATATCATTAAAGAGTTTGAATAACTACCCTCGTTTAAGAGAGGGACAAGACAAAAGCTATACTGATAACGCGAGATCTGTGGTTCGAATCATACTCCCCACACACATATTATTAAAAAAAAAAAAAAAAGACAATGAAAAACCAAGGGCCGAAATGCCCATTCATATCCCACTTTACCTCAACCTCTTGTTGGCCCTTCACAAATTGCTTTAGCTTCCAAAGTCTTGATCTGTGATGTTTGTTGCAAACGTCGAAGCAGACTCAAGGACCCATCCAAATCACAAACTGACCAGCTCATTCTTCATTTTCTTTGCGGGGAAGAAAACCACTACGGTCAAACAAGACAAGCCTACATACTTCTAATATCATGTATTTGCAACATACTCCTACATCACATTGTCATTTTCATTTTAGCAACAAATTCATCCTTTCACATTACAGGCAAAGTGAGAAACTCACCCTAAACAATTTTTAAAATCTCCATACATCTACACCAACCAATGAAAATCAGAAGAAGACCCCAATAAATGAAAGGTGAAAGACAAATCAAATTATGTTCGCCATCACTCCTAAATTCCTCTAAAGGAGAAACCCAAATCGGTCTATGGACTCTAGAGGACAAGAGAGCAAAGGACGAGTGAATAATATCACACATCTTTTGAGCTTAACAGGCATTTATGCAATGAACCTGAGAGCCTTCGATATGTGCTTTTACAGTTCAAAAAATCACAAATTCTACGGCAAACAAAGCGCTTTCAACTTTAAATTGCTAATAAATGAATTTTCTGGAAGATGGATCAGATAAAGAGTGTTAAAAACACCAGCAAAGTATAATCAGCGTCGATCGTTTGGGGAAAGTATCATCATTTCCATCTTCAAAGCCAAGCGCATTCAACTTGAAACCTCTAAATACAAAAATGTAAAGTCTATCACATATAAGAACATCAGCATTAGATTTGCTAAAATCGGAAGTAAAAGAAGGAAAATCCAATTCAATGAAGATCGAAGAAGGTGGATCAGACAAAATGTGATAAACACACCAGCATAATATAATCACCGTCGATCGTTTGGGGAAAGTATCATCACTTCCAACTTCTTCTCAACCATTGAATTTAACTACTCAACACAATTATCCTAAGGCATCTACCAGTAAGTAAATCAGTAGACTCAAACGAGCAATCGGAATTAGTTCTGAAAGGTACCAAAAAGCCAAATGCAGATGTCAATAGAACTACAAATTGAGGAAAATCAATTCAATCAAGATCAAAGAGGATGGATCAGACAAGAGTGTGATAGACACACCAGCATAGTATAATCAGCGTCGATCATTTGGGGAAAGTGTCATCACTTCCAACTTCAGCAAAACCAACTACTCAATACAAACATCCTATGTCAATTACAATTACCATTAAGTAAATCAACCGTAGACTCGAAAAGCAATAGCGGGAATCAAACCAGAAACAGAAAAAAAAAAATGTCAGACAATTGCAAATGGAGGAAAACAAATTCAATCAAGATCAAAGAGGATGGATCAGACAAGAGTGTGATAAACACACCAGCATAATATAATCAGCGTCGATCATTTGGGGAAAGTGTCATCACTTCCAACTTCAGCAAAACCATTCAATATAACTACTCACTACAAACATTCTATGTCGATTACAATTACCAGTAAGAAAAGCAATAGCAGGAAGCAAACCAGAAACAGAATAAAAATGTCAGACAATTGCAAATGTAGGAAAACAAATTCAATCAAGATCAAAGAGGATGGATCAGACAAGAGTGTGATAAACACACCAGCATAGTATAATCAGCGTCGATCATTTGGGGAAAGTGTCATCACTTCCATCTTCGATTGATAATTATACATTCCAAACAGTGCAAAAAGAAATATCTAAAACAATAGAAAGTAGGTAGTGGCCTTGAATTTGTCCGAAACTGCAATTCAGCGGCCAGCTTCATATGGAAGCCATGAAAGCCTCTGGAGCTCACAGAATCGGAACCGCTGTTGCGTCGGCTCATACGTAGCACCCGATTGTGAAACAGAGTCTCGCGGATGCTCGTAATCAGTATTCGACGCCATTGAAACCACTACGAAGAAGAGAGAAAGGTTTACCTGTAGCGAATCAAAACCCCAACAACATACAGTGCAGTTTGGCCGCAGGAAGAAGACGATTGTTGATGTGTGAGATGAAGGGCTAAGAAACTTATTTATAGAAGCAGAGGGACAAGAATGTTCGCTTCCAAACCCTAAAATCGCTTTTTAGGGTTTACAGATCTATCGTTTATCTCATGCCACGTGTACGGTTCGATTTTTACATTTTATTAGCCGTTTTCATTTGAGAATAAAACTAGGTTTTTATTTTTTTTTTTTTTCAATTGAACCATGCATGGAGTGGAGATTTATTTTTATTTTTTTTTAGTACATCAACATTTGGAGGTGGGAGATTCGAACTCTTGACCTCTTGGTCAAAAGTATATGTCAATCACCGCTGAGGTATGCTCCCTTTGACTAATGGAGATCTAAACTTTGACACTTTGGTTGATATGTATGTTTAAGTTTTAATTAGTTAAGCTATATTTAAAAGTTGGTTAGGTTGTCAAAGTAAATATAGTAGTAACTGACATGTAACTTTGACCAAGAGGTAAGAGGTTTGGGTTGTCAAAGTAAGCATGGTAGTAACTGACATGTACCTTTGACCAAGAGGTAAGAGGTTTGGGTTGTCAAAGTAAGCATGGTAGTAACTGACATGTACCTTTGACCAAGAGGTAAGAGGTTTGGGTTGTCAAAGTAAGCATGGTAGTAACTGACATGTAACTTTGACCAAGAGGTAAGAGGTTTGGGTTGTCAAAGTAAGCATGGTAGTAACTGACATGTACCTTTGACCAAGAGGTAAGAGGTTTATATCCTCCATCCCTAAATGGTGATTCATAAATTGGGTGGGGGTGGGGGGTTGTTTAAAATAATGTAGAAAGCTTTCAATCTAATGACAAAAACAATAATTATCAAACTTGTGATTATTAGTTGGATGAGTACAATTGTGAAGGCCAGAGCGAGCTTAGCTCAACGGTAATTGGCATGTACCCTCGACCAAGAGGTTAGAGGTTCAAATCTCTCACCCCCAAATGTTGATGGAGACGAGAAATACATTCCTCTTACATATCTATGTTATTTGGTAATGCTACAAATTATAGAGAAAAATAATATTATTCCACTACAAAAATAGGGGTACTTCCTCATCTCGAAAACATCCTTAAATAAAGAACGAAGTTGAATGAATTAATTGTCAACTTTTCCAAACTTTATAGTTCTTTATTACCTCCTATTACCTCTCCTCTAACGAGGTTTAACCATACGTCGATCTTCCTCTTCCATGCATGCTTGTCACTTTCTCCTTACAAATCTATATATGTGTAATCCATAAGAAGCCTGATTTTTTTTTTTTTTTCCATTTCATATCAAATAATTGAGCTTCAACTTGCTCATACCCATTAACTAATTTGAAATATACTAAATATGATTGGAAGAAAAAAAAAAGGAAGGTAGCAATCAAAAGACAATGAAAAGCAATTGTCTAAGGGAAAGAAACAAGGTCATTAATTTTACCAAAAAAAAAAAAAAAAATCATTCAAGTTAAAAAGGTAGTCAATTTCGACCATTTTCTTGACTAATAATCACAATCAGAAGTAAATGGTGGTGACGTCCACCATTTACCCACAACATCTCCAACTCTGTCACATATACATCCAATTTTTAGATTGGGCATAATCATGAGTTCAATACAAACAACTCTTCTCGAACAAAATTACATTATTCTTTTTCATGTTTCATGCTTTCTATTTTTTTTTTTTTTTTAAAAAAGTTACCAACAAAGCCCTAAGCAAACTATAAAATTTTATGACCACATAACACATTCAAATTACTATCAACGATATCGCTAATTAAGCACATCTTCTTTTAAAAAAAAAAAAACGACGAGGCACTTTGAGAACAAAAATTGGAAATTGACTATAGCTAGCATTGTGTAATTAAGAATATGCTAATATACAAATTTTTGGTGTTGAATTTTGGTGGTGTTTGTTGAGTGTATAGTGGTCTAAGTTCATGAAGGGCCAAGGAGAGACCTTGCATAAGCCATTGGCAAAGCCAATATTTTCTTGGCTTTGCTCACATATGCCCTCTTTGTGAAGTTGTTGTAGTCATTTGCTTCAATTTCGTCCAATATTTCGCGATACAATAGCAACGAAGCCCACACCTACAAATATCATCACTAGCATTCATATTTGAAGGACAATAACTAATAGACGGAATATCTGTTATTTTATATTAGTGAGTTTGGTATAACTAAAACCGTTCGATAAAGTTAGATAACAAAAATTATGCTAGTATGTTGGTCATTCTAGAAGTGTGTTGGAATAACAAAAGATATTTTTGAGTTTAATCACTCGAAGTTAGAAAATAAAGTGACATTTAAATATATATATATATATATATATATATATATATATGAAGAAGATGGTATTACCGGCCATCTGCTAGCTTTATTGAGCTCCAAAACTCCTTTCTCAGCCTCATCAAAGAACATTCTGGCTCTTTTAATCTGACTCTTCATGAAGTTTCTCCATTTATCATTTACTCTTCCAGCAAATATGTCCTCATCTGAAAGTCCTGCCTGTGCTAGCTCATCTTGTGGTAGATATATTCTTCCTCTTCTAGCACTTTACACACCCACCACACATTCATTTTATTATATTATCATCACATCTAACAATCTTTCCATTCATTATTTAATCATCCAAAACACAACAAAAAAAAAAAAAAAAAGCATTTGTTACCTAACTAATATAAGACAAACCCCATTATAGTTTGAATCTAATATTGTTTAGATGGTACACGTCCACCGCCCTCGTCATACTTGGATATCCACTATAGAGTTTGAACCTATTAGCCAACTTGAATGCACTTTAACTTAAAACTTGTCCGACGTTAAATCTTAAGTAGGTGGTCATCATGGTTTGAACTCATTTCCTCTAAGTTCTTTGCTTTTTCATTAGCTCATTGTAAAGTTGAGGATTTAAGTTGACAAAATGAGAAGTTTAAAGTAAAACTTAGACTTACCTAAAACAGCAAATAATGTTTTTCTAAGACGATAGTTATAATGAATCAATTCCATTATGGTTCTTTTGAGTTTAGAAAACTTTACTCAAGGGCAGTGAGTGAACTTACTCTTCTCCAACATCTCTGAGAATGTTTGTAAGCTGATTTGCAATGCCTAATGCCAAGGCAGCATTGTACACACTCTCTGTGCTTGCTTGCGAGTCAGGTGCAATGCCCATTATAGGAACACTCATCAATCCAACTGTTCCAGCAACATAATAACAGTAGAGATACAGTTCGTCGAAATTCTTGTATCTCGACTTCCTTAGATCCGTCCTCATCCCCTCGATCATATCTTTAAATGGCTGCAAATGTCGAAACGTATTAGACTTCAACCAACTTAATAGCCAAAACACAATCTCTACTAGAGATACCAAGTTTATTTGCAAGAACTAAAAACAAGTATTCAAGTAAAAACATAAAAGATTTAGAATGGTGTCACTGTTGCTTGAACCGTATCTGACCTGAATGTCGACGGGAAACTTAGTAACGGTATCGGCTAAAGCTGCATCGAGCATGTCAAAAGGCCTCCCTTGGAAAAGCTCTTCCAACCTTGCCTCCCATCTGTCCAATGCAGTAGGCGTTATGTGTGAAGCATTTGGCCCATCAACAAGCTCATCTGTCCTCCTACACCACACTTCAACATGCCAACAACAAAGGAGGATAAATTCAGTCCATCGCGCCAAAATGAAGATTGTGCAGCATAAACTTTCATTATATATCTATTTAACCGAGTATCACAATTTCTAACTTTTAACTCTTTTGACCACTAGACTAATCTATGGTGGTTCATGACACAGACGAAATCAGATCACGAACATCAAGTTTCACTAGAAAGAATATTAAAACATTCATCAAATATATATATATGCCTTTAAGCACTGTTCTATCTGAATGAACTCAGCACAGACTGCACACTAGAGCTGAAACAACACAGTAATTCCAAAAGAACACACTGTCTTTGCAACAATGGATATGGATCAAAGCAGCAAAGGTCAAACAAAAAGTTCACAACCACTTACCATATATTGCCCAAATAGCCTTTTGCCTCTCAGGAGTCATCAACATAGTTCCTATGATGAAGGGAAAAAATGAAATAAGATAAGAATCCAAGTAACAGAGATACTTTCTAATTTCCATCTCCAAACAGGGCTGAAACTTTTGGGAAGAAAAATGTTAACAGAAAGGCTAACCCAGATAAAATGTCTTGGCATACTCTGCACAAACTTCACCACAGCGATCATAAGCTTCATTCAACAAAGTCAGAGTCCCCGGAAGAACAATATCCGGCTTTACATCCAGTTCTCCGGCGGTCCTCAGCTGCCGTTTCACCAGAGCCGCCTGTTTCATAACAACGTCGTACACCTTCTGCTCCGACGAGACGGCCATTTCTCCGGCGGGATTCGCCACCATACTTGCTGCAATAACAGAGCCATATCCACCTTCACAGAGAAATGGGTACTTCAATTCCGTGGAGTGAGAGTAATTGCCCCATTTCTGTTTCTTGTTCATCAAATTCATCGCTCGATTTCGGGAGAAGAATCTCGAAGAATCGGGAATTTGAAGTCCATCTCGAACTGAATCAAGAAATCCGAAGCTCGATGGGGAAAGTTCGACGTTGGGAGAGACAACCAACGATGAAGCAAGAGACATAGCACTCAATGATCAAAATTCCACTTCCCACTCGACGATTCGAAGCCTAGAATCAACGAATCGCAGAGGAATCGAGAGACCCAATTGCGAAATGAAATGGAAAAAAAAGCAACTTAAATCCGATTGAACCGTCCAAGAAATTCGAAGCAATGCTTCGACACGGAGGAAGCTCCCACTCAGCTTCTCTTTTGTATCGCGCCTGTAATTCGTCCAAAAGAAAATACATAAAAAATACACACACCGAATACGGACTACGGAGTACAATAAATTAATATAAGATGTGTGGTCATAAAATAAACTCCGTAGCCAACAAATACCGAACACCCACATGATGATAATCCTCAAAAAAGGCAGAGAAATCGAAAGCTCAGTTCACTGTTACTCTTTTTGGGGGAAAGTGGGAAAGGGTCGGTTTCTTTCGTCATCGAAATTTGACTGAAGATCAAACGAAACGAAGAACAGAATGTAAAGCAAAAACACGAGGATAATGCATAAAAGAAGAACAGAATCACTTACGATCGTTGAAGAACGGCAATGAAGGCGAAGCAGAGAGGTGAAACGAACCGCCAAGGGAGGGGGCTCTCTGTTTCGATTCCACTTTGAAGTTTGATTGTGTAGAAAGATGATTGAATTGGGTTTTGTTTGTTTCTTGTGAGGAATTTGAGTTGAGGCTGCTGTGCGCTTTTTGGGTTCGGTGGTGGATGGTTGCTCTAATGGAAGCTTGATGGTTGCTGGAAGAATTTGGTCCGCAAACTTGCTTGAGCCCGACCAGTTTTCTTTTTCCTTTTCTCTGTGGTGCGGGTTGGATTTTCTGCAAGTTGCGGCTTAATTTCTCCAGACAGAGAGACTGACAGAATAGTAGTTTGCCCAATAAAATATTAGTTTTTTTTTTTATTTTTTTACTCGTGGAAGAAGAAATTCTATCACCAGCTACGTTTCAAATTGATATATTAGTTTAAAAAACAAAAACCCAAAAAAAAAAAAAAAAAAAATCAACAACATTTGAGAATTGAGAATTTGAGTATCTAATCTCTTAATCAAATAGTACATGTCAATTAACGATTATGCTCATTTTGGCATTGGGTATGTTATGGATAAAAAATCACCACTGATCGGTCAATTCGAAAGACCCGAAAATTTCGATTCAGTCGACAAAGAGCGACCCAATACAAACGGAAGTGGGTTGGGCCCCAACCCCCTTCCATCTCCTTGCCCTCGGCCGAAGCATGAGGGCGAGGAGATGGTCGGTGACCAAGAGAACGGACACTAAGCCCAGTTTTGGTGCCCACCAACACTAACTCCCAAGGCCCGAGTGGAAACCCTAAGGGAAAAAACGATGAATACACTGGGACCTAAGAGGGGAGGGATTTCCAGAGTTTCCATACACACAGGTACAACTCGAGTTCTCCGATATATTCAGCTACTTTTTGTCTAAAGCCAACTTAAGCATCGGAGTGTGTGTGGTCTACATCACATCGGTGTGCAGTGTTTGCTTGTCTTGCAGATCATGTTTTCCCTTTTTTTTTTCTCAACAAATTCACTGTTGGTGTCATGTGGAGTGTGTCATGTGGAGTGAAGGCAGATTGCTTAAGCGAATTTTGACCATCAATAGGGTAAATATAGTTTGGTTTGTAGTTTTGTATGATTTTAATTTCCATCCATTAAACTTAATCGAACATTTGCAAATCATATAAGATACTCGCTACCATTCTAAAGGTATATCCGATCTCACCCATTAATTATTAATCTCCATAGAAGAAAACTTGATTAATCATTTTAGTAATGGTTAAGATAAACATGTTTTTCTTATAGCAAGAGGTTGAATCACTCACCTTCATTTTTGCCAAACGAAAATAATTATAAACAAAAATAAAAAGAAATGGTCAAGCTAAATAATTTTATTAGACGTAGAACGTAAATTAGAAACCTTTTGTTTTTTAGTTCAATGATTATGAAAGATCAAGTCATTAATTTTTGAGATAGTAATTGAACTATGTTTGAATTTATAGTAAGAGAGATTTGTTTGGTTTTTTTTTTTTTTTTAAAAAAAGGATAGATTTGAATTTATAATTTAGATACATAGATGTCTTAATCGAATTAGCCCAATTTTAAATTCGCCAGTTTTCCTCATGTTTTGGATTTGTGGCTTGTGGTTAGTAATTCATGAGCTTATATTAAAAGTTATAAAAAAAAAATAAGAAAAATGAAGGGGGAAAAAAAAAAAAAAAACTGTGGACACTGTGGTGTTGAATTTTATATTTTTTTTTCCCTCAATTTCGTTTTATTATTTAGTGGTTGGATTTGGACATGTATGTAGATGTGGTTTTGAGTCATTATTTTAGTTGAATTTTATGTGATTCATTTTAGTCGGTAAATAATCCTCTAAAGTCTTAAATAATATTAATTAATTAAGTATTTAGTTCAAGATCCAATTAAATAAAATTAAGAGTTTTGTGTTGAAATTGATTTATTGAATTGATTAGCTTCCAAAAAGACCTAGGTTAATAGTATACACAATTTAAGAAATATGAATAAAAGTGTTGTATTTTTACTCGATCTCAAACTACTTGTCTCTTTTTATTAAAAATTCGTTCGATTGGCCATTTTTTTACTCAACAAAGTACGAAAATTAATCTCGTAACAATGACATAGTAATATGTGTTCATTAAAATTATGCTCGAATTTATACTAAAAAATTGTGTTGTAATTGGTTTACAATCTATTTAAAATAAAAGTCAGATTTTTTTTTTTTTTTTGACAATATGGAGGGTAATAAAAGTCAAATTGTTATTCCAAATACATCTCAAGAGATTGAATAATATTTCATAAGTTAAAGTTCAAATACCAACTTTATCATCTATAAAATATTGAAAGAAAAAAAAAATGCTAAGTGGTTTAGTACAAGCAAACACACTAGAGAAATATATATATATATATATATATATATATATAAGAGAAAATAATGTGAACAACAATTTTAATTATTTTACGTTCAAAGGTTAAATAAACCCAAATATCAAAACCGAGGATTAAAAATGTAAAATTTAACGTAAACTACTTTCCCCCCCCCCCCCCCCCCCCCAAAAAAAAAATTGATTGAAAATTCATAATCATTTACCTAACAAACCCTTTTCCAAATTAAAGGTTAAATTATTCAATTATCTTTAGAACTTTCAAATATTTCGTTTTAGTTCATGAAGTTTGTTTCAAAACTACCCAATAGACATTTTTCATTAAATTTATTGACAAAAAACAATATGTTTGCATATGTTTTTATTATTTTTCCCACATGTGTGTTCAAATATATTCACATGAGCAATAATACAAATGCAAACCAATCATCTTCCGTCCATGAATTAAAAAAAAAAAAAAGGCTTCAGTGTTATTTTAAAACAAACTTAAACGGTTAAAATGAAACTTTTGAAGGTCCGACATAATTGATTTTTTTTTTTTTTTTTTATGGATATAGATTATAATATTTTTTATAATTTAATCAAAATTTAAAAATAAATAAATATGGGAAAAGATGTGATGTCATTTGATTAGTATGATTTAACAAATTTCAAAAAAGAAAAAAAAACAAATTTGAAAGGATGAAAGAAGATAAAGGGGGGAAGCGTGGGAGTACAGGAAGGAGATGACACGTGGACAGGTCAGCCCAATCAGCGGAGGATAACGTTATCAAAAAATCACTTTACCGCGAAATCGAGATACAATGTACCTGTACACGTGGCAGACGTCTAAGCTCAGGAGATCCGGGAATATATATATATATTTTTTTAGAAGGAAAAAAAATGCTGAATGGAGTAAAATCATTATTTGTCATATAAGAAGTATTTAAGAATGGTGTGGGATCCATATAATAAAATATTATATCATTAAATGTTCATTAAATGACGTGTCAAATGTTGAATGAATGAAGTAGATACTACCGTAGTACTAGAAATTTTCTTCGAGAGATGCGGTACTGATAGGATTCCCACCCTACAAGGGCCCCACGCTAGGTGAGGGGTTGGAGAGGAAAAACAAAAAGAAATTATGTGATGGTTGTGTTTCGTGAAGATAATGACAAACCTTGGACTAATTTTATAATAAGTGATCACTATCAATTTTTTTTTTTTTTTTTGAAACTAATTTTATAATAAGTGATCACTATCAACTTCATTCTCGATGTTTATGTGTTTTTTCTTTTAAATCTATAGATTAATTCTTATAATTTGTGGTTAATTTCTTTTATGTAGTTAAAAAACAATAATAAATTAAGCAGGTCTTTCTAGGTCGATTAAATGTTATAAATCGTTTTTTGTTTTCATTTTTTGTAGTTCAACAATGTTAATGCGGGAAAATTTGAATATCTGACCTCTTGGTTGATGGTATATGTCTTGATCAATTAAGCTATATTGTTGGCAAATGGTTTTTTTTTGTTCTTGTTACAATGGGGAAGACTTAGACACATTTATAATTTAAGTGGTAATAAGTTGTTTTCTATTTTGTGGACTAATTGTATTGAGGTTTAGGATTATTGAGTGTAAAATGAAGATAAATAAATGGATGGTTAAAAATCACTTTTAGTCCCCAAACTTTCATGAAAGTAACATTTTAGTCCCTGAACTTTGATTTGTAACGATTTAGTCCCTATACTTTCAATTTTGTAACGATTTAGTCCCTGAACTTTAATAAGTAACAATTTAGTCCCTCTACTTTTCAAATTTGTAATGATTTTGGTCCCTATCGTGAAAAATTAATGTTAAGATTTAATGAAATTTTTTACCAAGATAGATCAATAAACTAATTTGGGACCCAATATGTTAATAAGCTACAAAGTTTAATCATTAAATGATAAAAATCGACATTTAATTTTGAAGTTTTTTTTTGCAACAAGGATTAAATTGTTACAAAATTGAAAGTATAGGGACTAAATTGTTACAAATTTGAAAGTATGAGGACTAAATTGTTACTTATTAAAGTTTAGGGACTAAATTGTTACAAAATTAAAAGTACATGGATTAAATCGTAACAAATCAAAGTTTAGGGACCAATTTGTTATTTTCATGAAAGTTTAGGGACCAAAAGTGATTTTTAACCTAAATGGAAAATTTCAAGTGGGTATAAAAATAATTCAGGGATGATATGTGAGCTTTAATCAAATCATTGAAACTTCTAAAAATATATATGGATTGAATTGAAATAATAAAGCTTAGTTTAGACTTGTGGTAGCTTTAAAAATAAGTGCCGACAATTGTAATCTTAGAAAAATCAGTTGTAATAATATAAGGTAAACTAGGCCATATTTGATAACCTTTTGGCTACATTTTTAGAATTCTAGAAACCATGTTGGTAATTATACACGAAGTAATTAAACACGTTAATAATAATAAAAATAAAAAAACACTAAAAGTAAAAAATATGAATACAAAAATAGTTCATCACTACAATAATATACAACACCTATAAATAGGATTTTTTTTTTTAGTTCAATAACATGTAGAGAGGTTGGAGGTTTCAAACATCTAATCTCACGGTCGATATATATGTTTTAACTACTTGAACTATATTCGTGTTAGTATAAAGAGATAAATTGATGACACATATATATGTTTTTTTTATTCGTTGAATTTTACTGTTAAATATGAACCGATGTTTTTAGGTGACCTTTTTATCTTTTTACTTTTTTTAGTTTATCATGTCATACTTTTCATTTATAATATAATGTGTATTTTTCTTATTGAGGTAGTTACCATAATTTATATCTTAATAAGGTGTTACTTAACCACCGCATAATAACTTCTTTCTTTCTCTCTAATGGCATTCATAATGTTTTCGAAGTATTCAATTTCACATACTTATAAATAGCAAATCTATATAAAAAAAAAGTGATCATAATTAATAATTTTAAACATTGATATATAAATATATATTAACGACAACGTAATCAAAAGATTAGTTTGATATGAAAAAATAGCAATGGATAAAATGGTCTGATTACCCGAATCATATATATAGTTATTTATTTATAAGCCTCTAGTTAGATAGGAATGACAAAGAAAGTATATAGGGTTATGGAGTGGCAAAGACAAAAATGAAAGCACTAAAGTTTGGCTTTGAAAGATACATATGTTTTCAACGAGAAATATGAAAATATCCTTTAAATGCATTAAAAAAAAAAAAACATAACAACACACAATTGAAAAGATTACATTTTTATTTATTAAAATCTTATAAGTTTTGATTTAATTGTTTGGATATTAACGAAAGATAGAAAGTTTATGAATTGACATAATTTTCATATAACAAAATGTTACCAAGTTTGGAGGTCTAGGACTAAACAACTTTTAAGCACATGATTTTTATTTTTTTGTTGGCATTGGAGTCACAAGCCTTTTACAACGATTGTACGATAATCGTAAATTCGAGAATGTTTGAATTTGGTTCAAGAATCTCTTATGTCCTACACTGCTTTTAGAATAACTTTTAAATAAAATCAATTCTCTTCTAAAATGATTTTAGTTGATTAAAAATGTTTTATAAGAAGGAACTCTTAATAAATAAAAAGTATTTTAAAAATCTTAGATTAACTTAAAAGTGTTTTAGTTGATTTGTGAAGTTCGACCACCTCATATAAATCAAATTAAAACTAAATCCAAATCATAAAGCTCTTATCTAGAAACTAATCAAATTTAAATAATTAAAGGAGTTTTAAAAAGTTGAATATTCAACCATAGAAATGCTCTTTTTGGTATTTTTGGCAAAAGGGAAAAAAAGTATTTTTGGTTAAAAGAAAAAGAAAAAGAAAAAACAAAAAAAAAGAAAAAAAAAGGCAAATGGGGTCCGAAGTGTGGGATGGGAAGAAAGGCGAGAGAGCTAGAAAATGGGGGATACACGGACCACAACGGTAGAGGACCTAGTTTTATTGGAAGTGCTTTGTCGTGGAGTGGAAATTGAAAAGTGCTTTTGTGTGGGGGAAGGAATGAAAAAGATAATCCGACAATACCAAAATAATAATAATAAAAAATCACTATTCATCTATGAAAATAACAATTTAGTCTTTGTAGGTAACAATTTAGTTATGTACTCTAAAATTTGTAACGATTTAATCTATATCATGAAAACTAATGTTTTTTTTTTTTTTGATAACATGAAAACTAATGTTAAGACTTAATGAAGTTTAGATAGATTAATAAACTAATTGGGATCAAGTATGTTTATAAACTACAAAGTCTAATAATTAAATAATAAAAATCGACATTTAATTTTGATGATTTTTTTTGCGATATTGATTAAATTGTTACAAAAAGTACCGAGACTAAGGCTGTGTTTGGAGTTGATTTTGGAGGCCATCAAAGGGATTATCAAATAATTTTAACCGTTTTTAGTGTTTGGAAAATCTAATTATAAATTAATTTATATAAAATTACTTTTTGAATTACGTTGATTTGCAAAAGCCGTGGATTTAGCTTTCTTAAAATCTGGTAGATTCTCTAACTAATCATTTATCTCTCCCATACTCCACGTTCTTGAGACATAATTCACCATTCAATTATCTTATTTCAATACATTTGAATTTGATTTTTTCTAACTTTTTTAAAGATTGAAATAATATTTTTTTTCTTTTTAATCAAAATATAGAAATACCTAACATAATGTTATAATTTAAATCATATGAAATTTAAATGAGTTGTCTTATTTTAAGAATTTTGAAATCATATAACAACCTAACATTATACAATTATTGAAATATTATTAATATTTGGGTTATTATTATAGGTAAGTTGCAATAATCTAGTATTAATTTACCAAACACCTCAACTTGTTTTTTCCTCCTTAAAGCTAAAACTTACCAAACACTAATTTACTTCGTACTACAGCTGATTTTCTTTAAAGCACAGCTGACAACAATTATTTTAAAAGCTACCGCAACCCCATACTAAGCCTAAATTGTTAGAAATCAAAGTTCAGTGACTAAATTGTTACTTTCATGAAAGTTCAGGGACCAGAAGTGATTTTCTACCAACAATTAAATATCATTTTAGTTCATTTACTTTGTGCATTTCGTTCCATTTTAATTCACATACTTTCAAATGTTCAAAGTTTTAAAACTAATTTCTATCGAAACTGAATAATAATAATAATTTCACATCAGAAAAGACATGATAAAAACATATTTACAAAAATTATATTATTAGAAACAAATTTTTAAAAAGTTTAATAACAAACTAACAGTAGAAATTAATTTTAAATTTTATTAAAACTAAAATAACTCTTTGTTAAATAACTATTTCGTTTTTTGTTTATTATTATTATTTTTTTTTTCTGAAAATTGTACTTGTTTTCTCTCAATTTTCTTAACATAATTTTCTTTTTTTTTAATTATGGATGGAAGTAGTATCGATAAAATTTATTTTAAAAAATCAAATACTTATGGAACCCAACTTTATTATTATTATTATTTAGAAAAAACCCTTAAACACTTTGTAAAAAAAAAAAAAAAAAAAAAAAAAAAAAAAAAAAAAAAAAAAAACCAATTCCAAAGAAAGGCCACTATGGGTGTGCGTCCCCTCCACCACCACCACCAGAGTTTGAGGGTCAACCTTTTGACACGTTACCCCTTAACCTTTTTTAAAATAGCAACACTTTGTTTTTATTCTAAGTCCTCACTTTTGTGACATTTGTCTCCTCTCTCACTCAATCTTTTCTTTGAATTTGGACTCTTTTTCATTCTCCGACCAAATTCTTAGATCTTGATGAAGAAGATAGAATTTTTGAATTCTAATATGTTAGTGTATTGTATATGGGTTAAAAAACTTGAATGGTAAGTGTTATGAGTAATTTTGGACCACTTTGAGGTGCAAGGAGCAGACGAGGACAACCAAACATGAGCCCGAAAACAGGACTAGAAAATGGACTTTGGTAGCGAAACAGGTCAGAATGTCGAACCAAGGCCAGAGGGATGAGACATTGGCCCAACCCAAATGGTCAGCCTCTGCCGACCACTCGACCCATTTGTGTGAGCTGAGTCCTTCAGCCTTCGTTCGGTCCCTGGTGCCCCCAGCCGTCCCGATTCCACTTGGTCCAGCTTAAATAGCCTCTGAATGCCTAAAAACCCCAGAGCAAGAACAACTATTTAATACCTTATTCAAATGAAGAAGGGGTCCCAAACTCTATTATCTGGACTCTCCTCTTACTCTTGCTTCTCATCGTTCTGCTTGCTGACTTAAGCATCAAAGGCAGTGTGGCAAGCACCACACCGGTGTGTAGGTTTCTTCTGTCTTGCAGGCCACGTCTTCCCCCTCTCAAACAAATTTACCATTGGTGGCACGTGAAGGTCAGGTGAGTTCTCCCTGTCCAAATTTGAACATCAACAGTAAGTTTAGTGCTTCAAAATTTTAAGGTTTTGTCTTATAAATTTTTGGACTTTGTGTCTAATGATTTTTAAAATTTCCAATTTTATGTCAAATAGATTCCTTTCGAAACAAGAAATTTCAATTTTATGTTCAATGGTATCTACGATATCGATACTTTTAAAAAATCTATGGACTTGTTATACATAAAATTGAAATTTCATCGTCTTATAAGACATAAAATTAAGCTTTGTGAGTTTTTAAAATGTCGAATATGATAGGAACATGTTTTTAAGAAACAGGTACAAACATTTTTGTCAAGAGTGGCATGACAGGTAATAAGTATTGAATGTTTGAAATAAATTGTCAACGGACATAAAACTTGTCATAATGACCAAGAGTCATGTTATTCTAATCCCTACTCCCATATGTTGTCAATAAAAAAGATGTTTGAAATAAATTATAATATTTTTTTTACAACATGTGGGATGGAAGATTTCAATCATGGCATCACTACAATACTAGTTGTTCACGTTGACAGATAAATTATAATAAATTAAATGAACCTCCCAAGCATGAGCCCCTATCACGCAACTACTTTATTGTCTTTTATTTTCTTTAAGTAGCCAGTAGCCACAATTACGTGAGACAAACAACATTTATTTCAACCTTGATTTAATATTCTTTTAGTTAAATATACAGGAGAGATCGAAAGGTAACATGTCTCTTGTGCATTGAGTTATATTCAAATTGACTTAGTTGAAGAAACATTAACCACATTATTTTTATCATTTGAAAATAATTGGATTTAATTCCAAAACTTGAAAGTAAAAAAAATGAAAGGATTGATTTTGTCTCATAAATGATTGAATCTTGATTTTAACAATTATACAAATATTCAGTCTATGTCTCTTTATTGATTGCATAGTCGAAAGATGTGGCTAATTTGAGTATATTTCAATAGACAATCCATCTATTACTAAGGGTGGATAACAACTCGGGACTAGTTTTCCAAACTTTTGTTACTTTAATAATTTAATTAATTTTTTCAATTATAATTAAATCAATACTTTTTTTTTTTTTTTTTTTTTTTTTGTATTAAGGTAGATTTAAAATGCATAGTAGTTTCTATTAGATGCTTGTTAATTTATTAACATATATACAAATTATTTGTTGCTGGTTCTTTTAATTAATTAATTAACTTTCTATTTTAGTTTTAGGTTTTTTATATCCGTATTTGACTTAAACTTTGAATATATCTTACTTTCTAATAAAATATTTGATCTTAATAGTATTCATATATATATCACTATGAAACAATATTTTAACAATATATCTTATTTTCAATTTATAAATATTTAAAACAAATAAATATTCGTTGATTACTTAACCATCTCGAGGTTGAAACTTACAAAATTCTATATATTTTTTTGAAAGTTTTAAAAATACTATAAGTTTATTTTTTTAGTATTTAATATATATTTGTTAAATTAATATGTTCGATCCTACATTCTTTTAATTATATACCCACCTTTACCTATTTCCTTTCCTAACATTGAAAGTTCGTGTTATTATATTATGCACTCATAGGACCAGGTCTCACCCCACCATTTGTTGAATTGAAAAAATAATGGAAGTTTTTTTAGTGTAAAAAATAATGGAAGTTGAGAGGTACATAAGTTTGAATAACTAAACCCTCTGTTTATTGATGAAGTGTTATTATATTTGTTCTTAAAAAAAAAAAAATGGTATTATATTTGTTCTTAAAAAAAAAAATAAGTGGTATTATATTTATCTATATATATTTCCTTCTTTATTGCATTTTAATTTGCTAATTACTGATATTTATTGCTATGATTAATTCGAATGCATCTGGCTTTTAAAAAATTGAATTGAATGTAATTAGTCCGTTTAAAAAATGTTATATATAGCTTTTAAGTCTTTAATTAATACCTGGAAAAGTAGTGGGGAAATTATTAAAGTAAGTCTACTTAATAGAATCACTAAAAAAAAAAAACTACTTATTAGAAGGGTGGAAGAGAACTCACCTAACACTGCCACCAACGTTAAATTTGTTTGGGAGGGAGAAAACGTGGCCTGCAAGACAAGGAACCTGCACACCGGTATGGTGCTTGCCACACCGCCTCCGATGCTTAAGTCAGCAAGGAGAAATATAGAAAGCCGGAGAGTAAGAGTGAGATGAGAATTTAGAGAATAGAGTTCCGGATTCCTTCTTATGGGTTGACTCAGCTTATATACTTTCTTTCTGTTTTAGGGTTTCTAGGCATCTCCAATTCGATTGGGGCTGAACCAAGCTGAACTGGGACAACCAAAGACTCCAGGAACCGAACGGAGGTGGAAGGACTTGGCCCATGGCCGAGGCCAAGCATGGGCCTTGGTCAAGGCCAAGCTATGGGGTTGGGCCAAGCCTGACCCAACCCCTTTCGTTTGACTCTCCTTCGGGGTTCGCTTCCTAGTCGCATCTTCAGGCTGACGTTGAGTTGTCCTTCTAAGTCATTGAATTCCGGTGTGGTCCAAAATTACCTATAACAAGAATAAAAGAGATATTCAAAATTATCTTGCTAGAGTGTGAAAGTTTTAATTAATTATTCAAGAACTAAATTGATGCAACTCTAAAAGTTGATGGACTAAACTTGTAATATAACCATAAAATTATTATAAAAGTTGGTCTTTTAAAAAACTAGTGTTGTTTATATATATATATAAAAGAATATAATAGACTAAATTATAAAAAATATAACCTGAACTTTGTATCCCATTTGAATAATACCCAAAACTTGCACAAAAATTATTGACTATTTGGTATAGAAGATGAAATTATGGCGATTTTAGAAAGTATTTGGGCTGATATTTGATTAGGAAGAGAGACGTTTGTCGGACAATCTCATTCACTTCAAAATGCCATTTTTTAAATTATCGGTTACGAAAGTACATATCTTCCTCTCTATTTTTGTTCACAACATGTGAGAGAGACATTTAACCTTCTAACTTCTCGATCAAGAGTACAAGTTTTATGCCAATTGAGCTATGCTTTTGTTAGTTATATATTGTATAGATTTCTCATGTTGCGTGAAGTTAATAGTATTGGTAAAGATGTCGATAGCGTGACCTTGAGTCTCTAGTGGATAAGTTGCTTGAAAATTTGTGGTAGTTGTTAAGGACGAGGACACGACACAGACTCCACAATGGTATGATATTGTCCACTTTGGGCATAAGCCCTCATGACTTTACTTTTGGTTCCACCCAAAAGGCCTCATACCAATGGAGATACTTGTCCTCCCTTATAAACCCATGATCATCCCCTTATCTAGCCAATGTGAGACTTTGGTTGCACTCCCAATTCCCAACAATCCTCCCCTCGAACAAAGTACCACAGACGAGCCTCCCCTCAAATAGTCATCTATCCGTCCATATCTCCTTTCTTACGGAGGAGTTTGCTCTTAGAGCCAGATTACGGATTCTATCCGTCCAGATCTCCGTTGATACGGAGGAGTTTGCTCTTAGAGCCAGATTACGGATTCGGAGTTTGCTCTTAGAGCCGAGCCAAATTACGGATTGTATCCGTTCAGATCTCCTTTCATACGGAGGAGTTGCTCTTAGAGCCAGATTACGGATAATCCGTCCAGATCTCCTTTCATACGGGGGAGTTTTTGCTCTTAGAGCCAGATTACGGATCTCCCCTATGACTATTTCTTCAAGGCTCACAAATTCTTTTTGTTCGACACCCGAGGACTCTACCGACATGGCTAAGTCAGGGTCTAGCTCTGATACCACTTGTTATGACGAAAAACAGTAACAACGTAACAAGTACGAAAGGGCGAAGAGAAACAACACACAGATATACGTGGTTCACTAACGGTGTGTTAGCTACGTCCACGGGCAGAGGGAGAGAACGATCTTATTATGTGAGGAGTATTCAGAATACAGAGAGATTAGGGCAAAAAATAGGTTAAGAGGGTTTATATATGGCACCACTCTTAACCCTAACATAATAGGCCCAAGATAAAAGCCCAAAACGAAATATCATATCTAATCCCTATACATAATTTAGCTTAGGGGGCGTTGCCCCCGAACCCCCACCGGGCGCTTCGCCCCTGGACCCCGACTCGCTGACCGGTCAGCGAGACCCCCGTACTGGGTCGTTCGGAGCGCTTCATATCAGATTCAAGGCATATCAACAGTAGTGTATTCATGCGACATTAGATCCAACGTGTCACCACCACTCCATGAATTTCTTGACATTATTTCCTTCTATCCGTGTCTTCCTATTAATTTGATTGTCGATTGTTATTTCGTTTAACTCAACAATTATGGAGGTGAGAGATTGAAATTTTAAGATGGTAATAATAATTGGTACCTAGGCTCTCGATGAATAGTTGTTTTCAAATTTCTAACTAGTTCACTCAAATTTCCGTTGCATAATTGGGCCTGGGCTTGGGAGTTGATCCACGTTTTACGGTTCGAGGCCCAGCCCACATATTCGATCATCATGAGAATTGAGAACGACAATTTTATAATTTTCTGTATCGACTCAGGAGAAGAGAGTAGCGAAAGCTGGAAGCTTTTTATTGAAAATGCTTTCGGGGCTTTAACGTTTTCTGGTTCTGGAAGAAGAAACCCTAAAAGGGAACGAGAAGAAGAAGAAGAGAGGAACAGAAAGTGTGAGATTAGCTTCAATTTGTTCGATCGGATCCTAATCAATCTGCCAATTTCATTGTATGTACGTCGAATTTTCTCCCTCTTTGCCATTTTCAATGTTCTTGAAGACGTCGTATGTTTTTTGTGTGTCGTCATGTGTCGCTCCTCTGGTAGATATTCATGGAAATAACGTCATTTAGTCATTCTTTCTTCGATGCTTTTGTGAATTTCTTCATTTTTTTTTTCTGCCTGCTTTGCCTTTTGCCATGTTGGTATCTTGAAACCTCGTGTTCAATGCGTTGATGTATTTGCGATTGAGTTTGGCAACTGAGTTGTATTGTTGCTGCGTGAACTATGGTTTCTAATGTCAAGGTCCGCTTTTTTGTTAAGGGAATCGGAAGATTGATGTTTCTGAATTCTGGGAAGGATTATATTTATGAGGATTCCAATTTAGATACGAGGCCAAGGTCTATTCATGGGACTTGTTAAGTGTTGGTTCGTCATGGCATAACTATGTCTGTTTGGTGCGTATATTACAGGAAAGGTTTTCAAACATTGTGCTCCTGAATCTTTTGATCGAACATCCAGAGCTTTGCAGGGTGTATTCGTGACTCATTTTTCCTGCGATAATGGATCCTGGGCGCTATGGTCTTCAACAAGGATGGGATAATAACAGCGTAATTGTGGTTTCCTCCTTAATAATCACCTCTATGGATGATAATTCCAGAAATTATTAGGGCTATGTGAATGTCCATTTCTTTTCCGGCATCTCATCTTTAAAGAAAAAATGAGAGAAAGACATGGGGCATTGAGGATGTGGACTGGATTTGCCTAACCTCGTAAGATCATTGACTATTTGTGCTGACATAGCTTATTCTCTTGAATCCACAGGCTTTGGAGGGTTATGGTAATGTTCACGAGCCAAACTTCAGGTAAGTGTTTATTTTTTTGGGTACTCCTAGTCCTACTCCCAGGATTCCCATTCATATTTGGTGGTTTTGTCAAAGTTTGGTTTGTATTATGTTATGTATGTTTCTTCCATCCCATTTCTCTATCACTTTTGCAGGGTTGGTGGAGCATATGATGAGCGAAGGTTTTTAGATGAACGATACACGAGAGATAACAGTTACCCAAGAGATGCCTTTCACCATGATATTGCCAATAGGGAAGACTATCCACCACCAGCACCTTCAGCCTCTGGCATTTGGTCTCAATCAAGGAGGAGAAGTTACGAAGACGAATACCCTATTGATAGGGGATCAAGACGACATGAAAAACCATATAATGAGTCATACCACGACTTGGATGCATTTAATGACCATGAAATTGATACATATCAGGATTTTGATAGGTTTCGTGATGGTTATCGTAGTCTTAGTAATCTTCGTGATCATGGAATTGACAGGCTAGATCGATTTGGGAGTCGTGAGCGTGATGATTATGCATACGATGATTATGACTACAAGTCTAATGTGGCCCATCCAAAAAGAGATGATAGTTATGAGAGAGATTATGACTATGGGCGATATCGATACGATTCTGATTATGATAGAGGTAGTAGACGAGAGGGTAATTGGAGAAGGCGTGAATCACGTGATCGTGAACGTGACAAGAGATGTTCTAGTTGGGATAGGGATCAAAGTCCTCATAGAAGGCATGATAGATCTAAGTCTCGTGGGCGTGATGATCGTTCTAGATCAAGATCTCCTCGAGGTAGAAGCCATGGACGGAATTATCGAGAGGATAGTTATGATGACAATCGACATGAAAGGTCTGAGAGGCGAAGGGATCGGGAAGAGAAACGAGAGCGTGAGCATTATTCAGTGGTATTCTTTCTTGGTCTCAGTTTATTGTTTTTACTCTTTATTTATGAGAGAATAAAACTGAGTGATTTGTAACATGATGTAGGCTCCATCTGCCACTGTAGTTGTGAAGGGTCTTTCTCAAAAAACAACCGAAGAAGATCTCTACCAAATCCTTGTAATATTAAGCTTGACATTTTATTTGAAGTGCTTGTGCCTCACGTTGTAGATATAAACTTTATGCAATTTTTATAATGTAATTCATCATAGGCTGAATGGGGACCCCTCCGTCATGTGCGTGTGATCAAAGAGCGCAATTCCGGCATTTCACGTGGTTTTGCATTTATTGACTTTCCTTCAGTGGTAACTATAAATTTTCCAACTTTGTGTTGGTTAATTATATTATATTTTCTAAGTGGATATGTATAATTTTTCTTATTGATGAAATAGGGAGCAGCACAAACAATGATGGACAAGATTGGTGATGATGGTCTAGTTGTTGATGGCAGGAAGCTTTTCTTTGAGTACAGGTTTGTCCATTTTATCCCCTTAATTAAGATATATCACTCAATTTGATAAGAGTAGCACAGTTGTCTAATTATGTAGGTTTCTTTTATGTTGCTTATTTTTTACTTCCCTGGAGTTCAAAAAACTGGGATCATTAGAATGAGTCTTTTCGGAATCTTGTTCAGTCCTTTATATCATTTTTGTGGAAAGCATGCTTCAGCGAGTCCATGAATTATTTTCTTGTCTAGCTTATTTTGCATTTTCATCTGTTATATATTGCAGTAGTAAGCCTACTGGGGGTGCAGGAGGATCTTTTGCTGCAGAAAATACTACGAGATCTGGTCATTTTAGCAAGAACATGGCAATGCCATCTGATTGGATGTGTACGATCTGTGGTTGTGTAAATTTTGCACGACGAACATCTTGTTTTCAGGTTTTTGCCAACATCTTCTTCTATATTGTTCTACTTTTGGTAATTGGAGTTGTAGTTGTAGAGTTCTCTTTCTATGTTTCTGGTACATGGGTTGTGTTCTTGGTAGCTTGATGTATATGTATGGAAACAAGAAGCTCAGTTCATTCAAGTAATGAAGCATTATAATCTAAACCATAAACAGTAAATCTATTATGTAAAAGCTCCCTAATAAGAATAGGGAATGTCAGTAACTATAATTATGAAAACGTGGATAAAACACTTCAAGAGGATGCATAATGCCTCATTGTTTCAATTCTTTCATTTCATTCATTGTTCTTAGAAAATTGGTCTCTTGGACCATAGCCCCCTCTTTTCAAGGCTTGGACTGTATTTATCTGGAGTATTTTGATTTTGTGCTTGGACAATAACCTGGTTTAATGATAGTTGTACGAATATACATTGGCCAAGATGTTCACTGTGTATTGTTGGACTCTATAAACTACATCCGCAAGTGTAGGTTAATCTTTTTTGGAAGTAAATGTTAAAGGTTCTTGTTGGTTAATATAGAGTTAAATAATGTTAAATAAGCTTTTGGTGGTTCATACCTTATTTGTGTTTCTTGGTTTTCTGCTTTCTTGTTTCTGTTACTGTTTAATTTGTCCTTGTGATTGTCTGATAATTAGAGGCTTTAAATCTCTAATTATGGACAATGGGGCTTTTCTGTCAAAGGGAGTTACTATGGGGGCATCAAGAAGGCTGAAAACTTAAAAGGCCATTATTGGAGTTCGGGGCTTGGGGGTTTGGATTCCTATGATTTTCAGATTTAATTGTGAGGTGCAGTTTTTGCAGTTCAAATGGCGGTTTTTTGGTTGCTTTGGCTCATTGTCTTGTCTAGATCTTTGGAGTTTTGTTGTTTGATATTTTATCTTTAGGCCCTTGTAATATTTGGAGTTTTGTTCTTTACTTGTATGTTCTGTTTTCTTTTCATTCCTTTTGGGAGTTTGTATTCTTTAACTTTTTTCTTTATTTTTCATTTATCAATGAAAAGGCTGTTTCTTGTTTGGCATCTTATTCATTAAAGGACATGGTTAATATTGAAAAAACCATCTTTGTTTTATACAGTGTAATGAACCTCGGACTGATGATGCTCCACCAGCAGATATTAATATGTCTAATCAATCATCTTTAGGAAAGAAAGGACAAGAGGCAGGTTGGTGTATATATTCTGGCTCAAAGTCATTTCTCTTTTATTCCCATGTGATGAAGTTAGCTGAATTTGATTTTAAGTAGGTCCAACTCATGTTTTGGTTGTTCGTGGATTGGATGAAAATGCGGATGAGGAAATGCTTCGCTATGAGTTCTCTAAACATGCTCCAATTAAGGTACATTAATTTAAATTGTTGAAATTTTATTTTTTTTAATAATCATTTATCTGGAGTTGTACAAATTTTCAACTCAAACAATTGAATTGGGTCCAAAAGATTTCTTAAACGGTTGAACCATTACAATCTATAAACACACTTAACTTCACTGACAATAGGTATTAACAGTAATAATGCAAAAAAAAAAAAAAGAAGAGAAGTAATAATGCAATGAAATTTCATTTGGAATAATGCGTTGAAACCATTGGAAAGTGCCCTTTCATTGTATTTTCTATCCTCAATCACCACAAGTGTCTCTTAATCTGATCCAACCTATGAACGAACCTGCCTTTGCCAACCTATGAACGAACCTGCCTTTGCCGACATTAAGTTTTTATTAACTGCAATAAGCAATAAAAATTTATTTGGAACAATATGATGGAAACCATGGAAAGTGACTTCTCATTGTCTCTTGAGCTTTCTATCCTATATCACATTTTTGTGGGTTTGGTGGCAGAGTTCAATTCTTGTAGGATCTCTGCCTTTAAAAGTCTCTTCTTGTAAGTCTATATATCTTCATTTGGTCTTGTCTTCTTCTCCCTCTTTCACATGTTCTTTTTCCTTTTTCGATTTGAAGCTTAGAATCTCTCTCAAAATAGACTCAGTTCTTTTCTTGGCTCATAGCCTTTCGGAGGATTAACGCCTTAGGATTTTTCAGAGAGCCTCACATTTGTTCGTGGCTCGAATTGGCATGTCTTATGTAGGTGTGGTGTATAAGATGTGAATTATCTTTTGTGGTTATGCTCTTTTACTGCGGATGCTTGGAGTAGATTTTATGATCTCCTTGGATTAGAAGTTTAGCATTTGAGCAGTGATGGATGTAGTCTTTGTGAATCCTTTTGGGAGAAAGGTTGTGTGTTTTGGCTAGTTGGTTTATTTGGTTGGAAAGCAGTATAATATTCATGGGTTACTAATGTGAGGGTTGATGCATTTTAAAGCTTCCTTTGGCCAAGTGGAAAAGTTTTTCCTAATCCTCTTGGCATGGGGAGCTTTTATCCCTCTCTTTTGTATGTTAGATTTTAACAGAAGATGTCCCTCTTCAAAAAGAAAAATCTTGCTTTACCTATAATGGGGGCTCTTTCTTGTAATCTTTTTGTGCCCTCTGGTTTCATTGTGCCGTTTTTGTTCAAGTTGCTTTTTGTACTTTCATTTCTCTCTCTCTTTCTCTTGTCCTAATGAAAAGTTGAGAAAAAAAATGAAAGAAGACAAGGGCAGATAAAAAAAGAGCCCAACAAAAGAGGGAGGCAAACTACAAAAAGGGCCTCTAACAGATAATTACAAAAGGGCTTTTTCATTCATTTGCCCCAAGGATAGCGTATAACTTTCAAGGATAGATCCTTACCCAGGGGTGTTGAACTTCTCGCCATACTTCTTACTTGTGAATGATTGGAGGTCATTTTTAATTTTTGTTGGGAGGGAATAGTGGGACTCTGTGCTTTTGCATTAAATAGGTTTTTGCTAGGGTTTTTCTCATGTCGGCTTTTTTGTAGTCCCTTTGGTGCCATTGGGCCTTGGTAATCTTTGCAATTTTTGTGAGGTCATGACAACGTGAATACTTTTCATTCTAATGGTTTTTTTTTCCTCCAACAATTTTTGCAGGATCTCCGATTGGTTCGAGACAAATTCACTCATGTTTCTAGAGGGTTTGCATTTGTTCATTTCCATTCGGTAAGCTTGCTTTTTTGGTTGGATATGTGGTGTATAATTTTTAATTTTAATTTTTTTCTACAAAATGGATGGAACCAGATTTCTTCTTTTGTATGCTTTGTGACATCAGTGTAACCAACAAAGTAGTGCTTAATAATTGTGTTTCTTATCACTTGTTTTCTGCTTATATAGCCGTGAAGTAGATAAGTGAAATAGGCCTCTGTGCTTATCTTAGTGAAAGCCTCTCATCATGTGTGTGTGTGTCATTGTATTTTTTTCTCGCTTAATGTTAGAAAAAACACTTAAGCATACATAAGACAGCCAGAGGAACTATATCTTGTTATGAGATTTGTATTTCTTGTAGGTGGAGGATGCTAGCAAAGCTCTTGATGCCACAAATGGCACAACCCTCGAGAAGAATGGACAAATTTTACGAGTAGCATATGCTAAGAGCATTCTTGGTCCAGGATCAGGACCGTCTGGATCTTCACAGTCTAGCAGCCTTGCAGCTGCTGCAATTGAGGCTGCAACGTTTGCCCAGCAGGTATTTTAAAGCTATTACCCCCCCAATTCATTTGCAGGAACACATTAATTCTCTGCTTCTTATAGACATGCTTTTAGGTGAAGTTCTATTGGAGTGAACCCTATCCATCTTTTTTTTTTTAAATCAGGGATTCGTAATTAACACATTCATTTAAGTAGGTATACCTAAATTAACACATTGCATGATTCAGAATTAAATATTGTTTATATTGGTCATGGTGCCATAAATAAAAAAAAGCATTGCTCTTAATTTAGAACTAATGGGTGATGGGTTGATGATAAGGATGGGGAGCTATGCAAAAGGTATACCTTTTCTTTCTTCTGTTTTAGATGTCTGAAATATTTATTTCTAACAAATTTCTGCTGTAAGAATCCTTCGCTATCCTAACATGTATTAGGTAGATATATGATTCATAAGTCTTGTTATCAATGGCATCCAAATTATTGTTATCTGTACTTCTAAGGGTATTTTGTGCATCTCTTCAAAAAAAAAAAAAAAGGGTATTTTGTGCATAATTATTCTTTCTTGTGTTTTTTAGTATGATGCTGTTGGATGGGCACCAAAGGAATACAACCCAGACGACAAACAATCCAATGGTGGCCAGGAACAAGGAGGTAAGGAGGTGGCAGTTCAAAGTCATGGTTCTGCTCCACAATCCGGCTTTGTGTGGGATGAAGCGTCAGGTTACTATTATGATGCTGCTTCTGGGTTCTACTATGACGGAAATACAGGTATGTCTCTGATAGAACCCGGACTATTTTGCAATGTAAAAGCTAACCCAACTACAAGATAAACCAAATATTTCAAGGTACTTGGACCCTCCTCTCTCGAGATATCCCTCTCAAGTCCTAATTCACTCAACCAAAGTAATGTCTTCCTTTCTCCTTTCCCAGTCCCTCTATTTATAATCAAAGACCCTAACAAACTCCTTAACTAATTGCTAATATCCCTTATTAATCTTCCTAATTCCACCCTAATGACATTCCTATCTTTCTCTTGATGAATATTGCCCTCGGTTTCTTTGTGACTAATGGGCTTCTTTTATTTTTAAAGATTTTTGCAATTATTTCCTTGCCTACTAATTTCAATTTTGGGTGGAAATCTTAACATCCACCTGTACCTATATCCTTTTTGTTGGTTGATGGAAGTCTTGTTTCCTGTAGAAAAGATGCTAGGATGGTAGGACTGCAATTTGTTGGGATTAAGTTCAGTATTGAGTACTTGTGTGTTTGGGGACTCGACGAGTGAATTTGGCTAGAAATAACGAGCTAGATTAGAGAGGGGAAGGTACTTAGAGAAGGTGGTTTTGGAAGTTTAGCTTGAAAATCCATCCCTATTAGGAAATTTTTGGAAACAAGGATCAAATTCCAGTATTTTTTTTCCATGGATTTTTTGGGGAAGAGAAGCAAAAAGCAAATGAATAAATTGGGTTTAAGAGGATGAAAAATCCATTAATCAGAGTTCAACCAACAAAATACCAAAGATCAACACATAAATGCCCAAATTGAACCATAAAATATTTGAAACTTGCAAGGAGCTTGTTGGTAATAACGTGCTCAAACTAAATAATAAAATATCTAAATCAAGATTCAAGCTTAAAGCATCTAACATGCGAGAAGAATCTGTTTCGATAAAAATAGTCTTATCTAGCCACAAGAGTTCTTTGTAACTATCCAAAAACCTTGAGAAAAATGAACTTAACTAATAGAGGGTATTATTTGTGCACCATTTTTAATGATCTGTAACATATTATTAATTCTTAATCTTCAAAACTTAATTTTCACATTTATTACACAGGTCTGTACTATGACGGTAACAGGGGAATTTGGTACACATATGACCATCAAAAGCAGCAATATATCCCTTGTACTGATCAGAATGAGAGCGCTGTCTCTGGAAAAGAGAGTGAGATCCCCAAGACAGAAGGATCAAGTAATAAAAAAGTGGTGATTTCTGCCCCAGCAGCTACCATTACGTCAGTTGAGAAGGCTGCCTCATTGCCAGATGCTGTCCAGGCTGCAGCAACAGCAGCGATAGCTGCAGAGAAGAGGGAGAAAGAAAAGGCTAAAGAGATAAAGCTTGCTTCAAAAAGTAGTATACTGGCTAGCAAAAAGAAGATGAGTAATGTTTTGACGATGTGGAAGCAACGAAGTCATGAAGGACAAGCAACCCGTGTGGCACTTGATGACAACCAATTATTAGCACCAACTGAAGATAAGTCTTTCCCTGTTGGACAATCCATGAAGAGTAAGCCAAAAGCTGATGTTCAAATCTCAAGGGAGAGCACTTCATACAATTCAGGAGCTGCTTCAACTGCTGCTCCTGAATCTCAGGTGAAGCCAAGACCTGTGAGTAACAGCTCTGGGGGGACTTTGATGGGTGTTATCAGAGGTTCGGGGAGGGGTATTGTGAAATCGGATAGTTTGTATTCAACATCCTCCAGTGTGGTCTCTACTTCTAATGTGATAGATGGCGCCGCCAATTCAACTCCATTGATGACAGCTGATACTCCCACTCCCTCTACCCCAAGTTCCTTCAGAACAGACGCTTCTGCTTTGGGTTCTTACACACCTCCTGTTACTTCTGTGAGTGGAAAGAGAAGGTTCTCTGAAATGCCACAACCTTCTGCTTCTGCGAATAGGGAACAACCACAGACCACCTACCGAGATCGTGCAGCAGAAAGGAGGAGTTTATATGGCTCATCAACATTCATTGGGGATGAGCGGTCCAACCTTGAGTTTGGGGATTTGAGTAAGTCCTGTTTGACTTATATTTGTCTCGGATGCCATTCTATCATTTTAGCTTCTATATTTAGTGTAGGTATTCATCTTATGGTTAAAGATTATACAATGTTTCCTTGAAACCAAATTATATTTGGAATCATTGCACTTGATACTTTCAGATTCATTTTCTTCATGATTAGCGCTGGGATCTGTCAGATTGTTGTTTGATGACTGAGTTTGTTATCTGGGTTGATGAGCCGATGCTTTATTCAGAATTTTCATATTGACATGTGAGATCTCCTCTTTGTTTATCATATGTGAATTTTCAAGATCGAGATATTTCAGTCAAAAAGGGTTCTCTGGATGCCATGCCTTTTCCTCCTGGTGTTGGTGGAGGACGTGTAAGTGGGGATGCAAATCTCAACACTTTTGAAGTTATTACAGCGGATAAAGCAATCGATGAGAACAACGTGGGCAACAGGATGCTCCGTAACATGGGCTGGCATGAAGGCTCGGTAATTTTTCCCTTCTTATATCTTATTTGTGATATACCTCAGAGAGGCCTAATTATTTTTCTTCCATATTGGGCTGTATAATTGTGAAATTTCTGCATTCTGTATTATGATTAAGAAAAAGAAGTGTGAATGGTACATTTGTTAATCGACACTACATCAATTATACTTGGAGATCACATCTTTTATTTAGCTTTTCACTTCTTTGCTGGTGGGGTTTAATTGATCTCCGCCCTTTCCTTTCAACTTATTAATATTATCATCTTTTCGGCTTATTTTTTTGGACTTTATGTAGCGCTAGATAATGCTGGCAATAAATGTTGGTATTTACCATCACCATTCTGATGTTTTGATTGTTTTTTCTGGTCATATTTTGCATTCAGGGTTTAGGTAAGGATGGAAGTGGAATGACGGAGCCGGTCCAGGCACAAGCCATGGATAGCAGGGCGGGACTCGGGAGTCAGCAGAAGAAGTTGGATCCAAGCCTCGAGATTCAGGCCGGTGACAGCTATAAAACTCTCATCCATAAGAAAGCACTTGCTCGGTTCCGGGAGATGTCCTAAATTGGTCATGTAAGTCTACTGTTAGGCAACTGAAACAAATGTACAAAACTTGTTTGAAATTTATCTCCTACCAATGTTAGGATATAGCAACAAGTTTTGTTTCTGCAGCAATTGTTGGATGTGTGAATGCCATTCAATTTAGAATTAGCTCTCGTCTAACTGCTAATGCTTCTTAGTTGTTTTCATGTCTTTTGCTGCTGTGTTACACTTAGATATTAAACTTCATGGCCTAAAGGATTTGTAAAATCCTAATGAATACTGCTAGGTTCTTGCCAGAAGAGTACTTTACCGTTTTTTTTTTTTTTTTTGAGAAGTAATCTGAGAAATAGGTAAAATTAACTTTGTTTTTGCTGTCTTGTTGACCAGTGATCGACATTTGGTATATTTTGTAATTTAGTCTACAGTGAATATGGTCAGTTTGTGATCGACATTCAATATACATAATGATTTATTTTAATTTAAAAGGTTAGATTACCATGTACTTTGAGTTTCTTCGATTTTAGTCTACACTTTCAAATGTTCGATTTTAGTCTCTATATTGTTTAATTTTAGTCACGATACTTTGAATAAAGCTTAAAACTAGTCTCTATCACTAATTTAAAGTTATTTTTTTTTTCTCTTCTGAAATTGGTTAAATAATCATAATAATTTTCATGCAAGAAAAGATGCAATGACGTAGGGATTGTTTGGGCCCCTGAATTGGGTTGAGTGGGTATTATAGTTCACTCCATTTGGGACTCTGGTTTAAATAAATGGGCAACTAGATAAATGGCTAATTTTAATGGGGCATTTTGAAAAATGGCCATATGATTTTTCCATTTGAAGAATGGCCAATTGCTATTTTTAGTAGATTTTTTTTACAATGAATCAGACGAAAATGCCCCTGAACAGATCAATTCAAATACAGCGTAAATGCAGTTAACTATAAATACAAATACAACTCAAATTTATGAGAGAATCTAGGGTTTATCCTTAAATTAAGGGTCCATTGAAAATCAATAACAAACATAACAAATAAGATAACAAAAATCAACAAATAAGATAACAAAAATCAACTAATTAGCACGAATTAAGGGAGATAGTGGTAGAATTTAAAACAAAAAATTGTTAACTCTTACCTAAAAGTAGGGAGTGCATGAGAATGATTGAATAAAAAACAGTGTATTTAGTAAACAAATTATGCAAATAAAAAACATTACTCACAAATGGTTATTGGAACAATAAAAAAACATTCAAGTTTATAAAAAGAAAAATTATGCAAATACAGTGTATTTAGTAAACAAATTATGCAAATACAGTGTATATAGTAAACTAATAATTTACTATGGTAAACATCAAATAATCTAAAAAACGAGAAAAAATCATTACTCACTATTTCCCTTCAACTTAATTCGAAAATTGGGATTGAGTATTCACCTTGTTTTTTTTTTTTTTTTTTTTTTTTTTTTTTTTTTTTAATAAAAAAATCTGAAACCCTCGAGATTCTTCCCATTTTCTTCGTTTTGTGCGGTCTTTCTCATTCTCATCTTCTTCGAACCATTACAAACGAAATTCTTGAGAAACCTCTAATTTTCTTTTGGGCACCTTCCTCCAAATGCTTCTTCCACCAAAAGTTTTCGTTTGGAAACCAGTAAAGACTTTGAAAAAAAATAAAAAATACTTTGTGTTGGAAAATAGGATACAAGGAGGAAAATAATGATAGATAAATACAAAATACAGTACTTAACATACCTATGATGTAGATCAATAACCCTTCCAATGGTGATATGAACGACAAAGCAAATGGATGGATGGCAAAAAAGTTGGGAAAACGATGAAGATGCTAATTAGATAATTAAAATATAAGAATCTAATCGAAAATTAAAAATGAAAACCTAATTTCTATGTAATCTTTTAGTTTTAAGAAAGATAAAATCTGAATTCGAATTTTGAGAGAGAGGAGAGAGAAGATAGATACCGTAATTCCGTGATTTATGGGATAAACTGTTTTGTTTGGAGAGAGAGGATAGATACTGTAATTCCATGATTTATGGGATAATTTGTTTTGTTTTGTTTTTTTGTTTTTTTTAATTAAATCTGAAACTTGACTCAAGGGTATAGTTGGAAAGACGATCCTCACGAAAATAGGTTAAAAAAACGGTTTAGCCATTTTTCATTAAAAAATCTGATTTGGCCATTTTTCAAAATTACCCTGTAATTTTTGGCCATTTCTAAGGATTTCCCTTAAATTAAATAAACGAGGGGTTGAGTTATTTTGTCCTCCCTGTTTTGCTATAGTACTCCTGTTTTATTATTATAGTTCACTTGCGTTCTTTTAGTTTCGTTGCCGCCAACGACCAACTCCAACAAACATTCTGGTGGCTGTCGTTGGTGTCAGTGAAAATTCTTACGACCATCGTCAGTGATTGAATTTTTTTCTTTCTTTTATTTTAATTCTTTCTTTATTTTTCGTTTTTATTAATGAAAATAAGAAGAAAAAAATGAAAAAAAAATCCGGTCACCAATGACGATGACGGTTGTTGGAGGTGGTTGGGGGCGGGTATCGGTTCCAAGTTTCTCTTATTGATATGTACCTAAGAAGAACGTAAAGGTTGTATGATTATATTCTTTTGACATTTTGATTGAAAATATATCATTTGTTTGCTAAATAATACACTTTTGTGAATAACAACGATTATGCATATGTATTCTTTTTTTAAGGTCGAAGGTTTAAATTTCTATAATTCATATTTGTTGTATAGAAAAATGTTAATGTGTTGTATTTTTGCTTTTTATTGGATTTTTTTTTTTAGATTTTAGACATGGGAAAATTTTGGAAGATTTATTTAATGGTTTTTTTAGTTGGGGTTAAAATAAGATGTCTCACTCTATGTGTTGACATTTAATGATTTAATGATTTTTTTTAAATTAGTACATTTTAGGATTTTTTTTTTCAAAAACAATACTAATAAAAAAAGAAATAAATAGTTATAATACTTTGTTATAACCAACTTCGCATCCTAAATGTGGACTTTCTGAACTCAAACTAAAATACTCTCCGTTCCAAATACAAACTATTCAACTCCACAAACTATCATAACTCCCATATTATAATAACTATAGATTATTTAGAGAGAGTTAATATTAAACTAATCCTTTTTTAAGAAAGTTACAATAAACCAACTCTAGGAACCAATTTTAATCTTCTCAAAAAAAAAAAAAAAGGAACCAATTTTAAGTTTTATTTAAAGTATAAGGACTAAAATTGAAAAAGTGAAAGTACATGACTAAAATGAATTTCAAAACATAGCAATTAAAATGATATATTAATCTAAATTAAATCTAACAAAGGGGTGATTGATGTTCAATAGACACGATGATTTATTTTAAATTAAATCTAACACGTGGGTGGTTGACATTTATCATAATTTTTTTTTGAGATGAAGATAGAATTTCATCAAGGAATAACCAGACCCCGGGGGGAAACAAATAAACTTTTCTCTTGGAAAGATAACCTTTCCATCAGGAAAACTTCCTAACCATACGCATTGGGACAAGCCAAGTCCCACCCGAGCTGTTTTATGTGCTAAGACATTATACTTACGACTAACAAACTTAAAAGTCACCTTGTCAAATGACCGTATGAGTTGACGGATATTCCATAGATATGTAATATTATAATCACATTGGACATCCTGATTAATTGCTTTAACAAGATTCAATGAGTCAGAGAGCACCGATAATCTTCTCACGTCCAGGCTTCTAGCTAGACGAAGCCCTTCCAACACAGCGACCGCTAGAGGAGAATAGCAAACGGAAGACGTCAAAGATTGAGTTTTAAAAATCCTAAAAACCAAAAACCAAATGGTTATCAAAAGGGACCTTAGAGATTAAATTTATAATTTAACGAAGTTTTTATTATATTTTTTTTATAAAATTATTTGTTGAACTCCAAATATTTTATTTAGGTTTTATTGATTTATTTATTTATTTTGAGTTCATCTCCTCAAAGTATATTATCTTGACCTGAACCACAGGCTCAAAACATAGATATGAAAGATTATTATAATAGCTACCAAATTTTGGTAGAGGCACACATGGAGCCATTTGGTTGACTTAGATGGGAACTTTCACTAGAAATGAAAGGGTAAAGTATGAGGAAATCAATTACATGAGAAAGTTTATAAACATTTCTAGGAATATGTTTGGAATCCTTTTCCCACCAACCAATCACAACTTTGGAATTCAAATCAAAGCCTTATCTTGTCCATGTGGATTCTTCAAGTAAATTCTTAGGAACATATCATTTATCATATACAAATGTCTTTTTCTATTGACATTGATCAAAATTAAGCTTTGTTTTTGTTTCTACTAAGGTAAGAGGAGATTTTTCCATTTAAATTCTCTTGTAGAAATTTTGTGTTTAAATGATATATTAGTGGAAATATTGTCTAAGGTATGAGTTTCAAGGAAAGTACAATTTTTTTTTTTTTTCTCTAGTATCATATCTTATAAGTTTAGAGCCTAAATCAATTTCTATATTTATTTTTTTTTAATAGTTTCTAGAGTTAAACACAAAAAGAAACCATTTACAATATAGTGATTAAATAGACATAATTTTAAAGTTTAGCTCCCGTTTGATAACCTGTTTTTGGTTTTTGAAAATTAAGCTTGTTTTCTTCCAAATTTTCTTAAAATGGTTTTCATCTTTGTTAATTACATATTTGCATTCCTAACCAAATTAAAATTAATATGATTTAGAAAGTATTTTACATTTAACCTAGTGGATTCTGTGCTTTTGCATTTGCATTCTTGACAAACATGAAAATCAGAGCAAGTAAATTGGTAGAAAACAAGCATAATTTTTAAAAACCAAAAACCAAAAACCAAAAACCAATTGGTTACCAAAATAGGGCTTTAGTTTTTAAAACTTGATTTCGATTTTGAAAGCATAAGTAAAAAGTAGATAATTACAAAACAACAAATCTATAGGTGGAAATACGGTTTATAAACTTAATTTCAAAAATAAAAAATCAACTGGTTATCATAATATGACCTAAATTATCAATTTTTGAAATTTTAAAGACTAATTAAAATCCAAGCCTAAATCTCAAAAACCAAGTCAAGTTTTTTTTTTTTTTTTTTTTTTTTTTTTTTTTTTTCCTTCAAAAACTTGTTTTGTCTTTTGAATTTGGTTAAGAATTCAAATACATATGTTTAACAATGATGAAAACCATGTAAGAAAATTAGGAGAAAACAACGCATAATTTTCAAAAACCAAATAATTGTCAAATTAGACCTGAGTTTTCTAATTAAAAAAAAAAAAGAGAAACTCAATTGAACATGAGTAAGGCCAAGTGTTAGGTGGGGAAGTTCATGGATACCACATCCGAGTGGTTTGGCCAACAATTTTAATGAATAAAATCAGTTTATTTTTAGTTAGGAGAGTTTTAGTCATTTTGTAAGATTTTTTTTTTTAAAAAAAAATCTATAAATATGTTACAAGATCTTAGAGGACCCTTTGTGTCCATTCATGTTCCCTTTGATATCTCCCACAAATAATGTGAAAAGTTGAACTAAAAAAAAAATAAAAACAAAACAAAAAAAATAAAAAAACAACAAAAATGAAAAGTTAAAAATATCCTCCTCCTTCATGGGTACATTTATTTGGTCAGGGGTTGAAGCTAGTGAGGAAGATTTACCTATTCTATTAGATAAATACGAGGTTATTTCAAAATCAATTGACAATAAGCGAAATAACCCAAAGTTAAACAAGAAGTTGTATCTCATGATTTTTTTTTAAAAAAAATTTCTTACTCTTCCTACATGTTGAAAAGAAATATAAATATTTTATAACCATTTATTATTTCATACTCTCAAGTTTTATTCTAAAAAAGATTAAAACTTTATGAGTTAAAAACAGTTCTTTAAAAATAAATAATAGGCATATTTTAAAAATATTTATTGTGCATTTAAAGTAAAAAATAATAAAATAAGTATTTATTTATGTTTTGAAAAACTGATATAAATTTTTGAAAACATCTCTCTTTAAAAATGAGAAACCAATAAAACTATATCTTAAAAATGAGAAACCAATAAAACCTAAAAATCCAAAAAGAAAAAAAAAACCAAACAAATATATTTCTCATAGTAAGTAAAAAAAATTAAAATATAAGAATATTACCAACAAACACCTATCTTTTCTTTGGGCATAATCATGGTAACTAATATATAATTTTATGTGTGACAACCAACCCATAATTTTACGTAATAATCATCAATTACAATTTTTAATTAAACAGTAATATGCAAACCTAACGATCACACATACATGTATATAGTTATTTCATACGTAAATATAGTTATAAAATAATTTGTCAAACGGTCAAAGCGAGTATAGCTCAGCAGTAATTGACATGTACACCAAGAGGTCAGATGTTCGAATCCTCCCACTCCCAAATGTTGTTGTATTACAAAAATAAATAAATAAAATAAATTTTCAAACTCAAAATATATTATTTAAGTAAAGTATATTTTCTAAAACTAGCCTTAAACACAAGTCTGTAAGATTATTACAATAACTAACAAAAATTTGGTACAAGGCACACATGGGGCCATTTGGTTGACTTAGATGGGAATTTTCACTAAAAATGAAAGGGAAAGTTAGAGGAAAATAATGAAGGATATTAAAAAAGTTTGTATGATCAAAAAGAAAAAAAAAAAAAAAGAGAAAGTTTGTAAACATTTCTAGGAATATGTTGGGAATCCTTTTCCCACCAACCTATCACAACTTTGAAATTCAAATCTAACCCCTGTCATGTTCATGGGAATCTTCAACCAAATTCTTAGAACATCATAATTCATATATAAATATTTTTTTTTTCAATTGACATTGACAAAAATTAAACTTTGTTTGTCATTTGTCTTAGTAAAATGGGATTTTCCATTTAAATTCTTGTGGAAATTTTGTCTTTGAAATGTTGTTTAAGGTATGACCATGTGAGTTAGGTTTCAAAGAAATTACCAATTTTTATTTAATATGTTATATTATAAATTTGGTCGAGTTAGCCTCTATATATTTTGTCACTTGTACAAGTCTTTGAAGTTATTGATTTTGGACTTTTATGTTAACTTTGTTGATTTTACACGTGGGATACTGTCAAGGATTGCAATGAAACATCACCCATCCATCTGTCACAACTATCAGCCACCACATCTACAGAAGATTCATAATCTCCAGCTATTTGCGATGATTGTGCAATCTCACTGCTGTCCAAAATGATCCATACTAAATCTTCTCAATTTTGGAATGTCAATTATCTATTAACTCACCTTTCCTTGTACATAATTTTTCCATGCAAGATTATTTCTTTCCTTGTAAAGCTCCTTGAGCTCTCTGTATATTAAGGGCATTAGCTCCCTACCAAAAAGATCAATACAAAAGACTATTCCTCTGATAAACTGTTATTTTTCATCTCCTTCAATTATTTTACTGATACCAATGATCGAAACCAACTTGTTAAATACAAAAAGAAACTTTTTAACAATATATAGAGGACGATAAAAGTTTAGTGATCCAATTTGTAATTTAACCTTTTTATTATTTACATCTTTCACATCATAACTACCTCAAGTTTGTTTTTTTATTTATTTATTTTTTTTTAAATCCATAACTTTTTTTTTTTTTTTTTTTTTTTTTTTTTTTTTTTTTTGAGAATCATAAGCACCTCAAGTTGATGAAAGAAAAAAAAGTGGACAATTGTTATTGGAAATATCACTTCATGTGTTATTATTTGTCATTTTGCGATCTGACTTTTATATAGAAAAAATGTTTGTATTATAAGTATCTTAGTAAAAATAATGCTAGTTTATGTTCATTAGTATCTAGTTTCTCTCAATATAAATATAGCTTAATTGACATATGTACGTGTATTTGATCTAGAGGTTAGAGGTTCAAATCTTCCATCCTATAAATAGTTAAAAAAAATCACTACCCAGTTCCTCGTTTGATTTCAATAGTAAAAAATTATTTTGGACCTAATTTTAAGTGTCAATTACTCAATTTTTTTTTCTCTTTAGTGCATAATGCTAGTATAATTTCATGCATTTTGAAATCTAATTTCTTTTCAGTTTTAAAATCCAACTACTAATAGTAGCAAGACAGTTCCAGAACTTTATGTTAGAGGACTTCATATATTTTAAAATTAGTTTGTTCAATAAAAACTATGATTTATATTTTAATATGTAAAAAAAATATTTTTTTAAAAAAATATATGTTAAGCAAAACATCTGCAAATTGAGAATTGGAACCATGCCCTTCGAAAATGTTGTCGGGGGGCTAGCTGCTGAAACCACCAAGCCAAGAAGTAATTTTCTTACCAACGGAAGAACAAATTCATACAAATATTAAACACTTTTCAAGTTCAGAGGGGGCTTGAACTATACAAATATTAAACACTTTTCAAGTTCAGAGGAGGCTTGAACTATACAAATATTAAACACTTTTCAAGTTCAGAGGGGGCTTGAACTTCCGACCTACTATAGCTCTGCCTCTAAATAGTAATTTCTTACTGGTGAAAGTCTTAGTGATTAAAGAGTCACCATTAAGGCACACGTACACATAAATATTTATCAAAGATGGGCATTTGATTAATTTAGTAAATGATTAACATTTGATATGTTTAGGAAGTATTTTAGGTACCTCTAGTTAATTAATGAGTGTTATTTGATACACCAAGTAATTTATACACGTTAAAGAAAACTAGTGCCTACATTTAATCATCTAATTAAAAGCATGGTTTACATTTGAACTGAATGATGAATTTAGTTGCCGATATGTGTACTGACTTGCATCCTTACATAGGTTATATATATATATATATATATATATATATATATATATATATGTATATATATATATATGTATATATATATATATTTTAGCAAAATGTACTTTTGATCCTTGAAATTTAAATTTGATATCTACTCTTGGTCCTTGAGATTTATGAGATTTGAGATTTGATATCTATTTGGTTCTTGATATTTCAAAAGGGATATTGGTTTGTCATTGAAGTTTGAAAAATAGTTCTAAATGATCATTAGACTCATCTGATCGTCAGTTGACTGACAAAAAGATGTAGTCCAGTTAATTAGTTGACTATACTTTGCTCTTCTTGTTAATCGTGGGCGTCGTCATTCGTTGTTGTCGCTGTCGTTGCCATCGTTCACTGGTAATCCAATAGTACATTTGATCAAAACTATTGTTGATGCCAAAATTTGGCCAAAGGACTCACCTGACCTTCACCTGACATCAACAGTAAATTTATTTGAATGGGGAAGACGTGACCTGCAAAACAAGAGAAAACTAAGCACCGACGTGGTGCTTGCCACACCGACTTCGATGCTTAAGTCAGTTGGGTGATCATAAACGAAGCAAGTAGTAATATAGAGGAATAAAATAGATACCAAGTTGAGTCCCCTTGACTTGGGGTGAACCTCTTTAGTTGAAATTAGGGTTTTCCCCTTCCTTCTAGGGGAGTGAGTAGCCCTAGAGATTGATTTAGGCCCATTGGACCTCCATAGGCTTGTTTCTCCTCTAGGCTTCTATCATTCTGACTTTCTTAGAGTCAGGTCCAAATTTACCCATAACAACTATTATTGTTGCAAGATTTTTTTTTTGTTAGTTGGTGCAATGTAGTCCATTGCCATAAATTCATCTAAGATATTTTACTAGAGGATCTTTAATTTTCTCACACTTCAATCATTTGTTATAAATTCATTTAAGATGTGAGTGTTGAATCTATCGGTACAAACAATTATGTGTGGCTTTCTAATTGTACAACTGCAATATTTGACTTGATGAGAGTCATGATAATATAACAATATCATCTTTATCTCTCTATTGTGAGCCACAAATCAATTAAGATCTTTCTAATTCAAGAGCTCTACCTACAAACACACACACAAAAAAAAAAAAAAAAAAACTGGATTCACATCTTCATTTTGCATTTATTGAATGCACATGCTATAGGAAGAGGTTATCTAATTTTATCCAAAGTGATAGATGCAATAATGGGCAAAAATAGATAAAAACAATTATAAACCAATAATTTATTTAAATAACCATAAAATTGGCCATTAATTAAAAATATAACGATTCCTTCACACACATATATATATATAACGAAAGAAAGTTTATGCTTAACTGTCCTATGGATTCAAATATTGGTGTTAATGTTAACATTAATGATGGTGTCTGTCCCATTAATGGTTGTCATATAGGAGCAAATGCTCGTTTTTAATTCAATGAATTTATTCTTATAAAAAAAAAGGTTTCATATTGCATTGCAATTTATCATTAAAATATGCTCAACTGTCGAACTATGAAAAAAAGAAAAAAAAAATCTTAGTTGTCTCCATTATATCTTGTTACATCAATTTGCAAGAACTATTGTCATAGGTCAACGATAATTGACATGTACCATCGATCAAGAGATCATATGTTTAAATCTCCCACTCTCAATTATTGATGTACTAAAAAAAATAAAAAAACCATTTAAAAATATTTTCTAAACTTGAATTAAACAGTCTAACTTTGAATCTTGAAAGACTAAATAAAAACTAAATCTAAATCGCAAGAACCAACTAATAGTGAGTGAGTAAGTATTCGACAGAAAATATCGCCTACCTAACAATTTTAATGAAAAATGTGTTTATTTTTAATATGGAGAGTTGAAATCATTTTTTATTATATATATTTTTTTAGAAAAGAAAAATCTACATAATCTTAGAGGGGCCTTTTTGTCAATCCACGATTTCTCCGAAACTAAAAGTAATGTGAAAAGTTAGAAATATCTTTGTGAGCAAAGACATAGTCATGAGTTCGAATCTTCCATCCAAAATGTTGTATCGTCTCTTATTTGACCTGTTGGGGCACTCTTAATTAGTCAAAGTCTGAGGCTAATGAGAACTATTTAGGGAAATCCTCAGAAATGGCCAGAAATTACAGCGTAGTTTCGAAAAATGGCCAAACCGTATTTTTTAATGAAAAATGGTCAAACCAGTTTTCCCAGCCTATTTTCGTGCTATATAAACTTATTTTTTTGCCGTTCAACCACTCCCACGTCTATCCTATATTTGTGCAGCCATATCTTTTATTTTTTTTTTCAAAAATAATCTCTCATTCCATGAATCAAGGGATTTTTAGTTACACGATCATCTCTCTCCATCTTCATTTTATTATTCAACGGTGGGTCCTAGTTGTAAGTAAAAAATGTTCCATGTCTATATAAACAGAAAAAGGATCCATACTTTATCGTTTTTCATTTTATTTTTTCAACGGTGGGTCCTAGTTGTAAGTAAAAATGTTCCATATCTATATAAACAAAAAAAAAAAAAAAAATAGCAGAAATTGAAGCATCCTGGATGTCGACAAAACTCAATCCTGGATGTCGACAAAACTCACTCGAGCTTCTCTGAATGTTCTTCGACTGTCCATGTAGATACAGTGTAATCTTGTCGAGAATCTTGGTTATGAGACGAAGCTTGAAGGCGTCTGTGAAGAAGAAGACTGATGGTAGAACGATGGAAGGGTTTGTCTCAGAGGTTCGAATGATGGAGGAAGGGGAAGGGGTTCTCTCGCGAACGGGTTTGAAATGAGGAAGGGGAAAGGGTTTTTTTTGGAACATGAGTGTGTTCCCAAGTGAGTAATTATGTCTTAGGGTTTTTTCCAAGAAGCTATCAATCCAGAGGTTTGTTTGAAATTGTGTATCAATTTTTTCATTTTTTTTTTTCTGATTATACTCTAATTATGATATTTTAGGTGTTCATCCCATATTTTAGGTGAATCTAGATTTTTTACTTATTATACTTTAATTCTGATTATACTTTAATTCTTCTTTGAATCTGGATTTTTTTTTTAATTGAAGTTGTTCTTCATTGTTATTGAATTTGGTAAGCTCTTTCATTTTTTCTTTTGATATACACTTTTAAATTTAAGTCATCCTATTTTTTCTCTCTTTTTTTGAATTCAAATCTCTTGTTTTAAATTTAGGTTCAGATTTATATTCCATTTCATTTGAATTTCGGTTAGTTTTGATTTGCTAGAAGAATCAATGGGTAAGGAAGCTATATTTGATTGTTTGAAATTGTGTATCAATTTTTTCATTTTTTTTTTCTGATTATACTTTAATTATGATATTTTAGGTGTTCATCCCATATTTTAGGTGAATCTAGATTTTTTTTTCTGATTATACTTTAATTCTGATTATACTTTAATTCTTCCTTGAATCTGGAATTTTTTTTAATTGAATGTTCTTTCATTTTTTCTTTTGATATACACCGATTAAATTTAAGTCCACCTATTTTTTTCTCTCTTTTTTTGAATTCAAATCTCTCGTTTTAAATTTAGGTTGCCAAATTTATATTCCATTTCATTTGAACTTCTGTTAGTTTTGATTTGCTAGATGAATCAATGGTAAGTAAGCTAGATTTTCTCCCATTATTTATAGTGTATTTGTTTTATTTTATTTCCAGATTTAAGATTTGTTAAAGGGTATTTTCGTCCAATTTCATGTCAAAATAGTTTACTAAAAATAGGATTTGGCCATTTATCAAATTGGAAATACGATTGGTCATTTTTCAAATCAGCTATTTTTTTTTTTTGCCATTTATCTGGTTGCCCCAAATATTTATTTGTTTTCTTTTGTCTCTTATTTTTTAATAAACAGAAACAAAAAAAAGTATTTAATATTTTTTTTTTCATTTTTAGCTATTTATTATTTCTTACTCTTTGAATTTTTTCTCCAAAACAAATTAAATTTTACATGAAAAATAGTTTTTTAAAATTAAAAAAAGAATATATATTTCTCATGATAAGGAAAAATAAAAATAAAAATGCAAGAATTTTACTAAATTACACATCTTTTATTTCTTTTGATTGATGACTCATATTTTCTTTTTTATAGTCATTTTAACCAATATAATTTTATGTGGTAGTCATGCAATCACTAATTAATCTTTATCTACAAATCTAACCATCACACAAAGTCAAACTTAAGCATATAATTTAATTGATTAAAACATAAACCCTTAATTTAGGTAAGAGGTTTGAATCCCCTTACTATGCGGGTGTGTATTTTGTGATTTTTTTTTTTTTTGAGTTCAACAACATATGTAAATTTAGTAGGATATATTTCGTGCACATTTCTATAAACATGAAAAATAATTTTTTATATTATAAGGTTTAACTATATATTTTTTTTATTAGGTGTAACATTGACTATATATATATTTTTGTTATATTTTTATTAAAAAAATGTTGAACTCAAAATATATCATATAGGTTTGGTCAAGAATTAAAATTTTGATGTCGACACATATGTCAAGGTCTCAATTTTATAGAAATGTTGATGAAAATATTGAATATCAACGTCGATGAATATTTCTAAAAAAAAGTAATTAATAAATATATATTTTACATTTAAAAAATATGTAAAAATACTTATTATTAACATTATCTTTACATTAGTTACATTATACTACGGTTTTTATTTATATTTTATCGATTTCCATATGGTATTAAGGAATTGTCAATTCACCTTTAGTTCCGTATTGAATCCATGAACATTTGGAAATATGTCCACATGTCAACAGAAATTTAATACATTGTGTGTGTATATATATATATATATATATATATATATATATATATATATATACATTTTTTTAAATAAAGAAACTACTCTTAAACTTGAAAAATTATTCAACAAGACCACCATAATGTGAGTGTCTCTCAATGATCGTTGGACGTGGATCTGCAATTTTCTTTCTCATACATTCAACGATCTAGACAGAAGTGTCTGTAAAGGCAGAAACCAAAACGCACAATATTGATATAAAGGCCGCATAGGCGTTGTTCTAGAATCTTCTTTTTCAACCGAATTCCCCTACTCTTCAATTTACTATTATTAGTCTCTCTTGTATCCTTGTGCCATGTGTTTGGGTATACTTGATTCTCTCCTTGAATTCCTCACTCTTAGGTGTACAAGTTGTGTATAAAAGGAGCCTTTTGGCCTTTGTTGAGATATAGAAAATACAAGATACTTTACACCATTTCTTTGCAATTCTCTATTTGGTATGAGAGCCTTATTAATGGCCAACGCCTTGTCTTCTTCCTCAGTCAACATGGCTGCGTCTGCAAGCGTACCAATTTTTAGTAGCCCTCCTTTAAATCAGCTCTTGAATCAAATAACCACAGTCAAGTTGGAAAGAGGTAATTATTTGCTGTGGAAAAATTTGGCTCTTCCCATCCTTCGAAGTTACCATTTGGAAGGGCACTTGTCTGGGGATAAGCCTTGCCCCTCCAAATTTCTTTCTACTTCGCAAGTGATCACTACAGATGTTACAAATGAAGCGGGATCGTCAATCTCTGGAGCTGTCCTGCTAGAAAACTCAGGCCAATCCTCAATTGTGACTCTTACTATCGATCCAGAATATGAAAGTTGGTTGGTAGTGGATCAACTCCTTCTTAGTTGGCTTTACAACTCAATGACGCCTGAGGTGGCAACCCAAGTTATGGGGTATGAAAATGCTAAAGACCTTTGGACTGCTATTCAAGAGTTTTTTGGAATCCAGTCTCGAGCCGAAGAAGATTATCTTCGTCAGGTATTTCAACAGACTCGTAAAGGTTCTCTTAAGATGGCTGATTACTTGCGTGTCATGAAATCTCATGCAGATAATTTGGGTCAAGCGGGAAGTCCCGTTCCAACAAGATCTCTAATTTCTCAAGTCCTCTTAGGACTTGATGAAGAATATAATGTCGTAGTAGCCATGATCCAACGAAGAATTGGAATATCCTGGTCCGAGATGCAAGCCGAACTACTGGTTTTTGAGAAAAGGTTGGAAATTCAGAACTCACAAAGGTCCTCTACAACCTTTGGCTCAGCAACCTCTGTAAACATGGCAACAAAAGGAAATGGTCAATCTGGGTCGAGGCAGCAAAACTCTTATGTCAATCGACAACAGTACAACAACAATCAACGGGGAGGAGGAGGTAGAAATCGAGGGCGAGGGCGCTGGAATGGCAATAATAACAACCGACTCATCTGTCAAATTTGTGGCAAAAATGGGCATTCTGCACTAACTTGCTACCAGAGGTTTGATAAACAATTTGTTGGTCCCAGTCAGAATGTTAATCGAAATGTTAGTACTGGTGGAAACAACTTCCAAAATGGGGGCACAAGTCAAATGAGTCCAGTAGCTCCTTAGGCCTTCATGACTACTCAAAATACCAATCCGTTCATCGCCAGTCCAGAAACCGTTATTGATCCAAATTGGTATGTCGACAGCGGTGCTTCTAATCATGTCACAGCCGATTACAACAATATGATGCACTCATCTGAATATGGAGGTAAGGAAAAAGTTATAGTAGGAAATGACAGTAAGTTGTCTATTTCCCATGTTGGTTCATCTTACTTGCTTTCAAATGATAGACTGTTACATCTTGAGAATATGTTATGTGTTCCTTATATAGCAAAGAATCTTGTTAGTGTCTCAAAGCTTGCTCAAGATAACAATGTCTATATTGAATTTCACGTTGACTCTTGTCTTGTTAAGGACATTCACACGGACAAAGTGGTTCTGAGGGGAGTTCTTAAAGATGGTTTGTATAAGCTTGGAACAAGAATCACTGGTAGTGCTTCAGGTTTAGTAAGTAGTAACTTGAAGTGGGCTAATAAATCAGTTTCTCACTCTGCCTTTATTACCTCTGGCATTTATGCTAATGTATTGGTGTCCAAATCAGTTTGGCATAGAATGCTTGGGCACCCGTCCTTAAAAATTTTGAACTCTATTGTTAAGAAGTGTAATCTACCAGTGAGTGCTAATGATATTTTCAATTTATGTGAAGCATGCAAATTTGGAAAGTCTCATGCTCTTCCTTTTCCAAATTCAAAATCTCATGCTATTGCTCCCTTTGACTTGATTCACACTGATCTGTGGGGTCCAGCTCCAGTTATGTCTACAGATGGTTATCGTTATTACGTACATTTTCTTGATGATTTTAGCTGTTTTGTTTGGGTGTATCCACTCAAATTGAAGAGCGACACAGTTGCATCATTTACCCATTTTATTACTATGATAAAAACTCAGTTTAACAAAACCGTTAAGGTCTTGCAGTCTGATAATGGAGGAGAATACAAAAAAGTGCATCAGCTTTGTGCCTAGAATGGTATTCAGTCTCGCCTCTCTTGTCCCTATACTTCGGCCCAAAATGGGAGAGCAGAACGCAAACATCGACATCTTGTTGAGACAGGCTTAACCCTACTTGCTCAAGCTTCAATGCCGCTTTCTTATTGGTGGGAGGCGTTCACAACTGCTACATTTCTTATTAATAGGCTACCTACTCCAATTCTACACGGGAAGTATCCCATGGAGTTATTACTGAATCGAAAATTGAATGTTATGGACTTACGATCTTTTGGATGCGCATGTTATCCATATCTTCAACCATACAACAGTAAAAAATTTCAGTTTAAGATAGATCGGCGTGTTTATTTGGGGCCCAACCCAGCCCACAAATGCCATAGGTGCCTCAGTTCAGATGGTAAAGTAATTATTTCTCTTCATGTTCAGTTTAATGAATCTGATTTTTCCTTCGCTACAGGTTTTGGGTCGTCCCTCAATAATTCCCAAATGTTTGCCTCTACTCAATCTAGTCCACCATTACACAACTGGCTTCATGAACCTCAAATAAGCCGTTAAAATGTTTTATCCAGTCCGTCTGTACCCCCCAGCCCGATTACATCTACCAGCCCATCTACGTCGTCCAACCCAACTGTGTTTCCCAGCTCACTCTTTAATCCCCAGTCTGCTCAATTGTCCATTAACCTCTCTACTCGCTCATTCATCACTCCACCACCTGACACAGTTAGTCCTATACCCGACCCAGTTAATCATATACCTGATCCAAATATCTCATTTAGTCATCAGCCTCCTCTCCTGTCACGCCATTTGCCTCATCACCATCTCAATGCCACTCTGTCCCTGTGTGTTAACCTTCTCCTCAAATCTCCCGTGACTTATCTGGCGAGTTGTCCGCTTCAGCCTCACCTTCCTCTTCAACTCCAAAAAATGTTGTTCCCTCACCCCCATCTCCTCCGATTTTGCCTAGCCATCCAATGATTACACGTGCGAAGGCCGACATCTTTAAGCCAAAAGCGTGGCTCTCTGTCTCTTCGACTGATTGGTCTACTCGTGAACCCAATCGTGTTGCTGATGCCTTGGCAACTTCGGTATGGAAAGCCGCTATGGATGTTGAGTTTCAGGCACTTCTACGGAATCAAACATGGTGTCTAGTTCCACCTTCACCGTCTCAAAACGTTGTTGGGTGCAAATGGGTTTTTTGGATCAAGAGGAATTCAGATGGTTCAGTCCAGTGGCATAAGGCTCGGGTTGTGGCCAAAGGATTTCATCAAAACTCGGGTATTGATTTCTTTGAGACCTTTAGTCCAGTTGTGAAAGCATCTACTATTCGTGTGGTTCTCTCTCTGGCTGTGTCCAATAATTGGCCTCTCCGACAACTTGATTTTAACAATGCATTTTTGAATGGGCCTCTGGATGAGGATGTTTATATGGCTCAACCTCCGGGCTACACTGATTCACGATTTCCTGATTATGTTTGCAAGTTGAATAAGGCTATCTATGGGCTGAAGCAGGCACCGCGGGCATGGAACAACACGTTAAAGAATGTCCTGCTGTCTTGGGGCTTTGTGAATAGTCGATCCGACACGTCGTTGTTTATTCATAGACAAGGTACCTCTATTCTTCTTCTCCTTGTTTATGTGGACAATGTTATCGTCACAGGTAACAATTTTTCCCTTATTGCTCGCCTGGTTGCTGCTCTTGGTCATAAGTTTGCTTTCAAAGATCTTGGTGCACTAAATTATTTCCTTGGTATTCAAGTGACTCAACTTGATTCAGGATTACTACTTACTCAAACTCAGTATATTCATGAGTTACTTTCTAAGCTGGATATGTTACACTTAAAACTAGCCCCGTCTCCAGCGGTGTTAGGCAAGAAACTTTCATTATTAGAGAGCCAACCTATGACTAATCTGTTCTTGTATCGAAGCACTGTGGGTGCTCTACAGTATCTCACCAACACAAGCCCAGATATCGCTTATGTCGTTAATCATCTCAGTCAATTCTTGAAACAACCCACTGATGTTCACTGGCAGGCTGTAAAACGGGTCCTTCGGTATCTTAACGGAACCAAGCATCTGGGTCTCCTAATCCAACACTTTTTCTGATGCCGACTGGGCGTCTAATGTTGCTGACAGAAAGTCTGTTGCTGCTTACTGTGTCTTTCTTGACAATACCTTGGTTTCATGTTCCTCCAAGAAACAAACTGATGTTGCCCGGTCGAGTACTGAGTCTGAATACCGGGCTTTGGCTCATGTCTCTGCTGAAGTTATCTGGCTAAAGCAACTGTTAGGAGAGCTTGGTGTGGTGATTTCTGCAACTCCAATCATTTGGTGTGATAATCTCAGTGCCGGTGCTCTAGTCACAAATCCCGTTTTTCATGCTCGCACGAAGCATATCGAAATTGATATCCATTTTGTTCGTGACCAAGTTCTTCGTGGTGCTCTTGAGGTTCGCTACGTCCCGTCTGCCGACCAGCTTGCTGACTGTTTGACTAAGCCGCTTGCTCATACTCAGTTTGGTTACTTAAGGTCCAAACTCGGCGTCGTTGAACTTCCCTCTCGTTTGAGGGGGGATGTAAAGGCAGAAATCAATCTCTATTGTGTCAACTACATTGTGGTGACCTTTTCGAATACTAATTTTTTTCTTCTCGAACACAAGCGTAAAGATTATTATAATAACTACCAAATTTTGGTAGGAGGCACATAGGGCCATTTGGTTGATTTAGATGGGAACTTTCACTAGAAATTAAAGGGGAAGTTAGAGGAAAGCAATGAAAAGGTTTTTGAAAGCGAAGTCATTACTTAAGAAAGTTTGTAAACATTTCTATGAATATGTTTGGAATTTAATAATCCTTTTCCCACCAACCAATCACAACTTTGGAATTCAAATCAAGGCCTTGTCTTGTTCATGTGGACTCTTTTAAGAAAATTCTTGGAACATCATTTTCATCATTTATAAAATATCTTTTTAATTTCCATTGACATTGACCAAAATTAAGCATTGTTTTTCCTTTTCCTTAGTGGAATGGGATTTTCCATTTAAATTCTGATGAAAAAATGACCATGTGAGTTTCAAGGAAAGTATATATATATATATATATATATATATTACTTTGGAATATGTTATATTATAAAGGTTGACTATACTAAAAAAAAATTATAAAGGTTGACTGAGTAAAGTCTTCTATATATTTTTTATTTTTTTTAATTGATCTTCAAAGTTAGATAGACCTTTGAAGTTTGAACTTTTATGTTGTTAACTCCATCAATTTCATACTTTTGAAACCAGGAAACTTTTAATGGTATAGAAAAAAAGTTTGGAGTGCTGAACCAATTTGAGTTATATTGATATTCACCAATTACTTGGTTTCTAATTTGGTAGATTTAATGTGATCTAAAGTGATATCCACAAGTAATTTTGGATTTTAAATGAGTATTTTGTATAGATTAGATTAATTAATTAGTGTTGAAAATAAACTACCCAATTAAATAAAATTAATGCTAGTTTGGTTCACAATTTGGTAGATTTAATGTGACCTAAAGTGATATTCACAACCAGTGTTGGATTGCAAATGAGTAGATTACTAGATTAATTAATTAGTGTTGGAAATAAACTACAAAATTAAATAAAATAAATGCTAGTTTGGCTTACAATTTAGTAGATTTAATGTGACCTAGAGTGATATCCACAAGTAGTTTTGAATGCAAATGAGTAGTTTTATAGACTAGATTAATTAATTAGTGTTGGAAAAAAACTACATAATTAAATAAAATTAATGGGTTTTTGATACATTGAGAGAGAAGATGCTAACTAACTTTTCCATATATTTCATATCATAACTACCACATGTTGATGGAAAAAAAAAAAAAGAAAAAAAAGAAAGAAGTGTGGTTGACATTATTTTTATTGGAAATATGATTACCATATATGTCATTTTTGTCATTTGTGATTGACTTGAAAAAAAACAATAAATTTAAGGGTCAATCACTAATAGTAATTTTTTTAGTGCAAAGTATTCAAGTATGAAATCATACATATTTTGAAATCCAATTTCCTTCCACTTTTTGAGTATCTTAATTTAAAAAAAAAAAAAAAAAAACTTTCCTTTTTTATTTTTTTATTTTTGTTCAATGAGACGTTTTGGTAGGAATTCGAACCTATGATAAAAAAAATGTCTTAATTATTTAAAAAAAAAGGTCTTAACAAACCAGTTGAGCTATACTCCAAGTTAACTTACGTTAACCTAATTATATCTATTTCTTCTTGCATAGATCATGTATGTTAATTTTTTTTTAATTTCTTTTGAATTAAAACATTCAATTCATTTTATTATTTGATATAATAAAACCTTACCAATTTCCTTTAGTCTATAACATATTCTATTATAAATTTCATTTACATTTTTTAACCTACAATATATAATCAATTATATTTATGGTTAGATATTGATTGACGCATGTAATACGTCTTTTTTGTGTAGAAAAGAAGACGATCTCATCCAAAACATTGTTTTCTTTTTATAATTCTTTAAGAAAACTAAAACGTTTATATATATCAATAAAATATATGTTTTCCCAAATTTGAACAAGATTCTTTTGAATAAAAGATAAGGTTCATTCATATAAATCACAATATCAAATTTGTTTATAAAAATATCGCCGTTTTTAATCAAACTTTGTATTATAATAGAACTTAGAATATTCAATTAAATTCAAAACCTAGCTTTTCCTATTTCCTTGTGTGCAAGTTACTTATAATTTTATTTAAATTTGATAAAGATGAACTGAATTGACCTATACATATTTGATTATCCTTTTAATAATGTTTTCTAAAAATATGCTATGAAAGAGATGTAGAAAGTCTTAGTGGAAGGTTCATATAAAGGAGTTTCTAGCTCTTTTTGGGATGTTTCTTGAAGAGTTCCTAGCTAGAAAATCTTTTGTAATTTTTTTTGTTGGATTATTTTTCTGGTAACTTTCTACAATGGAATTATACTTTTCTCAATTAATTTTATTTTACTAAATTTCTTTTAAGTTTTAGACTTTTTTTTTCAAGGAGAGATTTAAACTTACAACTCTAGTCAACATGAGTATAACTCAACTGATATATAGTATGTTATATATAAAATAATAATAATAAAAAATTACAACTCAAAGAAATCATTTCTGTTGATGGTTTAATTTCGGCTAGGCTGATCGCACAACTTCCACGTGACACCAGTGAATTTGTTGAAGAGAGGGGAAAACGTGACCTGCAAGACAAGCAAACGTTGCACACCGGTGTGGTGTAGGTCACACGCACTCTAATGCTTAAGTTAGTTTTGGAGGAGAGAAAACAATTTGTAACCCCAAAGTCTCGAAGAAGTACTTGTGATTTTCAATATTCTCTCTTTTCGATCCCTTTCTCAGGTGGCTTCCGTGCATATTTATTCTTTTTTCTACTAGGGTTTACCTTGGAGCTTTGTGAGACGGCGATGGGTCAAGGTGCGCTTGGGCCCACTTTTTTGGTCGACCCCGGTCGGCGTGGGCTTCTCTTTCTCTAACTGTGTTGGGTTGCTACTTTGGCATTCAGACCCGTTGATTATGGGTCTTCTGAACCGAATTATATTGACGATTTTTTATTCATAACAATTTCAATGTTTGATTCTAGGTGTTAGATAAGCTTTTTTTAGTGCTTCTTAATCAAGCACTTATACCAAAGTACTCTATTTGCTATTTTTTTCACTAAAATGCTTTTAAGTAACTTCATTTGTTTTTCCAATAATAGCATTTGTATATTACTCCTTAAACATGATGTGATTTTGAACGAGATAAATAATTCATCTCAATACTATTATATATTTTTCTTAGTTCTCAAATGCTATTGTCTAACTACATTGAACTATCCTTGTTCAAAAAAAAAAAAAAAAAAAAAAAAAAAAAAAAAAAAAAAAACATTGAACTATTCCTATATTAATTAAAGTGAGACTTTTTGTACACTATATTAAAGTAGTATTATAACTCTCCATTATTTTGAGGAGGAAGTTTGTCCCCTTTTGAACATAAATAAGAAAAGGACACTTCATTTCATAAATTTGTGGTGGTTGTGTCACCTTTTGAAGAATTCTCTTCATGAAGATAATCATTCAATAAATTCATTTTGTTGGATTGTATTGGGTAATTTTCCTCAATGGAATTTTTCTCAATAAAACTCTTTTTTCTTTAGAAAACTCAATAAAAGTTTTTTAGCTTTCCTTGCAATATTCAATGAATCTTTTGTTTTTCCTTTTCATAATTTTACGTTACAAGCTCCTTTTCGTATAAAAAAAAAATTACGTTACAAATATGGAAAGAAATTTTAAATCTTCTACCGAAATCAAATGCAGAGCTAAAATTTTCTTAATAAATGATGTTATAGGTAATTTTGGACCATCCCGATGCACAAGGAGCTAATGAGGACATCCGGGCGAAAATAGGACTAGGAGACCGACCCAGAGGAAGAACCGACCAAAGGGTCGGGCCAACTAGGGCGAGGTCGACCATTTGGCCCGCGTGCGCCGGTCGAGCTCGGTCACCTCCTCTCGGTCCCTGATGCCTCTAGCCACCCCGGTTTCGCCAGATTCGTCCTAAAACGCCCATGAAATCCTAAAAATCCTAGGAGCATGAGCAGGTATTTATACCCATCTTCGCCACTGAAGAAGGGGACTCGAACTCAATTCTCTCTCTCTTGCTCTCTAGCTCTCCCTTCCGTTTTCTGACTTCATCGGAGGCGGTATGGCTAGCACCACACCGGTGTGCAGGTTTATCGTTTTGCAGGCCACGTCTCCCCCCGCTCTCAAACAAATTTACTGTCGATTATCACGCAGAGCGAAGGTAATTTACCTAGCGAAATTTGATCATCAACCAATGAGAAAAAAATTTACATTCAGACCTTTTATATATAATAATCATTCCGTTCTAAAAATTTTAAGATGAAAAATTAGAGAAAAAGGTTAAAAATTTAATACTTCTACCATTTTTGTTAAAAAAAAGAAAAAAGAAAAAAGAAAAAGAAAAATATCGGCTTAGTTTTTTTGTGGCACCCAAAAAAAGAAGCACTAGTATCTAATTATTTTAAGAAAAAGTTTGTTCCCTAAATGAAAAAGACACAGATAGTTTCAAGAATTTTTTTTTGTGATTGTTCCATCTCTTATATATATGGTTAGGGACCCATTGAATTTGATTTGAAATGAAATGTGAAATGCATGTTTAGTTAGAAAAACACCATTCTCATTTGAAAAGAAAAAAAAAAAAAATTGTTTCTCCTTGTATTATTCAAATGTTTAATTTTAGTCCATATACTTCTTAAAATTAGTTTCTACGTTAAGTTTATTATTATTATTATTTATTCAATTTTGCTAAAAATTAACTTTAAACTTATGATAGAGTATAGACTTTTATTAAAAGTACCAAGACTAGAAAGTATAACAATTAAAATGGAAGCCGACAAAAGCATAACTCAAATGACATAACCACGGAGTCTATAGTTCGAATCTCCACCTCATATACGGTAAAAAAAAAAACAATTAAAATGGAATAAAATCTTAAATAGTGGGGACAAAATGGTATTTTAAGAGGAAAAAAAAATGAAAAATCTCATCAAATAATTAATGTGATGTTAGTTCCCCATGCTTCTTTTTCACATTCAAACCACCAAAAAACCAAAAAAAAAAAAGGTGTTTACATTGCATAGCAACTTCCCATCATCTTCCTTTAAAATTTCTTTGCATTCTCCACCCTTTTTCCTTCTCCTTATTCTTTCCTTCCTATAAAACCTCCTTCCCATCTCTCATTTCTCTCCCATAGCTTCTCTCTCTCTCATCTCTCTCTATCTGTAACAGAAAGAACAAAAAAAAAAAAAAAAAAAAAAACTTTGAGCCTTTTGTAATTTTCTTGGTTGGTGTTCAGATTCTGAAAAAATATGGAGAAGCTTTCAAAATGTGATGCAAACTATGCTTCTCTCACACCCATCACCTTTCTCCAAAGAGCTTCTTCCTTTTACTCTGATCGGACTTCCATCATCTACGACGGAACTCGCTTCACATGGCGGCAAACTTACCAACGTTGTTGTCGCCTTGCCTCCTCCCTCTGCCGTCTCAATATCACCAAGAACGATGTTGTAAGACTCCTTTTCTTTTTACCTCTTATTGAATGATATATATCAATTACTGTCGAGCTATCAGAATCTTAATTTATCGTTTGAAAAAGTTTTAATATGTTTGGCTCTTCTTTTGATTCTTGAAGGTGTCAGTGTTGGCACCGAACGTTCCGGCCTTGTACGAGATGCATTTCGCCGTGCCGATGGCCGGTGCTGTCCTGAACACGATCAACACCCGCCTCGACGTCAATAACATCGCCACCATCCTCCGCCACTCCGAGGCGAAGATCCTCTTCGTCGATTACCAATACATTCAACAAGCCAAAAGCGCCCTCCGCTTACTTGTGGCGGAATCCTTCCCGATCCCGCTCGTCGTCGTCATCGACGACATCGACTCTCCGACCGGGGCGCGGTTCGGAAACTTGGAATACGAGCAACTGATCCACAACGGCGACGCGGGGTTCGTCCCGGTGAAGGTCGACGACGAGTGGGACTCGATAGCGCTGAATTACACCTCCGGCACGACCTCGGCGCCGAAGGGCGTGGTGTACAGCCACCGCGGCGCGTTCTTGAGCACGCTGAGTCTGGTGATGGGTTGGGAAATGGGCAACGCGCCCGTTTATTTGTGGACTCTGCCGATGTTCCATTGCAACGGTTGGACCTTCACGTGGGGGATCGCAGCCCGCGGCGGGACCAACGTCTGTATGCGCAACACGACGGCGGTTGATATCTTCCGGAACATTAATTTGCATCACGTGACTCACATGTGCTGTGCGCCGATCGTGTTCAGAATCATCCTCGACGCCGACGGCGGCGACCGACGACGAGTTGGGTGGCCGGTGAACGTGCTGACCGGCGGAGCGCCACCACCAGCGCCACTGCTGGAAAAAATGGAGGCTCTTGGTTTTCATATAACTCATGCTTATGGGCTGACGGAGGCCACCGGACCGGCGTTGGTCTGCGAGTGGCAAGAAAAGTGGAATGTTTTGCCGGCCGATGAACAAGCCAAGCTTAAAGCTCGACAAGGTTTCTTTTTTTTCTTTTCAAATATTAAAATTTTAAATCTTTATTTGAAAAAAGTAACCAAATTTGACATTTCTGTTATGACAATTTAGGAATCAGTATTTTGACATTGGCCGATGTCGACGTCAAAAACTTGGATACAATGGAGAGTGTGCCGCACGACGGCCGGACCACCGGCGAGATCGTCCTACGTGGCAGCAGCATCATGAAGGGCTACTTCAAGGATCCCGCCGCCACGGCAGCCGCTTTAAAAAACGGCTGGTTTCTCACCGGCGACGTCGGCGTCATCCACCCCGACGGCTATTTAGAGATCAAAGACCGATCCAAGGACGTCATCATCTCCGGCGGGGAGAACATCAGCAGCGTCGAGCTCGAGACGGTGCTCTACCGCCACCCCCAGGTGGCGGAGGCGGCCGTGGTTGCAATGCCGCACCCACGCTGGGGGGAGAGCCCCTGTGCCTTCGTCGCCGTACACGGCGGCGGAATGAGCGAGGCGGAGATCATTGCGTTCTGCCGGGAGAATCTGTCGCACTATATGGTGCCGAAGAAGGTGGTGTTCGTGGCGGAGCTTCCGAAGACGTCGACGGGAAAGATTCAGAAGTTTAAACTGAGGGAGCAGGCAAAATTGTTTGCGATCTCTGAGAAAAGGGTCGTCGGCGGGAACAAGTCCGGGCGGCAAGACGGCAGCCGGCGGCCGGATTACGACGGTGAGCATGTTTTGGCGATGTCACGGCTTTGAGAGGGGCCCACTATGTAATTTGTACAAATTAAAATATGTATTTTGTTAACATTTTGGAGTCTGTTTTCTTTTGAAGATGTTCAGATATCGATAAAGAATGAGTGGTGGATAAAATTTGTGTAATAAATTAATGTTTAAAAGAAGATTTCTTTCGAGTATAACATTTTTATTTAGGTTAAATTATCAAAAGTTTCATTTTAGTCCTAAAAGTTTGATGTGTCGTTTTTTAAATGAGAAACTATGTCTTTTATATATATTTTTTATTGTTTTTTCCACGTATATGTTCGAATATGTTCACATATATAAACAAAAATACATATGCAAACATTGTCATTTTTCATCCATAAATTTAACGAAAAAATGCCTTTAGAGGATTGATTTGAAACAAAATTCAAACTCAATGGCTAAAATGAAATTTTGAAAATTTCAAGAGTATATATAATTGAAACAAACCCCATAATTCCGGGGTATTTTTTATAATTTAACATTTTATTTATTGTGTTATGCACTATATTTGCAAGTAATTTGCACGTGATTGGTGTGTGATCGAGTTAGAAATTATACGGGTAGCAGGTTTGTATCATTATATGTATGAAAGATAAATGATAAAAAATATCTCGATTTTGTATTATGCAATTATTAGGGATATGACGATTTTTTAATCCACATCTAACGGTTGTTATGCGACAATCTATAATTTTGTAAGGCCAAAACAAGCATACAAAAGGTGAGATGTTCGAATCTCCTCACCCAAATGTTGAACTCGAAAAAAAAAAAAAAACTATAATTTTTTCAGACTTGTAATCATTATTAGGTTTGATTAGTTGACCATTAAAAAATAAATAAGAGTTTTATATCTAGAAACAATTATGATTTGGTTTGTATATAGAAGAAAACCAAAAAATAATCCTAGGGAGTAAATATCAAATTTGTATGGAGAGAATTGAATGAGATTTGAAATCCTTGTGAACTTTTTTTGTTTTGTTTGTTTGTTTGTTTTTTTTTTTTTTTTTTTTTTTTGAAAAGAATCTTTATGGACTAAAGAACTCAAGATTTGAAATAAAATAATAATAAGATGAGGGGACATAAATTATTATGCAAGGACATGTATTTTTTAGTTAAATAACGTAGAAATGAGAATTAAGATGCACAAATATATAATTTTTTGTGGGTAATTTTGGAGGTTGTTTCTAGGAGCTTGCAATCTCCTTCATGTTGGTTTGAGCGGGCCTAAAGCGGAGTTGGTGACTAGCTTGATCCATGACCGAGTGGGGGCTTCCAACTAGCGTTATCATTGGGCTGGAGGCCCCGGTGCGTTGCCAAGTCTCCCGTGGTGTGCTCCTTCAAACAGTATTTCGAGGACTTATTTCAACTAATGGCAAGCTGAATATAGTGTGATATTGTTTTGCCATGCCTGCTAAAGCTCTGGAGGGATCTGTGTCTATGAGTGTGTGGCGTCTTGTTGGTGAATATGAGCCAGTTTAGGGGAGTCCAACAGACTGTTTTGCTTAGTATTGGGTCTTTTGTGTAAAAAAAAAAAAATTGTGTGGGTTGAGCAATTGACATGTGTCATTGACTAAGATTTTTTTTAGATCAACAACAATTAGGGATGAAAGGATTTGAAGTCGAACCTCAAACCTCTTGGTCAATAATATATGTCAATTACCGTTAAACTATGCTCACTAGCTTTGACCTTAACTAAAAAGTTTGAGGTTCAAATTCTTCCCATCAAATATTGTTAACAAAAAAAAAAAAAAAAACAAAAACAAAAACAAAAACAAAACAAAGATTAGAATAAATCATTTCATGTGTAAGAAATGTTTAATGTGTTGTGTAGCACATTTTTATTTATTGTATTTTTCAAACTACATTTTTATTAATTGAATTGTGCCCCACATATATTGCCAAGCAATTTACATGTGTATAATGTTGGGTAAATTATATTAGCCACTCAACATCAATCGACACAGACCAATTATTGTTTAATTGATTAGTTCAAATGCCAGAAATAATTTAAACATTATTCTATATTACACGTTCGAAGAATTTTTTATCAATATTTTGTTCAAAAGGGTAGCTGTAATATTCTAGAAAAATAATCAACCTAATATAATTTCAAGAACAATCATGATATGGTCTATACATAAAAGAAAATCAAATTCACAAAAAAAAAAAAAAGGGGGAAGAAAATCAAAATCACAAAGAGAAAATACACATGGTTTGAGACCCATAGTAATAATCTTGATTTTAGATTTTCACATAGCATTTCGTGAGACAGATAAATCAACATTTCCATTATATCATATAAAATCGACGAAATTTTAAAAGGAATAGCAACAAAATGTAACTTAATGTGAATATATTATGTCAACATGAACATAGCTCAACTGATATAAAGTTTAAGAGATCTGTGGTTCGAATCTCCCACTTCTACGTAAAAAAAATTAATCATGTGAATATATTATAACAAATATTTAAATTCATTTTAAAAGTGGAAATATTTATTTATTTACTAATTTAAGTGTATTCTTTTAAATTTTTTTAGAAACATCTACTAACATTGACATTTTATCGATATTTCTATCCACATGATTTCCGTCGACACGGATAACGTCTAAATGTATTAAATATGTGTATATCTTTTTTGGTCTAAGTTAGGCTAATTAACTAACATTTTCCCATCCAATCTAACTTTGTGGTGGATAAAGCAGCCTCAATATTTGTTAACACCTTATATCCATATGATTTTCTTGTACCACATCCAATTCAAATATGTTAACACCGCCACATCAACGACATAAAACTCGTGTGCCATTTACATGTACCTTATTTTTGTCAATACGTTCATCTTTTCAACTCCTATTTTGTAATTTGTTGTTTTAAGTACATTATTAAAATTATTATTTTTAAAACTACCTTAATTTTTTCATTCATTTTTCAAATAAACAATACTGAGTTGCATACGGGTATGTAATGATCTCCCTACATACTACCATTAAAATGTTGACAACTAGAAGAGATAAAAAAAAAATTCTCATTTTCTACTATCCTCTTTTTTAATGGTCAAAGATTTTAATGAAGTATGTACGGAGATCCCTACATACCAGTATGCAGCAAAATATTTTTTTTTCTGAATTACATTATTGGTTAAATTATCAAAAATACCCCTAAACTTTAGGGTTTGTTTCAATTATGCCCCTAGACTTTCAAAAGTTTCAATTATGCCCTTGAAGTTTCAAAATTGTTTCAAAACTACCCTTGAAGGCTTTTTTTTGTTAAATTCATGGATGTAAAATGACGTGTTTGCATATATATTGTTGCTTATGTGAATAGATTTGAACACATACGTGGAAAAAACGATAAAAACACATGCAAACGCATCAATTTTTGTCGATAAATTTAACGGAAAATGTCTCCAAGGGTAGTTTTGAAACAAATTTGAAACTTCAAGGACATAATTGAAACTTTTGAAAGTCCAGGGGTATAATTGAAACAAACCCTAAAGTCGAGGGGTATTTTTGATAATTTAACCAATAATGTAATTAACCCCCCTTTAAGCCTATACCTTTCTCTTCAAATAGTACTAAATTTTTTAAAATCTAGTAAAAGAGAACTCTTTTTTCCATCTTTGTTTTTTTTTTTTTGAAACGGGTTTTTTCCCTCTTTGTTCTTGTTTATTGTTACTTCTCCTGTTTATTGTTTACTATTCTTGTTTTTTTCCCCTCTCATTTTGAAATTAATTATTTTAAAAAAAAAAACTGTTTGATTTATTTTTAAAATATATTACTGTTCATTCTGTAAGTAAAAGATTATGAATGATTTTGTTATTTTTTGAAAAATGGTAACAATTTTTTTCTTTTGTCTGAAAATGATTAAATTAAAAATTCAGTTCTTAAACTTTGAAAGTTATATTTAATAGATTCATGAACTTTTAATTTTCAATCTAATATAAAAATTATAATTTTTTTTTTAAGAAAATTGTTGAACATGTTAAATAAAAAACTGAAAGTTTAAAAGATATATTAAACAATATTTAAAGTTAAGAGATTTATTAGAAAAAATCCTAAAATTTTCTTTTTGAAATTTATTTACAATTTTGAGAATATCTTTTAAAAGTATAAAATGGAAAGTATACAATATGAACTATCCAACATTTATATTATTTTGGGAAAAATACACTTTTGGTCCCTGAGGTTTGGGTTAAGTGACACTTTGGTCCCCGAGTTTTCAAACTCAACAAAAATACCCCCGAGGTTTGAGATAAGGAGCAATTTGGTCCCTGCCGTCAATTTTTCTGTTAAACCCTAACGGTAAGCTGACGTGGCACTATTATTTTAATTTAAAAAATTAATTTTTAATTTTTTTAAATAAAAAATATAAAAATATTAAATATATTATTATTTTATTATTATTTTTAAAATTCTCTCTCTTTTCCCCATCTTCTTTCTTCTCCACCTTCTTTCTCCCTCCATCTTCTTCCTTCCCCCTCCCATCTTCTTCAGCTCCGGTGGCCGGCCGCCGCCGGCTGCCGGCGAACGGTGGCGGCGGCGGCGGCGGTCGCTGGAATTTTTTTTTTTTTTTCTTCTTTCTTCTTTTCTTCTTCTTCTCTTCTTCCCTTCTTCTTCTTTCTCTTCCTTTCTTCTGTTTTTTTTTTTTTAAAAGAGAGTTTCGGGGAGGAGGAGCTCCTCCTCCCCGATTCCGGCGTCGAATCAACATACTCCTTTTCGTAACTTTGGTTTTCACGAATCTTACTCTATGACTTTTCTTTCTGTATAACTTTTCGAAAAGGCTACTGGGTTTCTTCTAGAGGTTGAAACTCCCCTGTTTTTTTTAGAGGAGAGAGATCGTCGAGTCGAACCCATTTGGGAAGATGGTTCAGAGAACGGTGGGGAGCAAATTTGGAGTTCAAATTGATGGTGTTAAAGGGGAGAGGAGAGTTGCGAGCTTTAAACCCAGTTCTTCTTCTTGTTCTTCTGGTTCTTCTTCGCAGAATCCCGATGGGAAAAACAGAGCAGCTGATTTGAAGAAGAAGATGAAGGTATCAAGAGCTATTCAACTTTCGGATTTTGAGAGCTTGGCTTCGTCGCCGATTAGGAAGAACGTGTCTCTGCCTGGTAAGCCACCACCGACTTATTGTTCTAATGTTTTGGAAATCAAACAGAAGCAGAATCAGCCATCCCCGATCAGAACCAGCGATGGCTCGCCCAATTACATGAAATCGACGAGCTGTTTCGATGCGAGGAAAGAGGTTTCTCAGGTGAGTTCTCGGAATTCTCGAAGTTGTAGTGATAGTAAGAAACCCAGAAGGAGGAATTTAGAGAACTCTGCTCATGGGTCTGTTTCTGGCCTTAAGCCCACCAAGTGTTTGACAAAAAGCTCCAGCTTGAAACTGGTGAGGACTTTAACGAAGACGGCGAGTTTTAAGAAGTCTTCGAGGGTGGCTTTGTGTGCAGACATGAAGTCTCACAGAGCTACCTGTTCTTCCACTCTCAAGGACTCTAAGTCATAGAGTAAGATTCGACGCCGGAATCGGGGAGGAGGAGCTCCTCCTCCCCGAAACTCTCTTTTAAAAAAAAAAACAGAAGAAAGGAAGAGAAAGAAGAAGAAGGGAAGAAGAGAAGAAGAAAAGAAGAAGAAAGAAGAAAAAAAAAAAAATTCCGGCGACCGCCGCCGCCGTCGCCGTTCGCCGGCAGTCGGCGGCGGCCGGCCACCGGAGTTGAAGAAGATGGGAGGGGGAAGGAAGAAGATGGAGGGAGAAAGAAGGTGGAGAAGAAAGAAGATGGGGAAAAGAGAGAGAATTTTAAAAATAATAATATATTTAATATTTTTATATTTTTTATTTAAAAAAATTAAAAATTAATTTTTTAAATTAAAATAATAGTGCCACGTCAGCTTACCGTTAGGGTTTAACAGAAAAATTGACGGCAGGGACCAAATTGCTCCTTATCTCAAACCTCGGGGGTATTTTTGTTGAGTTTGAAAACTCGGGGACCAAAGTGTCACTTAACCCAAACCTCAGGGACCAAAAGTGTATTTTTCCCTATTATTTTTCAAAGAAAATATACTGTAACAACCCGACTTCTTAATAAGCCTTAAAGGGACCGTTACGACAATGCATGCTTTGGAGACATTTTTAAATAAAAATAATTGGAAACAGAAACACTATTTTAAACAAAAACTTTAAAGCGAAACTTTTTATTCGGGATCCCTAATTTCAAAGGTTTTAAATAAACTTAAAAATTTCTAAAACATAAATGTACAAGACCTCTAGAAAATTGCTTAAAACAAATTTACAGTTCAAATAAAGTAAAACATGGTTCTTAACGTGGAAGAAAATAAAACATGATCTCGAGTCCTCTCATGGCTGCCTAACTGATTTTCATCAATCGCCTTCCATCTGCCCTTGCCTTTACCTGAAAAAAAATATTTTTGAAAAGAGTGAGTATTTTTAAAATACTCAGTAAGTGACCCTACTATTGAGATTGGGTCACGTTTTAAAAACATTTTTAAATCAACAACAAATATAATTTTGGTGGCTCTAAACTTTAATTTTAAACTTATGATATACATCAATTTCATGCATAACCTAAAACACATCAATTTCATGTGTACTTCTAATGAGAGAGAATATGCATCACTTTCATACATATTCTAGACACATCAATTTCATATGTCTCCTACAGAGGCCGTCAATTTCACGAAACCTCGAGGGCGTCAATTTCACAACCCTCGACTTAGGTGCATCAATTTCATGTCCCTAAGTCCTGCGTAGGCATCTCTGAACGCACATCAATTTCATGCACGCTAATTTAATCTTATAAATAATTTAAACTAATTCCTTTAATGGAATTTCAAGAGACCACCATCTCAACTATTTTAATAAGCAAATACTAATTTTCATGCTTTCGATAATTTTCATAAACTCATGCATAATAAACATACATTATGCATAATTCTCATGCTTTTAAACAATAATAATAATTTCAAAAGCAACTCATAACCACGAATATTATAGAAAATCAATTATTCTAAACACAAGAATTTTAGGAACTCAAATATTCGCACCCAATTAAAAGGGTTCAATAGTAAGTTCACTTACCTTGGCTTAATATTATGAACAAACTAAATTAACTCTTTAACTTCAAGGTCCTTAACCACACAAAACCGAATGCCGCTTGTTGTTCGGGGTCTCAAATCCGCTCCAATCCTTCAATTGAATCACCAATACGCTAACGGCTGCTAAGATTAGTTGAAACATAAAGAACAAGTCGAAATTTGGAGAAAATCGAGCCGAAAACACTGCCTCGCCGGAAAAACGCGAACACAAGTTGTCGCCGCCCCTAAACTCGCCGAGAATCGCTGCACTGCTAGATGAAATCCACGAAGAAGACGCGCGGACCCTGCTGCTGATGAACGACGCGAGAGAGAGATGGAGAGAGAGAGAACGAGCTAGCCGGAAGACACCATGAACGGCCGAGATCCACTGCTGGTCGGAAAGAACCCACGCGCCACTGCACCTTGCTGAAACCGACGCTGCCGTTGCAGAGCTCGCCGGAGGGACGCCGCCGTCGGATTGGGGTGTTGCAGCGTCGTCGATGTGCGGCGGCAACGAGGGCTGAACTGGAGGGGAGTTGGTGGAGGCTGCTGTCGAAGGCAAGGAGAAGAAGAAAGAGATGAAGAGAGAGTCTGACTTAGGGCTGCGTGTTTAAACATCTAAAACCTAATGGGCTTGGGCTTGGCTCTTCAAAGTCAATCTATTTACTATTTTGCCATCCAACTTTAAATATTAAAAATTCTCACCTATTTTCAAATCTTTCACAATTCCCTCTTAACTCAAAATAAATTCCAACTTAGGAATTTGAATTTCATCTTAATTTACGGGCGTTACAATCTTCCCTCCTTAAGAACTTTCGTCCTCGAAAGTTGTTGGTCTTGGAAGAGCTCTAGACACTTGAATCCTCATCGCTTTTAAATATAATCTTGCCAAACATCTGCCAATCGATAGATAGCTGCATGGATACATCATTTTGTTTTTCAACAAATAACGCTGGTGCATCACATGGCAAAAACACAAGGGTGCTAAAACATTTAACTCTTGCTTTTATGACTTGGACTTTGCCAGCATTGAGAAGGTCATTCTATCAATCCTTGGGAATGAGGGAGATCCTCGACTCAAACTCCATGTTGAAATCTATGCCCCGGTTGAGTAGTGATCTTGATAGGTCCAACTCGTGGTACCTAAATTTAGCACAATCTCTTCGTTTACTCCAAGCTAGCCTTATTTTCTCCTTTCAACCAAGGTAATGCCCTCATTAGTCTTTCGTACTAATATGATCCCAAAATCAGATTCTCGCAAACTTGCTAATGAGGTCAACAATCTAACATTTCACTAATGAAGCCTCCAAGTTTTACTTCAATTGTTCCCTGACAATTATTGAAAATAGTAAACTTTGTTAGCTTTATGAGCTTCAATCATACTATATGTTTTGATGATAACAAACTTTAATTTACTAATGATTTTAGTGTTTCAAAGTGTTCATCTTGTAGAGCTTGGAAAGAAGATTCCAACACATTTTGAATCACTGAAATCGGAGATCAAACGAAAAAGTTACAAGCAAAAGAAGATTGGAAGAAAAGGCCTACATGGCAGTGACGTGACGCTTACATAGCATCCGATGTGGCAGCTGACGTGGACCTCATTTTGAATGATTGGCTGAATCAATTCCTACCATTTGACTCCTACTTTTAATCCTTTTCAAATCTCATATTTTACTCCAAAATTCCATTAATTACACCTCATTCAAATTTGAATTCTTTCAAAATCTCATTTCCTTCAAATCCTCATTCTAATTTGAAATTCTCCTAATTTCAATATATTCTCAATCTCATTTTTAAATTCAAATTCTTTCCTAAATTTTCATCATTCAAATCCTTGATTTATTCTCATATCTCAAAAATTCCAATCCTTCAAAATTCTCTCTTAATTTTGAAATCCCTTCCATTTCTATTTAAATTCAATTTTCACCCTTCATTTTCAATTTGATCTAACGGCCAATATTTATCCCTCTCTCCTATAAATTCGACTTGATTTTACTCTTTATACACACACCAAAAAGACATCAAAGTCTTAAGCTCTCAAGTCTCCCTACTCTTCAATTCTTGTTTAAAAATCCTCCCTTGCTCCTAAATTGGCCTAGTGTTATTGTGAGGTTTTATTATTGTGAGTGCACAACATTGTGTAATTAGCCTTCAAGAGGTATTTTATTTTGTGAGCTTCTTTTCTTCTTCTACTCATTGTTGGGAACTTGTAATAAGGTGTGGGTGCACCTTGGGAATTGAGTGAGTGGTTTGATCCTGAACCCGAAAAAGGATTTGTAGTGGTTTGATCCTGAACCCGGTTAAAAGGATCACAGTGGTTTGATCTTGAACCCGTTTAAAAAGATCGGTATAGGTTGGGTCCTGAACCTGTAAAAGGATCGGTAAAGGTTTACTCTTGAACCTGGAAAAAGAGTCGGTTTGGTTCTCACCCGTAAGAGAGTCGTTGCAGTAAAATACCCAAGAAGGAGTCTTGGGGAGTGGAGTAGGGATTTCCGAACCACTATAAAATTTCCTGGTGTTATCTCTTTCTCTCTACTCTTTTAATTTCCGCTATTTCATTTTTATGAGTAGATTGCTTGCCTAGAAAAATTGTCAAATAGTTCTAGCATACTTTATGCTTTATAGTGCTTATTAAATTTATTTAGTTTAAATTAAATCAATTCATTTTAATTCAGCAAAAAGTTTTAAATTTTATTAAGCAACTCTATTCACCCCCCCTCTAGTGTTGCCATACGATCCTACAATTGGTATCAGAGCGGGTAGCTCAATTTTTTATTTTATAAAGTGGTGTTCAGAAGAAAATTTTCAAAAATTATTTTTCTCTTAAAATTCATTTTGAAAACTATTCTTCTAGAAACTTAATTGTTTGAGTTTATGGCAAATATTAGAGTTAATAATGTGTTAGAATATTCATCTTGTATTTCTAATGATTTTCTTGATGTGAAGGAAATTTATAAATCTAGAAATCAAGGAATCTTTCATAAATTGGAGAAAGAAGATTTTCAGGAATCTCATTGGTGCTTGATGGCTCACACGGATAATGATAGTGACGATGAAGAGGTAAGTAACGAAAACCCCTCACATGATGAACTTGTGGATGCTTATAATGAAATTAAAATTGATTTTGAAAAAGTATGCTCTAAATATATGTCTCTTAAAAAGAAGAACACAAAATTAGCTCACCAAAATAATGAGTTATTAAATGAGCTTAATTGTGTGAAGGAAGAAAATGAGAAAATTAATTCCTCATTTTTAGAATTGAAAAATGACTTGGATGTCGTACTTATTAAAAATCAATCATTAATTGAAGAAAATGAATGCTTGAAATTAAATGCAAATAGTGTTGTGAAGCATGATGGTGTTGATAATTCTTGTGATGAAGAAAAATGTGTTTTGTTAGATAAGATTAAATTTCTTGAGCATGATACCTTTGAATTGCATGAACTTGTTAAAGCTCTCAAAGAAAAAGAATCAAATCTTATGAATGAGCTTAATTGTGCTAAAGAATCTATTAAGAAATTGGAAATAGGTGCACAAAAATTGGATAAAATTATTGATATAGGTAAACCATTAAATGACAAAAGAGGTCTTGGTTATGTTGATGAGAGTGTTACTCCATCAAGTTCCAAAACTATTTTTGTTAAAGCATCTTCTAGTATGCCTAGTGACGCTTTGCCAAATGTTTTGCTAAAAGGTAATGTGCATAAGCATGATGTACCAAATTTTGTTCATAAGCATGATGTAGCAAAATGTGTGTCAAATCATTCTTATTCTAAGTCTAATTTAGTTCATAATTCTAGATTTGTGCATAATGCAAAATTTGTACCTATATGTCATTATTGTGGTATTAAAGGTCATATTAGACCAAATTGCTATAAATTGAAAAATGATCTTGATCATTATGGAAAGAAAAATGTTCCTTATAAAGAAAAATTTCAAAATACTTACAAAAGGAACACTTATGTGAAAAATAACATGCATAGACATTATATGAATGAAAAGTTTATGCATAATGTTACTTGTTATTCATGTGGCAAAATTGGTCATAAATTTAATACTTGTTATTTGCCAAAAATGAATGCTAGTAATATTGGAACTAAAAAGAAATGGGTTCCAAAAATTGAGACTAACCTACATGGACCCAAACTAGTATGGGTACCAAAGATCACTACTTGTTAAATTGTTTTGTAGGTGTGCGTCAAAATTCAAATTTGAAGATTGGATGAGCTTCAAAAGGAAATTATTCAAAATTCAAATGGAGCATTGAAACTCTCTTGGTGTTTCAAAAGGAAAAACCCTTATTTGGTAACTTTATTTCTTAAATGAATTGTGAGATATATATCTTCTTTTGAATTTGAATTTGAAAATCTTGAATTGTTTGAATTGATGTTTTTATATATTTTGAAACATATTTATGATTCTCCTATTAATGCTCTTTTGAGATAATTAGAGATATTTTATGATATTACATTTGAATTTGAATATTGGTTTTTTGAATTGTTTGAATGGAAATATTTTTATTGTGATATTATTGTTTGGAATTGAAATTATGATTTGCTTATATATTATTGATGGTTAAATATATTCCTTGAGATATGCATATTGAGTTTGAATTTTATATTCTTGAATTATTAGTAAGGTAAACTATTATTTTTGTTGAATGATTGAAATGTTGATTTATTTTTTAAAAAAAAATTTGTTGTTGTTGAATTGTGAATTACCTACTATATATTGGTATAAAGAATTGTTTTTAGATTGATTATTGAATTTTGTTGATTATTATATTAAATGTTCATGAGATAATTAAGAATGTTCCTTGATGACATTTACCTTGATTGATTGTTTATTTATGGATCACATGATTATATGCTCCTTAAATTAAAATGGATTAATTTCAAATTGCTTGTTTATTTTATATTCTTCTTTGCTTTATGTTTAAATTTATAGAATTAATTACATGTCATAAGAAATTGTTGAAAATCTATTTTGACATACTATTGATTCTTTTGAATTTGAGCCTTTTGAAATATACTTGATATTTTGATTCTTTATATTTTCTTAAAGTTAATATCATTTTTGGTTTATCTTGGATGATTCAATCTTTAATGTTTAAAATTGTGGACCATTGACACATCTCAATCGTTTGATTTTGTTTATTATTTATTGCTTGATAAATGATTATTAAAATTTGATTAGAATTAATTCCTGTTATAAATTTGTCAAAGAAGTTTAGAAAGATTTTTGTTACTAGCTCACTCTATACTATATTGTTTGAGTTCCACTCTTACAATTAGTATTAAGGTTTGTTAGTTTAAAAATATTTTGAATTATTTAAATGCTTTATGAGCTTGAATGTATATTCTTAATTAAAGCATTATGTTTTGATGATCTAGTTCCTAAAAGTTATTATGTGTTATGAAAAAGAGATGTTAAATTCCTTTTAATAAGGGGGAGTACTTGAAAAAAAAAAATGTTCCTTATTAGTTGTATATTCAAATTTATTTTATTCCTAAATGAAATGTGCTTTGATTGTAACAATTGTTTACATATTTCATTTATTGATAATTTTCCCTTGTATGAACTAAATTACTTTGAGATTATGGTTGTTATTGATGTATCTTTTTGTCTCATATTAGTATCTTGTTAATTTTTGGGATATTGTATAAAATTAATATATTTTTGCTAAAATAAATTTGATATTTTGGTATCTCAATTGTTTGAATTGTAATTGAAGTTTAATGAATTGATTGTCTAGAGATTAATTTGCTTTGTAAAGATAGAATTCTTTTTGTGTCTAATCATGAGGATTAAATTGCTCTATTGAAAATTTTAATGTCTTATGCATACTTTCTTGAATGAAATTCTTTTATGAAAAATATTTATGATTTGTTTAAGATAGATTGAATTATCATGATTTTTTTTAATTGACTATCTTGTGCAAATTATTATTCTTGAATGATTTTTTTTATCTCCTTGATATATATTGGCTTTCTTATTAGGAGAATGCATATCTTTAAGGGGTTGTATCATTTTATATGTGAATTTTAATTTGATCTTAAATGAAGTTGGTTTGCTTGCAATAATTATTGAGGGTGTTTCATTAATTCATATCTTTTTTAGTTCAAGTTTAGGAAGAAAAATGTATTGATTTATCTTTTTCTTTGTCTCTCATATAGATGCCTTTTTATTTTTTGATATAAAATTGATATTATATTTGTATGAATTAAATTTGGTATCTTGCCTAAATTCCATGAATTTGATTTTTTTTATATATTGCCTTAATTCTATGAATTAGATCCTATCAATTGGTATATGATGTGAAATTTTTGAATGTTTAAATATTTTATATATCTTGTTTTTTTTAATTGGTATCTCATATTGCCTAAATGCTTGATTTCTATGAGATGATGTGTTTAAGTACTTTGAATTGAATTCCATATTTGGTATGACTCTAAAGTGATTTACTGTATTTGGAATATTTTTATTAATGCCATTTTCATTATGGTTAATTGAGCCTTTGAAAAGGTGATTAAAACCTAAATTATTCTTTTATGTTGATTTATGAAACTCCATGAAATCCTCTTAATATCTTTATTGGAGTTTGCTTATTTTTAGGGAGAGCAAATGCCTTTTAAAAATGAGATATTTTTTATGGGTTTAATTGTGGACTAATTATTTGTGATATTTTTGAGTAATTATGAATTTTTTTTGTAACATTTATTTAGTATGAGAAATTCAAGTATTGATTAAATTGATTAATGTTTGGTTGTTTCTCATTTGCAATATTTACTATGTCTCATATATTTAGGGGAGTTCTTATTCATTTGTTCAAATATTTATATGATTCACTTGTTTAGGGGGAGCTTCATATGTTTTGTGAAAATATTATGATCGTGTATCTTTGTCATAGAGATGTTCGTTGATTTATTGAGATAAATTCTTGTCTCTGTGAAATTGAGATTGTGTGCTTTGATGTATTGTTGAATATGTAATATGTCTTTGATCATTTTTGTTCAAATTGATTGACTTCATTTACTAGGGGTGCTTAAATGAACTTATTGTTATTACTTGTTTGATTATTGTTTTGAGGGGGAGCTTTAACTTTCAATTATTATTTTGAGGGGAAGCCTTATCTTTAATTATTCCAATGATTATTCTTTTTAGGGGGAGCTTATACTTTAAATTGTTATCTTTTGATGATAACAAAAGGGGGAGAATTTAGAAAAATATATTTGTTAAATGAATAAATGCAATGTTTACTGATTGAATTCTTTTGATATCATTATTAACATTCTACTTTGAGAATATTTTTCTTAAGTAGTTTGTCATCATCAAAAAGGGGGAGATTGTTAGCTTTATGAGCTTCAATCATACTATATGTTTTGATGATAACAAACTTTAATTTACTAATGATTTTAGTGTTTCAAAGTGTTCATCTTGTAGAGCTTGGAAAGAAGATTCCAACACATTTTGAATCACTGAAATCGGAGATCAAACGAAAAAGTTACAAGCAAAAGAAGATTGGAAGAAAAGGCCTACATGGCAGTGACGTGACGCTTACATAGCATCCGATGTGGCAGCTGACGTGGACCTCATTTTGAATGATTGGCTGAATCAATTCCTACCATTTGACTCCTACTTTTAATCCTTTTCAAATCTCATATTTTACTCCAAAATTCCATTAATTACACCTCATTCAAATTTGAATTCTTTCAAAATCTCATTTCCTTCAAATCCTCATTCTAATTTGAAATTCTCCTAATTTCAATATATTCTCAATCTCATTTTTAAATTCAAATTCTTTCCTAAATTTTCATCATTCAAATCCTTGATTTATTCTCATATCTCAAAAATTCCAATCCTTCAAAATTCTCTCTTAATTTTGAAATCCCTTCCATTTCTATTTAAATTCAATTTTCACCCTTCATTTTCAATTTGATCTAACGGCCAATATTTATCCCTCTCTCCTATAAATTCGACTTGATTTTACTCTTTATACACACACCAAAAAGACATCAAAGTCTTAAGCTCTCAAGTCTCCCTACTCTTCAATTCTTGTTTAAAAATCCTCCCTTGCTCCTAAATTGGCCTAGTGTTATTGTGAGGTTTTATTATTGTGAGTGCACAACATTGTGTAATTAGCCTTCAAGAGGTATTTTATTTTGTGAGCTTCTTTTCTTCTTCTACTCATTGTTGGGAACTTGTAATAAGGTGTGGGTGCACCTTGGGAATTGAGTGAGTGGTTTGATCCTGAACCCGAAAAAGGATTTGTAGTGGTTTGATCCTGAACCCGGTTAAAAGGATCACAGTGGTTTGATCTTGAACCCGTTTAAAAAGATCGGTATAGGTTGGGTCCTGAACCTGTAAAAGGATCGGTAAAGGTTTACTCTTGAACCTGGAAAAAGAGTCGGTTTGGTTCTCACCCGTAAGAGAGTCGTTGCAGTAAAATACCCAAGAAGGAGTCTTGGGGAGTGGAGTAGGGATTTCCGAACCACTATAAAATTTCCTGGTGTTATCTCTTTCTCTCTACTCTTTTAATTTCCGCTATTTCATTTTTATGAGTAGATTGCTTGCCTAGAAAAATTGTCAAATAGTTCTAGCATACTTTATGCTTTATAGTGCTTATTAAATTTATTTAGTTTAAATTAAATCAATTCATTTTAATTCAGCAAAAAGTTTTAAATTTTATTAAGCAACTCTATTCACCCCCCCTCTAGTGTTGCCATACGATCCTACAAACTTCATTTAAAAACTTCTTATCTCTAGCTCCTGGTAAATTTAAGGCAAAAGCTTCTCCAAGCACTCTTTCACTATTTTGCTTGTTCTTGCCTAGTCTTTTTCTTTGGAGAGGAACTTCTTGTACTAAAGTTGAATTTTGTAACCAAAGCCGCATACAATTCCTTACAACCAAAATACACACCAAGGTTCTCAACTTCCACTAGTCACAGTCTCACAAAATTTCTTCAACAATCCAAAAGACTCTAGAACATTAGTCAAGTCAATAAGGATCAAGCTACACCCATGCACTTGGAGTCTCATTTATAGACTGCTCTTGTCTTGAAAAGATAGCAAAGCTTTTCCGAAGCACAACTTACTTTCTCTCTAAGTCTCTCCCAAATTGGGCCTATTTAATAATCTAGTCGAAAATAAGAAGGCATGGGTAGAAACACATCTCAAGAGAAATATTTACATAAACATATAATCGTCTAAAATATAGTCTTTTAATTTACAAGGGCATACCTGGCGATGATGAGAATCTCGTTATTTAGCCATGAGGACACATAAGCTTACGATGTAAGCAGTCTACAGAACCATTAACTGGGCTCTGATACCAACTGTAACAACCCGACTTCTTAATAAGCCTTAAAGGGACCGTTACGACAATGCATGCTTTGGAGACATTTTTAAATAAAAATAATTGGAAACAGAAACACTATTTTAAACAAAAACTTTAAAGTGAAACTTTTTATTCGGGATCCCTAATTTCAAAGGTTTTAAATAAACTTAAAAATTTCTAAAACATAAATGTACAAGACCTCTAGAAAATTGCTTAAAACAAATTTACAGTTCAAATAAAGTAAAACATGGTTCTTAACGCGGAAGAAAATAAAACATGATCTCGAGTCCTCTCATGGCTGCCTAACTGATTTTCATCAATCGCCTTCCATCTGCCCTTGCCTTTACCTGAAAAAAAATATTTTTGAAAAGAGTGAGTATTTTTAAAATACTCAGTAAGTGACCCTACTATTGAGATTGGGTCACGTTTTAAAAACATTTTTAAATCAACAACAAATATAATTTTGGTGGCTCTAAACTTTAATTTTAAACTTAGGATATACATCGATTTCATGCATAACCTAAAACACATCAATTTCATGTGTACTTCTAATGAGAGAGAATATGCATCACTTTCATACATATTCTAGACACATCAATTTCGTATGTCTCCTACAGAGGCCGTCAATTTCACGAAACCGCGAGGGCGTCAATTTCACAACCCTCGACTTAGGTGCATCAATTTCATGTCCCTAAGTCCTGCGTAGGCATCTCTGAACGCACATCAATTTCATGCACGCTAATTTAATCTTATAAATAATTTAAACTAATTCCTTTAATGGAATTTCAAGAGACCACCATCTCAACTATTTTAATAAGCAAATACTAATTTTCATGCTTTCGATAATTTTCATAAACTCATGCATAATAAACTTACATTATGCATAATTCTCATGCTTTTAAACAATAATAATAATTTCAAGAGCAACTCATAAACACGAATATTATAGAAAATCAATTATTCTAAACACAAGAATTTTAGGAACTCAAATATTCGCACCCAATCAAAAGGGTTCAATAGTAAGTTCACTTACCTTGGCTTAATATTATGAACAAACTAAATTAACTCTTTAACTTCAAGGTCCTTAACCACACAAAACCGAATGCCGCTTGCTGTTCGGGGTCTCAAATCCGCTCCAATCCTTCAATTGAATCACCAATACGCTAACGGCTGCTAAGATTAGTTGAAACATAAAGAACAAGTCGAAATTTGGAGAAAATCGAGCCGAAAACACTGCCTCGCCGGAAAAACGCGAACACAAGTTGTCGCCGCCCCTAAACTCGCCGAGAATCGCTGCACTGCTAGGTGAAATCCACGAAGAAGACGCGCGGACCCTGCTGCTGATGAACGACGCGAGAGAGAGACGGAGAGAGAGAGAACGAGCTAGCCGGAAGACACCATGAACGGCCGAGATCCACTGCTGGTCGGAAAGAACCCACGCGCCATTGCACCTTGCTGAAACCGACGCTGCCGTTGCAGAGCTCGCCGGAGGGACGCCGCCGTCGGATTGGGGTGTTGCAGCGTCGTCGATGTGCGGCGGCAACGAGGGCTGAACTGGAGGGGAGTTGGTGGAGGCTGCTGTCGAAGGCAAGGAGAAGAAGAAAGAGATGAAGAGAGAGTCTGACTTAGGGCTGCGTGTTTAAACATCTAAAACCTAATGGGCTTGGGCTTTGCTCTTCAAAGTCAATCTATTTACTATTTTACCATCCAACTTTAAATATTAAAAATTCTCACCTATTTTCAAATCTTTCACAATTCCCTCTTAACTCAAAATAAATTCCAACTTAGGAATTTGAATTTCATCTTAATTTACGGGCGTTACATATACAAAGTGGCACAACTCGTCAACAAGAACATAGCTAAATTGACAAAAAGTTATACCGATGACCACAAGGTCTGTGGTTCAAATCCCTCACCCCACATATTATAAAAAAAAAAGTGGCACAACTCATTAGTAATTGACATGTGCGTCGGAGCATAAATAATAATAAACAAATAAAAGAAAATATAGGCGTGAAAAGCAATGTTCAAAAGAAAAGTGCATTTATTTATTTATTTAGTTGATTGCCACATTTTTATTTATTGTATTGTACGCTATGGTTACAAGCAATTTACACGTGTATAACGTTAGACACCTTTTTCATCCATTTTGGACACTTATTATGCCCAACTCATAAACATTCAATTATAACACAATGTTATGTCAAAGTAAATATAGCTCACCCGATAATTGACATATACCTGCTAACATGAACATAACTCAACTGACATCAAATGTGTAATCCTAATGACCAAGAAGTTTATTTTTCCTCTAATAACAATTTATGTTACATCTCCTAAATATGATGGATTTTGTAATGTTAGTATCTGTTTGGAATGACTTTCTAAGTGTTTAAAAATTCATTTTCAAACACTTAGAAAGTAATTTCAAACAAGCTTTTAATCACAAAATGATATTTATTGGTAGGAAAAAACTTCTCTGAAGAGATAATTTTTTTTTTCTCATTTTCTCTCTTTTCTTTCTTAGTTGTCAAGATTTTAATGAGATATGTAGGGAAGTTTTGTTCTTTATGGTAAATACTGGGTGTCTAACCACGTCGAACTAATATAAGTATTGACTTTTTTTTGTGTACGGTTAAAGGAAGTTATAACTTCACTATTTCTCGGAAAAGTTTTCCCCCTTTTGAACATAAAAGAAGAAAAAGACACTTATTTTCATGAATTGTTTTCGGTGATTGTGCCACATTATTGAAAAAAAAAATAAAAAATCAAGAATCAGTACATGAAATCTTATTCTTCAAAAAAAAAAAAAAAAATACATGAAATTTTAATGAAGAGAATCTTTCAATAAATTTATTATATTGTCTTATTTTATATTAATTTAAAAAATATCAAAACTATCCTAAAATTAAATGATTTGTTCCACACTTCACCAACTAAAAAAAAGGAAAATTTCATTTTTAACCCTAAACTTTGGGGGTTATATCAATTTTAACTTAGTCTTACAATGTAAACCTTTGGTTAACTTTCCATTTGAACCACTGTACGAATTGATTATTTATTTTTCTTAATTCACATTGCATCCAAATTGGTTTCTTATAAATAAAATATTGGAGTAGATGACTTTTTCTTGTTGTTGAGAATTTAATTGGGAAGACTTTTTCTCTGCTATTTAAGATTATGAAAGCAAATAAACTTTTGAGGTTTTTTATCTTAAAAAATTTGCTGGTTTTTTTATTGTTGCTAAGAACTTTGTGCGATTTTTTTTTTCATCTTTTACAGTTTTTTCTTGTCAATTAGAAGAATGTACAATGGTAGGAAACGAAAATAAAGAAATTTTGAATTTTTTCTTTCTCATATTTGTTGGATTTTTCTTGTTGCCAATGACTTTGTTATTCTTTTTTGGATAATAATGAGAAGAATAGTATGAGATATTTGATTTCTTCTAGTTTTTCCAAAAAAAATGTTACAAAACACTAACTTAGGTGCAATGTGAATTAAAAAAAGGAAAAGAAAATTGTCAATTACATGTTTGGATAACAATTCAAATGAAAAGTTGACCAAAGGTCTACATCGCAACATTTATGCAAGTTTGAGGTTCAAATTGATACAATTGTTAAGTTTAGGGTTCAATTTGATGAAATTGAAAGTTTCGGGTTAAAATTAATACAACCTACTAAGTTTAGGGGTCAAAATTGATTTTTTCCCAAAAAAAAAAATTACTAATTAGAAAATAGCAATAGATCTTTTTCTTTCTTTCTTTTCAAAATATTACCTTACAAATTTACATACTATTTTTTTTTTTTTTTTGAAACACAAATTTACATACTAATTTTAATATACATAAAAAAAGTTAAGACATAAGAGGATAAATTCCCCTCTTGTTTCTCGGTTTGGCAGTAATTAGGAACACCCATAGAGAGGAAAAAAAAAAACCCCACTAATATTTCCTATTATTTTTAATTTTTTTTTTAAGGAAAATACAGCTAACAATTTCATAAAATTTTGTGTGGTTGAGACGAATAAATTTGACCTAAATTGAGCTGTGAAATGCTGTATTTGGTTAGAAATACCCCACACCCAAGAAAGAAAAAATAGAAAAAAAAAATAGAAAATAACCTCTTTTTTTTTTTTTTTCTTTTTGAAGGAAAGAAAATTATCTATTTTAATGATGTTTGTTTGTAGCTTTACATCTTCACGTTCGAAAAATATATATATAACAAAAAAAAAAAAAAAAAGTTTTGACATTGCATAGCAATTTCCTCTTATATATCTTTTTTTCTTTTCTTTGTTTGCATTTTCAACAATTTTTTACTTCTCCTTATACTTCTTCCCCATAAATCTCTTCTCCTTTTTTTTTTCCTTTGCATTTTGAAAAATATGGACAAGCTTTCCAAATGTGATGCAAACTATGCTCCTCTTACACCCATCACCTTCCTCAAGAGAGCTTCGGCATCTTATTCTGATCGAACCTCTATTATCTACGAGGGGACTCGCTTCACGTGGCGTCAAACTTACGAACGTTGTCGCCGCCTCGCCTCCTCCCTTTGTCGTCTCAATGTCACCAAGAATGACGTTGTAAGAACTTTCTCTCTTTTCTACTCTCTCCTTCTTCGAGTTTTAATTTTCTTAGATTTGGAAGAACATTTAGGGCTAAATAAATGTTTTAGTCTCCTAGGTTTGAACAAATTGTTTATATTAATGTAGATGTTAAATATATGGCTATTAGAGGATTTATGTGATGTAAAATTTTAGCAAGTTAATTGAGATTTAGAGGAATTAAGTCGATTTTGGTTCTCTCAATTTCTAAGAAATTGGTAGAATTGATTTTGACTTTTAGGCTCCATTTAATTATCATTTGGTTTTTGAAATTTATGCTTGCTTTCTCTCACTTTCTTTACAATGATTTTCATACATTTGAATTTTTAGCCAAATTTCAAAAACAAAAACAAGTTTTGAAAACTACTTTTTTTAATTAATTTTCAAAATTTGACTTGATTTTTGGAAAACATGGGAAGAAGAAAACTAACTAAACAAAGAAACTTATAGGTGAAAGTTGTGTTTATAAGCTTAGGCTTAGTTTGGGGTTGCTGTAGCTTTTAAAATAATTGTCAGTTGTGCTTTTAAGAAAATGAGCTACCATAAGAAGTAAATTAGTGTTAAATTTCAGATTTAAACATAAGTCAAGTTACAATGTTTGGTAAATTAATATTAGATTGTTGTGAAATAGGTATAATGACCAAAAATAGACATATTTCAATTTAGTATGAGATTGCATTAATATTTACATTCAAAATTCCCTAAGATAATTAGGTAAATTACTTATAAATTTATATAATTTATATTATAAATTATATTTTGTTTACTTTAAGTAAATTGGAAAAAAAAACATCAATTATAGAAAAAAAATTGTGTCAAACAAAATCTAATTATAATTTAAATACAAAAAGTAAGAAAAATAAATTAGAAGCAACAAATTAAATTTAAAAATAAAAAGAATGAGGTAAGATAATTTGTGAATAATAATATTTGAAAACTTTTCATTGTAGATAAAATATGGAAGAATAAAAAAAAAAGAATTTTAAATATTGGTTAGTTACACCAGATTTTCTTAAAATCTAAATCCAAAAGCTACTCTTGACAACTTTTGCAAACCAATGTGATTCAAAAATTGATTTTCTCTATATAATCCGGTTAACTAAACATAATAAACGGTTAAAATTTATGTGCAATCTCTTTTAACATCTTCAAAATCAACTCCAAACGGAATCTTAATTTTAAAAAACCAAATGGTTATGAAACTCTTGATTTTTGAAGGTGTCAGTGATAGCGCCAAACATTCCAGCATTGTACGAGATGCATTTCGCAGTACCGATGGCAGGTGCCATTCTAAACACAATCAACACTCGCCTCGACATCAAGAACATCGCCATCATCCTCCGCCACTCCGAGGCCAAGCTCTTCTTTGTTGATTATGAATACATTCAACAAGCCAAAGAGGCCCTCCATGTATTGGCCGCGGAGTCGCCCTCCACGCTCCCGCTCGTCGTCGTCATCGACGACATCGACTCTCCCACCGGGGCTCGCCTCGGGAGCTTAGAATACGAGCAACTCATCCATCGAGGCGACGTCGGGTTCGTATCGATGGAGGTCGACGACGAATGGGATTCGATAGCCCTGAATTACACATCGGGCACGACGTCGGCGCCGAAGGGTGTGGTGTACAGCCACCGTGGTGCGTTCCTCAGCACGCTGAGCTTGGTGATGGGTTGGGAAATGGGCAATGCGCCTGTGTATTTGTGGACTCTGCCGATGTTCCACTGTAACGGTTGGACCTTCACGTGGGGGATTGCTGCTCGTGGTGGGACTAATGTCTGTATGCGTAATACGACGGCGTTTGATATCTTTCGGAATATTGATTTGCATCACGTGACTCACATGTGTTGTGCGCCGATCGTGTTTAGAATCATTCTTGACGCTGACAATGGCAGCCCAAAACGGATTGGGTCAATAGTGAACGTGATGACCGGCGGAGCGCCGCCACCGGCGCCGCTGTTGGAAAAAATGGAGGCTTTGGGTTTTTATATAACTCATGCTTATGGGCTAACGGAGGCCACCGGACCAGGGTTGGTTTGTGAGTGGCAAGAAAAATGGAACGTTTTGCCGGCCGATGAACAAGCCAAGCTTAAAGCTAGACAAGGTACTTTTTTTTAACACATATATTAAAATCGTTTTTAACGAGTATTTTTATGATTCACATGTTACTAGAAGCTAGATCGGTTAACATTAAAATGCTTGATGTCAACTTTAATTCTACTTTTTATTCACCAAAATAGTTTAGTAGATCGAGTACTTATGTTGTGAGTGCAACCAAAGTCACACATTGGTTAGACAAGGGATGATCGTGGATATATAAGGGATGACGAATATCTCCATTGGTATAAGATATTTGAGGTAATAAAAAAACAAAGTCATGAAGGCTTATGCCTAAAGTGGATAATATCATACCATTTTGGAGATATGTAAGTGTCTGGTTGTCCCCAACACTTATTATCACCTTAAAGTAGATGGTCTGGGCTTCCCCTTGCTACAATAATTAAACTAAAAAAATCAATTGTTTTATTAAAAAGGATTGAGAAGTTTAACTTTTTGTTGATTTGATATCGGTAATTATCTTTTTGTTGTTTTTTTTTTAGTTTTGGTTTTTGAATTTTTGAAATGAAAGTAAACATGTTTAATTAAGTAACACTCGGTAATAATTAACCTTTCTTAGATTTCTGCCAAAATGAGCTTAGCTCAACAATAATTGGCATATGTATCCTCGATCAAAAGATCAGAAGTTTGAATTTTCCATTCCTGAACATTACTTCAATGCTAGTAAAAACGACCTTTGATCTTGATTGAGGTTACGTGCCAAGTTATGCTCGTTTCGGTAAACTAATGTTTATCCGTTACTATAATCGCAATCAGGAATCAGCATTTTGACATTAGCGGATGTGGACGTTAAAAACTTGGACACGATGGAGAGCGTGCCTCACGACGGTCGGACCTCCGGCGAGATCGTCCTACGTGGCAGCAGCATCATGAAGGGCTACTTCAAGGACCCGGCAGCCACGGCGGCGGCTTTTAGAAACGGCTGGTTTCTCACCGGCGACGTCGGTGTCATTCACCCGGATGGCTATTTAGAGATCAAGGACCGATCCAAGGACGTCATCATCTCCGGCGGCGAGAACATCAGCAGCGTCGAGCTCGAGACGGTGCTCTACCGCCACCCGCAGGTGGCGGAGGCCGCAGTGGTTGCAATGCCGCACCCTCGCTGGGGGGAGAGCCCCTGTGCCTTCGTCGCCGTCCACGGCGGAGTGAGCGAGGCGGAGATCATTGCGTTTTGCCGGAAGAATCTGTCGCACTATATGGTGCCGAAGAAGGTGGTGTTCGTGGCGGAGCTTCCGAAGACGTCGACGGGAAAGATTCAGAAGTTTAAACTGAGGGAGCAGGCGAAACTTTTCAACGTCTCTGAGAAAGAAGTCGCCGGCGGGAATAAGTCCGACCAGACAGACGGCGGCCGGCAGTCCGGTTACGATGAGCACGTTTTGACCAGGTCTCGGCTTTGAGAGGGCCCCATTTTATTGCAACATAATTTGTACAAATTAAACTATATGTATTTTGTTATCATTTTGGAGTCTGTCTCTTTTTTTCAACACGTTTGAATAATATTGATGAAATGACTGTATAAGTGGTGGACAAAAAATTGTTATTATTGTTATTATTAATTATTATATATGCATTTTTAGTGTTATTATTAATTATTATATATGTTTTAACTAAATATATGTTATTGGCAAAACCTAAAAAGAATAATATATTTACGAGAAGATTAATTGTGTGGTGCACTATATATATTTGTAATAAGTAATTTGCAAGTGATTTGCATTATTAGAAATAATAATAATTATTCAAGAAGTGTTGATCACACAATGTATAGTTAGTAGTTACCACTCCATTAGAATGGAGCATAGGTCGACAGTCGACTGACATTAGACTTATATTAATGACCATGATGTATGTGGTTTGAATTCCCACACAAACATGTTGTCAAAAAAAAAAAAAGTTACACTCTATTAGATAGATGAGAGAGTGTGCAAAAGTATTTCATTTATATCCCCTGGTTATTAGGAGACATGCAATTTTTTGAATCCACATCTGACCATTATTAAGAGATAGTTACATTGTAACGATATTATTGAATTTTTCCAACTTGGCATTTAGTGTCGACGATTCAAAAGTAAGAGTGTCGTATTTAGAAACACCACTTCGCACATCAGAAGACGTCTTCTTGACGTGTTTTTGGCTTCTTCCAAGACCTTCCGACGTTGGAAAAGGCAACAAATTTTGTAGTGTTATCCTAAACAACGTGTTATAGGCAATTTTGGACCACCCCGATATACAAGGAGCTGACTGAAGGGATAATAGCCATTTTCGCAGCGGAAGACAACAAAGACCTTTTCGAATAAAACGCCGATTGGGATACCAATACGACGGCAAAAGAAAATAAATTTTACAGCGAACATTATAGACAAATTAAGTGCTGCAAAATAGATATAAGCATGCTAATTTACAAGGGAAAAATTCTAGATCCTAATCTAGAATTGGATCCTAATGATCCTAGAATTCAAGAACAACTTACCCTTGAAGATTTCTTGAATTGCTTCGCCAAAAACCCTTTGATGAAGTTGAAAAACAGCAGCACAATCACCTTGTCTTTGTTGGAAATAGAGACTCGAACACCACCAAAAGAATTTCACCGGTATTCTCAAAGCGAGTTTTCGTTGGGAGCTTGTGGGAGCCCAAAAAAATTCTAAGGCTTTAGAGAGGAAAAACTGAGATTACTGGAGAGTAGTGTTTTTTGAGAGAGCAAGCGTGATAATTCTTTTTCTGCAGAGAACAACCAATTGTCAATCAAATGAACGGTGAGGGAGAGCACTAACTTAATGGAGAAACTCCCTCCTAAATAGCCTCATTATCACGCAATTCCCTAGGTTAGTGGGCTGACCATCTCTTATCAGTTATCCTGATAAGTTAATTAAATTATCAATTAATTAAATTAACAATTAATTTAATCAATATTCATATAAATCAAAATTTATACAAATATTACCACTTAACCTATAGTTTTAATAAAATTCAATTAAATCAAATTTAATTAAAGTTATTAAAACTATTTATCAATTAATATAATAACAAAATAATATATTAATTAATATTATAATTAAATATCTCATATTTAATTATAACTCTCTCCAAATAAACTATAGTATTAATGTACATCTAATGTGCATTAATTATAACCTATAGTTTTAAAATTGAATCACATTCATATTTAAGTTTAATATTCGAACACCTTCGAATATTCAATTCTCCCTTAGAATTTTACCTCAACGCCCCTAGTGAGCTACCGGTGGGACCTAATGGACCTACAGACCAGAAGCTCCAACGATATGAGATTAGTTGGCTAAACTCATTAACCAAGTTAATCAATATTCGTTAACTGTGGTTCACTCCACTAAAGAACCACAACTGCACTCTTCTCACTGCAGATATATTTCTGTGTCCACGGATATCGACCGTCAACAGCAAGTTAGCCCTTCACGTGTGTTCGTACCCCAGCTAGGTCAAATTACCGTTTTACCCCTGGGCTACCTCTTGATCCTTAAGTACCAGTGCTCCTCTAATGAACAATCTGTTTGTGGTCCAACCAACAAACAGAAATCCCTCTCGTGCCATAAAGAGGGTAAGACCCATTGTTCAAGACCCGGAGACACCACTTAAGGGAACACACCTCTACTTACCCTCATATCAGGAAGGAGTGAATTCCATCTTGTAAGACTACGTTCCCAGCTCCCCACTTGGTCTTGTCCCCAAAATGGTAGGCTTATTGAGTCGGCGAACAGGCCACTCTCACCCGTACAAATCAAAGGACAATCCCTCATGGACAGGAGTCCATAATCCACTCAGGATTAAGGCCAAGTTGCCTAGGTCATCCTAGTGAAATAGAAACCAAACTAACTAACGGTGTTACAGTTAGTGGTTAACTATTTCGTGGTCCGGTCTTTGTGTAAACTCATTGCACAGGATACCCCCACTCGCATGTCAACCACATGAACGCGTTGGATCACTACGTTTGTATCAATATACAAAGCGGGCCGTATCCATAGTGTCACCAGGATAAGGTACCCAGCCTTATCCCTATACTACAGACCCTTTAGGCTAAAACTTGAACATTGATCCCCGTATGTCCCTACATACTAGTTCAAGCCTCATTCTATTAGCCATGGATGTTTAGTTTATTGGATTAGGGTTAACAAGACAAGATATAATACAAACATTGAATAATACATCACTTTATTAATGTTCGGTCAAATGTACATTTACTATCTACGAGTTTTAGGGCATAAAACCCAACACTGACGAGGACAACCGGAGAGAAATCGGGCTGAAGGATGGACCAAGGAGGCAAAACCGGCAAGTGGGATGGGCCAAGACCGAAGGGGTCGGGTTTTTGGCCCGACCCCCTGCTCGGCCCGCTCGCGCGGGCCGAGTCCGTTCGATGTCGTTTGGTCCCCACCGCCTTTGGCCGCCTCGGTTTCGCCTGGTTTGACCTAAAACGCCTCTGAATCCCTAAAAACCCTAGGAGGATGAGCAAGTATTTATATCCCTCTTCGCCACTGAAGAGGGGACCCGAATTCTATCCCTAAACTCTACTCTCTATTCTCTGCTTTCTCCTCTTGCTCTTACTTTTTCGCACCCCTCCGTTCTGCTTGCTGACTTAAGCATCGGAGCCGGTGTGGCGAGCACCACACCGGTGTGCAGGTTTACTGTCTTGCAGGCCACGTCTTCCCCCTCTTCTACGAATTTACCGTTGGTGGCACGTGAAGGTCAGGTGAGTTCCCTCTGGCCAAAATCGACCATCAACAAAACGTATATCGAAGGATAGTATATGAACTTTGAACTTAATTCAAATTAAAATTGCATAGAGAGAAAATTGAATGGGTTCAAAATCTTTGTGAATTATAGTATAAACCTCAACTTGAAAATGTTAATTATGGTTGAACACATTATAGGGTATGAAATCTTTTATTTTTGACAATATGTGGGGAAGAGAGATTCGAATCACATTGTGGTTATCAGTGCAACTGAATTGAGCTAAATCTTAGTTTGGGGTTGCTGAAGCTTTTAAAATAATTGGTGTCAGCTATGCTTTTAAGAAAATTAGCTTCCATAAGAAGCAAATTAGTGTTTGGTAAATTTCAGATTTAAACATGAAAATTCAAGTTACAGTGTTTGGTAAATTAATATTAAATTGTTGTGAAATAGGTATAATGACCAAAATAGACATATTTCAATTTAGCATGAGATTGCATTAATATTTACATTGAAATCTTTCCTAAGATAATTATGTAAATTTATATCATTTGTTTTATAAATTATATTTTGTTTACTTCAAGTAAATTGAATATATATATATATATATATATATATATATATATATATATATATATATATATATATCAATTATAGAAAAAAAATTGTGTCAAACAAAATCTAATTTTAGTTTAAATAAAAAAATTAAGAAAAATAAATTAGAAGCGACAAATTAAATTTAAAAGTAAAAATAATAAAATGAGATAAGATAAAGATAAATTGTGAATAATAATATTTGAAAACCTAAAATATGGAAGGATAGAAAAAAGAATTTTAAATATTGGTTAGTTACACCAGAATTTTCTAAAATCTAAATCCTAAAGCTACCCTCAGCAGCTTTTGCAAACCGACGTGATTCAAAAATTGATTTTCTCTAGATTATTAAAGAATCCGTTTAACCAAACACAAAAAACGGTTAAAATTGATCTACAATCACTTTTTAAGTCTTCAAAATCAACCCCAAACGGACCGTAGTTTTTGTTGGCTTACAATCCAACCAAACAATCATGTTCACATAAAAAAACCAAATAATAATAATTAATCATTTGGGCATTACAATCCAACCAAATAGACACTCTACCTTCGCCTTAATATCATTGTTCTTTTATTTTTTCTTTTTTTATTTCTTTGTGTTTCTTTTTTTCTAATATCACATTATTAATGTAAAAGTGAGTTCAAAATGAAAGAGATTTAGTTATATTTTACCACAATATATTAGCTACTTGGAATTCATTTGATAACATTCATGTTTCTAGCTAGTTTTTGTTGTTTTCCTTTTATAGGTTCTCAAAATATAAGTATTATTGTCATTATTCATATTTCTTGTTTCTCAGTTTTAAGAAATTAATGTTTTCCAAAAATATGTAGAAAATTGCAAGCAACAAAAAGAAATATTTGTTCCTTAGCTCCTTTTTTTTTTAAAAAAAAACATAAATAAAAACATATATTAAAAAGAATAAATCACATAGAAAAATTGAAGATTTAATTTCTTAAATAATAGTTTTCACGTAAAATCTTTCCTTTTTTAATTTAAAATTTTAGAGAACAAACAATACAATGGACTTGTTTAAGCTTCAATCGATGGACTTCTCATTCATCATTGATGTGTGGTCTTATGAAGAATGTGGTCGTAATTGATATTGAACAAAAGCACACATCTTATGAAATTTTGAAGTACAAGATATTTGTATGGTAAAACTTGATGAAAATTTTAGGACTTTAGTAAAGGAATTTGTATGGTAAAATCTGAAGATTTTAGTTGTTTTTTAGTACAAGGTACCTGTATGAATGCAAGTTAAAGAAGAACGAGAAGAACTGAGATTTCAATGCTCACATCACATATATACTTATGGAAAATATTGTTGCATATTGTTATTATTTATTCTTGAATATTGGATGATAGATTGATGTTTGATTTATGATTTGCAATTTCTAATGAAAAATGATTATATTGTGGTTTTGATTTTATTTCTTATAGTTGTCAACATTTTAATGGTGGTATGCAACCAAGTATTCAACCAAGTTTTTTCCATTTTATTTTATCACTCCTAATTGTTGATGTTTCAATGGTGGTGTGTAGAGAGATCCTTACATACTGATATGCAACCAAGTATTCTTCAGAAAAGAGATAGTAAAAAATATATTCTTAGTATTTTTTTTTAAATATTGGTATATATCATTATTCCTATCATAATTTTGAGTATTTTACATTCAAACGAACAAAATTAATCATCTTTCTCATTCTAATGTCTGTCCCAATAGCATGCAATAAGGAAAATTAATGTCTATATAATGCAACAAGTATATATGAGGTATATAAACATGTATATTGGATGTCTATTTTTTTTATTACTATTTCAAACAATGATTTAGGCTACACGAATAATCCACGAAGGAAAATTATTGAACCATAACATTAACTCTAACTCAAGTCTCTACGAGCTATATTATGAGCAAACTCATTTTCAGAATGTCGTACATGAGCAAAAGTCAACTTGGGAATTTCAGCTTTAATCTATTGAATGTCCCAGATAATCGGATGCACTTCAACAACCCCATCCATCAAACTATTTAAGATAGACACAATAGACCATGAATTAGATATAGAAGACTAACCTATCGAAACTCCATTCTATGTGTTAATTGAAGACCCTCCTTTTTGTTACTAATTGAAATGCTCTATTATATCGTATGGGTTTGAATAATGAATATAAACTTATTTTGATAAAGGCATATACCACATCTTTTTTTTTTGAGTACATCAACATTTGGGGGTGGGGGGATTCGAACCTCTAACCTCATGGTCAAGGATACATGCCAATTACCGCTGAGCTAGGCACGCTTTGGCACATATACCACATCGAAGGTCACATACTAAATTAAAAGGTATAAATGTCTTAATTGCTAAATTAAGCTGTAAATTAATTTAATCTAACCTTAAAAATATGTACAAGTCCTGGTGGACATGTCAATCTAAGCATGGTTAAAATACTAATTACCATCTCCATTGTCAATGGTTTGATTCCCAATTATCACAGTTGTTGAACTAAAAAAACAAAAAGTCTTAGAGAACATTCCAAATATACGTGTGTCTCTCTATATATATTGAGTTCATATGATGCAAACATAAATGTCAAAGATTCAAACTCACATCTATACATGTTGTTGATCTGAATCCAACCAAAACATAAAAATAAAAACGAGATATATTTGAAATAAATTTAGAGATTTTTCAAATAACTTTATTAAAACTTTGTCTCAATTCTTAATCAGAGTATAGTTCGATTGCTGTATATGCTCGATCAAGAGATGGGAGATTCAAATCCCGACCACATGTGTTGTGAAAAGAAAAAAAAAATTGGAAAATGGAAATGACACTTGACATTTTAGACTTGGAAGCATTTAGAACAAGTAGATATAGCCTAACCCTTCCTCTCCAAATCAACTTCAATTTCATATTTATTGTTTAGTTTCAACCGGAGCCGAAACCACAACCATCGTCTCGCCGGAGGGATTTTCTTATGTGAGGCTGATGGAAATCGCCGGCGACCGGAACCACACTGCTCATCCAAAGCGTAAGCGCGACGACATAGCAACCAATGGAATCGACAACATCGACTTGGCTCTCCTCGAAGCCGTCGAAAAATCCCAAAAGGCAGTCGAAGTATTGGACCTTCGAACGGTGAAGAAGCTCTCTCTCTCGTTCGAACGCCGTCTCAGAGACAACACCGAAGCTCGCCTCAAGTATCCCGACCAGCCCGACCGCTTTGCCGATTCTGAAGTCGAGCTCCACGAAGAGATTCAGAAGCTCAAAGTGCTCGCCGCCGGTCCCGAGCTGTACCCTGACATCGTCAAGCTTGGTGTAATTTCGTCCGTCGTCGACCTTCTTTCGCATAGCAATACTGATATTGCCATTGATGCGGTCCAATTGATCCAGGATTTGACTGACGAGGATGTTCTTGATGACAACGATGAACCTGCTCGCGTGTTGGTCGATGCGCTGATTGAGAATAATGTTCTCGATCTGTTGGTGCAGAACTTGCATCGGTTGTCGGAGACGGACCCCGATGAAATGGCTGCCGTTTACAATACCCTAGCGACTATTGAGAATTTGATTGAAGTGAAACCGGTAGTTGCGGAGTTGATCTGTGAGCGCACGAAGCTACTGAAGTGGTTACTGGGAAAGATTAAGGTTAGGGATTTTGACAGTAATAAGCAGTATGCGTCGGAGATACTGGCGATACTGTTGCAGAATAGTACGGTAAATCAGCGGAGGCTTGGACAGATGAATGGGGTCGATGTTGTTCTTCAGGCGGTTGCAATGTACAAGTCCAAGGACCCCAAGAGCCCTGATGAGGCTGAGATGGTGGAGAATTTATTTGATTCTTTGTGTTGTTTGTTGATGCCATTGGAGAACAAGGAAAGATTTGTGAAAGCTGAGGGTGTGGAATTGATGATTATTATCATGAAGCAGAAGAAATCCGCCTATGGGTCGGCCATAAGGGCTCTTGATTTTGCCATGACAAATTACCCGCCTGCTTGTGAACGCTTTGTTGATGTTTTGGGGTTAAAGACGGCCTTCGCTGCCTTTATGGGTAAGGTAGGGCAAATTACAAAACTCCCTCTACTCCTTGTGTTTTATTATTTTTTCATTCTCTATTATTGAATGTAATTTAAGGTTGAATTCTGATATTCAAAGAGTAACAGAGTGATTTTAAAGTAAAGATTGTTGTACGGGTGATAATCAATTATGATTCTGGGATCATATAGAAACCTAAATTTGATTGAAAAGCGGTTCCATGGCACAATATCATATTTAGTTTGTTAAATTATCCATTCATTTACAAGTAGCTTTTGTGGTTCTAAAATAAGAGCGATCGATCACTCCATTCTTATCAAAAAGAGATTTAAATTCTCTCTTTGGTGGAACCTTGTTTATATAGCAGGCTGATGATGTGTGAATGAACTAGAGAAGGTCTTGAATTCCTCTGGTTCTTAGCTTGAAAAAAGATTAGCCTTTTTTCATTGGTTTAATTAGCAATTCAGGCTGCAGTGTGATTAAATTGGAGGAACAGAAAACAGTTTCTTCTAATTCCATTACTTCAAAATGGAATCAGATTCAATTGTTGGAGCAATCATTAGTCAAGTTCCTGCCAAGCCCCTTGAACCATAAGTTTTTCAAGAAAAGGCAGATTTGAATGTGGAACTTGTTGGCTACAGAAAATTTCAAATCAAATATGGGTGGGTTCTTGAGGCTTCTACCTTGTGTAATGAACTAAGAAGGAAAAAATCTAGCAGTTCCTTCTGGAGTAAATAAGTTAGATTGGAGCATCTTTTGGAAAATGGTTGATGAATTCTTAGGAAAGTTTTGCCCTAGGAATGTAAATGGTGGCAAGGCAAAAGCTTGGAAAGTTCAAGAGGATGTAGACTTAGGTATAAAGATGGAGAGATCCTTTGTACAGGCTGTGAATGAAAATCAGAAGGAAAACTCAGGGAGTAAACGTGGGAAGATATGAAGGAAGAAAGATGGAAGAGGAGAAAGAAACGAAAGGCAATTTTGCTGAAACTGAATGGTTACATATCATAGTTTTAACAAGGCTCTATTTCCATGACCACTAGCACGAGATCTGGGGTGCTTTAAGAAAAATAATTAGTGAAGATTGTATGATTAACCCTTTTCATGTTGACAGTGAAGATTGTCTCCATATAGTAACTTGGAGTAGTAACCTCATATTTATTTATTTATTTTTAGTTTTTTAAAATTACAGTTGTATGCTGAAGAAGTTAAATTCTAGTAATGCAAATATGTAGAGCTGTGATTACAAGATTTTATTTGACCACCAATTTTAAATTGTGTGTTATTTGAGTTGTCCAGACGTTGATGGTCTAGTTTTGTTGTGATATGTATTAAAAAAATGATTCTCTAATCTCAATAGTACAAAGGGCTATCAGAAGTGATGCATCCTTTCCAACCTAGTTGTCTTATATGGAATCAGGTTTTGATATAAAATGTGTAACTGATGTATAAATCTTTCATTAATATTTTTGAGGAAAAATCTTTCATTAATATATTTTGCGGTGATATTGTTCCGAAATTTTGACTTTCTAATCACTTGTTTGAAGATGCTTACTTCACATGCTTCAAACTTTGTAGATTCCTTTGAATAAGAAAAGCAAGAAGGAGCGTTATCAAGAGGAGTTGGAAGAACGTATTGTGTCTCTAATTGCTTCGTTATTTGGTAAGCAGGCAAGTGAAATTTTATTCATTTTCTTTCCCGTCTGTGTTTATTAAACAACTATTACTCCTTTCTGGCTGCCGCCAAGATATTCCTTCAAAACCTATATTATAATCTTTCCAACTTCTTGTGTAGGATTTGAAATATCATGTTAGAAGTTGCAAAAGTTGGTTGTACTTAATCCTTAGCATTGACTATTGAGTTTGAGTAAGCTATTATTGTGAGAGAGGGAGAGATGGTCTGTAACTGGACTGAACTTGAACTAATTTAGAATGATCATAATTTGACAACTTGGCTTTCTACAATACCTAGGATACATCACTTTGTTAAATAATTTTCTTGGATCAAAACGGTGGTTGCAGCTTTATGTTCCTTTTGTCTCACAAGGAGTTTGGCCTGCTTGATAAGAACTGCCTTATGTCTAAATGAATACTTATATTAAAATGGTCATGGAGGAAAGACAAAGCAAATCCTGGTAGAAGGGCAAATAATGTGAATAGTGCTTGAGTAACAATTGGCATGTCATGTGTTTCATTGATGAAATTATATGATGCTTTACTGTGGTTTTGTATTTACAGTGCTTAAAAACATGGTTGACATCAACTATTTTTTAAGTTCTGTTACACTTGTTAGGGTTTTAGCCTTTACTTACTAGATGCTTATCTCTTAACATTTATATGTTTCTGTTAAGAGCTGGTGATTGTCTTCCATTTTGCATTTTATTTCAATGGTAGGTCACAAGCATGTGGAAATACCCTGTTTACTTTCTTTTTTCATCTATGCCTTCTTCCATTTTTAGTTTCAACTAATGTTCCTTGACCTTAACAGGTGGTATTTTGAGGGGTACTAGGAAGGAAAGGTTATTGAGTAAATTTGTTGAAAATGAGTGTGAAAAGATTGACCGGCTGATGGAACTCTACTTAAGGTGGGTTCACATTCACTTCTATTTCTTTGGCATTTCTATTGTTCAGAGATGAAGTCCTCTATTTATTTATTTCCTTTGATGAATGAGATTCTGGTAGGATTAATGATATTTTTATTTTTATAGATATTCTGATAGAGTCAAAGTGGAGACGGAGCGGCTAAACCAGATTGAACTTGATGATTTAGAGGTTCCATGTGATATATATTTAATTTGTTGCATTTTTTAAATTAATTTATGTGCTAAGATGCACCTAAAATTGCAGATGGATGAAGAAGAAAAGTACAACCGCAAATTAGAATCTGGACTTTATACCCTTCAGGTTTGTCTTAATGATTAATGTTTCATTACTATCAAAGCTTCTTACTCAATGAACTTTGATGATTGGTGCATACATGAATGTTTGGTAGTTGTAACACGAGACGGTTGATTTCTCAGTCCCTTTTCAAATGATATTACAGCTAGGTAAAATAGTCTTTAAAAACAATTTATAAGAATTTTGATTGGGTAGCTTGTAATATTAAGATTATTGTGCAACTATTTATGGACCTATGATTTTTGAAGGAACAACTTCAGTTATCCTTAGAAACAAGCTACCCTTGAAAATAATGCAAGAGAAAAGAAGGAAAAATAACTATTTGAGAACATTAAACCAAACTTGTTTTCTCTGATTTTTTATACTTCAAATTTAAAAATATAATACAGTTTTTAACTGTATGATGTCTTCCCCATGATATATATTACAGTTTTTAAGAACTTCCAGACGGTTATATATCTACCACTTAAACCAGCATTATCCATCGGCCTAATGTTTCACCAAATTTACTTAACTTTGTTTTAATTTGATTATAGAAATATCAACCACTCTTTAGCATGTTTGAAATTTTCTATTGGCCAAATATCACCTGCAAGTTTAACGTCTTTGTGGGCATCTTATCCTTCTGATTCGTTAGTTTTTATCTTTTGTTGATCAAAGTTTTATTGACAAATCAAAATATTTAAATACTTAGAGGAGGTGAACGAGAGTCTATGGATACTTATAACCTAGGGATATCATTCGTATTTCAGCATTCATTAAAGAATAGTCTTGGCTGAAAATTCTTTGATGTTCTTTGTAGTGTTTTATTATCTAATAAAAGTTTTCTTTATAAGAAAATATCTGCAGTATAACTTTTGTGCACTTCAGCTTAGGAAATTCGAATTGAAAGTTGAAGGAAGCACATTTTGAAATTCATTTGAAGATAGGTCATATGAATAGCTTTGAAGATAAATATAGTATAATCCAATATTACATTTGAAATTCTTTACATTATTAATCATTTTCAATAGGCGTGTTAACATCAATCCTTTTTCTTGCAGTTGATTGCTGTTATTTTGGGACATCTATGGTGCTCTGAGTAAGTTTTGGCATTAACTACATTGATGATGTTCTCGTTTCAAGTTCTTTTTCTTTTCTTCTTACGAAAAATATAGAATTGTACTAAATAATGGTTTCTTATTTTCAATTCTTTCTTTCTTATGGGAATAGCGAAACAAAAATATGTTTGGCAAGCATTTTTTGTCTTATTTTCTAAAATTTCAAATTATGAAAATGAAAGATTTACTTTTAAAATAATTTTAAAAAAATAAATTATTCAAAATTATTATATCATTTTAATTTTTAAAAATATTCTTTATGCATTATATATGTAAAAAAATGATAAAGTAATACTGTTATTACAAAATTGGAAACAAGAAAGCAAAGCATTTTGTTCCCTGAATTTATATACATTTTTTAACATTTCTTGAAAAAAGGAGATAGGAGAAACAAGGAATGTTTATCAAACATATATGTTTCTTAGAAACTTCCAAGAAAAAGACATGAAATGAAAAACAAAAACATTACCTAATGTTCTCTTTGGAATTGTGTTGCGTTTGCTCGTCTTGATTTCTTTGTTTCTTGTTTTTTGATAATGAACCACACTTTCATTGAGAAAAAAAATGAAAGAATACAAGGACGAACAAAAAATACCAAGTTCCCAAAAAAGAGACCCCATCTTGATTTCTTTGTTTCTTGTGTAGGCACTCTCAAATGAGAGCAAGAATTGAACTATTACTCAGGCAACAAAAACTCACGAGGCAGGACATCAAGAACATTCTTCAGGTTTGCCTCTCAATTGATTTTTTTTTCTCTTAATTTCTAATTTATTTTTATTTTAGTTTATTTCCTGAAGGGCGAGTATCGTGTTTAAGTGATAGTGATCAATGTGATTAGTAAATTATAAACCCACTCATCTCATCTTTTTGATCTTTAGAGAGTGACTCCTGATGAACTAGTTTATTGTTTGTACATTTCTTGCCTTATTCTTCTTTTAATTTTTTTTTTTTATTTGTTCCATGAAAAGAGAAATATTATTTTAATAAATCCAGTATTGTTTGCAGAGCTGCTTTTTGATCATTATAATTTTTTTGGTTTCATGAGAAATTAATTATTTCATTGAAATTATGAAGTATGCAAAAGGCAAGCCCAAGCCAAGATATTATGAAAAGAACTTCTAATTGAATAAAATGGTGGAAATGGTATTATTATCAAGAAAACCTTGAGAGAGAGGATCAAGTTGAAGAAAGATTTACTCTCTTAAAAATTATTTTGGTTTTGCACTGTCTGGATAGTTTTAGGTTTACTCCTTATCTCTCCTAGTCCCCAATTTACTAGAAAGATCTTTGGCTATTCCCTCCTAAGCCACACCTACTTGTAGTTCCTCACATCCTCTAGCTACTTTCCTAGATTCTCGTTTCTCCCTTTCCCTGACCTCGCACATTCGTATCTACCCATCTTTCTAATTATCCTCTCATAAGCTGTGTGTATTTGGAGGCTTATCAATACTTTGTACAATTAGAGCCAACTCGTCCTCGAAGTGGAAGTCAAGAACTTACGTAGACATACAATAAGAGGCAGAGTGAACTATTTTTTCGTCTATACTGGTGGAATCAAGAAATTGTTGAGTTGATGGGTCTACTGTCTCCAAAGTGGCCTTCTTGGTTGGCATGCCCTTCCACCAGTTAAGTACCTTCAAAGCCCTAAAACAATATTTTGAATAACAAATACTCAAAATCATCATTGGTTCAACATGTAGCAGCAGCTGAAAATTGAGCTCGTGAGGAAGTGGCAACTGGCAACTATGAAGCACGGACACGCCAAAATGGGGGGAGGATCTGTGTCGGACACGTGTCGGACACGGATTCGCCCGGACACGCTCCGGACACGTGTCCGACACGCAATTTTGCGTGTCCTTTTTTTTTTTTTTTAATTTCGGACACGCAGGGACACGGCTGGATACGCCCACGGACACGCGGAGTCTAGGAGAGAGAGAGAGAGGGAGAGAGAGACCTCAGATGCCGCCGCACCTCAAATGCTGCTGCAAGTTTATTTCATCTAAGTTTTTCTTCTTTATCTTTTAAACCCTAGATAAAACCCTCCTAACCTAGATAAAAGGGCCCAGCCCAATAAACCCTCCTTTTTAAAGTTAAGATAAAAGGCCAGCCCAATAAAAAAACTGTTTTTAAATTAAGAAAAAATGTATGATTATTAAACTACTCATAAAATTTTATATATATACTATTTTTTTTAAAAAAAAATATATATACTAATCTTTTTTTTAAAAAAAAATATATATATATATATATATATATATATATATATATATATATATAAAAAACAACGTATCTTCAACGTATCCGTATCTTAGTTTTTTAGAATTTGACGTATCGCCGTGTCCTGTCGTGTCCGTGTCCCGTATCCGTGTCCGTGTCCGTGCTTCTTAGACTGGCAACATAGAACTGTTGTTGTGGCCTATGAAGCACGGACATGCCAAAATGGGGGGAGGATCTGTGTCGGACACGTGTCGGACACGGATTCGCCCGGACACGCTCCGGACACGTGTCCGACACGCAATTTTGCGTGTCCTTTTTTTTTTTTTTTTTTTTTTTTAATTTCGGACACGCAGGGACACGGCTGGATACGCCCACGGACACGCGGAGTCTAGGAGAGAGAGAGAGAGAGGGAGAGAGGGAGAGAGGGAGAGAGAGACCTCAGATGCCGCCGCACCTCAAATGCTGCTGCAAGTTTATTTCATCTAAGTTTTTCTTCTTTATCTTTTAAACCCTAGATAAAACCCTCCTAACCTAGATAAAAGGGCCCAGCCCAATAAACCCTCCTTTTTAAAGTTAAGATAAAAGGCCAGCCCAATAAAAAAACTGTTTTTAAATTAAGAAAAAATGTATGATTATTAAACTACTCATAAAATTTTATATATATACTATTTTTTTAAAAAAAATATATATATACTAATCTTTTTTTTTTAAAAAATATATATATATATAAAAAAAAAAAAAAAAAACAACGTATCTTCAACGTATCCGTATCTTAGTTTTTTAGAATTTGACGTATCGCCGTGTCCTGTCGTGTCCGTGTCCCGTATCCGTGTCCGTGTCCGTGCTTCTTAGGTTGTGGCCTTCAACTTGTTGCAGTTGAAATACACAAGAGACTTGATTTGGTAAAATAAATTTGCTCACATTTTACTTGACCTCCTTGCGTTTGGCATTGCTGTACTAATCCATATTTTATTCAGCCCAACAATTGCTCTCTCTGAGAACATCCATTCTCTGTCCAAAAGTCGTCAAGCTATCTGTATTTGGTGATAAGGATACTTACCCTAAGAAAATTAAGGGAGTATCATGGTGGAGTTAATACAGCTGATCGGTTCCAAGGAGAATGCTTATCTCGATCTCTCTCCATCTTGGTGTGTGATGTGTTATTCTCACTTAGAGCATCCCTGTCATTATTTTGCCCGGTATACCTTTGCTTCTCAATATAGACAATGATGATTGATGCTTTTAGTTGGTCTCTGGTTTTGCCAAATGACATATCCGATATTCTGGCTTAAGTTTTTATGGATCATTCTTTCCATGGCATGAAAAGGACTTTTTGGTTGGTTAAACCGAGTTTTCTATCTTTGGTATGAGAGGAACGCAAGGATTTTCAAGGATGTTATCTCGACCTTTGATAGCTTTTTGGATTTGATTTTATTAAATGTTTTATATTGGTGTAAATATACACCTCCATTTAGAAATTATAGTCTTCTTGCTTTGCTTTCTAATTGAGGAGCTCTTTTGTAATTCACTTGGGACTTATGTGTCCTATGGCTTGCTTTCAATAGAGTTTTCGTTTGGTTTCTATGGAATGAAAGAAATGAAAGAATTTTCAGGGATGTTTTCTCATCTTTCCATTCTTTTTCTTGATAAAATTCTCTTCCATGCATTGTATTGGTGTAAATGTAAACACCCGTTGCTCTTCATAGTCTTTCCTCTTTGATTTCTAATTGGAAGAATTTCATGTAATCCACTGGGTTTTTTTCCTATTTCATTTACCAATGAAATTTTGTCTCTCCCAAAAAAAAAAAAAAAAATCATTGACTGTAATTGCCAAAGAGGGCAACCATATTTACACCAATTTCTGGGCCACCTCCAAATTTTGGACCCATACCCTCTAGTCGCAACATTCCTACCTCTGCCCATATTTCCTCCCTCAGACCATTGACAATGTCTTCTCGGCATCATTTCAGACCAGCATATCTACTATGGCTAACACTAGAATTTTAACTTTCCTGTGGTATTCCCAGTTCCAACATGATAGTCTCTTCATATACTGCTGGGAAACTGGGAAACTTCCACATAGGAAGGATCGTTATGGTTGTCTGAAATAATCCATCCAAAGTTGAAGCGGCGTTCTGCCTTCCTCCCATTAAAACCAGGTAAAGGTATCACCTACCATGCTGAGGGAAGTTGCTTCCAACCTATTACCAATCCTCCATCAACTTATTAACAACAAAATTGGGCTCTAATTCGTACAACCATACATTGGGATTTTGGCCAAAAAAAAAAAAAAAAAAACCAACATCTCCACATCCTTCAAAGTTCAAACACTTTGTCCCTCAGTTCCCCCGTCTACTTCCTCCAACACCTGCCATGGTTGTCTGCCAGCTAAAGCAGATACCACGAGAGCTTTTCCCTTGTCGTCCATCTATCCCTTTTTGGCTACTGGTTCTGTCTGGTGAAACATGTCAACCTTCCTCATCTTATATCCTATTGTCCACGTCATCAACTGGTGCATTCCGTCCAGCATCATTTGCATTCCATTCTCGAAGTGTTCTGCACACCAAAGATATTCTCCTCAACTACTTCCAGCTGATTCTCCATCTTGCTTCGTTACCTACCGCTCCGATGAAACTTGAAAATGGAATTGTATCAAAAGTAGTCACAAACAAACGGAGAATTCAAAAGCTCCGGCCTCCGGGTCTCTGCTAGTTCCCCAGTCTACTAGGTTAGTTATCTGTCTACCCCACACCCCACACACATACACACACAAAAAGGGCAGTTGAACTTCCCTGTAAATAAATAAAGAAGAATGGCTTGAATGTTTTCCTATGACAGTGGAATAATCACTTATGGCAGATTCATAAAGAGAACAATTCTGAAGAATAATGTTTTGACGTGCTTAGTGGTGAAGTGGCTAGGCATAGTTTTGGCCAGAGTTTTGTTATTCTTTGAACAAGAATATATTTTTGTTTTGAATGCTCTGAAGTAATCAATTATTTTTGTGAATCAAAGGAGTATCATGACAATATCGGAGATCTGGATGGACCAGAGGAGAAAGAGCGAACGCAGGGGAAAATCCAGAAGTTCATCTCAGCTCTTTGATTGTTCACTTACCTTATTTTGTTGGTTTAGCTTAAGCTAGGTTTTAGGACACTGAATTTTCATACAAAATGTTTTCTCGGAAGCCATTGTTGGTTTGTATACGGTATATTGTTGTTAACAGGACAAAATTTTCCTAGCATATAAAATTAGGTTTATTATGCTATTTTCCCCTTCCCTTTTTATTTTCTTTTTTAATTTTTAATTTTAGGTTAAAAATCACTTTTGGTCCTTGAACTTTGATTTGTAACGATTTAGTTCCTGAGCTTTGATTTGTAATGATTTAGTCCCTGTATTTTCAATTTTGTAACAAGTTAGTCCCTGAACTTTGATAAGTAACAATTTAGTCCTTGTACTTTCAAATTTGTAACGATTTAGTTCATATCTTGAAAAATTAATGTAATGATTTAAAAGAAATTTCTTATCTAGATAGATTAATAAATTAATTTGGTACCCAATATGTTAATAAGTTACAAAGTTTAATAATTAAATAATAAAAATCGACATTTAATTTTGATGAATTGTTTTGTGATAAGGATTAAATTGTTACAAATTTAAAAGTACAAGAACTAAATTGTTACAAATTTGAAAGTACAAGAATTAAATTGTTACCTATTAAAGTTTAGGGATTAAATTGTTACAAAATCGAAAGTACATGGACTAAATCGTGTTACTTTCATGAAAGTTCAGGGACCAAAAGATTTTTACCCTTAATTTTATTTTCAATACCTGAATGTCGGGAACAGTTGGGTTTGGGACAAAAAAAAAAAAAAAAAAGAAAGGAAAAAAATAAATGATGGATGGAGGCAAATTAAATGCTGGGAAGCATGACAGAAGGGCAGTCGGCTTTATATTAAGAAAAACAGTAAATTAACCTTTTTTGAAATAAAAATTTAGTGCCTACAATTCCTTGATGACAGTACTTTTTGGGAAATTAGATATTCTGGTAATTGTATAATTATATTGATAAAATGTTGAACTGAAATAATAAATGGTATTAGGTGCCCTTTTCTTCAAAAAGAAAATGAATATATCAATAATTTAACGAACAGATGTTGGTTAAATTATAATGTAATATGTCTGAACTTTGGCATGTTATTAATGATGTGTAGATGATTAGAATTTATTGTCATTGCTTAGCTATTTGAGCAAAGTAGGAAGTGTGAGCAAATTGGCAAAATAAGACCAAGTTAACTAAAAGGTGTGCGCTGAGGATGTGTATTGAGAATTCAAAACTTGTCATGGGTGGAATTTGGGTTTGTGGGCCCACCGCCCATGTAAGCAGCTTAGTGCCACATGGACCACGGAGGCGACTAACCCCAATGAGGCCTCTAGGATGGTCGAGTGGAGGAGGTGCAACCAAATAAGAATGAAGTGTGCAACCTACTAAGTCGAGATATACATCACTCATCTTCTTAATTCTCGTTGTCATATCAGGTATGATCTTGACAATAGAACATTGTAGATAGGTATACGTAGAAGAAACTCATCACATTAACAATGTACGAAATATTACCTTAACTCAATTCTAGCATTGATTTAAGCATCAAAACATGTTGAGCACAACAACACACCAGTGTGAGTATCTTCCTTGCAGGTCTGTTTAGCAATACAACCAGATCCCTCAACATGGTGCTAACATGGACTTGTGGGTAGATTCTCACCCAACAAAACTCGTTTTTGGACTTAAAGTTAATTATTAGTTGAATTAGTTGTTAGATTAATAACTTTTGTACTCATTGGTTGAATTGTGTTCAAAGGACGGGAGGTAATCCATCTTGGTTTAGGATGATAGACTAATGCATTACTATAGCTGTCATTTAGGATTATAGGATCCTAGTTTTTTTTCTTTTAGTTCAATAAATGTTTGTGAAAGATTGAACTTTCAACTTTAGGAGAAGTAATCATTCAAATTTAAAAATAAGACATAACACTTAAAAATCTTAGATTTTTAACATAAAATTTTTGCATCAAATACTACCTCTCATTCCTTATTCACTCCGCCCATGTGGGCAATTATAAGATTAGTTCAAGTGGTATGTTTTTAAGCTCAAATGACCTTAGACGGATGGATAAAGCTTCAATGACTTTTATTTTTCTTCTTAATAAAAGGTTATTACATGGTAAATTTTGAACTATGTTCGTGGATTTAATTATTACCTCAATTTTTTTTAATTCAACATGCGAGAAGGTGGAGATTCGAACCTAACCTTTTGGTCAGAGATATATATCTTAATGAGTTGAGTTATGCTTAAATTTTCAATTATTACCTCAATTTGATCCTTCACAAACTTGTATGTACCTAAATGAAATTATTGTTTTATCATCTAAGTTTGTATACTCCCTTTTAACTTTATGTATCACGTCATAGAAAGTTATCTAACTGTTTATTCAATAGACATGTCATGTCATCATTTAGTAGTCGATAACGATATAGAACCACAATTGATTTTAGGAAATTGAAAAAGAAAAATTATAAATCAAAATAAACACCAATTAAAATTGAAGAACTAAAAATATAATCTAAATTATAATAATAGGAATTATACTCTCTTACAAAAACACACATTTAATTCTCACACACAATTTAAGATGTCTCTTTCTCACCCAATTTAAAATGTCTCTCTCTCACATACATTAATTCTCTCTCATGCACGCACTCCAATTTAAATCTCTCTCAAATGAATTCCCCAATTTAAATATTTGAATCTTACAAAAAAAAAAAAAAAAAAAACTACATCTCTTATCCTCATTTTCATGATTAAATTACTCATTATCATTTAAAATCTGATCTCTAGAGCTAAAAAATTATATATAACACTTATGCCGTTAAATACTTAAATTTATCCAAAATCTAAAAAGGTAGAAGAATTTGAACAACTAACTCAAAATTAAGTTAAATTATAAGTTTAGTTCATGAACTTTCCCTTTCAAAAAAAAAAAAAAAAAATTCATGAACTTTCAGTATTATATCAATTTGGTCTCTGAACTTTAAAAAGTGTATAATAGGTCTATGAACTTTTAATTTTGTGTCTAATAGATTTTTGACATATTTGACATTTTTTCAAATTAACTAATCTATTAAATATAAAATAGAATTTATGTATATTGGAACTCTAAACTTCCAATTTTCTAGCCTATAGATTATTAAAATGGTCGATTAGGTTAATGATTTATTAGACACAAAATTAAAAATTGAGAGACATATTAGACATACAAGTAAAAGAATAAGAACATATTAAATACTTTTTAAAATTTAGAAACCTATTAGACACAATATTGAAAGTTCAAAAACTAATTTAACGCTTTTTAAAGTTTAGGATTCAGATTGACACAACTTTGAAAGTTTAGAAACTAAACTTGTCATTTAACTAAAAAAGTATCGACATTTTAATCAATTAAATTATGTTATGTTTTTTTAGTTCTAAATTATGTTCATGTTAAGACCCATACATCACTTAACAAAAGAGAATCTCAAACATTTTTATGTGAGAAGCACGTGCAAGAGAGTGGAAAATAATTTTAAAAAAAAAATAGAGAGAGAAAGACTTATATTTAAAAAAAAAAAAAAGTAACAGCCAAAATTTATATTTATAGAGTTGAGATTGAGAGAGAAAGTTGCGTTGGTTGTTGTTGTTGTTATTGTTGGGGTCAAAGGACAAGCCTTTATACTTGTGTAGATGAACTCATTCCCACCTTATCTAACGGCTCCTATTGTCAGAAATTTTTGTTTTCTCTTTCTTTCTTTCCCTCTCTACAACTCAAATTTCGAATTTTTCCTCTCTCTTTCTCTCTCTCATTAAAAAAAGTTGCAGCATTTTGAAATGCTTCTTGAACAGTGCGCCACCCGTTAGCCCCCTTTTCTTTTATCTCTCTCCTCTTCACTAATCTCACTTTCAAATCTCAAACCCACCAATCTCTCTCTCTCTCTCTCTCTCTCTCTCTCTCTAGCTCAGTTCCTTCCATATCCCTAACTCTTTGGAGGACATTCTTGTGTTGGGTCAGCTCACAGACGCCATAGATCTCTAATGGGTGCTTGTTTGAGCAAAAAGAAGAAGACTTTACCTTCGGTTTCTTCCACCAATGTTCCTCAAGATCCCAGCTCCTGCAATGGCTGCAAACCCATCATCCCAATTCCTCAGCCTCAAGAGATTCAGCCTCCCACCACTGACCTGAAAGTGAAGAACAGGAAGAAAACAGAGCAAGAAAATGGTGAGGGGAAAGAAGAAAGGAGTGAGTGCCCTGTGAAGAAGGAGGTGTTTGTGATTAAGCACAGGAAGAGCCATGATGGGAGAGACAGAAATGGGGCCTCTGTTCTTCCAGCTGAGGAGGGAAATGGAGCTGTCTTCTCTGCTGCTACTCCTACTGTGTCTTCTTCTTCCTGTGAGATTTTGGAATCTGGAGCTGTGGGTGAAAGTTTGAAGGTGGGGTTGGTGAGAACTTCGAGCTGTACTAAAGAGGAGGTTGATGCCATTTTGATTCAGTGTGGAAGGTTGAGTCGGAGTTCATCTGCTAAGGGCAATGGGAGGAAGTATTCTGGTTCGAAGAGAAGCTATGATTTTGACCATTGTGACAGAGATGGCGTTAATTCTGGTAACTTTGGTGATGAAGATGAAGATGGGAGGAATCCCAATTCTGTTGAGGTTGATGATGATGGAACTCCGGTGGAGAAACGCCACAACCAGAGGCAGCGCCACCGCCAATCTTCGAGACATTCTTCATCTCAAGGGAGGAGGAGGACCCCCAGTAGGGAAAGAGATCAGAACCAACGGTCCAGCAGCCGGGAGAGGCGTGTAAGCCGGTCGCCTGGCCGACGGTCGGTGGAACCCTCTGCATCGAATGCTTCGAATAATACTTCGAATGCCAACGCCAATGCCAATGCCAATAACGGCGGTGGTCTCAGTCGACCGGCGAAAATGGTTTCAGTCCCAGCAACAGTCGCTCACATGGAAATGGACAGGAGCAACAATGCCGCTGGTGGTTGTGGTGGCAATGATTCGGCCACTGTGACTGCTGTTAAGAGGATATCAGTTAAAAGAAATGTCGGTGAGCCAACGGCCATGGCGGGTTCGAGGGTTGCTTCGTCCCCTCGTTCACAGTCTCCTGCAAGAAACAATGGAAATGTTAAAGCTTCAGACGAAAATCAGCCGCAGCAGCAGCCATCTCTCAGCCGCAGCTCATCAAGAAAAGCAGAGCAATCTCCTTACAGAAGAAACCCATTGAGTGAGATTGATACAAATTCACAGCCACACAACAGGATTCACAACAGAAGCAAAAAGGAAACTGAAGAAGCGATAGCTAAAGACTCCACTAATGGTCTAAACCAGGTACATTTGGTATCTGCACACCCTTTCCTTTTAACTTTAGCATCTAAGTTTTTTAATACTGATTGATACTTTACAATCTTTTGACACAGAAGCCAAAAACTGATTCCAAAAGTTGTCACAAAGTAGTAGTTTCTCAAGTGAATAGCAGCAAAACAGGCACCCCTGCCACTGCTGCAAGAGGTGTTGTGAATATTATCACCTCCACAACAACACCATTGTCAAACACAGAGGTTGTTGTGGTAGAGCACCAGAAACCCCAGGGATTGGCAAGGAGCAGATCAGCGAGGCAATCTAGGGAACTGGATATTAATCCAGAAGCTTTATTACAGAGTCAAACACCATCTTACACCAAGATGTTGCTTCAAGACATTCAGAATTTCCATCAAAAGAATGTCAACCCTGTTTCACTTCCAGCTTGTGTAACCAAGGCCTGTTCCATAGTTGAAGCAGTTGCTGATCTCAATTCCACTACAAGTTCAAATTTCTCTACTGCCTTCTCTGAGGATAGAAGCAACCCACCAACATATCAATCTAGCAGAAATGAGTATAATGTTCCTTACAGCGGCAGTCTCGCTGTGAAGGGCATGGGGGAAATCAGAGACCCTTTTGTTGAATCAGAAGTTGCCATGGATGATGATATTCTGGAACCGAGCTTTCACAAGTACGTGACGGTGAGAAGAGGTGGCCCTGTGGTTGCTGCTGGAGGGGGAGATACAGATGATCAGGAATCCTCCGGTAGCAACAGTTTTGTGGGCAGTGTTCAACAGCAGAATCATTGGGGCATTTCAACTGCCTCATGGGAACCCAACTCAGCTGATTCAACTGACTCCTGGACATCAAGACAGAACACCAGAGAGGAAGGCCATCCACATCATGGCTCCGGGAGCAGTTTGCAATCAAAACCAGGGCTCGATGGAGACGAGACCAGGCGGAGAACGATCGAGAGAAGGAGAGACTCCGATTCCCAAAGAACTGGGATTGGCCGTGGCAGACTTAGCAGTGGCGGTAAAGTTCTTCATACAATTCCTGTTGCAGCCATTGGCTCCACCTGATTAGAATTGTATAGATCTCTCCTTTGCCATTTGCCTGTTTCGTTTTGTTGTCTTTTTCCATTCTTCTTTTCATGCTGTGAAAAGCAGAATTTTACTTGCATTTGTATTCAGTTGCAAACTTGCAACAATTTCTCCTGTTCTATGTATCTTCCACTCATTATTCTTCAACCCCTTATTAGCAGCCGCAAATTATTTCAGCAAAAGTGTGATCATTGTCAAGGTTCTCTTGCATTACAAATCATTGAATGAACGTCCATCAAGATTTAAAGCTAGAGAAAAATATAATTACAAATGACATTGTATTACAAATGTTATAATTACATAATTTGAATACAATCAATACACTATATAATTACAAATGCCACGAATGGTATTTTTGCCAGATACGGTTCAATACTCAGAAGAGAGAATGCTTTCGAGGCATTCTGACAAGGCAGCGTATAATTGCTTTTTCCCCCAAAATGCAGATATCCATTATCATGTATCATCGCTTAAGTGTGTTGGCTACCCCACAGGATTAATCTGCACTTGTACTAATCAGATTGCTGCACAATAAACTACCGCATCCCTTTTTCCGAGAAATTTCTTCTAAATCTAGTATGGCCTTTCATGTCCAATGACGAAAGGTAACCTTTGTTTTGAATGTTGAAAGATTGAGAAGATTTTGTGCTCTCATTCCAAACTACTGCCATAGTTGACCACATATATAGCAACCACAGTGACAACGGCTCCAACCAGTTGAATAGGTGAGAATGTCTCTCCCAAATATAGAAACCTGAGTTGATAAACGAACAGAGGAAACATTGAAGTGTCTATAAAGTACATGTTTCACTCATTGTATTTGTTCCCAGTTGAAAAATGATGGGAAGAACCTTACCCAAAAACTGAAGCAAACATTGGGGTGAGAAAAGTGAGAGAGCTGAGCTTTGTCAAACTACCTATTAGAAAAACATCCACAATGGAGAATTAGCACAAAAATAGAGATCAGTGTAACAAAAAACGAGTAAACCATGATGAAACTAAATGGATTTGACAATGTTTATTAATCCAGCAGAGTGAGACCTATAAAGTGATGTTTATCATTGTGTCTATGAGCATTCTTATAAAATTGAAAACTCCAATAATTAAATTATCATAAATGCAACAACTTATACTTAAATTTCAAATAGATCGTATTTCAGCAGGTATATATTGTTGTGTGCGTGAGTGTGCGTAAGTATCTTAGTTATAGACTTGTATGAGTCTAGTAATTTTTTTTCTTTCATTATAATTTACATGGTATTTAAATTGAAAACTCCAAATTATGTATGCTCGTGGGAAAAAAATTAAATCATTGATTAAGCCATCAACCAAAGCATGAAGTCACGTGTAACATTAGAAAAAATAATAATAAAGCAACAAGAAGAGACAATTTGAACGTCAAAGCAAAACGCCCATACAAACTAGAAAATGCTACGAGGAAAAGAGTGTGAAACCTTTTGTTGCACTATAGAAGAATGAACCATAGCTAACAGCACTTCCAAAAATGGATGCATAAAGGAGCGCCAGTATATCATTTGTTGTAAAATCCTTAAGGCTCCCACTGACGGCAGGGTCGTGATTAAGGAAACAGATCATCAAAAGCGGGAGACCACCAATCACCATGTGCTGCAACAAAAAGTTACATTTATTTAGTTCCATGCTTTATTTCCTTCAATAGACTAAGGCCTCGTACAAGGCATCCTTCAAGTGTTTCATACTTCCAATAACAGAACCATTGAAGTTTGATGCTTTCTATATTTAATTGCGTGCATGCAACACTGACAACACTTCCTAGAATTAGACATTAGAGAAAGTACAAAGCAAAGACACCAAGTATTAATCTAACTCATAACTGAACTCTCTTCGAATCTATCAAATCATAACACAATGGGTTAATTGGGTGAAGAGGGCAGGAAATTTCCCATGATGACAATGAACAGTGCACTAAAGGTAGATTAAAAACTAATTTTCTTCCAATCATATGATCATATACATTTTGAATAAGGATGGCAAAAAAGGTACACTAAAATAATCTACAAAAGGCATAAGAAAGAACAATGATGTAAATTCATAAAAGATCACTTCATTAATCCTACCCATCCAGTTGCCATAATAGGATCAGAGTATTTGGAAACCCAGCGGACCATGACAGTACCTACTGCCATGCTCTGTGCAGCTAGAAACATCCACCACTCTCCACTTCCCCATAACGAAAAGCTACTTGCATCTAAAGAAAGTGAAGGAACCTGTCAAACCGAGTGCCATATCAAACAGAGCTATGTTTTGATAAAGTGCATATAGATTAGTCTCATGAATGTCACATCTCTTTTCATTTAATAAATTTCTCGAACAATCATACTAACATAATGTTGAAAAGAATATAAAGACATTCACACACACACACACTAACAATTATTCTATTGTGGAAAAGGAAAACAAAAAAAAAGAGGCCAGAAGCCAAGCTGCGCGTTCATAAGATGATGCAATTAAAGTTTACAAAGAGTATGAATAGTGAAATTGAAATATCAAGATTTGATCAGATCAGATCGCAGTTCAGAACATGCAGAAGTGTATGTTAATGGTTCTTGAATTTCAGTATAAATTTTTAATTCAGAACCTCTCTTCATTTTGAGGGCAGGGCATTACAAAATTAAGGTTTTCAAAAAAAAGGTTTTCATTTCTGCAAGAAATTGGGACTCATCAGCCCAAAAGCTCCCCAAAGGCCGAACCCACCACAACTTGCATAAATAAGTTTGTTGAAAATTACACTTTGTTAGTCTCATAGTCGTGCACGTCTGTAAGGCTATACACAAGAAAACCCAACTATACAGAGGGGACAAGAAGTACCTCAAGAAGTAAAAGTCCTAAAACACCAAGTACTAGTCCAGCGGCTCCAACTAAACCGATGGACTCGCCAAATAAGAAGGCTGCAAGCACTGCCACGGTTAATGGTTGAGAATCAATTATTACCTGCAAATCAAGGCATAGGCACAGAAAATGTGAATGCTATGGATAAAATTTCCATAAGCTATTTGGATGAGTACAAAGACGTAGAGAAAAAAGTGCCAAATATGATTTTTTTTTCCCTTAAATTTTGAATTCTTTACATTGGAAAAATGAAAAGAAAGATAATTACAATGCCTATGAAAGCTAAAGTACGTTCCCCCCATTTGGCACAAATAAGAAACATATCATAAAAACAAAAGTTCTTATCAAGAAAACTCCAAGTAGAGGAATATGGGTGGGATGCTATTATCATTGGCTCTGATGCGTATAGATATTGATGGAAAGCAATCTCTATAAGTTTGTCCCCATTTCTTGACTTTATTATTCTTTCATGGGAGATGAGACTCGTAAAATACAACTACAACAACTTGGAGTATGCACATGAAGTCTATCTTGAGAATGTTCCAAAACCCTCCCCCCCAAAATTGGTGGCCAATCCACACCCTCAGGTAATAACCTCCTCCCCAAATTTATATAGAATAAATTCCGGAAAAAGTCCTCCTGTATGCCACTCCCATCTCAATATTCAAATTCAACCCTCATCCAATATCAATTCACAAATCAAAATTTCCTCTTCCTTTCAATCAAAATACAATAGAAAAGAGCTGGCTGAATTTTCATCTTTATTCTTCAACCACACCATCCTACCTTACTATATAATGGGTTTTAGCAACGATAGTTGGAATGGAGAGGAAATGTTGACTATTAAAAAAGTACTTTTGGATATATGTTTAACATTTGTTTTGGTGAAATTTCATGGGCCTCAAAGAAATAACATGTGCTAGCCTCGTCAACAGTTGAAGTCAGCTTAAGGGAATGTTAGAAATTACTCGATACATTTCAAGTTGTATGGATCATACATTTTAAGGCACATGGAGGTAAAATTCACAAGATACATGATGCTATGCAATTATATACCAATGTTTATCTATGTGTCTTCTTGAATGTCACAAGGGTTACTATATAAAAGGATCCTCCCTCTCATTTGTAATCAAGCAAGCAAAGAAAATAAAACTGAAAAAGTTCCAACAAAATAAATTTCTTGTGGTTAGCTGAGTTCTCTAGGTTTAGTTTGAATACATTATTGTTTTCTTTTTTGCCTACCAGCGCTGCCAACATGTATATACATCAATTACCTTCAGAAATCTACAATCAAGTAAAAGAGACATCTAAGTAACGAAGCAAAAGATGCAAAAACTGAAACATACACTGCCCAAGCCTGCGGATGTCCTCTGCAAGCCTTGAGCAAGAAAGCCCTGAAACAATGTAGCGTCGACAAGAGCAAAGAGAAGGATGGAAATCCAAGCAGAAAAACCAGAGGGAAAGGGGCGACCGCGGAAAGCAGCAAAGGCAATCAAAAGGAAACCGGCAGGTATAAGACGAAAGGCGGAAACGAAAAAGGGACCAGACCTTGGAAGCACCTCCTTCATCGCCACCATAGCCGTACCCCAAAAGAAAAACGGCGAAACCAACACGGCGAACTCCCAGGCTTTCTCCAAGACTGCCACAGAGTCATCACCAACAACATCAGAAGAAAGCCCTAATTCCAGTGACTCCCCAATTGAGGACAAAGGATCTTCAACTTCATCACTCGATGAAACCACGCACTCCACATCCTGAGCAGTCCCGACGCATTCAATGGACTCAGACAAATCCAACTCGGTATCCGCACCACTTCTGGTACAATTCACCACCGGAATTGCAACATAACCGGCGCGAAACCAGTCATTCTCACCGTATCTTCGGAAACCCAAATGAGACGGCACTCGTCGCCGGAGGATTGGGGCGGCGGAGGAAATGTCCGGTGCGAGAATTCGTCTGGTGAAACGGAAATGAAGAAGAGGGCGAGAGTCGGACGGAGAAGAAGAGGAAATGAGTGTGGCAGTGGCTAAACAGGAAGAGATGGAGAGCCAAGAGGCCGCCATTGTTGTTGTCTCTGCTACAGCTCGTCGTTTAGGCTGAAGAAGGAACCTATTGAGAGCCGATGAGGGCTAACATCCTGCCATTGTTTCTCTGGGCAATGGTTTTGTGAGCTCGACAGGTCGATTTGGTACACACAAGTTCGAAAATCTTACCACTTGCACACAGTTGTTTGCGTACTACAAACCAAGTTCAAGCTAATTCCATGGTTCAACCGCTGAGTCAATCACTAATCTCTGGTGTATGAGTCAAAGATTGGGATTTTTTTTTTTTTTTTTTTTTTTTGGTAAGAACAAGTTGGAGTGAGTATTCGAACACAAACTTGTTCATCAATAGTAATAGTACATGTTTTATGTCAGTTCATCTATGCTCAACGACAAAGATTGAAATTTGAATTTGGATTAAAATGTACTTTTATGAATTTCAACGAAAGTAACAATTTAGTCTCTAAACTTTGATTTGTAACAGTTTAGTTTTTGAAACTTTAATAACAATTTAGTCTTTGTAGTTTTAAATTTGTAACAAATTAGTCTTCATAATTTCAAATTTGTAACGATTTAATCCTTTGTCGCAAAAAATCATCAAAATTAAATGACGATTTTTATTATATAATGATTAAACTTATAAACATATTAGTTCCCAAATTAGTTTATTAATCAATCTATGTAAGAAATTTTGTTAAATCTTTACATTAATTTTCACGATAAGGACTAAATCGTAACAAATTTGAAAGTACATGAACTAAATCGTTACTTATTAAAGTTTTAGAGACTAAATTATTACAAAATTGAAAGTGCAATAACTAAATCATTACAAAATTGAAATTACAGAAACTAAATCGTTATAAATCAAAGTTTATGGACTAAATTGTTACTGTCATGAAAGTTCAAAGACTAAAAGTGATTTTTAACCTTATGAATCTTTCTGTATCAAAAAAAAAAAAAAAAAAAACCTTATGAATCTTTCACCTCTAGTTCGAGAGTACTTGTTGGCACGTCTCTCTATCTTCAAAACGTTAAAAGGAACATTTTTGGTCCTGAAATTTTATGGAAAACTGTCATTTGATTTTTGAAAACCAAGCTTGTAAACAACTGCTTTCACCCATAAACTTTGTTTTTTTAATCTAACCTTTTTTTCCATGTTTAAAAAACCTAGCCAATTTTTAAAAACTAAAAAAAAATAGTTTTCAAAAACTTGTTTTTGTTAAAATTCCAATATGTCCACAAAAATGAAAACCATAATAAGAAAATTGAAAGAAAACAAGCATAATTTTCAAAAACCAAAAACCAAAAACCAAATGGTTATTAAACAAGACTTTGGTTTATGTAACGATTTAGTTCTTGTAATTCTAATTTTGTAACAATTTAGACATTGAATGTAACGATTTAGTTCTTGTATACTTTAAAATTTGTAACAATTTAGTTCTTGTAAAATTTTTCATAGAAATTTAGTGTCATGTAACGACTTAATCTTGGTAGTTTATTAATACATATGGTTCTAATCAAGTTATCAATCTATATATGTTTGAAATTTCATTAATTTTTAATAATATTTTCCAAAACATGGACTAAAATAGTTATAAATTTTAAAGTATAGTGACTAAATTGTAACATATTAAAGTACAAGGACCAAATTGTTACAAAATTGAAAGTATAAGAACAACATTATTAGAAAACTGAAAGTACAGGGACCAAATGGTTATAAAATTGAGAGTTCATGACTAAATTGTTACTTCTATGAAAGTTTAGAGACTGAAAGTGTTCTTTAAACATTTTCAAAATGTCTATTTTAATCTCTTTATTTTTAGCTTGTGTTTTCTATATTTACAACATTTGTTTTGATTTATATACACTTGAAAAGTGACCATTTTAGTTTACTAATTTTTTACCACACGTGATGGGCACTTGTATATCAAATTATTCATATTTTTTCTTATAAGTTATAACTAATAAAATAATTTTATGTAAAATAAAAATGATAGCTTAATTACTAAATTAATAGAATATGATATAATTTAGGGAAAAAAATCATTTTTAACCTAAACTTTGGGGGGTTGTATCAATTTTAACCTCGAACTTTCAATTTCATCAAATTGAACCTTAAACTTAGTAAGTTATATCAATTTCAACCCTAAACTTTTAATTTCATCAAATTGAATCTCAAACTTATCAGATTGTATCAATTTTAACCTCAAACTTGCATAACTGTTACAATGTAACCTTTGGTTAATTTATTGTAACACCTTTGGTTAATTTTTCGTTTGAACCACCGTATGTAATTGACTATTTCTTTTTTTTTTTTTTTAATTCACATTGCCCCTAAATTGGTTTCCTATAAATAAAATATTGGACAAGGTTTATTTTAGATGACTTTTTCTTGTTGTTGGGGACTTTGTGAGGGCTTTATTGCTACTATCTAAAATTACGAACGCAAAGCAACTTTTGAGGTTTTTTATCTTCAAATATTTGCTGGTTTTTTCTTGTTGCTGAGAACTTTGTGAGTTTTTTTTCTTCTCCTTTTACTATTTGTTTTTCTTGCTAATTACAAGAATGTACAAATGTAGGAAATGAAAACAAAGAAATTTCGAGTTTTTTATTTCTCATATTTGTTGGATTTTTCTTGTTGCCAATAACTTTGTATTTATTTTATTTTTTATTCTTTGGATAACAATGAGAAGAATAGTTTGAGATATTTGATTTCTTCTGATAAAGAATTTCTCCAACAAATCTTTTACAAAACACCAACTCGGGTGCAATGTGAATTAAAAGAAAAAAGAAAAAAAATGTTCAATAACATGGCTTTAATGGCAATTCAAATGAAAAGTTGACCAAAGGTCTACATTCCAATACTTATGCAAGTTTGAGGTTCAAATTGATACAATTTGTTGAGTTTGGGGTTCAATTTGATAAAATTAAAAGTTTAGTGTTAAAATTGATACAACCTGCTAAGTTCAGGAATCAAAATTGTTTTTTTTCCTATAATTTATATATTTTATAAATAATTTAAATTAATTTATGTAATTTTCATTTCATAAATTTGTCAATCTTTTATATCAACATATCTATTATTTTTTAAACAATAACAGGTATATTATATGTGTGTGTGTGTGGAGTTAAAAACAAATTTTTGAAAATTTCATAAAAATAAAAGCTATTATATTAGAAGTTATAGAAAATATTACAATCGTTTGTTAATTAGGAAATTTAATGGACTCACAATTAAATAAATTGAATGCTTCATTTTGAGCTAAATAATTTTGTCTAATATTCTCAAATATTATGTATTTATTTTATATAAAAAAAGAGATGATATATATGAAATATTGCAATAAAAAATGGAATAATTTGATGAACATTTCAAATTTCTTATAAAATTTGAATGTTATCAAATTCAAATTAAAGCAGCCACCATTAGCATAGTTCAACTGGTTAAGGCATGTTGTATTAAAACATGTTTAAAATATATATCATTGAAGAAAAAGTCAGATATTCAAACTCTCCCCCACACTAAAAAAAATCAAATTAAAGCATGAACAAATATTTTTAATTAAAAAAATACAATGATAACAAAAATATAGAAAATAATTAAAAGAACTATAGTATGTATAAAATAACATTAAAAAACAATAGTTAAAAAAATCAAAGCTTTCTATACACATTCTTGAAATTGCTTGTTAATTTCTACTAAAAACCCCATTATTCAACTTCATCAAATTAGAATTATAACCTCCTAAACTTACAAATAGCGATGTAGATTTGATATATGCATCTCATCTACTTGAATTTTTTAAGGTATGTCTATAATTGCTTTCAATACTAGAGAGACCTTGAGAGTAAATAAATTAGAGATAACTAAAAATAAAGAAAAAAATTGTAGAAGATTTTTTTTTTTTTTTTTTTTTTTTTTAAATATCACAAACTTTTGAAATTTTTTTATTCATTATTTCCATTGAAAATCATTTAATTTTTTTTTAGAAATAGATAACACCATCTTTTTATATTATTCTAACTTTTTAGATTCTATATATTTATTATTATTATTATTTTAGTTCAACAACATTTGGGAGTGGGGGATTCGAACCAATGATCTCTTGGTGGAGAGGGTAGATATCAATTACATATGCTCACTTTGACTTAGTATTATATATTTATTATCGTTGGTAATGATTTACTTATTATTGATAATTATTTAAAAAAATTAACAATTTATATTTAAGGGGGAGAAATATTTTATCGGGAAGGAGGAGAGATTTTAAAGAGGTGGTGAAAATGAGTGGAAAATTTATTAGAATGGTTTTATTTTTATTATTATTGTTATTATTTTTTTGGTTCTTTTCTTTTCTTCATTTTTACTTTTTTAAGGAAAAACAAATCATGGAAGCCATCTTTTAGTTAAGATAGTGGAAGAAAAATTAAAGTTAGATAATAATATTGGGGCAACCAGCTAAATGACCCTTTTAAAATAGTTGATTTGAAAAAGAGCCATTCGTGTTTTCATTTTGAGATATGGCCAAAAGCTAAATTTAGTAAATTTTTTTGACGACATAAATACCCCACCCAAATGAAATAAATTAAATTACAATACACTATAAAGAAGGGAGAAAATCTAGGATTGTTACAGATTAATTCAAATCACGATTTATGGAGAAAAATTAGGAGAACATAACAAAATACAATATATCGATAAAAAAAAAGCTTACATGTTACGGCTAGAATTCATCATGCAAATTGAAGAAATTGAAGAAAAATCACTGTAGTTGTGATCTTTGTTTAATCACAATTGTATGAAAACGGGTAAGGGTTTCTTCTAAAAATTACTTACTTTTGTAGGAGACGGAAGATTCAAAGGTGATTGAGACTGATGCAGAAGAACGTTCAAATGAGCTTTCAACAAATGAAAAGAATAACTCAGGTGAACGAAAACATGAAAGCAATAATCAATCTGAACGCTTACTTTTGGAGTAACAGAAAACATGAAAGCAGTAACAAAAATGCTGAAATATACCTATGATCAATAGCTTTACATAAGGAACGACGAATACCAATAATCAATCAGAATGGTTGGAAAAGACGATGAATCAATCTGGTTTGTTGATTACAAATTAAAAGTCTACTGGAAAAGACGATGAAGCAATCTCGATTTGAATTTCAAATGATCGATTTGAATTTCAAATGATAAGAGATAATATATATGTTGTAACTAACCATTGCTTGATTCATGGGATAATTGGTTTTTTTAAAAAAAAAAATTAAATGGCTTCCTCAAATGGTGAGGCGTGAAAATTAATTTAGGGGTATAATTGGGAGAATAAAACAAGTGAAAATAGGTTAAAAATACGGTTTGGCCATTTTTCATTAAAAAATACGGTTTGACCATTTTTCGAAATTACCCTATAATTTCTGGCCATTTCTGATGATTTCCCAATAATATTTCAATCTACAAATTTAACATTGTGGACTCTACTTCTCCAACTCAAAGTGAGTCCATTTTTCTTTTTAACTTTTAATTTTTACTTTAAGGATAGTTTATAGTTTAAGTATTGCATAAAAAAATAAATTTAATGTTGTAAAAAAAAATTTATTTGTACTAAAAATAAATTTATTTTGGAAACAATTTGTATGTGTTTGAGTTTAAACATCACATTTGTCAATTTTCATTTTTCTTGATCGCTTAACATTTAGATAATTAATTGTAATAAGAAAAACATTCAATAATTAAAGAAAAATTGAAATCATAAAAATCTATTCATTATTGTTGATGCCAAAATTTGGCCAAGGGGCTCACCTGACCTTCACGTGACATCAACGGTGAATTTGTAGAAGCTGGGGAAGACGTGACCTGCAAGACCAGCAAAAACCGCTGCACACCGGCGTGGTGTAGGCTACACCGCATTCGATGCTTAAGTTAGAAAATGGGAAGAGAGCAGGAAAGTAAGAGAAAAGAGAGTCGATCATTCCGTTCGGGTCCCCTTCTTCAGTGGCGAAGAGGGGTATAGATACCTGCTCATTCTCCTAGGGTTTTTTAGGAGTTCGGAGGCGCTTCGGGGCAAACCAGGCGGATCCGGGGCGGCTAGAGGCTACAGGGACCAAACGGGGCCCGATGGGCTCGGCTTCGAGGCCGACCATGAGGCTCGGCCTCGGCCTTGGGCCGAGGCCGAGCAGGGGGTCGGGCCTTTCTTGGCCCGTCCTGCTAGCCGGTTTCGCCTCTTGGGTCCATCTTTCGGTCTGATTCCTGCTCGGTTGTCCTTGTCAGTTTCTTGTGCATCGGGGTGGTCCAAAATTACCTATAACAATTATTATTAATTAATGTCGATAGCATGCTTGTAAATTTAAAAATAAAGTAGGGACAACGTAATTAAAAAAATATTTTTTTAAACACTCTTCATTTTATATTAAAAAATTTATTTATATTGAGTAAAAAAAAATAATAAATTAGCACTCTTCATTTTGGTTAGGTCGTTTAAAATGATTGTCACGACAATTGCACATATTTCTCGTCGGACTGAAAAATAATACAACGACATCATAATTTGTTATCAATATAAGAAGGGAAAGTTGCCGATAAGAGTCTCAACTGACATAAAACTTATACCTCGACCAAGAGGTCAGAGGTTCAATTCCCCTCCACACATGTTGTAAAGACAGACACACATACAACATAATTCTTTTTTCTTCATTAACCCACAAAAGTAAATAAAACACTTTTGAAAAGATCATCAACGGTTGTTCTTTGGAGGTTTGAAATAACCACCCTTCCATGGCAAATCATACTGTGTTGGCTTTGCTACCATCTCTGCTTTCCCAACGGTTCTATACTCCATGGCCACCTTACCTTTAAGAACACCAAAAATTAAAATGAATCAATTGTTACCAAATTAACTTTGATGATGTTTCCTTTTTTTTTTTTTGAACAAAAAAAAAAAAAAAAAAGATCCATAAAGAAAAGAGAGTTTAATTTGTCTCTCCTTCGCGAGAAGAGTTATAGGGATCGCGACGAACAACAATAATCTCGTGAGAAGACCTCTAATTAACCAAAGTTACACGTGTGTGTATGTTCAAATTTTATAAGTTTGGTCTTTGAATTTTTAAATTTATGTCTAAAATATCTCTTAACTTTAAAAACTGTCTAATAGGTTCCTGATTTTTTTTTTCTATATCTAATAGTTGCCTGACATATCTGAAAATTTTTAAATTAACTGATCTATATTAGATATAAAATTTTAATTTTATATCTAATAAGACTCTAAGACTCTCAACTTTATCAATTTTGTGTCTAGTAGATTTTGAAATTTCAAAAATATATGTCAAATAGGTCGAGAATTCATTAGACACAAGATTGAAAATTCAATAACATATTAGACACAAATTTGAAAGTTTAAGAACCTATTAGACATTTTTTAAAGTTTAGAAACTTATTGCAAACAAAATTTGAAACCTTAGAGACTTATTAGATATTTGTAAAATTACAGGAGCCAAATAGACATAGACCTTAAAGCAATTTAACCAAATTATTAAAATCCTACAAATTTACCAACAATCTTGTAAGTTATACTCTTGTTTTATAAGATCATGTAAACTGATTCAAACACTTTATGGGTAATTAAACATATAAAGAGGTGAAGGAAACATTTTTTTTTTCTTGGAAAAGAAATATATGAGGCAATTTTAGGTACATACTTTGTTTAACTTTTCAAGTGCTTAATTGTAAATTTAAAACAATGTTTTAAAAAAGAATTTTTAAGTATATAATAACTGTATACTCTCTTTTTTTTTTTTCTTTTTTTATTCTTCTTAAGAATTTTGCTACCAAACAATCCAATATAGGATATTCTTAAAGCCCAAGTTGGCAACTAACAAACAACATTTCTTTCTATTCTCAATCTTGATATACATGCATGTACACCAGCTCTAAGGCTTAGGATAAGAATTTGTCTTTTGTCCTCATTAAATTTATATACGTTGCAACTAACCAAAATCATTTCATAAATAGTTTGAATTGAGTAATTGGTTAATTTAAACATAGTTTAACTCGTTTAGATATATCATGTCTTCAATCAAGAGACCAAAAGTTCAAATCTCGTCGTTAAACCAATTTGGTATTGAGGGTAGAAATAGATGGCTTAAATTTTATATCAAGTACAAAAAGCTAAAATCAAATATACGAGACGAGTCTTTTGTCCTTTTAGTCAAGCTTGATTTTACCTTTATAAACATCCTCAGTTTGGTCCTTCTCTCCATCAGAGTTTTGTTAAAATTTATGAATAAAAAGTTGATAATACTCATTAAATTATTTTATTGACATATTTAGACATGTGAAACTCACATGTTAATTACTTGACACATAAAACTCAACCTATCAATAAGTTTTATATATTTGACCCATCAATTAAGCAAAATCCATTTTTTTAGGTAAGAACCTAATTTAGTGTTTTAATATATTGAAAGTAAAATTGAAAAGTTTAAAAGGAAAAAAAAGCCTTCAAATCAAGAACCATTGTGTATATTTAGTTTCTATTTTGTCTTTGGAGAGATTTCAATAGTGACAAGTTTATTTATCAAGGCTTAAATTTTATCTTCTGTTCTGAGAGTTTTATTTTTCTTTTCAAGAAATTAACTTCTGAGAGTTGCTAGGTAATTTATATAACAAAACATCCTAACTAAAACATTACTAATTTGTATTTTTAAATGAGTTTGAATTTGTTTTTTTTATACATATAGACTCCTCTCACAAACCAAAAAGGTCACTAAAAAACTTAGAAACATCAAATAGAAACTAGGGTGTGTTTAGCATGGATCAGGGAGGATGTTGAAATGATTAAAAAAGAATCTTAACCGTTTTTAGTATCTGGTAAAACAAATTATAAATTTTCAACTAGGTTGACGATGATTGGCAAAATCTAATAATTGTAGCTTTAGCGCTTTCCTAAAAAAATTGATTTGTAACTTAAATATCTTCCAAGTCTACAAGTTGTTGAGACGTGATTTATGGTCTATATATATATATATATATATTTTGTTAATTCTAAGTTAAAATTTTTTATTCTTATCTTATACTCAATTGAAATTATTTGTTTTTATTTTTTATTTAAATTAAAATAATATTTTTTTCAATACAAGTAATAAATTATATTTCTTATCAAAATATAAGAATATCCTAGAATAAACACAAAATTATATGGTAAATCATATGAAATTTAAAATAATTATCTTATAATAATTTTGAAATTATCTTATAAACATTTGAAATTAAATATCAACATTATATTTATTTATTGAAAAATTATAGTTTTTTTTAGCAACAACATTTGGGGAGGAATCCGAAGCTTTGAACTTTCAAAAGTTTCATTTTAGTCCTTGAAGTTTAAAGCTTGTTTCAAAATGACATTTTTTTTCGTTAAATTCATGGACGGAAAATGGCATTGCCTTAAGTGAATAGATTTGAACAAATATTTGAAAAGAACAATAAAAAAAACATGCAAACCCATCATTTTTTGTCAATAAATATAACGTAAAATATTTTCCAGAGTCGTTTTGAAACAAACTTCAAATTACGAGAGCTAAAATGAAACTTTTGAAAGTGGGTATAATTGACAACAATGACAAAAACCCACCCAAGCATAGCATAGTTTATTCAAAACTAAAATCACTCCTGAGAGAGTAGAAAACAGAAAAAAAAACAAAAAAGCACTTACGAATGCGAGGTTTTTGAAACGCAGTGTTATCCATTGCAGAAACAGTAGAGGAAATCAAGAGAAGCACTGCGAAGAAAAGCAGCAGCTTCAAAGCAAAGGAAATCTTGAGAAAAGCCATTTATATTATTGTTGCTGTGAGGCTGAGAGCTTGGAGAGAAGCCCTTTAATTTATAGCCAAATTTGGAGTTGGAGTGAACTTTGAAGAAGAAGACCTCTGGTCGTCGCTACGGCCATTTCCACTCACTCATTCACTCTCTTTTTTCCAACTTCTGAAGATTTTTTCACAGTCAAACAAATCTGCGAACCCGCGTGGCTCTTGTCTTCATTTTTAATTTTCATGGCTGTCTTCCATTCTCTTGATTTCCTCCTATAATCCTTAAAATACTATCGTGGACTTTGTACGCTTGGATTTTATTTTATTTTAGATCATCTATTTTTTTTAATAAATCAAGTTAAAATAATATTTTAATTCATGTATTTTTTAGACTTGTTTTGGTTTAGTTTGTAACACCGGAGTTAGGAGGGGTACATGAATGAACCGAGGCCACATCCGAATGAGAGGGATCCTGAGAACATGAAAGTATGATCAAGATAAGCTTAAAAGAACGGATAGATACTACAAGGTGCACCTTCCTTTTCGGTGGCTCAACCATAGGAACTTTGAAGTTAAGCGTGCTTGGCTTGGAGAAGTTCTATGTTTAGTGACCTCCTGAGAATTTTCTTAGAGAGCATGTGAGTGAGGACAAAACATGCTAAAATGACCCCGTGTTGGTTTGTGGGGACAATCTTCACTCTTGGAAAACGATGTCCGTTTACACAAGTTAGTTCAATTAGATTAATTTTCTTATTTACAAACTTTGTAAATTTTCAACGATCATTAATTTATTGCACAACATTCTATTCATATATATATTTTTTTGTGTGTTTGTGGTGTTGAGACATATTTTTTTTCCTTTAAAAATACATGTATTTTCATTAGCAAAGGATCCCAAAGAAAGATCAAAAGAAAAAATATATATTTTTTCACAATTAATGACAAATGTGAAATATCTTATTAATTAATTAATTTAATAAATAAATTAAAATCTTATCAAAATTAACGAAAAATAATAGAGATTCAAATAGGAAATATAATAACTAAAAGCTCACTAATGATAAGAAGGAAAAGAAAAAAAGAAAGAGAAAGTAATAACGAAAGAGAGAAACAAAGATTTAAAAAAAAAAAAGATAAAGAAGTAACAGAAAGAGAAAAAATGAAAAAATAATAATAATAAATAAGGAAGTGGTAGAAAAGAATAGAGAGAAGAATGAGGAGAGGAAGAGAAGAGGTGAGAGAGATGAGTACATGAAAGATGGAAAAAAGAAACATATAAATATAATTTGAGTTGTAGTTTCTCAAATTTTGCCTCTTTTTGGAAACGTTTCTAGAAATTTAGAAACAAGAAACAAGATCAGTTATCAAACATGTATGTTTCTTGAAAAATAAGAAACAAGAACAAGAATGTTATCAAACGAGCTCTATACTTCCAAATATTTAATTTTGGTTTTTGTAATTTCGATCAATCTTAATTTTTGTTCATACTACATTTTTTTTTTTAATTTTAAAATCATTATTTATGCTACAAGTTTATGGTTAACCAATCTAAAAACATATTAGTTTATATTGTCTTTCTTCTATAAAATTTTGAAAACATATTTACATGGGTTTTTTCTTGAATAAAAATTATTGTGTTTATTTTATCCATTTCAAAAAAAAAAAAAAAAACTTCAAACTAATGATGAAGACTAATTTTAAGATATATTGGAAGTACATGGAGAAAAAATGAACATTAGAAAGTACAGAAAAGACTAAAATAGAACAAGTATCAAAGTACATGGACCAAAATGGTATTTTAACCTAAGTCTTAATTAAAATTAGTTGTTATTATTCTTAGATTGAAGTGATTTTTTTTTTAAAAAACTTTTTTGAAAGTATAAAGACTAAAATAGAACAAGTTTTAAAGTACATGGACCAAAATGATATTTTAACCTAATATAAACAATCTTTCGATTAAATTATAAGTTTGGCTAATCAAAATTCTTGAAAAAGTTAGGTTTTAGATGAGCTACTATCTACTTGAACGCAGTTTAGTAGTTAAAACATCTCTCTTCTACTCTTGAGAGATTGAAAATTTGAAATCTCAACATTTACATATATGTGATATTCTAAAAAATGATCTATTAACCTCAGATTTTGATTTTATGTTTAATAGGTTTTTTTTTAGTTACAAGTTGAATGGTTTGACTTTTAAAATTGTGTCTAATGAATTTTATCTTAAAAGTATTAATAATACAATGGGCAACTAGATAAATGACTATTTTTAATTTTTGGAAGCCTTAAAAGTGATTACACAATAATTGGATTCGAACCTCTCACCTCATGATCAAGAATACATGCCAATTACCGCTGAGCTATGCTCGCTTTGGCACACAATAATTTTAACTTCTTATTGTGTTTGGTTAAATTGAATATGAATCTATTAAAATCACTTTTGTAATTCACTTTCATTCATAAAATTTATTTCCATTAGCTTTTAGAAATAGATTTTCATAGAAGCTAATGTTTTTTCTTAACAAATTTTCAATTTTCAATTTTATCCTTCAAGAAATCAATATTGATTTTATATGTCTATTATTTTATCACACAACTAAATTCTTTCTCCTAATCTTTCAAATTAATTAGATGAGTGCAACAATTTTTTTAATAATTAATACTAGGGTGTATATATATGTGTAGGTGTCCCTAAACAAATAATTCAGAGCAAACGAAAAATAAATTTAAATTGAAATCATAATGTTTTAAACAATTATTCAAAAACTATAAATTAAAAAATATATATGCAAATTTTGATGGTAGGTCTATTTTAGTCATTATAGCTAAATCACAACAATTTAACATTCATTTACCAAACACGGTAGCCTACTTTTCTCAGGTTTAAAGTTGAAATTTACTAAACACTAACTTACTTCATATTAAAATTGTTTATTTTTTCTTTTAAACACAGTTACTAGCAATTATTTTAAAAGTTACCGCAATCTCAAACTGAGCTTGAGTAGAAATCAAGTCGAATGTCAAATTCTTCTTTTATTTATGAACTGCTTTCTTAGTCCATCCCAACACCCTAATGTAATTTGCTTTTTTTGGATTGCCAAAATAAATAAATAAATAAATAAGCTTTATTGGGTTGTTTTTCAGTTTTCTTGCATTACTAAGTAACCGTTTTAAAATGTGATCTTAATTTCCGGCCGGATATAATTAGGATTTCTTTCTTCCATCATTTTTTTCCCTTTTACTCCTCAAATATTTTTAAAAAATAAAAAAAAAAATAGGTAACAAAGAAAAAAGACATCTCAACTAAATTAACACAATTTTAACAAGCTCATTACTATTTTTTTTTTTGATACATAGCTCATTACTAATTAAAACCCATCATTTATGTTAGAGTTTCTTTCACTATCTTCCCATCTATTTTGATTTTTTTTTTTTTTTTTTTATAATATGTGGAGAGGGGGATTCGAACCACAGATCTCGTGATTATCAGTACAACTTTATGCCAGTTGAGCTAAGCTCTTGTTGGCATCTATTTTGATATTACGCACTTTAATTAATTTATTATTATTATTATTTTAATTTCTAGATCATAATTAGCTCATTACTATATACTTACATCTATTCAATTTTTTGAATTTTGAAAAAGGTCAAATAAGTCTCATCTATCAGACACCCAATTGAAAATTCAAGAATTTATTAGACACAAAATTAAGGTCCCATTTGATAACCATTTGATTTTTTGTTGTTGAAAATTAAGCTTATAATCGCTACTATTCATCTACAAGTTTCTTTGTCGTTTTCTTTATACCTTTCTCCCATATTTTCAAAAAACAAGCCAATTTTTTAAAACTAAAAAAAGTAGTTTTCAAAAACTTGTTTTTGTTTTTGGAATTTGGCTAGGAAATCAAATGTGTCATTGACAAAGATGAAAATCATGGTAAGGAAATGGAGAGAACATGCATACTTTTCAAAAACCAAAAACCAAATGGAACAGGACCTAAATGTTTAAGATTATATTGGATTTATGAATAAAATTATTTTAATTATAAAAATAAAGAATCACAATGTGAAAGGATATGTCTTTTGTAAAGGACACAAGCCTATGAGAAAGAGTGTGTCTTTTGGAAAAGGATACAATCCTATATATGTGAATGGTTGTGTCCATTTATCAAAATACACAACCCTTACACGAAAAGATGTGACTATTTGAATGGCCACAAATAGTCTATAAATATGTGATTCATTTTGAGTTTTGGATAAATAAAAAAAGACACAAACTCTTCTTTCAAAAACTCTTCTCCTACTTTTCTCTGTACGATTACTTAAATACCAGTGTTCAAGAGTCCTGTGATTGGAGTGCTACATTCATAGGTGGGTCATCCGTCCTATCCTGGGAGGCAATTGTTCATGATACCTTGAGCACCATATAGGAAACAAAATTGTCTTAAGGAAACAACGCTATCGTTGGGTTCGGATTGATTTGGTCTTTTGTATTTCCTTAAGTGTTTATGCAAATGAACAGATTCTATTTGACACATTTTTAAGTTTAGGGACTATACACACAAACTTGACAGTTCAAGTACTAAACTTGTAATTTAACCTAATCGATATTATGTAATTTAAATATTGTATCAATGATTCTAAAGTTACATTTATATAAATCTGTGTCCGCTCTAACCTAAAATCCGGAATTTGTCACTGATTCCACAAGCTAAGAAAGGATATTTTGTCCATTAAAGCAAGTGAACATTGAGAAAACAAAGTTATTTCGTAGAGTTTAAGGATAACATTTTTTTTTTCATTAAACCCACAAAAGTAAAGAAAAGACTGCAGAAAATAACATCAACGGTTGTTGTCTGGAGGATCATAACCACCCTTCCATGGGAAATCATAAACTGCTGGCTTTGCTCCCAACGCAGTCTTCACAACAGCCTTACCTTTAAACATATACCAAAAATCAAAATAAATAAATAAATTAATTCTTAGTAAATTAAACTTTGATTATATTCCCCTTTTTATTTTAAATAGAATATTTCTTAACGAAAGTTGTATGTACATGCATGTTCAAATTCAATTGTCCATGAAATTAGTCTAAATTACTAAGTTAATATAATTCATTTTTCACAAAAAAAAAAAAAAATCAATATAATTCAAGAATAATATTAAAGAAAAAGAAGTTGAATGAAACTTCTCTCAAAAAAGAAATCAAATATTGTAGGATTAAATAATTGTCCTGTGAGATTAATCTAAGTGTAAGTAAATTTACCTAAACATTCATGAATATTAAAGAAAAATAAGTTTGATGAGACTTCTCCTAAGAAAGAGAAATTAAATTTTGTAGGATTTAATAATTGTTCCGTGAAATTAATCTAAGTGTACGCAAATTTATCTAAACGATGTTCACAAATAATTAAAAAAAAAAAATACATAGTCATGATCCCAAGTTTAATGGGGTCTTCCTTTTGTCTTCTTTATTAAGTTTTTTTTTTTTCAAAAGAATTCAAAAGCCCAAAATAGGACATATTCTTTAACCTCAACTTGGAACAAACAACATTTCTCACTATGCTTACTCTTGATACATGAGCTCTAAGGCTTATAAGATTTTTCTTTTTTGATTTATATATTGCATTTTTAATTAATTCAAGCTACATACTATATTGGTCTAATATATTGAGTTTAGAAATGTACCTTAAATTGCTTATGCTAAACATAAATTAAAAGTTTTACCGTTAAAAGGACGATCCAAAACATAGTTATGTACTTATTAGCTTCCAAAAATCATAGTTTAGTGGATAAGAAGAACGATATAGGACACTTATCATCTTTCTTAAAAGTTTAACCTTGCGAGTGACGAAAAAAACAACTACGACGAAAACATCCTAAGATATTTTAAAGTATATATAAATACCCTATTTTTTAATGTGTGAAAAACTTATGTTGAAATCATGTAAAGGACAATGAACAGTTCTACACATCTCTCTACAATGATATAATATTGTCTACTTTGAACGTAAGAGTATAGAGAGAACTTACGAATGTGAGGTTTGTGAAGCGAAGGATTGTTATCAGTCGCAGAAACAGAAGAGACGACGAGAAGCACTGCGAAGAAAAGCAGCTTTAACGCAAAGGAAATTTTGAGAGAAGCCATTGTTGTTGTGAGGCTGAGAGCTTGACCAGAAGCTTGAATTTATAGCCAAATTTGGAGTTGCAGTGACCTTTGAAGAAGACCTCTGGTCGTCGCTACGGCCATTTTCACTCACTCTTTTATTTCCAACTGCAGATTTTATGGTCAAATAAATCCGCGAATCCAAAAAAAAAAAAAAGAAATTATGCTGTCCCCCACTTTCTTGATTTCCCCATATAATTAATCTTTTGGTTAAATTATAAAACTTTGGTCAATCACCTGCTTTAAAAAGTTAGCTTTCAGTGAAAAAAAAAGGGGGTTAGGTTTCAGTCTCTTACTGGTTGACACGAGTATAGCTAGCAAACAATATTTGGTACATATTGGTACGTAGGGATCTCCTATACACCATTAAAATCTTGACAATTAAGAGGGAGAAAGGTAGAAAATGATCAAACTTTTTTATCTCTCATAATTGTAACATTTTAATGGTGATACCAGTAATAGTTGTTTGTCATTATGAGGTGGGTTTTGCACATTATGAGGATTATTCGGAATCCGCCAAGAAGGGAAAAAAAATGAATGAGAAAAAAAAGGCAAAAGATTCAAAAAAAGATTGAGATTGACTATTTTTTTTATGTATTTAAACAAGCACGAAAATCAAAGCTTCGAAAATTTTGATCTCATCCCCTCTGAGTTTTGAGTAGGGGGACCATTCTAAAAAGTTATAGGTTCAAATGGGAGCTATTATTTTCGAATTTTACATTAGATAGTTTTTTTTCCTTCCTTTTAATTATAAGTTTGATCATTTTAGGAAAAAAAGGGAAAAAAAAAACAGGAGATTGGAGGAAACTCAGTACCAAATGTTTTGCAATCTTTGATAGAGCTTATTTATGATTTCGTGTTGTACCTGGAAAACATGACAGCGATTAAGTATCCTAAAGTCACATATTTGATACCCATGATCAAAGGTGTGACAACTTTTTTGAAGAACTTCGATGAGCTTATTTACATGTAAAGAACTATGATAAAAGCAATTACCTATTAGCTTATGGAAGTTTTAACTCTAAAAATGTCTAATAGAGTTCTCGATATTATGTGTTTAATAAGTTTATAAACTTTTTTTTTAAGAAGGAAATTCATTAAATAGAGAAATGAAGAGTTAGGTACAAAATTTATCCTCATTAATAGTTGAGGAAGGCCAAAACGACAAAAAGCAGAGTCCATACAAAAAAACGCATATTCAAGAGGGGAAGATTGCACCTGCTCAAAAGAACCCAAATCAGAATTAACAGAAATAGACCTGAAACGATTTGCAGTGGGAAGGGAAATTGTGGTGAAGCAAGTTTATAAACTTTAGAGTGTCTAGTAGATTTCTAAATTTTACCTTTTGCATCTATTAGAGTTTTTATTATCGTAGAGGACCTATTAAACACAAAATTAAAGTTCATTGACTTATCACGGAGTTTTAAAATTTAGAAATCTTTAAAACATAAAATTGAAGGCTTTAAAATTTAGGAAGCTTTGAAACACAAAATTGAAAACTTAAGAAACTATTAGACACTTTTAGAGCTTAGGAACTTGTTAGACACAACCTTAGTAATTCAAGAACGAAATAGTTTACTTTTTTTTTCAAGATGTTTTAACAGTTTTTGCCTTCACTCTCAAGTGTAGAGAGATGATTTTTCTTAGCTCAATCCTCAAAAGAGAGAGATTTTTCAAATAAAAAAATGAAAACTCAGCATCCGTTTGGAATACCTCTTAGTTTATGTGTTGTTCAAGAATGCGTTTTTCATTAAACATTTGTTTAACAATTGTTTAGAATTTAAATACTCATATGTTTGGTTACATTTCCTCGTGAGTGTTTTTATACACAAGTTGTTATATACTTAAAAAATTTGCTTTTAAGTGCTTCTCTCAAAATGATTTATTTATCAATCTCATTTTTTAATAAGTTATTTTTAGTTGTTGTCAAACACATTAGAATTTTTTTCAAAATGATTTTTTTTTTTTTAATTAAACACTTGAAAAGTTAAACCAAGGTACCCACACTTTTTATAGTCCCTTCAAATTCAATCATTAAACTTATTATAGTTTAACTTTAAAATATCTTTTTTCATTGAGATTTGTCGTACCATTTCTAATTGTTGGAATTGAAGTTTTTATCCCTAAATCACTGAGAATATGTTATATAATATTGTTAATTGGTTTATATAATTATATTATATACCAAATTTCGTCAACACATCGTGGTTTTCTCAAGTAATTTACATATGCATAATACAAATTGTAGTGATACTTTATCTAAAGTTATTTAATTGACAATCAGGGTTTCATAGGAAACTACTTTTTAAAATCGTTTTTTGGCTAAATTATATATGAAAAAATTATTTTGAAAGTTTCAATTTACTAAAAATGATTTAAAAGTTTAAAAATGCTAGTAATAAAATTGAAAATAACTACATGAATTTGAAACCAACTTTTGTTTAAGTTTTCCAATAATAGAACTAAAGTGTCTCTCAATTATTTGTCTTCCAAAAAAATAATAAATAAATAAATAAGAGAAAAAAAAAAACTCCAAAACTTTTTGTTCATTGGCATGACAAAAGATGTCCAATAGAACTAAAGTAATTTTGATTTCTATAAAGAAGTCTTTCACACCTACCCAAATTTGCCAACTTCTGGTTGACTTGTAAGAGTTTGTTTGGAATACATTTTAATTTAAATATTTTTCAAGAATGCATTTTTTAAAAAAACATTTTGTATAAAAATTGTTTAGAATTTAAACACTCATATGTTTGGTTGTATTTCTTCATAAGTGTTTTTATACCAAAGTTATTGTATACTCAAGACTCTTTTTTAAAAAGTTGGTTTCAAGTGTTTATCTCAAAATGATTTATTTACTAATCTCATTTTCTAATAAGTCATTTTTAGTGGTTGCCAAACACTAGAAATTTTTTCAAAATGATTTTTTTTTTCAAAATTAAACACTTGAAAAGTTAATCCAAACACACCTTAAGTCTTCCACCTACAAATTAAACCTATTAAAAAGAATTAGTCTTTAAAAAAATATATTTAAAGAATTAAAATAATTTGGAAACTTGTGTGTATTAAGAAATAATCTTTATTTTTAATCTAGTTGTTGTCATATATACTCGAGGTCACTTGTTATACTAATATTATGTCAAATCATCATTTGTCAATCTAAAGAATGTACCATGTCAAAATTATTTAAATAATAGTTTTAATCAAAGGAACTCGATGTATATCAATGTTAAACTATTTTTTGTTTTTTAGTTTCTTGTTTTTTTTTTCTTATTTTTGTAAGAACTTTAAAACATGTTTGATAACTATTTTTGTTTATTTTTTTTAAAAAAAAAATCAGAAACAGAAATATATTTGATAATTGTTTCTTGTGTTTTTTTAAAGTTTGAATAAAATTTAGTACATATAATATAATAAAATACATGATACATTAAAATAATATAAAATCATTATAACGAGTTTATAGTAATTAGTAAAATTTCAGCTCCAAAGTAAAGTTTGAAATAATAATAATAAATAGTTTAAAATAATAATAATAAATTGTATTATTTAAATGTTATTCAAATTTTATTTGCAATGTCACGTCATCTCTTATCCCAGCCAATTTATCTGAAATGACGTAGGCATACACGAATTAATTTAATTAAACTAATTTGTAAATTCAATTGTCTGACAAATTTGGTAAATTTTCAACGATTATTACTTTATTGCATAACATGTTATTGACATATATTTTTTCGTCTCAACTGGTAATAAGTCATTTATTTATTTATTGAGCATCAAAACGCATCAACCTATCATAATACCAATAGAACCGCTCAGAGAGCAATATTACAAAGGAAAATCAGATAAACCCACGCCCTCCACACGGAGCGGCAAACTAAAAAAGTTAGGCCAAAATCACCAACTATTGTGCAACACTCTTCCCCACATGAAAGCGCGTGCCCCCAATCTAAAAGGACAGTCATATAACTTTATCTGCAATTCAAGTAGCTTCCAACTCTTCAATTAGCTAGGTAATAATAAGTCATTTATTTAAGGATAGAAAATTGAGCATACCACATTTCTTTAATTTAATATTTGATTTTCTTTTTAATTTATGTGTTTTTCATTGACCAATCATGCACACAAATAAAATCCAAAAAAAATAAAAAGAAAAAGAAATTAAAAATCTACTATTATTAAGAAAAAACAATAGAGATTTAAATAAAAAAAAATAATAACTAAACACTCGTTAATGAAAAAAAAATTATTAAAAAAAGCAAAGAGGAAAATGAAAAGGGGAGAGAATAGAAATGAGAGAGAGAAGGAAAAAAAAACGAAAAATGACAAGGAAGTACTAAAAGAAAAAGAAAAATGACAAGGAAGTACTGAAAAAATGTATGATGGAAGAGAGAAATGAGAAGTAAAGAGACATAAGGGGAGACATTGACATGTGAAGGAGAGAGAAAGAAGGAATACATGCCTGAAAATTGAAAGGAAAAAAAGAGAGAAAATAAGAAAAACAGAATTTTCAATTTTTTTTTTTTTTTTTTTTTTTTTTTTGGGAAAGAAGCAGCAATTTCATTAGCTAATAGGAACATCACAATCGAGGACATCAGATGTCCTCGAGGCCAATCCTCAAGCCAAACACAATTAGAATAAGTGAAAGTTTGACTAGCTAAAGCATGAGTTGCCCAATTACCTTGGCGTGGAATGAAAGAGAATTTGTCAGCATCAAGAGGATGAAGAAGCCTACAAACCTCCTCCATCAACCGGCCCACTTCCGACGACATATCATGAACCTCGCCATGAAGAATCTTCATCAACCGCAAGGAATCAGTTTCTACCATGAAAGATCTCGAAGAGAAACCCATTTGAAACGCAAGGGTAATCCCTTTGTACAAAGCCCACCCCTCTACCAAGTCGACGCTCCAGCATCGTGGCAACACTGAGCATGCCGACAGAAGGACCGCACCTCGTCATAAACTATTTTGTCTAGTTTTTCAAAATCTGACTCATTTTTTAAAGCGTTTCTTAAAATTGAAAAATTACAAGAAACACGATGAGTTATCAAATATATTTGTTTCTTAAAAACCAAGAAACGAGATTTGTGTTTCAAAATTATGTATGTTTCGTCTTCCTTTAAAAATAATTGAAACAATATGTCTACTTGAGTCATTATAACTAAATCACAACAATTTAGTATTAATTTATCAAACACCATAATATGCTTTTTCGAGTTTAAAGTTGAAATTTATCAAACACTCTTTTTACATTATGTCGCAACTAATTTTTTTAAAAACTAGAGTTGTCAACCATTATTTTAAAAATTACAACAACCAAAAATCAAGTTTTAGTTTTGCTTGGAACCATTATTAGATTTTCTTCGAATATAAATAATGTTCATGTTTTTTTTTCCTGAATGAAATGATGATGTCATGTTTATTTTATGAGATTAATTATCCTAAATCTTATATAATTATGATGCACTAATTAAATGGATTAACTTTTTAGTTAAAAAAATAATTAATAAATTAATAACTAACTGTGATTATTGAAAAATCATGAGTACTTAATTAAATCTATTTAATCTATTTTTAATGACTAAATTAATATCTTAATAGACAATTAACTTTTTTTGTCAACTTATATAAAAAAAACTTAATTGCATTGATTTAATATCTTTTAATCTAAGAAAATGAATTTAATTATTATACATTGTTTACTCCAATAACTACCATTTTGACAGCCAACGCTTGAATAACTATGTTTTGATGGTCCACATGAGCACAGCTAACTACTACTAATGATGAAGAGGTCTTTGATTTGAATCCTCTAGACTTTACTATTACTAATGACCAAGATGTCTTTGGTTTAAATCTTTCACTCGCACGTGTTGTAAAAATAATAATAAATAAATAAATAAAACTTTTTTTTCTTGAAAGAACAAATAAAGCTTACTGTTTTGTTGGTCCATGTGTGTCCAATGATGTTTCCAATCTAAAAAACTATTAACAAAAATTGTGACAGTACCCTCTAGCAAAAAGTGGTTTTGAGAATTACACTTCAACTATAAGTCTATAAACAATAAATGGTCTTATTGCCAATTTTTTTATAGTATGGTTATGAAAATCAAAATATAAAACCATATTTGAGATTAAAAACTATTATAGTAGGAAGTAACTATACAGCATATTTGTAAATGGTATGATTAAAAGGTAAAATTACAATATGTCGTATCAAATGTGTATCAAATTGTGGTAGTAGTTGGTTGTCAATTCTAATGTAAATATTTATAGAAAAAAAAATTAGATTATTGTTGCTCGCGTTTTGATGTTCGTGTGTGTATCTGTTTTTTTTTTAGCATAATAATTTAATAATAGGAGATCGAACATTTGACCTCTAGAAATATAATAGAACGTCTTTGTTTATTGAGTTATATCTAGATTTACTATCAAATTGTGCTATTGTCCCAAAATAAAATGATATTGCAAATAGACAAATCTACCCAGAATTACATTTTTTAAAAAGAGAGAAGCAAAATAAAATCATTACCTTTTAAATACAATTTGGTCCTGTCTTGTTTTATTTGACACTTGCATTTTTTTTAAACACATATGGGATAGTAGGGTTCAAACATTTGTCACTTAATCGAATGTATATGTCTCATTCAGTTGAGTCATGCACGTTCTGGTTGGCTTTTTCTAACACAAGTTATGGAAATTGAGTTGGCAATTTGGTGGAAGACTTAGAAGTCAACAAATGGTCCATTTGTGTGATAATTAAGAGAAGACTTTAATTCTTTGTGGAAATATAAATTTTAGGTTATATCAAACCACACCTTTTTTTTTTTTACATTATTGGACAACTCTTGATATATCAATATAAACATATAAGATTTTGGAGTTTTTCCTCTTATTTAAACTTTTTTTTAAAGATTAATAATTGACAACCTTTGAAACCTTGTTGTATAATTTGGCCAAAAAATTGTTTTTCTAAAAAAAATATATTGTTAAAAAAAAAATTAAAATAAAATAAAATAAAATAAACAACCTCCAATCAAACCTTTTAAATCGTCAACAAAATAATTTTACCAACGAGGTATCAAAAGGGGGTGTATAACATATATATGTTTTTTTTTTCTTTTAAAGAATAAACGTACATGAAAACTACTTGAGAAAAGCACAATAATGTAATGAAGGTTTGGACAATAAAAAAACAAAGCGCATGTTTGAGTGTAATTTTGAAATGGTTAAAATCACTTTTTTCGTATTCAAAATCATTAATCAACATGTCCTTAATAATTCAAAATCAAATTTGATGATATGAAAATCATATTTAAAAGTGTAAAGATCAAATATCACATTGATTTTGAATGATTAAGAGCATGTTTCGAGGTGCAAACATGACAAATGTGATTTTAATCACTTCAAAATCACTCTCAAACATACACTTACATGTCATAGAAAATCTTCCAATTGAGTTTTTGTTTTAAAAAATAATTATTTGAAAATAATTAAAATGAAAATGCACTCTCAAAATTGATCACTCGAAAATAATTTTTTATATTCTATTTCATTTCGACATAAAATATTGGATGTTTCTATGGGATATAAAACTACATGATGTAGATTACTTTTCTTTGTTTGAATTTAGTTTTAACAAATTTTAAAATATAATGTATTTAAAAGAGTTTATTTCCAATCTTGAATTCTTACTTCAAATTTTTTATTTAAAAAAAAAACCATTTTTTTTAATATTTTGTTAGCTATAATATATTTTGCATAATTTTACTTTTCAAGATTTTTTTTTTCTTTGAGTTGGACAACCATATGGGGTTTAGGTTTGACATTTGATCTCTGGATCAAAATATATGCATTAATAAGTTAAATTATTTTAGTCAAAGTAAGTTTAACTTAGCAGTAATTGGCATGTACCATCGACCATGAGGTCAGAGGTTCGAATCCCGCCACCCTCAAATGTTGATGTACTAAAAAAAAAAAGAAAAGTTAAATTATTTTCAAATTCACTTATTTTTACACAACAATGTAATATTCATAGTAAGCTGTATTCTTGACATAAAACAAAAAAAAAAATAGAAGGGATCAATCTTTGCCAACAAGAGCTTAACGAGCATAGCTTAACGGTAATTGACATGTACCCTTGACCAATATGTCAAAAGTTCGAATCCCCCACCCCCAAAGTTGTACCGGGTTCGAATCTCCTTCCCCACACAAAATAGTATTTGTGGTGGGTAAAATTGGTTTTTTTTTTTTTTTTTTTTTTTTTTTTTTTTTTTTTTTTTGGAAAAGATTATTTAGATGACCATATTTCTTTACACACAAGTTTCTAATATCTTAACTATTTACATAATTTTTTTAAAAAAATAGTTTGTAGGTGGAACACTTTTTTTTCTTTTTATTTTCCTTGTTCTTTTGTTGGAAAATTAGTGGGTGGAAGACTTAACGACAAACCAACAAGTTGGCAATTCATGGAAGACTTCTTTGTGGAAATAGAAATTTTAGGTTCATATGAAACCACGCATGCATTTGTTCTATTCATGGACAACTCTTGACATATCCAAAATATGCACATAACGTTTTGGAGTTTTCCTATTATTTTCAAAAGTTATTTTTTTGAGAGACTAATATCTAATTAAAATTATTTTTTTTATTAAAATACCATTTTGATCCCTGTACTTTGTGGGTTTCGTTCCATTTTAGTCCATGTACTCTCAAATGTCTCATTTTAGTCCTTGTATTTTGAATTAATAAAAGCTTAAAATTGGTCTCCACTGTTATTTGAAATTAATTTTTCTCCAAATTGTTAAATAATCATAATAATTTTCAAGCATAAAAAGACACCATGTAAACGTATTTCCAAAATTTATAGAGAAAGACTAATAGAAATTAAATTGTTTTTAGAAAAGTTAACAATAAACCAAAAGTATGGACCAATTTTAAGCTTTAATCAAAGTACATGAACTAAAATTGAACATTTAAAAGTACAAAAACTAAAATAGAATGAACTCAAAGTACATGTACCAAAATGATATTTTTACCTTATTTTTAAAACTTGTTATGTAATTCAGCCAAAAAATTATTTTAAAATGAAGTTTCCAATTATCAAATCCTAATTATTTTTCAAAAAAAAAAAATCCTAATTATTGTGCCATGAAAATAACCTTACCTAGTTACAAGGTATAATTTTTTTTTAATAGCAAATTACTTGAGAAAAACACAATATAAATGAATTTGTGGATTATAAACTAATCAACGACGATTTTATGTTACAAAGTTTAAGTATGTGAATTTTTCAGATTTGTGTCTAATACATACTTGAACTAAAAAAATATTAAGAAAATAAAATAAATAAAATCTAATAGATTTTTTTTTTTTTTTTTTTTTTTTGTCTAACAGGGTATCCTAATATAAAATTTTCAATTTATGCTCCGTTTGGCGTATGGAATTAGCGAAAAATGATTTTAAATTCCAGAATTTTAAAAAATGGAAATGATTTCAAATTCTTATTTGCATTTGGAACCGAATTTATTTGAAATCATTAAAATTAAAATTTCTTGTTTGGATGCTCATAAGAAATGAAAAGAAAGTATAATATTTTACTGCTATGTCCATATAAATTTGCAGGAAATAATTTTAATCAATTGCAAAATATTTTAATATCAAATAACAATGTTAAGTACATATAACTATGAAAACATGTATTTTTTTTTAATAATTTCTTCTTCAATTAATGTATAAAAGCATGTATACATACAAATTATGTTATTTATTAAAAGGACCAAGAAAAAAAAATATTATTCTCATCCAAAACAATAAAAAGTGGCTTAAGAAGTTGATTAAAGTAACAAAAAAAAAAAATATCTCTAGTATGTTAGGCTATAAATGTTTGTAGGAATCGAAAAGCTACATTCAAAAGATTATAATTATTATACGTTTTTATATTTTTTTAAAAAAATATTATCAGTTTTTAAAAAAGTAGGAGAAGAAATAAAATAGAAATCTCTAGTTTCAAAAAGAAAAAAAAAAATCTCTAACCTTGTGAATAACGTCAAATGGCTTTGAGTCTGAAAGAGATAGGGAGAGTCAATATATGTTGATGGAAAACTTGTCGAATAAAAGAAAGGGGTCAAGGGTTAAAATTGGAATTATTTTTTTAAATATTGAAATCCTGTCAAATCCGAGATTTTTGGAATGGAAAATTTATTTAAAAAAAACTCTGATTTCAAATCTGTTACTTTTTTTGTTTCTTCCAAACAAGTGAAATTATTTGAAATCCTAAGGCCCCGTTTGGTTCATGATCCGTTTTCGTTTGTATGTTTTCGAAAATAAAAAATACAAGGGAAACATGAAAACGTGTTTGGTATACCTATTTTCAAAAACAATTTTCGAAAACAACCCAAAAAAATGGCATGTTTTCAAAAACGATAAAATGTTGTTTTCAAAATAATGGAAACACGAGATACAACTTTAAAACACACGGAATACATCTTTCTTTCCATCAAACAATGTTGCATTATCTACAAACAAAGTTTTATTTTTGATATCCAAATTCTCTTCGACTCTAAAGGGAAAAAAATACAAAATTATTGTTGTGTAAACAGTGTGTTTGATTGATACTGAAATTTTGGTTGTTATTTTTACTTTTTACATAATTCTACCTATTTTGATATACTCCTCCACTTTACAAACCAAAAGTTTCATATAATACAACTATATGGTATATCTTTTTTTTTTCTTATAATTTCAATTCCAACGATTTTTTTTTAAGAATCAATTCCAGCATCATTGATTTACAATATCTCTATAAATGAATAAAATTCAAGTAGAAAAATAATCATATTAAATTAACTTTTTCTAAAAAAAAAATTAATTTTACCAAGCACATATTAATATTAAGCACATATTAATATTTTCATGCAATTTCAAATTCATAACCAAACACAGTTTTCAAATTTTGAATTCAAATTTAAAGTTTTTAAATTGGAACCAAACATGTTTTTAGATATAATGGAAATAAAAAATTTGTTTTCATTTTCTACTTAATTCTTTATTTTCGAAAACAATTTTCAAATCACGAACCAAACGGGGCCTAAGTGATTTCAAATCCTTACAAATCCAAGGGTTCCAAACAGGGGATTAGTGTTTAATAGGTTCTTATTTTGTGTCTAACATATCCTCAACTTATTTGCCATTTAATTTTTTTTCATAGACCATATGCAAAATTGAAAGTTTAGGGTCCTATTAAAGAAAAAAATCAATTTAAAATCTAATAGATCTGTTAATTTTTTTTAAAAAAAAAATGTCAAATATGTTAGAGACTTATTAGACACGAAATTAAATATTTCAAAATCTATTAAATACAATTTTAAAGTTCAATATAGGTAAGAACCTGAAAGTTTGAGTGAATACTTTTTTTTTTTTTTCCTTTTGAGATAAACGCAATGTATAATGAAGTTTGGATTAATTGTGAGAATGGTAAAGTTATTTCCGCAGATAAATTTATTAGGGTTTGATTGGAAGCTTTTTCCCCCTTTGTTTAAGGATATATATTGGAAACTTTTTTAAATAATTTTGATCAAATTATGTAACAAGTTTTCAAGGGGAAATTTAACTGAATTATATAACAAGTTAACTTTATCTAATATACTTGGAGTCATCAAATATTCATCTAAAAAAAAGAAAAAAAAAAGGAGGAAATCTCTCCAAATCTTATATTCATATTTTCTTTTTTTAGTTTAAATGAGGATTCAAGTCTTTTAATCATTTTTTCGAAGATATAATATTTTAACTAATTGAGTTATATTTCAATTAAATTACTTTAATTATATGCATATTCATATATGAGTAAAAGTGTACTTTCATATAAACTTCCATAAAGAAAGTCTTCTAAGTTTCCCACCCTACGAAATTTTGCAAAAAAGAAAAATAAAAATAAAAATAAATAAATAATAATAAAAAAATATAATTTTTTTTTTTTTTTAAAAAGTTCAATAATTGCAAGGGGAAGATTCAACCAAAAATGAAAGGTTGCTTCCTAGATATTAAATGTATAGTTTTTTCACTTGAAAAACAGTATAGTTACTTTGATAATATTTTTTAAATCTCAAATATATGGTTCTCTCTTTTTATTTTTCCTAAGCATACTTTTTTATTTTTAATTTCAAATGAATGATAGAAATCGCCCAAAAACTAGCTGCCTCTCAATCCCTCAATCCATTTGCAACAATGACCTCATTTATACTTTTATTTCTCTTTTCAATGTATTTTTAGGATTCTAAAATCTATTATTTTTATTAGTTTTTTTAGTTCAACGACATTTGGGATGAAGATTTGAATCTCCGACCTCTTAGTTGATGATATACTTATCAATTATTGTTGAACTATGTGATATATTCTTTAGTCTATTTTTACGACACAACCTTTAGCCGGAGACAAGTAAACTCTAACAAAACTTTTATGAATAGTTTTTTTTACAAGTAAACATCATTGAATACATATTGGCTATGTATATTATTGCCTAGAGGAGATGAATTGGAACCTTCTATTATCCTTCTATTCTTTGTCATTGCCATTGACTAAGTGATTATATATATATATATATAATTACAAGTTTAGTCCCTAAATTTTTAAGGTTGTGTCAATTTAGTCTCTAAACTTAAAAAAATGTAAAATAGGTATCCTCCAACTTTCAATTTTTTGTCCAATAAGTCCCTGAAGTTTGAAAAGTATCTCGTGGGTCCTTAAACTTTCACTTTTGTGTCCAATAGATCTCTCAACTTTCAATTTTGTGTCTAATAAATCCTTAACCTATTCGATATTTTTTAAAATTCACAAGTCTACTAGATACAAAATTGAAATTTTAGTGTCCCAATAGACATAAAATTCAATTTTTTATATCTAATAGATTGGTTAAAATTTAAAAATCTCGAATATGTCAAAGATTTATTAAACACAAAATTGAAAGTTGAGGAATCTATTAGAGATTTTTTTAGAGTTCGGACACCAAATTAACACAACCCAGAAAATTCAGGGACTAAAATTGTAACTTAACCACACATATACATATACATATATGCAAGAGGGAATGATCAAATCTTCCACTTAAAAGTAATAGATAGATGTTTGACCTATTAAAATAAGCTTGAATTGTCAACCACGTAATGTCATTAATTCAACGAAGATTATTATTCTAAATAAAAAAATATTAATTAATTCATAACTAATCAATTTAAGAGATTTTTTTTTTAGAATATCAATTTAAGAGATTTAATTACGTACTCTTTGTCAATAATCATGGTTAATTATTAATTTATTAATTAATTTCGAACTAAAAATTAATTGCGTAGTTTTAAAAAAATGAACGGTAGAAAAGGAATTCTAAAGGCAAAAAGGTGGAAGAATGAACCTTCAACTACATTAGAGAAGGTCAACAAAAGCATAGCTCAACTTTCATAAAATATGTGTTTATGACCAAGAAGTCATGAGTATGAATTTTTCACTCCTAAATGTTGTTGAACAAAAACAAAACATTAAAGAGGAATGTTATGTCCAAATTAACATACATCTTAATTAATCGAACTAAGCTTGAATTGCTATTTTACTTTTAAAATATATATAAGTTGTTGTGAAATGAGATATGTAAGAGAAAATTATTGTTATATATATATATTTTGGAAGAAGAGTTGTTAAGAATCAAATGTTTGAAATTAAAAAAGTTTTCTCCTACTACTATTCTAATAAATTATTCATGAACAATGGTCAAAATCTTATCATGTTAGGGCCCCTTCTTCAAAACATTGTATTACAATCAATAATTAACTTTAAATTTTTATTTGAAATTCAATTCAATGAATGTTATTCAACTCTATCTAATCCACTTCAAGATTTTACTTACAACTAAGCGAATGACTTCATACCAATAGATAAATTCGAAGATAATGTTTGGAAGCAACTACAAGATTAAAACTTCATAAAATACATCATTTTTAGATTATTTTTTAAAAAAGAAAATTAATGTTTAATTCTTGAATTTTCATGAAAATAACAGATTTGTACTTGAATTCTAGTTTGTAATAGTTTAGTTCATATATTTTCAATTTTTTAATAATTTAGTTTATGTAACAATTTTTTTTAACTTTAAAATTTGTAACGATTTAGTGAAAAATATTGTTAAGATTTAATGAGATTTCTTATCTGTGTAGATTTGATGAACTAATGCTAGACCCAATATTTCTTAAAAAAGAGAAAACTAAAATAGTTATCAGATGAGTGATTAAAAATTTTAGTTCACTTTTTAAAATTTAGATTATATTTTTGCAAGTACAAAAGAAAATTGAAAAATGGAAACAATCAATTTTTACTAATTTGTCCATTTTTATCAATTTTTATCCTAAACTTTCAATTTGATCAAATTGCACTCCAAACTTAGATAAGTGTTACAATTTTAACCTTAAACTATAAAAGTGTTTCAATTTTTATTTTTTCCACTCTCATACCTTTACATTTGAAAATTTGTTAAAAAAAAGTATCCTCATATCATTGCAATGAATTCTAAAACATATATATTGTACAAATTTGATAAGATTTCAAAGAAAATACGACACTATGGCTAATTTTTTTTTTTAAAAAAAAATGTTTGTGAGTTTTGACAAAATTATTCAATGATCAATTAGTTAGTTTACGGTTTTACATTGTTTTTTTTTTTTCTTTTCAAATTAATGGTGAATTAGCAAAAATTGAATATAGGTATAGAAATTAAAACATTTACGCCTCATTTGATAAACATTTCATTTTTGGTTTTTTATTTTTGAAAATTGTGCTTGTTTTCTCTCATTTTTCGTCCAATAGTTTTCATTTTTGTTAAGGAGACATCTGAACTCCTAGCCAAATTCCAAAAACAAAAACAAGTTTTTGAAAACTACTTTTTTTATTTTAAAAAATTTGGCTTAGTTTTTTAAAACATGGAAAATGATGTAGATAAAAAAAATAATAAAAAAAAAAACAAACAAACAAACAAGCTTGTGGGTAAAAATTGTTTAATAGGCTAAATTTTCAAAAACCAAAAACAAAAAAAGAAATGGTTATCAAACGGGACCTAAACTAAGGGTCCATTTGGAATACATTTTAATTTATATGTCTTTCAAGAATGCATTTTTAAAAAAATATTTTTATAAAAATTGTTTAAAATTTAAACACTCATATGTTTGGTTGCATTTCCTCATACGTGTTTTTTATACACGAGTTATTGTATACTAAACACTCTTTTTTTAAAAAAAAAAAAAAAGATGATTTCAAGTGTTTCTCTCAAAATGGTTTATTTTTCAATCTCATTTTCTAATAAGTCATTTTTAGTGGTTGTCAAACACTAGAAATTTTTTCAAAATGATTTTTTTTCAAAATTAAACACTTGAAAAGTTAATCCAAACGCACCTAAGTGTAGGATCCAATTTGATGAGGTGAAAGTTTGTGGCAAAAATTGACATAACGTGACACCTCTAATGAGAGTTTGCTTCTTCTTGCATGATATTTATATTTATATTTTATACATAAAAGTATTTTTTTAAAAAAGACCAAAAAAAAAAAAACCTCATAAATCAGACGTGTCAGTTTTATTTATATTATTTTTGTTATTTTTAAACGAACATTTCATGCAAAAATTGAAAACCGAACCAAAAACCAAAATTTTCAAATTGATTACGACCGAGCATGTGATTCGGTTTCCTTTTTTTTATTCGGTTTCAATTTAGCCCTTAAACTTAATTGAAATCGTGAACACTTTTAGTGAGATTTTGCTTCTTCTTGATTCCTTTTTTTATTCAATTTCGATTTAACTCTCAAACTAAATCGAACCGAATCGTAAACACCTCGAGAGTTTGTTTCTTCCTGTATGATAGGTTATAGGTATGTGACGAATAGTTCAAGTTGAGTCCAAAGGCCAATAAATTTCTCATAATACCACAGCAGTATTAAACTTTGTAGCTTATAATAGAATTCCACTAAAATGTTTGAAATTGATTGTTGGCTTTGTTGACATTTAATTTTGTTGAAATTTTTTGCGACAATGATTAAATTGTTAAAGATTTCAAAGTACATGGACTAAATTGTTACAAATTTGAAAGTATAGAGACTAAATTGTTACCTATTAAAAGTCAAGGACCAAATTGTTACAAGATTGAAAGTATAGAGACTAAATTATTACTTTCAATTGTTACTTTCTTGAAAGTTTAAGGACCAAAAGCAGCCGCAGATCCACCATAGGCCCGGGGGGCTCGATATAGAATTCCACTAAAATGCTTGAAATTGATTGTTGGCTTTGTTGGCTTCAGTGCCTTTAGCCCCCCGACACCATTTTGTCCCTGGATCAAATCTCATCTTATACAATTTTTTTTAATTTTTATTTTATTTCTCACAGACGTTAATTTAAAATTGTTTTTCAAAAACTTAAATCGTAGGCTATATTTTGTTTAAAAAAATTACTGACAAATATGAAATAATAACAAATTGGTTAAATTACAAATTTGGTCCATAAACTTAGCTATTGTCAAATAGGCTTGAGAATTTGCAATTTTATGTCTAATAGGTCAATGAAATTTAAAGAATGTCGAATAAGTCTCTAAACTTTTGATTTTATGTCTAATATGTTTCTGAATTTCTAATTTTATGTCTAATAGATCCTTGACCTATATGATTTTTTTAAAAAAATTCACAAACTTACTAAACATGAAATTGAAAATTTAATGTTCTATTAGACACATAATTCAATTTTATGTCTAATAAGTTTATTAATTTTTTAAAAAATTGTTGAATATGTCAATGCTTTATTTGACAAAAAATTGAAAGTTTAGAAACCTACTTGATATTTTTAAATTCCAATGACCTATTTGATGCGAAATTGAAAGTTTAAGAATCTATCCTCGAACGTAAAAGTTCCAAGATTAAACTTGTAAACCTAACAAATAAATAATATTACAATTTTAGTTTTAATTTCTTCTTTAAATATTATTTTTTATATCAAAATTTTCTTAAAATTAATCTCATAAAATGTAAATTTACAGAGAAGAATTGCGATGAATTAAATTAATAGTTCAGCTTCATTTATAAAAAATTTGAAATTGTTTACTTGGAAATTACTTTTACGAAAATTTAATCGAAGCCTCTCCTCAACAAAAATTCTAGATTCGTCACTGACCAAAAGTGATTTTTAATCTTATTATTATTGTCATTTCAACAACATTAACCAACCACATATTCTATTAACAATTTTTCATTAGTTCAGTAATTGTGGGATTAAATTTTGATTCTTTTTTTTTTATTTGAACTTTTTGATAATAAAACAAGTAATAAAATATCTTATCTATTAAACATATATATAAATGTGCTAAGATTCCCAAACTCGCATTTAAAGATAGATTCAAATGGAATGTTAACATTGAAGTACGAAATTTATGATTTAAAAATAGTTTTTTTTTTTTTTTTTTTTTTTTGGAGAAAGCAAAGGACGTGATTTGGCAGTAATTAGATACTGACAAGTTAAAAAATTCCGCATCCTCACCCGACACGTGGCATTCATAAGTTTCATATCATACGTGGAATCTGCTGATAGGACAGAATCAACGTCCAGTGGGGGCCATTAACCATTACTATTGGAATCCTTTTTACATATCCCAAGTTATAAAATTTAACTTTGCCACTACCACCATCATGTGACAAAATTGATGATATAATATAATATATTACTAGAATATATATTCAAGTTTACTAATTTATTACCCCTTCAAATTAAAAATGGGATTTGAAATTCAAAACTAAGGTTTTCAATCTAATGTCACCCTTTTATGATCCTCCAAATCATACCTACCAAAAAGATTATCATCGTACATAAGAAAGATTATCGACAACGACAATGACAATATAGGTTTGGAATTCTCAGTTTCTTCCTTCTTTCTATCATGATATAGGTTTGTCTCTTTAGTTTCTCTTTCATTCTTTATCTCAACTTTGCATAATTATGTTTAAGTGTTTGTAGTTGTAAAATATAATAGAAGTTATATTAACGGTGAAAATGTATAAAAATACATTCAAACTTTTGTAAAATAGTTGAGGTTAATATGAGTATAGACATTACATATAAATATCTATTATGCTAACGTACTAGAATTTTTATTTAAAAATGATATAATAGATAAACTATAATTAATAAATAACCAATAATAGTTTTTTTTTTTTTTTGAGATAAAAGGGATATATATTACTACAAACAAGTACATGAATCAGTACATTTGCAGTGAGCGCGTAGCTGCTCATCGATGTAAGCTCATATGGAAAATTTCCTAGCCATAGCATAGAATTTTGGGTACGTAGAGCTTTCCTAGCTAGGTAATCTACTTTCGTATTTGCTTGTCGTTGCACATAATTAAAAGATAAAGTCTCAAAACTTGTGATCTGCCGACGAATGTCTAATATCTAATGGTTGACATCAGAAGTGGTATGAATATCGCCACGAATCATGTTAACGGCATTGATGGAATTCGAAAAAACATGGGCACGAGTGAAAGATATACGTTGGAGAAGACGAATACCGTGTAAGATCGCTTTAACCTCCGCCGCCAAAGGATTATGTGTAGTCGAATTAATTGACTACATTGCACCTTGAATATTACCTTCATGGTCGAAAATCATCGCTCCATAGCCTGTCCCACTCATTACTCTATTTATCGTCGCATCAGTGTAAAGCCTAACCAAACCTTCAACCATCACACGTGTTTCAGATTGGGGCGGCAAAGGCACGGTAGTCATGCACGATATAGGCCTCGTTTCTGTCCAATAATCTAATATCCACTGGCATCGCTTTTGCCACTCCATAATTGGCGTATCATTGACAACACTGTTTCTATCATTCCAAATAGACCATAACAAAATACATACATTTTCAAATTCCTCCTCATTTAAATGGTTTGCAAGACAAACTATTCGGTCAGCGAAATTGTCATGAATTGGAATATTGCTATCCACCCGTTGGAACATGTTATCGCATATTCGTCGAGATCGTTTGCAACCACATAAAGCATAATCGATGGTCTCCTTTTTCAAATAACAAATGTCACACATGGGAGAAAGATTTATACCCCTTCTCCAAAGACAAAAATTAGTTGGTAATGATAAGCCTTCCAAATAAATAATTTAATCTTTTGGGGAACTTTCAACTTCCATACAAATCTCCACCAACCTTGTTGAGAGTCAAAACTAACAACTTCCTGCCCAGTTGACATTGTCATAGCAATTTTATATCCACTACGAACTGAATATGTTCCATTCGAATAGTAATGCCATATCCACTCATCTTCCTGAGGCACTAATTGGATTTTTTTCTATTATATGCATATCATTCTGCATAACCACTTCCTTTATTTTATTCAAATCCCACGCCCTTGTAGGTGTTATAAATTTAGAGACTGTGGTCATATCCTGAACTACAATCCCAGGTAGTACAATCGGTTTGAAAGTATTTACCTTAGGAATCCATGGGTCTTTAAAGAAGTGTGTAGAATTTCCATTTCCAATTCGCTTTCGCAAACCCATATGCAAGAGCTCTCTAGCCCATACAAAACCTCTCCAAAAAACAGAGCAATTACTTTTGATTGGCGCTTGGAGAAGTGAAACTTGATGTGCATATATTCCCCTTATGACCTTAGAAACCAGTAAGTTTGGATTTGTAAATAACCTCCACACCTGCTTTGCCAAAAGAGCTTTATTAAAAATGTGTAAATCACGAAAATTTAACCCACCATGCTCCTTTGGTACAGTTTATCCCAGCGTTTCCAATGCATCTTCCTCTGAGTTTCCGTAGAGCCCCACCAGAACCTCGCTATCATGGCATGCAACTCATCACAAAGAGTTTTCGGGAGACGAAAACAACTCATGATATAAGTTGGAATGGATTGAGCAACGCTCTTGATCAGCACTTCCTTGCCCCCAATGGAAAAAAATTTCCCTTTCCAACCCTGCAGTGTCTGCCACACTCGTTGCTTGATACTTTGAAAATCATCCCGCCTTCATCTACTAAAAGTCGAAGGCACTCCCAAATATCTTCCTAGGTTTTCAACCATAGGCATGCCAACCAAATTGGATATGACTGACCTGAACTCAATAGGTACATTAGGAGAGAAATATAAAGCAGATTTGTCAATATTCACCTTCTGACCGGATGTTGCTTCATACAAAGCGAGGATAAATCGCAGAGACCAGACTTATTCAATAAAAGCCTGACAAAAAACAAGGTTGTCACCTGCAAAGAAAATGTGAGAAATGGACGGGCAAAGCTTCCCTGGTTTGATACCAGAAATATTTCTCTATGCTTCTGCTCCAGAAATAAGAGAAGATAACACCTCTGAGACCAACAGAAACAGATACGGAGATAGAGGGTCACCCTGACGGAGGCCCCTCTGAGGAATAATATTACCCTTTCGAACTCCATTAATCAGAATGGAGAACCTTGGGGTTCGAACACAACCCATCAACAACTGGATCCAATTGGGATGAAAACCCAACTTTAACAATAAACGTTCTAAAAAAATCCACTATACTCGATCATATGTTTTGCTCATATCTAACTTAAAAGCGACCCAACCCTTTCGCCCTTTCCATTTGTTCCTTAATGAATGCAAACATTCATGTCCCATAATAACGTTGTCAAAAATTGAACGGCCAGGAACAAAAGCATATTGATTTTTAGATATGACATCCTGTAAAACCCACTTCATACGATTGACTAAGACCTTGGAAATAATTTGGTAAGAGACATTACAAAAACTATTAGGTCTATACTCAGATATCATCTTAGGATGTTTGACTTCAGAAATCAGAGCTATGTGAGTATCATTACACTCACTAACAGAACGAACCATTTTGAGCATATCCAACCAATTTAAAACAGTAATGTCACCAACCTCATTCCAGAAACGTTGGTAGAATAGAGCAGGAAAACCATCAGGTCCTGGCTTTTTCAATCTCGCATCGTGAGAAAGGAGCAAGCAATATTTCATTCATGGTTGGTGTCACGTTCTCCTTCAAATCCTGCAAAGCATGGTCAATTGAATCTAAAGTGGGATTAGAAGTTGAAAATAATTGGGTATAGTAAGATATAAATGCTTCCTCCAATTGAATTTTGTCTTTGATTGAAGCACCACTGGAGTCTTGAATCTTGCGAATTTCATTCCTATTTCTCCGTTGAGAAGCCTGCTTGTGAAACCAACGAGTGTTCCTATCCCCCCCCCCCAATTTAACCAACTTTCACGTGAACTTGTTTCGAGTAGATTTCTTCCTCCTCCAAAGCTTTATCCAACTAATCCTCCACCTTTTTTATTTCAGTAAAATCCCACGGGGGTGGTTCACTGTAAAGGTCCTAAAGAATGCACTGATGGAAAATAATGTTTCGCCAAATGGAAGCAGAAGTGTCTTTGCCTCATCTTTGTAAACGAGATCTACACTTCTTTAAACATGATTCAAGGCGTTGATGAGGCTCCCTCTGTCTTGTCCAACAACCCAACTCAACAATAATATTTTTACAATCTGGATGTTGGGTCCAAACCTCCTCAAAACGAAACTTTCGCGATGAAGAAATCATATGTGAAACAACTCCATGGTTCCCGTCAAACATAATAGGACGGTGGTCAGACTGAGCCCAATTCAGATGGACAATGGACCTAAAGGGGAAGAGCTGAATAAAAACTTCATTTGCAACGAACCAATAATAGATGTTCTTTATGATTGGATAAATGATTAGTAATAGATTTCTATTATGGTTTATATGGGTTAGTCAAGTCTCATGAATTATCATTGACATTACTATATTAAGTATATATATTATGTGTCAAAGCGAGTATAGCTTAGTCGTAATTGGCATACACCCTTGACCAAAAGGTCGAAGGTTCGAATCCTCCCACTCCTAAATGTTGATGTACTAACATATACATATACATACATACATACATATATACTATGTTTTTTTTAATACAACAAATGTGACATATGGAGATTTAAACCTCCATCTTTAAGGAAAGAAGTATTGATGACAACATTTACAATTTATCTAGCTAATGAACTTGTGTTTTCCATTTAGTTAAATATTATCAGGTTTTTTTTTCTTTGGCTATCATATACACTATTATAGGACTAATTACTTGGAGTAAAAAAGAACAGAGAAAAAAATAGATGGATCTTATAATTTGAAAAGTTTTACCAAATCAAACTTACTTGTATAAGCATCATGACAAAATTAAATTTGTGTTCAAACCATATAAATCAAATTGAAAGTTCAAAACTATATGAATTAAAATGAATTGAATAAAAATAAAAACTAATTTTAAACAATTCTAATAAGGTAGGAACTCTTCGAAAATAAGACTCCGCATCTTGAAAGAAACTAATCATATATCATATAATAATACTTGACTGCATATCGTGTGTGGGAAACCAATGTTAAAAATGTTGGCAACGAGAGAAAAAACAAATTTCTCATTTTCTACCTTTACATCCCTTCATTGTCAGAAATTATATAATATTGGTTCTTAGGATAGTCAGTTATTGTTGAACAATACTTAGGGTGCATTTGGGATTGTGGTTGGAACATGTATAAACTATTTTGAAGAAATCCTAACCGTTTTATGTGTTTGGTAATACAGATTTTTTTAAAATTTATAGAAAATCACTTTTTAAATCCTTTGATTTCTAAAATCTCCTTAAGAGTAGCTTCTGATTTTAACTTCCCAAATAATCTGGCATCCTTTTTAAAGATGTACTGAAACTTCTTCAATAGTTTTTTTTTTTTTTCAATCTCTAGCCTAGTCACATATCGAAGCTTATGTACAATTTCATCCTCATTGAACTTGTAGCAAATTCAACCGAAAATATAATTTATAATTTGAACTATAAAAAACTCTAACTAATTAACTTATTACAATTCATATTGAATATCAACATATCGATAATTAAAATAATATGTCTACTTTGGACATATAAATAATTATTGGGAAAAATACATTTTTAGTCCCTGAGGTTTGGGTTAGGCTTCATTTTGGTCTATGAGTTTTCAAACTCAACAATTTAGTCCCCGAGATTTGATTTTAGTTGCATTTTAATCCCTCCATCTATTTGTTCGTTAAAAACTAATGGTTTGTTGACGTGGCACATTTTTTTTATTAAATTTTTTTTTTTAATTTTTTTCAAATATAAATATATTAAAATAATAAAATATCTTTTTTTAAAATTTTTATTATTTCTTTCTCTCTTCCCCCTTCTTCTTCTTCCTCTTTTTCCAGTCGTCGTCGCCCACCATCACCGGCCGCCGCCACCCACCGTCGTCGCCGTCGCCAGCGGCGACAAACTTTTTTTTTTCATTCTTTTCTTCTCCTTCCTTGTTCCTTTTTTCTCTCTCGGTTTTTTATTTTTTAAAAAAAAAAATTGAAGAACTGAACCAGATCGGAACCAAATCTAGCTCGTGGCACCTTTTTCTCTTCAGATCGGAACCAGATCTGGTCGTTCCAGATCTTTGTTTAAAAAACAAGCACAAACCGTGGATTTTGTGGGTCTCGCGTTCGGAGAGGGAAGGAAAGGAGAGAAGAAATGGAGATAGAGGAAAAGAGATGACGGGTCTCGCGTTTGGCACCGAAATCGTGTGGAGATCAAAGTTCAGCGTTGTGTGGGCTGGGGTCTAAATCACCGGTGAGAGAAAATGTGGTCGCCGTCCGGTAGGGGTTATTGGAGAAGGAAACAGAGGCACCATCGTCGCCGTCAAAGCCCCTTTCGTTGGAGAAGAACCCGAAGATCTGAAACTCGTGCCGTCGAAACCCCTTTCGTTCACCCCCTTTCGAAACCCCGTCGTCGAAGTCGCCCAATGCCCACAACGTTTTCAGCCCCTATACCCATCATTTTCACCCCTTCATTTTCAACCTGATACCCATCGTTTCAGATCGATCGACGACGGTGTTCTTGTGCTTTGTTTTAGGAGGAACTCAAAATCGCTACAGTACGGTGTTGTTGTCGTTGCTCAGAATCGACGTTGCCATTGCAGTGGCTCGGAATCGCCACTCGCGGGAGAAGATGACCGGAGAGAGGCGTCGCTAGGGGAGGGGGTACACGGCTGGGTTGCCGTGAGAGAGAAGGAGATGGGGAAAAGGGAGAAAATGGGGAAAGGAAAAAGAAAAGAAAAGAAAAAAAAATAGTAAATAATTAAAAAATAATACTTTAATTAAAAGTAATTAAAAAATGTATTCTTTAATTAAAAATAATTAAAAAATATATATTTTTTAATTAAAAAAAAAAAAAAAAAACAAGAGTCACGTCATCTTTCCGTTAGGAGTTAACTGAAAAATACATGGATTGACTAAAATGCAACTAAAATCAAACCTAGGGACTAAATTGTTGAGTTTGAAAACTGAGAGACCAAAATGAAACCTAATCCAAACCTTAGGGACCAAAAGTGTATTTTTTCCAAAATATCACATTCAAGAATTGTATGCTCTAAGGTACAATACAACTACAAGTTTTATAAGAACAAAATAGATAATATTATTTTTATTTTTGTCTTACATTTTGTTTAATACTTAAATTGGAATAACATTTGTTCATTATAATAGTATAGAACAACTATTCTCTTTAGTCTGTAATCGTATAATTTAAAGTAATAAAAAAATATAATTTGTAATTTAAACTACAAATTCTAAATAATTAACTTATTAAAATTTTGAATCAAAAAAAAAAATAACTTATTAAAATTCATATATTGAAAATTAGGATATAAATAACTAAAATAATATATAGGTCTACTTTGGTCATTATTACTAAATCACACAACTTTCGTTTGAATTTAACCAACGTTATAAATTGCTCACTAATCTGCTTCGTATAACAGCTGATTTTCTTTACTTCAACAAAAAAGAAACAACTAATTTTTCTAAAAGCACAGCTACAACAATTCCAAGCGGTCTATGGTCAGGATTTTTCTACACATTTCATTGAAATCTTGACAACTATGAGAGAAAAGTAAAAAAAAGTAGAAAATGGAAAATTTATTTTATCTCTCCTAATTGTGGCGTTTGAATGATGATGTGTAGAAATCCCCACATAACACACCAATATTGTTCATATTCTCCATCATATAATCGTCGCACATTTATTATTATCATTTTCTTCGAAAAAGAATTTCTACAAACGGCTCTTTTGCCCAGGGCCCATCGACTTGGCCATTTCCCTGAGCACAAACTTCTGGATCTTTCCGGTCGACGTCTTCGGCAGCTCCGCCGTGAACACCACCGTCTTCGGCACCATAAACCGCGGCAGCTTCCCTCTGCAATACTCAATAATCTCCCCCTCCGTCGGCTTCCGAGTCAATCCTTCTCTCAAGCTCACAAACGCACACGGCGTTTCCCCCCAGAATTCGTCCGGCCGCGCCACCACCGCCGCCTCATTCACCGCCGGATTCGTATACAGAACCGATTCCACCTCCACGCTGCTTAAATTCTCTCCGCCGCTTATGATCACATCCTTCGATCGGTCCTTGATCTCCAAATACCCATCTGGATGCATCACCCCAACGTCTCCGGTGAAGAACCAGCCGTCGCTGGTCATCGACTTCGCCGTCGATTCCGGATCTTTCAAATACCCAAGCATAATCGACCCGCCTCTTAGAACGATCTCCCCGATCGAAGCTCCGTCTCGTTTCACGCTCTTTCCGGTCGCTGGCTCCACCACATCAACCGCCGAAAACGCCGCCGTCCGCACTCCCTGCCTCGCCTTCAGCCGCGCCCGCTCCGTCGCTGGTAGCCGGTTCCACTGCGGCTTCCACGAGCAGCAAACCACCAGCCCTGCCGTCTCCGTCAGTCCGTATCCATGACTAACATCGAACCCCAACGATTCGGTGCGAAACAGAACCGCCGCAGGCGGCGGCGCGCCGGCTGTGAGAATCTTGACAGGGCGATCAAGCGGCCGGTTGTCCGGAGAGTTCGTTAGCATGTTCAAGACCACCGGAGCTCCGCACATGTGCGTCACGCGATGACGACGAATTAGAGCAAAAATCAACGCCGCATCGAATTTCCGAATACAGACATTTGTGCCGCCTACGGCGGCGATTCCCCATGGGTAACTCCATCCGTTGGCATGAAATATCGGTAAGGTCCATAAATAAACCGATTGCTTCGGAACTCCCCATTCGAGAAGCGAATCGAGAATTATTGAGAAAATTCCTCTGTGACAGTGAACCACTCCCTTCGGCGACGACGTCGTTCCGGAGGTGTAGTTCAGAACGATGGGATCCCACTCGCTCGCCGGCCGAATCCACCGGAACTCAGAATCCCCTTTCCGAACCATTTCCTCATAGGACTCGATAAAATCGGCCGAAATCGGAACAGAGGATGACGATTCCTCTGCCGCAGCGTCGTCGGCGATGAGGACGAGCGGCGGGCGTTTGGCCTCCGGCGGGAACAAGGCCAAGGCTTCGGAGATTAGGGCACAGGAGGCCTGATCGACGAAGACGAGTTTGGATTCGCTGTGACGGAGGAGGATGGAGATGGTTCGAGCGTCGAGGCGGAGATTGACGTTGTTGAGGATGGCGCCAGCCATGGGAACGGCGAATTGGAGCTCGTACATGGCGGGAGTGTTGGGAGCGACGACGGAGACGACGTGGCCTCTGTGGATGCCGATGGAGGAGAGGGAAGAGGCGAGTTGAAGGCATCGACGGTGGGTTTGGGACCAGGTGTAGGTGGTGGAGTTGTAGATGATGGAGGGAGAATCGCCGTAGACGGCGGCGGCTCTGTCGAGGAAGCCGAGTGGCGTGAAGGGAGAGGAATTTGCAGGGCTGGGCTTCAAATCTTCCATGGAAATGGATTGGGAGGATTCTGTACAAGCTCTGTTAATGGTGCTCTGTTTGCAAAAGAATGGGAAATTTAGTTGAAAGTTGCAGAGTCAGAGTGGCAGAGAAATAAGGATGATTGGATGATTTATGATGGAAATTTCAAGAACTTTACAGATGATGATGATAGGCTGGTGATGATAAGAACAAAGATGTTTTTTTTTAAGAAAAAGAAAAGGAAATTTTATGGAAATGTCTAACTAAAAAAGTTTGTTAGGATTTGGAATTTTTATGGAAATTTCAACATCGAACCTCTAACCTCCATCTCGATCGAAGATAGATGTCAATAGCTCTATTAGCTTAAATTACAAGTTTAATCTTCAACTTTAAAAAAATTCGACTTAAAATTGAATCATGAATTTATATACAATTAAACAAATTACTAATTAAAAGTAAAAACTTCACATTTCTTTTTTTTAAAAAAAAAAAATCATTTTATTTTTCAAAAAAATTAAGTTTATAAAAACTACACATAAGTATGTATATTTTTTAATTATTTTCAATTAGAAGTTTAGTTATTGAATTTGGATTGTTTCAAATTGGTAACTAATTTAAAAAGTGTTAAATAGGTCTTTGGTCTCTAAATTTTAAAGAGTATATTCCATGGGTCCTTAAACTTTTATTTTTATCACATTTCAATTTTGTGTTTAATAAATTCTTGGTCTATTCGACATTTTTTGTAAAATTTCCAAGTCCACAGGATACAAAATTAGAAGTTTAGGGTTCTAATAGGAATAAAATTCAATCCAATGTGGCCACCTACCTAGGATATTAAATATCCTACTAGTTTCCTTGGCAACCAAATGCAGTAGGGTCAGGCGTTGTCCCGTGAGATTAGTCGAGGTGGGCGTAAGCTGGTCCGGACACTCACGGATATCAAAAAATAATAATAATAAAATAAAATTTAATTATATATCTAATAGATTGGTTAACCTTTAAAATTATTGAATATGTGAGAGACCTATTATATAAAAAATTGAAGTTTAGGAATCTATTAGACACTTTTTAAAGTTCACGCACCAAATTAATTGACACAATTCTAAAAGTTCAAGGACTAAACTTGTAATTTAACATTTTTTTATTTATCGTTTTTAACAATTATTTTTACCTCTAAACCAAAGTTTAAAAATAAACAAAGAATTCGAAAGCTTTCTTGCTTTAATTTTGAAGTAAATCGAAAAATTAAAAAATATATTAAATAAACAAAGTTAGAAGAAGAAAAAAAGATCAAACCAAAGCCCTCTTATCAAATGTCCTCAAGGTGGTGATTTCTAGTTAGAAAAAAAGATCAGGGACTTGTGCATGATATGATTCAACATCTGAATATTTGGCATCTATATTGTTTAGGGGTATTTGGTGGATCAATTGTCTGTTTTGGTTCTAATTTTCTCCTTCTGCTTACTAGGTGGTGATTTCTATAGTAAAGTTGTTTTACCATAATGGTTTTGTGGCAGGCTTAAAGTATGCGCATGGGGACAAAGACGAGCTGGAACGAGCGAGGATGGAGCAATTTTGGTAGCTAGCCTAGTTTTGAGATGATCGAGGATATTTTATTTGGTTGGAGGATTAGTGTTGAGCGCCTGGTTGTGGCGTGTTTGGCTCCAATTGATGATGAAGGACGGATGGAAACAAGCTATCTTCTTGTTTTTGTGAATGAAAGAAGGTTATGTTGTTGATAAAAAAAAAATGTACTCAATTTGAACATATTTGGTTTGCTATTTTAATAAAATGTTAGTTACAAAATCGTATTCATTTCTCTAAAATTAACTTGGACACCTAACTAGTTTTTAAAAATTATTTTTCATCTAAATTAGAATTTTAAAATAAAACTAGGATTTGAAAGATTTTTTGCAAATTTTTAAAATATTGACTATAAATAAAAGTAATTGGAAAATGAAAAAAAAAATAGTAAATAAACGAAATTTTTATTTAAAAATAGAAGGAAAAAAAATTAAACAAACTTATGTGTATGTTTCAAATTCAAGCATGAAGCCACACATAAATTGGCTATGAATGAACATTCAATAAAAGATAAATAATAAAAAATGAAATAATTATTTAAAAAAAATCAAAAACTAAAATAAATATTTGAAAGTTTAAAAACAAAAATAATTTTTAGTTTAGAGACTAAAATTAATATTTTAAAAATTCATAGACATATTATCATTGTTATGAAGTCTTGGGTTTCTATTTTGATTTTTAAGTAAAAAAAAAAAAAAAAAAAAAAAAAAAAAAAAAAAAACTTTTTGAATAATACAAATGAGGTGACTGATGGGATATATTAGTTGAAATTTCTTATTCATTTCTCTAAAATTAACCTTATATAAACTACCCGTGACTATATTTTCCTTTTTAATCCATCGTTTTTATAAATTATTTTTAGCATCTAAACCAAAATTTTTTAAATAAAACAAGAATCTGAAAGTTTTTTGTAAATTTTTTAAACATTGACGTAAATTTAAAAGTAAATTTGAAAATGAAAAAAAATAAAAGAAGATATACAAAATTTTTAGTTGGAAAATAGAAGAAGAAGAAAAAAACCAAACAAACTTATGTGTATTATTAACCTTCAAATGCAACACATATTGTAAGGTAGTTATGAATAAGTATTAAATAGTAGATAAATAGTAAAAATTTTAATAATTATTTTTAAATTTTAAAAAATTAAAATAAATATTTTGAAAGTTCAGAGACCAAAATAATTTTAAATTATAGACTAAAATTAGGGCATGTTTGGAATGACTCTTTAAGTCTTTAAAAACATTTTTTTTTCTTTTGTACTTAAAACATTTTCTTAAACACTTCGAAAGTTACTCCAAAAAGATTCTTAGTATTTTGAAGACATACTATCAATCTTATGAAGACTTAGTTTTTATATTTTGATTTTTTTTCTAAATAACTTCTTTAACATTTTAATTGAGATGACACTGATCAACAAAAACATAGTTCAACTGTCATAAAACTTGTACAATAGATTGTCAAACAAAAGAAAATAGAGGTGACACTAATGGAACATATTAGTTGCAATTTCTTATTCATTTGGCTAAAATTAAACTTATAAAAACCACACATAACAATTTTTTCTTTTTTCTTAATTTATCGTTTTTTCTATAAAAAAACATTTTTAAAATCTAAACCAAATTTTAAATAAAACAAAAATTTTAAAGCTTGTTTTTTTCTAAATTTTTAAATATTTACTATAAATATAAAAGTAAATAAACAAAACTTTTTTATTTAAAAAATAGAAGGAAAATACCAAAGAATTACATTGAACCGAAGCCCTCTTATCAAATTTACTAAATGTATTTGGAATTGCTATTTTAATAAAATGTTACTTTTTTAAAAAATATTGTTCAAACTTGTAGTGGTTCAAACCTATGACTTATAATGTAAGTGAATGGTGTCTCAAACATGATATTCACTAAATCATGTATGTAACTATTTCAATAAATCTTTTTCCAATGAGAGTTGAGTTATACTATTGGTGGTTATATTTACCTTCTTCGAAATGTTTCTAAACATTAGCGTCATAGAAACCATTGAAAGTTTGACTTCTTTGGTAGGTATTAATATCGGTCTAAAGTTGGAATTGCAGTCGTTGCAACTCAAAGTCGACTCCTGCCATGTTTTTTTTTTCCATGTTAGATATTAAGGGAAAGAAAATGACTCAAAACTAACTAGGTAGCATAATATTCGATTTGAAAGGAAAATTTCTTACCGAGTTTTTGAAGGTTAACTGTATCGGACATGATGAGAAGCAAGTGGTGTACATTCTTGCCAAAATCAGTTTATTGCTCAATGATCATGCAAGTTGGATCGAAGTTTAGACGAGTGAACTCTCTATGATTTTTCAATGAGAACTTCAAGAAGACTTCAATTTATGCATGATTAATTATCTCTCATTTATTGAAGAAGTTAGATAAATATGAGGTTAAATTACCAATTTGGTTTCTATAATTTGAGTTTAACTACCCTTTGATTCTTGTGATTTTAAAGTTTTGAATTTGATTTTTGTGATTTGGTCAAATCTCTTATGTCACTATAAGTTATAATCATATATGTATATAGAAGACGCAAAACATTTTCTATTTATGTGACAATGAGCAAGATAGAATGTTTATGTTTATGATTTGAATTTACGTAAAAAAAAATGGGGAGAATAAATAAGTTTCGAAAGTGAAGTAAAAATATCATAAGAACCAAAATCAAAACTTTTAAAACTATAATGGAAACTAATCCAAATCTAAAAAATCAAATCAGCTATTTAACCTAAATTTAAAATTAGGCTGATTTTCGAAACTTGAAGATTGCCTTTAAAGAGAATAAATAAGATTTTAATTAATAAACAAATATTAATTGATCTTAAAGGGTGAAAATTTTAATGCCGGTGGTGAAATGTTTTGTAAGATTACGTATAGAATTTTTCTTCTTTTTTTTTTTAAGACTAATTACGTATAGAATTCAAATAATTAAATTGTTTACTTTTTTTATTCTAAAATTAGGTTAAATTACAAGTATGGTCCGTAAATTTTTCTAGATTGTGTGATCTATTTAATCTCTAAACTTTAAGAAGTGTCATATAGATCCTTGAACTTTTAATTTTGTATACATTAAATCTTTAAACTTTAAAAATTATCTCATCGATTCTTAAATAACTTTCACTTTTGTGTCTAATAAGTCCCTCAACTTTCAATCTTGTTATTCTAGACAAACCTAAAATCGAGGGAGTAAACTTATAACTTAACCTACTTTTTTTATAAAATCATTCAATATTATAATATGTTCATATATTAAAATCAGGAGGTTCTTTAAATACTAAATATATCCTCCTATCATATTTTCAAAAAAAAAAAAAAAAAAAAAAAAATCATAACATTCTAATTTTAATCTTCTTCGTGGGTAATTCTCTTCTTCTATAATATATATAATAATTAAATTTCTTTAACCTGCAATTTAATCATTATTTTTTCCTCTTTCTTTTACTATTAAATACAATTATGGATTGCTAACATGAGCATAGTTCAACTGTGATAAAATTTATATTAATGACCACAAGATCTGTAATTCAAATCCTTCGCCTCACATATTGTCAAAAGAAAATACAACTTTGTTATTCTAAAAAAATAAATTAATTTACTTGATTACATGTAGTCAAACAAAAAAAAAACTTAATTAATTATATTGAATTATAACTAATTAAGAACTTAGATCAAATTAGATCGAAATGAAATTAATTAAGAAGTTAGATATGATCTAATTTCTTAATTAATTACAATTCGATATATATTAATTAATATTAAAATCACTACTCAATTAATTATCTAATTTATAGTTAAACTATTTAGATTTAATATGGTTGAATTAAAATAAATGTGTATAATAAAAATTTTAAAATAAATTCATTGAAATAGTGTAATTAGTTATCAGTATAAATCAATTAATTTGTGGTAAAATATGCTCTTGGTGGTTGGAATTTGAACTTATACTTTCTATTTGATCCCATATTTTCAAAACTAACATTTTTAGTCTTGGAGATTTAAATTTAATTTCTATTCAGTCTTTAAAGTTTCAAAAGCAATATGTTTGGTCCTTAGAGTTTGAATGTGATTTCAAATTGGTTTTTGAAGTTTGAATTTGATTCTAAATTGGTTCTTGAAGTTTGAAGTTGCTTTCTAAGATCATGTTTGATAATCCTTTGGGTTTAAAGATTATGTTGGTTTTTACTCAATTTTCTTACCTGGTTTCATCCTTGTTAAGGATACATTTAAATTCTTAGCTAAATTTTAAAAACAAAAATAAGTTTTTGAAAACTATCTATTTTTTTAGGCTCCATTTGATAACCATTTAATTTTTTGTTTTTGAAATTTATGCTTATTTCCCTCCCACTTTTCTTAATGGTTTTCATCTTTATAGCCAAATTTTAAAAACAAAAACAAATTTTTGAAAACTAATATTTTCGATTTTCAAAATTTGACTTGGTTTTTAAAAACAATGGAATGACATATATAACAAAATGTATAAACTTGTAGATAAAAGTAGTGTTTATAGGCTTAATTTTTTAAAAAAAAAATGGTTATCAAACTGAACTTAATTTTCAAAACTTAACTTAGTTTTTGAAAACATTGGGAGAATGTAGATAACAAAACAAAACAAAATTATAGATGGAAGTAGTGTTTATATAGGCTTAATTTTTAAAAATCAAATAGTTATCAAATGGGGCCTAAATGGTTCCTAAGTAGAGTTAACCGTTAGTTGACCTAAGGAAATGAGGACATGATGGTTAACATATCCTAACTACATCACTTCATTGATATGTATTTTAATTTTAAACTAGTAATTTAATTTAATTTTTATATTTAGAGACCATTTATTAATAAATTTCAAACTTGACTAATTAGAAATCGAGGACCAAATAAAAAAAAAATCAAATCTCAAGAACGAAAAGTGTTTAGTTTTGAAAAATTAGAGACCTAAACCAAAAATTTATATTCTCCCAATTAATTTAAATGAGTATTCAATCATCATTTTTTTAAAATTATATTTTTTAGCACATTCAATCATAATTAATTGATTTACATATTCATGTCTACTATAAATTAACTAGTCAAAATGAGCCTAGTTTAGTTGGTAATTGGTATTGTACCCTCAGGTTTGAATCTCCAATGTCGAATGTTGTAGAAACAAGTAAAAAAAAAAAGATAAATTAACTATATTTAATATGGTTGTATTGAAATAAAATGGATTGAATTAGCCAAATTATTAAATTTAATACCAAGTAATATAGTTTATACGAATAATTTAATTTTAAATTTTTGGCCATTAAATTAAAATTATTTTAATTAATTATTTCAACTTATTAATCAGTGTGAATTAAAAAAATAAAAATAAAAAAAAAATAAAAAATAAAAAAGAACCTTATTAATCAATATCAATTAACTAAGCTGTTAAAAGGAAGCCTGATCAATAAATAGTTCTAATTATTTAGTACAATCATGTCAACTAATTTTTTATGGTAATTAATTATTTCAACTTATTAATCAATTTTAATTAAATAATCTATTTTAAGCTTGCCTAAACAATAAATATATCTAATTATTCAGCACAATCAATTCATTTTTGTTTGGTTAATTAATAAAATAAGTAGGAGAAATTAGCTACTTTTTGAGACATCATTTAAGAAATAACCACACATTTGAAGAAATGGTATAAATAGTCAAGTGATATAATTTATTATTTTCACTTTTTTTTCTCGTCTATTTTGCACTTTTTTTTTTTAGTACATCAACATTTGGGTGGGGGAATTCGAACCTTTGACATCATGGTCGAGGGTACATGTCAATTACCACTAAGCTAGGCTCGCTTTAGCGGTCTATTTTGCACTTCTTTAAGTCAAACCGAATATAGATGGACAAAATGTTGAGGATCCCACATTGAAAAGATGAGTGAAGACCTCACAATTTATAAGTTACAAAGGTCACCCGAGTTGTTTTGAGATAGAAACCCATATAATCTAATACAAAATGTGGTTTTTTTTTTAAAAAAAAAAAAAAGTACTTTGAAAAGTAATTTGAAAAAAATTATGTGTACTTCCAAAAGGATTTTTTTTTCCTTTCTTTTTGGATAACTAACTTTATTTATTTTTTTTTTATTTTTTTTATTTTTTTTTTTTTGAAAAGGAAACTTTTTTACTTAATCTATGAAGTAATATTCCTTAGGCATTACTCATCTCCTATTCGCTTTTTGGTTTTTTTTTTTTTTTAATGAGTTAAAAACTCAAAGGAAGCCTTAAAATTCAACTCCACATCTATGTTATTTAAATAGTGTTTAGGTCAAATTATAGGTTGGTTAAAAAAAAAAAATTGGTAACAAGTTAATCCCTAAATTTTAAATGTAACAATTTACTCTGTGTACCTTCAAATTTGTATCATCTAATCTCTACCATAAGAACGTCCCATCAAAATTCAATATCAATTTTTATAATGTAACAACTTTTCTTTTTTGTAGTTAATAAACACATTAATTCTAATAAGCTTATCAATCCATATAGGCAAGAAATTCTATTAAATCTTAATAATATTTTTCACAACAAGGACTAAATCATTACAAATTTTAAAGTATAAAGACTAAATTGTTACATATTAAAATTCATAGACTAAAATTGTTACAAAATTGAAATTAGTACAAAGTTTTAATTATTACAAACCAAAGTTTATGGACTAAATTATTGTTACTTTCATAAAAGTTTAGAGACCAAAAATGATTTTGAACCATTACAAGTTTAATCTCTCAATTCTTAGGTATTGTATCAATTTGGTCTCTAAAGTCTAAAATATGTCTAATAAGTCATGGAACTTTTCAATTTTGAGTCTATTAGGACCCTAATCTTTTAAAATATCTAATAGGTATTTGAACTTTCAATTTTGTATCTAATAGGTTCTTGATATATTCAAAAATCTTAAAAGTTAACTGATCTACTAGATATAAAATTGAATTTCTATGCCTACAATTTTGCATCCAATAATCTTAAATTTAAAAAAAAAAAATTGAACAAAAAAATGACTTTTACAAAAAAAATAATGAGAGTTCAGAGACCAATTAGATACAAGATTGAAAATTTAATGACCTAGCTATTAAATAATTTTTCTTTTAAATTTACGAAACTATTATACACTATCTAAAGTTTATAGACCCAAATAAATAGGTTGAATAACAACCACCATGACTTCTCCTTTTGATTATCTTTGTATGTTTATAATATTATATATATATACCCTACTATTTTTGGATCGATCTATTAATAAAGTTGCATCATTAGTATTCAATTTGTAATTTTCAATAATGGAGGGGACACTAATTTTCATGAATGGAAATCTATTTAATCCCACCTATACATTTCGATATAATTTCTTTCGTGCAATTAACCATTTTTTTCAAATTGATTCTCCTCTTCTCATTTTTTTTTTCGACAACATGTGAGACCTTCTCATCATTAGTACACACTTGATGTCAGTTGAACTATGTTCATGTTGGCAGATTCTCTTCTAATTAACTTTATTTATTTATTTATTTTTCAAGATTAAGAAGTCTATCTACCTAATCAATTGTGTGACAATGAAATATGAAGTTCATATTCTCACCTTATTTATCACAAATTTTTTGGGACCCATGCAAAAATAATGTGATTTACTAAAAATATGCACATTTTTCTACCCAATCATATGAAAAATTATAATTATAAACATTTAAAAGTAAATAAAAAACGATAGTGAATATCGTCCATGTAATGTATGGGCCACACTCAAAAAGGAACTTCGGAGTTTCGGGTCATTTTCCAACTAAGAAAGTTTATAATATAATACCACAAAAATTTGACTTATACAAAAGAGAAAGTTAGTAATTTTTTTTAAAAAAATAAAAATAAAAAGAAAAAGTAACAAGAAAACAAATCTTAGAAAATAAATATTTTCTTAGGATATAGCGAATTTTGGTGTTGAATTTAGAGAAATGTATTTGTAAGTTTTCGATTTGTTTGAAAAATAATAGTTTCGTGGGATGAAATTTACAAGTTAGTGCAGTGGATAATTCTTTGCGTTGAGCATTGTAATTGAAATTAAAGAGAAGTTTCTCTTTTGTTTTTCCCTTTTCTTCTTTTCTTTTTCCTTTTTTATTGAATTACAATATTAGTCTCGAAACTTTCAAAATTATATCTAAATTCTATGAATCTTTGAATTTTTAAAGTGGTAGTTAATAAATCTCTAACGATTAAAACTAATTTTTGGTTAAAATGTCATTTTTTTTAAAAAAAAAAAAAAAAAGTCATTTTTTTCTCCATACTTTTGACTATTATATATATATATAGATGTAGACATATAGATATAACTAATTCCGATATTTGTTCTATAAAAATAAAATCCAACTACAAGCAAACTTTTCAATCTAATGTAATTTCAATATTTTTTTAATATATTATTAAACGCTATTTCTAAATATTTTAATTTTCTATCAAGACACAATTTTAAAATGAATGAGACAAACATGATACAACTCTATTTTTCTATTAAAAATGGTTAAAATATCATTTGTATTTCATTTCAATTTAGTTTATGTACTTTCAAATGTCAATTTTAGTCCTTGTACTTTGAATGAAGCTTAAAATTGGTTCCTACCATTTTTTTTTAGTACAAAATTGGTTCCTACCATTAATTTGTATCGAAATAGGTTAAATAGTCAAAATAATTTTTATGCAAGAAAATACATATTGATTTTCAAAATTTATAGAGAGATATGACTAATAGAAGAACAAAACTTGGTTGCATACTAGTAGGGATCTCCCTACATACCCCATTAAAATGACAACTAAGAAAGAGAAATGGAGAAAATGAGAAAAAAAAAATTATCTCTCTTAGTTGTCAACATTTTAATGGTGGTATGCAGGGAGATCTCTAGTATGCAGCCAAGTTTTTTCCCTAATAGAAACTAATTTGTGTTAAGAAAACTTAACTTCATACCAATTCTAAGGACCAATTTTAAGCTTTAATTTATTGAGGTAGAGGAACTACTTTTTGTTTTTTTTAATTAGAAGAACTAAAAATTTAACATTTAAAAATACAAAGGCTAAAATGGAATGAAACTCAAAGTACAGGAACTAAAATGATATTTTAACTGCAAAGAAAAAATCATTATTTTAACCATAAAATGGAATGAAAAATTACTTTGTCACTATTCAAAAATTTCTTCAATTTTCTGGTTGATTATTAAGGTTTGTGTGTCATGCAATTTAAATTCTTGATTAAGTTTATTGTTAAGTTCATTTTGTATGCTCAAGACCATTATGAATATAATTTAACAATCAAGTCATTTTTATATTACATCTTTAAAAAGTGATAGGTTCAAATCTCTCATTCCACATGGATATAATATTCTCGATCTATACATATATAGTGTTCTAGAGATTTTTTTTTATTTAAATAAACCATATTTCAAAAAAGTTACTATATGACATGGTTGAAGTTGTTATATTTGGTTTTTTGAATATATATATATATATATATATTAAATTATATTATTTCATGGTAGGACAAACTCCCTGTTGATAGAGAAATTTTGACCAATCACGAATTGCCACGTCATTACATAAAATTAATGACGAAATTAAAGTTAATTAAATTTGGGACCAATTATAAATTGACATGTGTCCCAAATTTAATTTGAAGACAAAGTTGGCCAATTATAAATTTTTAGGGCCAAATGTCCATTTGATCAATTAATTAAAAATAAATTATTTTGATCAGATTAATTGATTTGACCAATTAATTAAAGAAAATAATTAATTGGATCAAATTTGGGTCTTTTAAATATTTGGGTCATATGGTTTTGGGTGAAATATAAACCAGACCCAAGACCAATAAAGCCCAAGCCCAAGTTGTTAGGCCCAAAAGTCACCAGGGCCCATCCAGCGAGAACTCTATAAATAGAGGGGTTCTCCATCATTTCAAGGGTTCAGAAATTCTACACTCTCACAAAGACAAGAGTTCAGAGTTTCAAAGCTCTCAAGCAGAACCAGAGAATTCAGAGAGACTCCACCAAGTCTGAAGACCGAAGACTCTCTGCAATCCACAAGTCCAAGTGTTGAACACATCTTGAAGACCAAACACTCTTCAAGACTTCAACACTCCTTGAAGACTGAAGACTCCTTCAAGACTAGAAGACTTCAAGCTCTAAGAATCCATTGAAGCTTCAAACTCGGGATCAAGCGTTCCAGCCCTCGAGTGAAACACACCCACACACATAAGAGAGAGAATCAGAGGATTAAAGTTAGAGATTGTACACCCACACGCATACAACATTAATACAAATCAAAGTTTATTCCACGTTAGGGGTGTTCAAAATTAAACCGAAAACCGACTCGACCGACCGAAACCGACCGAACCGGCGTCGGTCGGTCGGTTTTTCAGTAGATTCGGTCGGAGTCGGTTTTGTCAATTGACAAAACCGACTGTCGGTCGGTCGGTTCGACCAAAAAATAAAGAACCGACCGACCGACCGATAATAATATATTTAAAGAAAAAAAATCTGTTTTGCCCGTTGTACATCATGCACACTGTCCAGTGCATGTCTTTTCAACTCTTTTCAAGGTTTCTTTTTCAAAAAGTAATGATTACTTTTTTAAATTTTTATTATTTTTTTTCTCCTCTCTCTCTTTCCTTTTTGTCTTTTCCCATTCCAACTTCTCTTTCTCTTTCCTCACGTGAACCCTCCTTCCCTCTTCTTTCTTTTTTCTCTTCTCTCTTTCTTCTTCATCCCATTTCCTCCTACCCGATTTCTTTCTCCCTCTCTTTTCTCCTTCCCTTTCTTTCTCATTCACTCCCTCTCATTCTCCGGCGTCGGCGGACTCGGCACACCAAGACTTCGTTCGTTTTTTTTTCTTCTCTTTTTTCTTATTCTTCCTCACTGATCTCTCTTTCTTCTTCTTTTCCTCTCTTTCTCTTTTTCCTCTTTTTTTCTTCCCTTCTTTTCTCCTCTTTCCCATGCTTCAAACCCTCACAAAAACTTCCAAGAAAAAATCTCATCTCAAAGAAGAAAACCTCATCTCAAGTCACAAAACCGACAAAATCGACCGACCGACCGTGTTTTTGGTCGGTCGGTTTCAGAGAGCGTTCAAAACCTTCCGGCCACCGACCGACCGAACCGATAGGTCGGTTGTCGGCGTCGGTTTTTGCCCAAAACCGACTCCGACCGACCGACGAACACCCCTATTCCACGTGTCTCCATCTCCGAAGTTACGTGTGAACAAATTGGCACGCCCAGTGGGACAATCTTTACCTCTCATCTCTCTCTCTTATCTCAAAACACAAGTATAAACATGTCGTTCAAAACTTCTTCAATGGTCGCTGTCATGAACAAGTCTTACATGGGTTCTACTGCCCATCGTTGCTTCAACGGACTGACGTGCAAGAAGATAAAACTTCTGTCGTTGCAGGCCAAGAAACAACCTTGCAGGGGGCATATCCTAATGACAAATTTCTTGTTAAGTATAACCCTCTGTTTGAACCTGATTCTGACGTAGTGACTGTCATGATGACTGAGACAAGAACTATGGAAGAAAGAATGACTGAGATGCAGGAGCATATCGACACCTTGATGAAGGCGATTGAAGAAAAAGATTCTCAAATCGAGCAACTAAAGAGCCAAATTGAGAACCAACATATCGCCGAATCAAGTCAAACCCAAGTCGTAAAAAATCACGACAAAGGAAAGTCTATAGTGCAAGATGATCATCCACAATGTTCTGCTTCGGTCGCTTCACTATCCATCCAACAGCTCCAAGATATGATCACAAACTGTATCAGAGCTCAGTACGGTGGACCTACTCAAGATTCCCTCTTGTACTCCAAACCTTATACTAAGAGGATTGATAATTTGAGAACGCCAATCGGGTATCAGCCACCGAAATTTCAACAATTTGATGGAAAGGGCAATCCTAAACAACATATTGCCCACTTCGTTGAGACATGCGAGAACGCTGGTACTCGAGGGGACCTACTAGTCAAGCAGTTCGTTCGAACACTTAAAGGAAATGCTTTTGACTGGTACACTGATCTAGAGCCGGAGTCAGTAGACAGTTGGGAGGAACTCGAAAGAGAGTTTTTGAATCGCTTCTACAGCACTAGACGAACCGTTAGCATGTTCGAGCTCACAAACACTAAACAACGAAAAGGTGAACTCGTTGTTAACTATATAAATCGCTGGAGAGCTATGAGTCTAGATTGCAAAGATCGCCTCACTGAACTCTCTTCCGTTGAGATGTGCATTCAAGGCATGCACTGGGAACTCCTCTACATCCTTAAAGGTATAAAGCCTCGCACCTTTGAGGAACTAGCAACTCGTGCCCACGATATGGAGCTAAGTATTGCTAGTCAAGAAAACCAAGACCTTCTCCTCCCTAACATGAGAAAAGAAGGAAGGAACGATGAAGAGACTATAGAAGAATCCATGGTTGTAAACACAACCCTTCCCAAGTCGTCTTCGAAAGAAAAGCGACAAACTAATGGAGCGCATCACTTAACTTTAAAGGAAAGACAGAAGAAAATCTATCCTTTCCCTGATGCCGACATCCCTGATATGTTGGAACAACTATTGGAAGCGCAACTGATAGAGCTTCCTAAGTGTAAACGACCAGAAGAGATGGAGAAAGTCGATGATCCCAAGTATTGCAAGTATCATCGAGTTATTGGTCATCCAGTGGAAAGATGTTTCGTCCTAAAGGACTTAATTTTAAAGCTGGCTAAGGAAGGCAAAATCGAGCTCGACCTTGATGAAGTAGCCCAATCAAATCTTGCTACAATCAAAGGAAATAACAAACACCAAAGAAAGAAGGATCCTAAGAAACTTCAACCCAAGAGGAAGAGAAGTAAAAAGTTTTTTCAACCTCAACAACTGGTGATGTTGAATAAATCCTTCTCCAAAACTTTCCACAAAAAGACAAAAGAGAACCTTGCAGCTTCCTACTGCATCGACGTAGAAGAAGTTGACAATTCCAAGAAAAGTGAACAAAGGACTTCTGTCTTCGATCGCATCAAGCCTCCAACTACTCGTCCTTCAGTATTCCAAAGAATGAGTATGGCCGCGACAGAGGAAGAAAATCAATGTTCGATGTCCACCTCCACTCGACCTTCAGCTTTCCAAAGGCTAAGTGTCTCCACATCGAAGAAAAGTCAACCTTCAACATCTGTTTTTTATCGCCTCAAAGTAACAAGCGATCAACCTAAAAGAAAAATGGACAACTTGGAGGTGAAACTTTTCGATGAAGTAAACCGCGACAAGAAGCTTCATAGTAGCGTCCCGTCACGTATGAAGAGGAAATTCTCTGTTCTCATAACGACAGAAGGTTCCTTGAAGGTGAAGCCAAATCTCATTGTCTTGACTAATCCTATAAATGAAGGATCTGATCAAGACCATGATAAAGATAAGAGCTTTTAAAATATAAAAGCTCCTTATCGCAAGAGCCTAAACTGCATGATGCTCCTAGCCCACACGAGCTTAAAAGGTGAGTGCAAAAAAATTTTTGAACTACGTTATGACTTGATCCCTTTTCTTCAAAGGGTACGTAGGCAGCTTAAAGAAAACTTTAAGTTCAGTCTCTACAAACAAAAAAAAAAGAAAGTGCAACAAATATTGAAGCACGACGATATAAATTGAGGAAATTCATCACTAGTGGGGGCAACACAGCGAATGAAAGTTGCTTCCTCCAAGTTCGAAGGTTTTCACGCACTTCGCTGCAGTTCCTTCCCCCCAAGTTCGAAGGATCTCACGCGCTTCGCTGCAGTTCCTTCCTCACAGTTCGAAGGTTCTCACACGCTTCGCTGCAGTTCCTTCCCCCCAAGTTCGAAGGTTCTCACGTCGCTTCGCTGCAGTTCCTTCCTCCAAGTTTGAAGGTTCTCACATCGCTTCGCTTCGCGCTGCGCTTCGTTGCAGTTCCTTCCTCCAAGTTCGAAGGTTCTCACGCGCTTCGCTGCAGTTTCTTCTCCCTAAGTTCGAAGGTTCTCACGCGCTTCGATGCAGTTCCTTCCTCCCTAAGTTCGAAGGTTCTCACTCGCTTCGCTGCAGTTCCTTCCTCCAAATTTGAAGGTTTCGAAGGTTCTCACGCGCTGTGATTCGTTGTAGTTCCTTCCTCCAAGTTCGAAGGTTCTCATGCGCTTCGCTGCACAGTTCCTTCCTCCAAGTTCGAAGGTTCTCATGTGCTTCGTTGCTACCTTCCTCCAAGTTCGAAGGTTCTCTCACGCGCTGCTGCAGCTCCTTCCTCCAAGTTCGAAGGTTCCCTCACGCGCTTCGCTCGCTCCTTCTCCAAGTTCGAAGGCGCTTCTCTCCACTGCTCCTTCTCCAAGTTCGAAGGCGCTTCTCTCCGTTGCTACCTTCCTCCAAGTTCGAAGGTTCTCTCACGCGCTGCTGCAGTTCCTTCCTCCAAGTTTGAAGGTTCCCTCACGCGCTTCGCTCGCTCCTTCTCCAAGTTCGAAGGCGCTTCTCTTCGTTGCTACTTCTCCAAGTTCGAAGGCACTTCTCTCCACTGCTCCTTCTCCAAGTTCGAAGGCGCTTCTCTCCACTGCTCCTTCTCCAAGTTCGAAGGTGCTTCTCTCCACCCCTCTTTTTGAAGGTTCGCCACTGAGGTTCTCCTTCTCCAAGTTCGAAGGTTCACCGTTGCTCCTTTTCAAATGTTTGGCGGAGGTTGACGTCCTCGTTCCGCTTCATCTTCAAATGTTGGTAGTTGACGGCGTCTGCTGCGCTTCATCTTCAAATGTTGGCAGTTGACGGCGTCCGCTTCGCTTCATCTTAAAAAATTGACTGTTGATAACTTCACTTCATATTCAAAAGTTGACGGTTGAAGTCTTCGCTACATCTGCAAAGATGAACAACTTTAGTGTTGCCTTTATCTTGAAAGTGTCCAGACTGGAAGATGCATCTTAGCTGCAAGTTAAAAAAATGCTTGATATCAAACCACAAAAAAAAAAAAAAAGAAAGACAATAAAAGTGTTGTTAAAAAAACGGTGACCACCCCTGCAGGAAACTACAGTCATCAAAGTGACTGGTCTAGACAGGTGGTGAAGTCACTGCAATTGAATCTGATGACGACCGTTGAAGGCGAGTCGGGTCTGGTGACCACCCCTGCAGGTTACTCAAATCACCCAATAAAATGGGGACTGGGTCTAGCAGGAGTGCATGAGGCGAATCTGGTGACTACCCCTGCAGGTTACTCAGATCACCCAATAAAATGGGGATTGGGTCTAGCAGGAGTGCATCGCTGTAGGCGAATCTGGTGACTACCCCTGCAGGTTACTCAGATCACCCAATAAAATGGGGACTGGGTCTAGCAGGAGTGCATCGCTGTAGGCAAATCTGGTGACTACCCCTGCAGGTTACTCAGATCACCCAATAAAATGGGGACTGGGTCTAGCAGGAGTGCATGAAGGCGAATCTGGTGACTACCCCTGCAGGTTACTCAGATCACCCAATAAAATGGGGACTGGGTCTAGCAGGAGTGCATGAAGGCGAATCTGGTGACTACCCCTGCAGGTTACTCAGATCACCCAGTGAAATAGTGGACTGGTCTAGCAGGAGTGATATCACTGCAAGCGAATTTGGTGACGACTGTTGCACGAAGCTTACACATTCAAGGAAGAAAGAAACAAATTGCAAAAAAAAAAAAAAAAAAAAAAAAAACGAAAATTTAAAAAAAAAAACGAAAATTTAAAAAAAATAAAAAAATAAAAAAACGAAAAGTATAAAAAAAAAACGAAAATTAAAAAAAAAAAGAAAAGAAAAGAAAAGAAAGTTTCCTACTTGGATCCCTTCTTGAATGCTCTCTGCAATTGATGTGTGCTTTCCTCTGCTGAGGTTCAACCTTATTTATAGAATGGAAGGTTGGATTCAAATAGATAAATCTTATCTCCAACGATAATCTTTATCAATTTTGGGATGAGTTCAAATATATATCTTATCTCCAACGACAATCTTCATCAATTTTGGGATAAGTTCAAATATAAATCTTATCTCCAACGGAAATCTTCATCAATTTTGGGATGGGTTCAAATATAAATCTTATCTCCAACGGAAATCTTCATCAATTTTTGAAGGGTTTGAATATAAATCTTATCTCCAACAAGAGTCTTTGGTTCAAATTTTAACCCAAAGATATGAGATTTGATTTAAATCAAATTGGGAAATAAATTTTATTCCAAATTCCCACCAAATTTTGGGATGCAGCCTTAAATTTACTTAAATTAAATTTTGGGCATAATCCAAATTTTATCCCAAATAGACCAAAGTCCAAACCTCAAGTTATGTTCCATATTTTGATTAAATTGGCGCACCAAATGGAGTCAAAGTCAAGCACAAATACCTTGCATTTTAATTCCAAAATATATTTTTCGAGATTCACTCACACATAATTTGTGCCTAAATCTCGAAAAGGGGGCATTTGTTGATAGAGAAATTTTGACCAATCACGAATTGCCACGTCATTACATAAAATTAATGACGAAATTAAAGTGAAATAGTGGACTGGTCTAGCAGGAGTGATATCACTGCAAGCGAATTTGGTGACGACTGTTGCACGAAGCTTACACATTCAAGGAAGAAAGAAACAAATTGCAAAAAAAAAAAAAAAAAAAAAAAAAAAAAAAAAAACGAAAATTTAAAAAAAAAAACGAAAATTTAAAAAAAATAAAAAAATAAAAAAACGAAAAGTATAAAAAAAAACGAAAATTAAAAAAAAAAGAAAAGAAAAGAAAAGAAAGTTTCCTACTTGGATCCCTTCTTGAATGCTCTCTGCAATTGATGTGTGCTTTCCTCTGCTGAGGTTCAACCTTATTTATAGAATGGAAGGTTGGATTCAAATAGATAAATCTTATCTCCAACGATAATCTTTATCAATTTTGGGATGAGTTCAAATATATATCTTATCTCCAACGACAATCTTCATCAATTTTGGGATAAGTTCAAATATAAATCTTATCTCCAACGGAAATCTTCATCAATTTTGGGATGGGTTCAAATATAAATCTTATCTCCAACGGAAATCTTCATCAATTTTTGAAGGGTTTGAATATAAATCTTATCTCCAACAAGAGTCTTTGGTTCAAATTTTAACCCAAAGATATGAGATTTGATTTAAATCAAATTGGGAAATAAATTTTATTCCAAATTCCCACCAAATTTTGGGATGCAGCCTTAAATTTACTTAAATTAAATTTTGGGCATAATCCAAATTTTATCCCAAATAGACCAAAGTCCAAACCTCAAGTTATGTTCCATATTTTGATTAAATTGGCGCACCAAATGGAGTCAAAGTCAAGCACAAATACCTTGCATTTTAATTCCAAAATATATTTTTCGAGATTCACTCACACATAATTTGTGCCTAAATCTCGAAAAGGGGGCATTTGTTGATAGAGAAATTTTGACCAATCACGAATTGCCACGTCATTACATAAAATTAATGACGAAATTAAAGTTAATTAAATTTGGGACCAATTATAAATTGACATGTGTCCCAAATTTAATTTGAAGACAAAGTTGGCCAATTATAAATTTTTAGGGCCAAATGTCCATTTGATCAATTAATTAAAAATAAATTATTTTGATCAGATTAATTGATTTGACCAATTAATTAAAGAAAATAATTAATTGGATCAAATTTGGGTCTTTTAAATATTTGGGTCATATGGTTTTGGGTGAAATATAAACCAGACCCAAGACCAATAAAGCCCAAGCCCAAGTTGTTAGGCCCAAAAGTCACCAGGGCCCATCCAGCGAGAACTCTATAAATAGAGGGGTTCTCCATCATTTCAAGGGTTCAGAAATTCTACACTCTCACAAAGACAAGAGTTCAGAGTTTCAAAGCTCTCAAGCAGAACCAGAGAATTCAGAGAGACTCCACCAAGTCTGAAGACCGAAGACTCTCTGCAATCCACAAGTCCAAGTGTTGAACACATCTTGAAGACCAAACACTCTTCAAGACTTCAACACTCCTTGAAGACTGAAGACTCCTTCAAGACTAGAAGACTTCAAGCTCTAAGAATCCATTGAAGCTTCAAACTCGGGATCAAGCGTTCCAGCCCTCGAGTGAAACACACCCACACACATAAGAGAGAGAATCAGAGGATTAAAGTTAGAGATTGTACACCCACACGCATACAACATTAATACAAATCAAAGTTTATTCCACGTGTCTCCATCCCCGAAGTTACGTGTGAACACTCCCCACAAACTATGCTAGGATTTTAGAGTTCATAAATTGTTCTACCATTTGAAAAATGACCCTTAACTTACTATTAATTTTACAAATCTATAAGTTCAATGATTCAATTTTACAATTAAAAATTTAAGAGTACAATTTTTACACCCGTGTAAGTTCAAAGTCTTACTTTTACACTTTAAAAAGTTTGATGAATACAATTGTAACAACTAAAATTTAAGGAGCAATGGTAGTAGTAATGGAAAAGGGTGAGGAGACAACCAATAATATTGAATGCCTAAAACAACCATACTTGTTCTACAACTGTGGATGTGTACATTCCTACACACCATTATTAATTTTTTTTTTTTTTTTTTTTTTTTGCTAGGGATGGAGAAAGGCAGAAAATAAGAAATTGTAACTTTTTTATTTTCTCTCTCCTAACTGTAAAAAATTTGATGGTGGTGCGCAAAAAGACCCACCAATATGTTAAGTATTGTTTTTCTCACCAATACCATTGACCCAAAGGTTTGAGATTCGAATCTCACAACTCACAAATGTTGTATGAAAAAAAGTAGGTTAAATTACAAGTTTAGTCCCTAAACTTTTAGGGTTGTGTCAATTTGGTCCATGAACTTTAAAAAATGTCTAATATGTCTCTAAACTTTCAATTTTATGTCTAATAGAATCCCTAAAACTTTCACTTTTATGTCTAATAAGTCTTTGGCATATTCGAGATTTTAAGAAATTAATCAATCGATAGACATAAAATAGACTATTGGGAATCCTAAACTTCCAATTTTGTATCTGGTAGGCTTGTGAAGTTTAAAAAATGTCAAATAGGTCAATGATATTTATTAGACACAAAAAATTGAAATTAAAGTTGAAAGACTTCCGATACAAAAGTGAATGTTTATGGACTTAGGAGATACTTTTTAAAGTTCATGGATCTATTGAACACAAAATTGAAAGTTCTAAAACCTATTTGACCAAAAAAAAATTACTATTTTTCCTGAAATAGACGTGTCCATTAATGGTCCAAGGTTCAATAATTTCCTAGACAAAAACTTAATATAATGAAAAGGAAAGCCACAACGAATAAGGACCATACTCACCCCATGCTGACAGCAAAGCTTGGGCCAAATTGTTATGTCTCTTGCACCACTTATTAATTTGGATATGATTCATCGTATATGCCCGGAAAATTTCTACTAATATTTTCACACAATAAATTCTTTTTCGATAAATAATTAGTTGACGTTACTAACTTCACATCATTTAAGAATGATGTTCACATGTAGATAATAAAAGTAGTATTGTGATATAAGATTTCAATCAACTAGAAACAAAGCATTCAAAACAAGCAAGTCAGTGACCTCATTTGGCCACTTCCTCAATCCAATACATGATCTAAAAGATTAACACTAGCTAATTGAGCCGAGGAATATTAACCTTTTATCTTTTACTTTTAGTTAACCAATTTTCAGGTTTTCTATTTTTAGAGATTTTATTTTTTTAATTAAAAAATCGTATTAAGAAACAATTATAATTTAAGCTTGTTTAAATTTAAATATTTTTCGTATAACCTCTCTCTTTTTCCTTTTTTTAAATAAGTACATCAACATTTGTGAGTAGGGGGATTCGAACCTCTAACCTCATGGTCGAGGGTACATGTCAATACCACTGAGCTAAACTCGTTTTGGCCGTACAACCTCTATTAATTGTTTGCTACGACAACTACTTGATTATAATGTGTCAAGTAGTGAATTGAGAGAGGAGATGATACAAATTTTCTTTTTCTTCTTTGTTGGTTTGTAATTGCAAGAGAAAGGCCCAACTTCATAGTGAAAATATAGTTGTTGTGTTAAACCCATGAAGGAAAACCATAGGAAACGTTATAAATAAATCTACCAACAAGTATGCAATTTTAACATTATAAATGTTTTAGAGTATCAATTATGAATTGAAGTAATTTAGTAGATAAGACACCAATTAAGATTTCAAACACCGATGAATCGATCCCCACTCATTCATGAGTTTGAGAAATTTCCCCTTCATCTAATTATTTAGAATTATATATTACCCAACTAAGTTTAGCAACTTCTCAAATAATCTATAAATTTTGTACTAAGTATATATTATATATATATATATATTATAGACATCAAATATAATACAAGAGATTTGTTTCAAAAAAAAAAAATATAATACAAGAGATGACACCTCGCTTTTATTTATTCTTAAAGTTCAAGTACATGTCGAGGTTACCAAAATAAACATAGCTTAGTGGTAATTAACATGTGTTTTTATCGAGAGACTAAAGGTTTGAATCCCAAAAAATAACATAAGGGTGTAGTACTCAAAAAATAATGACAATAATATTAAAGGAAAAATCATTTTTTACTCTATAAACTTAGCGGGTTGTATCAATTTTAACCCTAAACTCTCAATTTCATCAAATTGAACCACATAAGTTTAGCAGATTGTATCAATTTTAACTTCAAACTTGCATAAATGTTACAACGTAGACCTTCGAACAATATTCTATTTAAATCACCATTAAAACGTGTGAATGACAATTTCCTCATTTTAAAAAAAAATCACATTACACGTGAGTTATGTTGGTTTCTTGTTAGAAATTTGTTGAAAAAATATCTTTATTTTATGAAATCAAACACTCAGACTTATTCTTCTCATCGTTATTTAGTCTAAAAAAATTACAATGTTATTAGCGACAAGAAAAATCCAGCAAATATGAGGAAAGAAAAATGAAATTAATTTCCTTTGGTTTCCTAGATTTGCATATTCTAATTAGCAAGAAAAAGGGGGAACTCCCACTAAGTTCTTAACCATAAGAAAAAAAAAACTTCAAACATTAAAAAAAGAAAAAAAAAACTCCTCAAGTTCTCAGCAACAAGAAAATGTCATCTAAATGAAAAGAAAAAAAAAAACTCCAAGAATTGTTTTCTTATCATCCCACAATCGCACGTTCTTTCAAACAGCTAAAAAAAACAACAAAACTCACGAACACAGTAAGAAGAAAATGAGAGAAACTCATGTACAACTTCTCAACAACAAAAGTAATTTATTCAAATAAAAAATTTCTCCAATAAATTTTTTAAGATAAACCAACTCAGGTGCAGTGTGAACTAAAAAAAGAAAAATGAGAAAATATTCAATTACGTGTTTTTTTTTTAAAAAAAATTCAATTACGTGTTTTAGCTATGGTTAAGAAAAGTAATTGAAGGTTTACATTACAACACTTATGCGAGCTTAAGGTTAAAATTGATACAAGCTGCTAAGTTTGAAGTTCAATTTGATGAAATTAAAAGTTCAGTGTTAAAATTAATAGGACTTACTAAACTTAAGGTTCAATTTGATACAATTGAAAGTTCATAGTTGAAATTGATACAACATGCTAAGTCTAAAGTTTGAAAATGATTTTTTTTCCTAATATTAATTGCATGTAACGGTGAGGATTCAAATTTTAGGATCTTTTCTTGATAATATGTCATGTCTTTTAAATTGCCAAAACGACCATAACTCATTGTTATTTGACATGTACATTCGACGAAGTGGTCAAAAGTTCGAATCGAATCCCCTCACCCGGTTGAACTGAAAAAAAAATGGCCTTTGAAGTAATTCAACTTTATTATTTGAAAAAAAAAATATATCCAAAATTTTATTGAATTGTAAGGAAAAAACTTCCCTAATGTAGGGATCTCCCTGCATACCACCATTAAAATGTTGACAACTAGGAGAGATAAAAAAAATTTCTCAAATTTTCTCATTTTCTCCCTTTCTCTTTCTTAGTTGTCAAGATTTTAATGGGGTATGTAGGGAGATCCCTACATACCGGTATGCAGGGAAGTTTTGTTCTTGTCAAAACCAAAATCTGAATGAAATATCATGTCAAATCAACCAAGTCTCGTACAAGTTCCATTGTCCGAAAGGGAAAATTTTGACCAAGTTGAAACAGAGGAAAAACTTCTAAATTTGCTTCGTATGATCTTTTGATCGTTGGAGAGAAACCCCAGTTCGTCGAAAGCGGCAGTCGTCGGTCGGTGGCGCTATGGCTCGGGGAGGTGGTCGGAGCAGGACTGGAAACGAATCGTCGGTGGGAGGGTTTCTGAATGCGGTGTTCAGATTCTTGAAGATGGCGGAATTTGAGATTCTTTTCGTCCTCTTCTTCATCGTTGCTTTCATTGTCTTCAAAGATCTCGTAAGTCTCTCTTTTATTGGTCTGTTGTTATTCTTGTTCTGTCTTGAGGGCTTAATATTGTCTCAATTGGATTGGATCTAGAGATGTAGATCGAAATGATAATCGTAGAGAAACCCATCTTTTCTGTTTTTCGTTGGTTTGGTATCTTGTTTCGTGTATGTTAATTTAATTTAACCCTCGAATTATGCTTGATCTGGGCAGCTGTTAATCTTTTTTTTCTTTTCGATGGATCTAGTCTCTGGTTTAGACTAAACTTAAGAAAACATTTGAAATTTTCGCTAATTCCAGAATGACAGATACAGGTTTTTAGAAACTGCTGTTTTTTTGGTTTTTAAGTTTTGGCTAAAAGGTAGAAAAAGATTATTGAAAGTGGATTAGAAAACAAAGAGTAAGTGTGATTTGGAGAAATATAAAACAAAGAAAAAGGTTATTGTATAGGCCCTTAGATATTCCAATCGAAACTCTCATGTAACTAGCCGTTTAACTAGTTTGTTTGGGCCTTTTTGTTGCATTCTTTGTCGGAGGGCGGAGGAAGACCTCGATTATATTTTGTGGAGCTGCGCCTTTGCTAGGACAGTGTGGGATGAGTTCTTTGGCTTGTTTGGTTTGCAGTTTGCCAGACACAGTTGCCTCAGAGAGACGATCGAGGAGTTCCTTCTCCACCCTCCTTTCAGGGAGCAAGGAAAGTTTTTGTGGCAAGCTGGGATTTGTGGTATTATTTGGGGTTTGTGGGGTGAGAGAAACAATAGAACTTTTAGAGGGTTAGAGAGGGATCCCTCGGAGGTTTGGTCCCTTGTTAGATATAATGTTTCTCTTTGGGCGTCGTTGACGCGTTTATTTTGTAATTATTCCTTAGGTCTCATCAGTTTGGATTGGAGCCCCTTCATTTAATATGGCTCCCTCTTTCTCGGGCTTGTTTTTTTGTATGTCCTTGTATTCTTTCATTTTTTCTCAATGAAAGCATGGTCTTTTATAAAAAAGAACCAGGAGTTAATGAAGCTGAAAGAGCTCCAGGATGTAATTTTCCTCAACAAGCAATGGTTAATCTGGCCACTGATGGTGGCTTGTGAGCTTTTGTACTTGGACCATTGAATATTTAGGATTGCTCCTTGGCAGCAGCTTTGAGACATGTAATTTTCAAAATTTAGTGATGGAAAAAAGTGCAAACTACGGGTTCAAAATGGAAGAATTTGCAGTTGTTGCAAACTCGCTTTAGCCCAATTGATGTTTGCAAATTTTTCTACCTATTTTCTTCTGATTTTTAGAATTCTGTGACTAAGTACTTGGAGAAGCGGGGGTGTGCGGTGCGGTATTATGTGAGGTCTTTGGGGGAGAGGAATAATAGGGTTTTTAGAGGTTTTGAGTGGTCGGCAGGGGATGTGTGGTCTCTAGTTTGATTTAATGTGTCCTTGTGAGCCTTGGTGGTTAAGTCGTTTCGTAATTATTTGTTGGGTATTATTTTGTTGGATTGGAGGTTGTTCCTTTAGCTGGCCTCCACCTTTTGTAGGCTCTTTTTTATTATACCCTTGTATTCTTTCATTTTTTTTCTAAAGAAAAGCTCGGTATTTTATGAAATTAAAAAAATATTTGAATGAACTTGGTATTAAATTGAGCTTGAACAGTATGATATATGTTTTTTAAAATTCTTGTGACTTCAAGTTTATTTTTTTCCCATGAGAAAAATCCAAGAGGTTCTATTATTCTTATTTACAAATGAGACAAATCACTAGCTTTATTTATATTCATTATTTTAGAGACTCCCCAAACATCACTATGTTTTCGCACATTTCCATTGCTGACGAGAAAAATCTCTCCAATATTAATTAACTAGGACATCACAAGGCTTGTTGTTGGCTTTCAAAGATCTAAACTTTGGGTCATGCGGTTGTTTTTGTTTCATCAAATAAATATTCATCTTTTCCTTTTTGGAAAATAAAGAGTAGCATGAATTTTAACCACTATAAATAATCTTTTTTCTTTCACTTCATTTGATTTGGATTATGGTGTATTTTCACTGGAGTGCCGAGTTATTGCTTCCTCTCATGTTGAGGTTTGATGTTTTGGTCGTTATGGATATTGGATGCCTGATGAAGAGTATGTTCTAGTATCATGTAGGAAAAGATATGTTCTGGTACCATGTAGACAAAGATGAAGGTAGAGAGCAAGATATCGAAGAGAGAAATCATTTCTGTTTCCATGTTTGAAATCGGGTGAAAAATATAAGCCTATACATACCAAGTATTCACAACACAGAAGGAACTACATAAAGGAGAATGACCCCAATTTCTTATTTTAACATTGAACCTTATCTTTCTAAGAAATGCTATGGGTCTAGAATGAAGATTGGATAGTTTTGAAAGGAGCTGAGACCTCTTCTTTCTTCTATGCAAGATCAAAGGATGTTGTTGATGGAGCATTCATGCCATTTAACATTAGTCATAATTTCTTAACTTTATTTTAGAATCATTATTTCATAATATTACTGTTGTAGATATCATTCCTTTCTTTTCAAGATCATTTCGAAAGTTAATTGTCCTTAGAAGGGGAAATTATTTATCTGGTCCTTTATGGTACCATCAATGCTAACTGAAGAGCATTTTTGTAATCTCTTTTGGATAGAGTTTGGTCATAGGTTGATGATGTCTTATTTCTCATCTCTTCTTTTTGGCATTAATGAAACCTTCTTTTCTTGCTAAAAAGAAAATTTTAACAAAGTTTTAGACAACCATTTCAAACCATTGGAAATATATTTTGGTGAAACAATATAACAATGTACTACATTTAGAAATAATACATTTTAGCCTTTTACTTGTCATGTTGACAGAGTGCCACATGTGGCAATATTGAGAAGTTTCCATAGCTATATTATTCGCTCTGGATCATTTTCCTTCCCCAGCTCATTTGGAATATCCTTGCTATCAAACTTTAGGACCAAAAGGGCATTGCTAGAGTAGCAATGTAACTTCTTGAAATGTAACCATATTCGGTTCCCAGGATTCAGAATGGGGTCATAAATTTTGCAAAATGGTTTCTGTTCATAATTCAGGAGAGGGAAATTCCTTCTCACCCTCTTAGTTACAACTACAAGGAGCTGGAATAAATTTGATTATATGTTTTCAGTTCTGAGGTGTAGTCAGTTTGAGATAGCCAGATGCATGGTATTCATAGGATAATGGGAAGAATCTTGATGTTGCTCGCTATGTAAGCATCAACATTGAAGATTAATCTCATCGTTTATAGGTCTTGTGAGCTCATTCTCCCTTTCAACAACAATTCTCAGATAGTTTCATAGTGTGCATAGGTCTTGTGAGCTCACTTTTGGTGCAGAAGTTAGTTGTGAATGTCTGAATGCTCATGATGAGTATGAGTTTTTGTTCATTCTAGAATTTTTCTATAAACCAAAGTAGGATTAGATCATATTCTGCTCATGAACATTCATCTCTATTGTGTTTTGATATTGAATTTTTGTACCTACTCCATTTTCATCCCTAAACTTTCAAGTTCTCTATTTTAACTCTCAACTTCCAAATATTTTGTTTTACTCACTATACGTTGCATACAAATCGATTTTAGTTTTCACCCTTAGTTTTTCAAAATGTAACACCTAACTTGTTACCTATAGTTTCAAACACTCTATAATACTTTTTAGGTCTAGATTCTATTTTAGTTCTCAGATTTTTATACTTCTAATATTTTAATCCATAAATTTTGATACAAAATTATCTTAGTCCTTGAAACTAATCATTATATTAAATTATTTAACAAAGCTCTGACATGAACACATCTTTTGCTGTTCATTTGCCTGATCATTAGACAACAAACATTCTTATCTTGTTAATGATCCAGAGTATGATTACTGTTAGGTATCTATTGATCTTATTGTCTTCCTCTATTCATGTGCAAATGTTAAGAGATTCTAATAATGTGGGAATCAATTGCAGACATCAAGACCAGAGTACAATCAGATCCTTGTAAAGAAGCCTGAGGGGTTTGATATGTGGCCATTCCAGTAAATTCTTGACCTTGCATTCATGTGACTGACTTGTACTCACTCTGCTTTCTAAGTTTGTATCTTTTTGTGTTGATGTGCTGTAAAAATGTTCCTTGACATGTTTGACATTTTTATTGTTTTCATAAACTGAAAGAGTTTGAAAGTAAATATTGGTTTTAGAAATGTTGTGGAAGTGACAAGAAAATGCCCAAAAATACCATGGAGATGCGAAATAAGTAGTGATACTAGAAGTGGTGAATGGTAATCTTTATTTTACCTGATATATCTCAAAATTTTATTTGTTAATGTTAACATTTTTTTATGAGATGGTAAACATTAAAGCTTTTTAAAAACATCAGCAATAACATTTTGCTGGTGTTTTATAAATTTGAGGGCCTGAAAATGTTACTGTTTGATGTGCACAGTGATGTAAAGGAGAGATTTTAATTTTTCAGAAATGGTTTTAGAATATTGCAACTTTTTTACACACTCTAAAAAGCTTTCTTTTGAATAAAGAGCCCATTGCAAAAACCACCTGTGAAGTATGATGGTTGTAACCAAACTCTTAGGGCCCGTTTGGTACAAGGTTTTTGGAGATGGGAATGGGCAACGATTTTTAATACTCTTGTTTGTTTCAAAATTTCTGTGGTGGGTCCAGGAAATAACGCATTCTCAGGCATCACTTATGCCCATTAGCAAGGGTTTTCTATGCCCTTGCAAAAGCATGAGTTTTATCTTTTCTCATCTCTTCTTTTTAAACCCTCAAACTTTTCAAAGTGAAAAAATTAGACCCTTAAACTTTGAAAGTTAAAATTAAACCCTCAAACTATCATAAATGTAGAAATTCTAATTAAGTCCATTTCATTCAATTTCCCTCTCATATTTTGTCTCTGCAAGCAACAACCCTCCATTTCCACACTTTTACCTCAAAAAATCCAAAACTCAAGGTAAAATGTAATCATCATACTTCAAAAACTTTGATAGGTAAAATGTTGTTCAAGACCAAACTCTGCAGCAAATTCCGCTTTGGAACATGCCCTTACATCACAAATTGCAATTTCACTCATAGCATTGAGGAGCTTAGGCGGCCACCACATAATTTGCAGGTTAGTAATGGTTAATTTTTTTGTTATTGGCTCTGTTTAATTGTTAGCTTGATAGCTGAAATGGAGGGTTTGTTGCAGAGATACCCAAGGTTGAGAAGAAAGAGAGAGAAGGAGAAATATGAGAGGGAAATTGAATGAATTGGACTTAATTTCTATATTTATGATAGTTAAGGGTTTAATTTTACCTTTCAAAAGTTTAAGAGTCTAATTTTTTTACTTTGAAAAGTTTAAAGGTATAATTTTTACACTTGAATGTTTAGGGAGGAGTTTAATTGTTACAATCATCATACTTCAAGGGTGGTTTTTACAATTTGCCCTTGAATAAACAATGAAAAGTTTCAACTTCAGCAGGGTTAAAAGAGTCATCGTCATGAATCCACCATTCCAAACAGGAAATAAACTGTTAGTACAGTTTGAGTTTCAACAATGTAGATACAAATACTACTCTGATCTTCACACTTCAAGACAATTATGTGGTTTAATTTAAGCCGACAAGAAATACTACTATGGAGCATTGCTATTGCGGACTCTATCCACAAGCTGCTCGACCGGGATTTTAACGACATCACAACGCAATCCGATGTCCAAACATAATCGACTAACACAATACATACCCACACCCACAAGCGCCAGACCACTAAAACTGGTGGTTAAATATGGAATTGGGGAAGAAACGATTGCACTTGTGGCAGCAAAAACCGATGCAGCCTGCCCGCTCCTACCGACGCTGAGGGTGGTGTAAACAAGCAATCCTGTTTTACAATAGATGGCAAAGTCTTCACAGTTGTTCTTGAAGAAGTTGTACATACCAAAGCCATTTTGGAGGAGATAAGAAGCGCGATGAAGGACAAGTTCAGGCGAATCAGAAGCAGCAAGAGTGCAAGTCCCGCCACGGGCTTTTGCGAGAAAAAATGCAGGCGTGACGCCATATTCAAAGACGTAGAGCTCACCAGCTGCAAGAAAACAATCCAAGCACGAACAAATTACACCACTTCTCAGCTGATCGCTGCATACATGGCATGGATTGTCTGGAGAATGAGGAGATGAACTAAGAACGAATCGATCCAATACAGTTCTTGAGCCAATCTCCAAGCCTCCTCCTCGAGTGAAGTGGATCACCTTTCCATCACCAATAAAAATCCCTTGAGTAAGATAAGTAGCCAGGTCAAAATGATAATATTCATTATTTAGGATCATGTACTTACAAAAGTTGTAGCATTTAAACAGAGATTTCAACTGATAATTGGGATTAATGTATCACTTAAAGAATGATTTTTTCCATAACTTATTATATTTTCAAGAAATTTCTCCATGGTATTTGATCAACATGCATCAAAGACATATTTTGAGAGTGATTTTGAAATGGCCAAAATCACTTTCGTCATGTCATTTTTCACTAAAAATGGCATGACAAAAGTGATTTTGGAATATAAATTTATATTACTAGAGACAAAGTGTGTGTTTGGCATGGCTTTCTAAATATTTAAGAAAGGTGTTTTTAAACACTTAGAAAGTCATACTAAACATACCCAAAATTATGTAGTTTTATGTTTATCCAACAGAAAAAGGACAAAGATAAGATATCTCACAAACCCGAAGACAAAGAATCGAGGAATAACAACATAAAGCTTCATTTATGGTAAACGAAGGTGGAGCAAAGGAGGGAGCAATTACCCCTAGTTTGTCTTAGATTAAAAAATTAAATATAAAGGCTAAGATTTTATAGCTTTTCGTCTAATTTGGCATCTAAATTCTCAGGGTTAAAACATTATACACAGAAAGTTGCTTCCCTCCTTAAAAAAACAAAAATCGGGTATGGTTGTAAAAATGAAATAGTTACAAAATGAAGTAGCCAATGGAAATCTTCCATATGAATCACTTCAGGGTTTTTTATTTTTATCATTTACAAGCAACTCTGCTGACAAATCAGCAGAACCATAGGAATTCAATCTGTCCAATTTATACAATACATTCCAGAGTTGAAATTCAGAATCAGATCAACTGAAACAAGTTGAAGCTAACACCATCCATCCCCATAGTTCTAGAACAAGCCTAATCTATATCCGATATCTTCTCCATGAAACGACACGATCTAAGAAAATCGAACGAACAATTCTTGACCACATACCAATATGTAGGGATCTTCTTACATACCCCATTAAAATCTTGACAACTAAAAAAGAAAAAGATAGAAAATGTAAAAACTTTTTTATCTCTCTTCGTCTTCAAGATTTTAATGGTGGTATGTACGAACCGGTATGCAACCAAGTATTTTCCAAATCGAAATGCCCATGAAAGCAAATCAATGGAGCAATAAAAAAAAAAAAAAAAACAAAACAAAACAAAACTTAGTTGCATACCGGTCCACCATTAAAATCTTGACAATTAGGAGAGATAAAAAAGTTTTCTCATTTTCTCCCTTCCTCTTTCTTAGTTGTCAAAATTTTAATCGGGTATGTAGAGAGATCGCACGGTATGCAGCCAAGTTTTTTCGGGGAGTGATCCCAGAATGCAGTTTCGCAATTGAGGGCAGACCATTGCATTCGAAAGAGATAGAAAAATTAGAACAAACTCACAAGATAAGAAAGAGAAGGGAAGAGAAAGAAACCGTGATGAGCATAAATATAGGCCTGCCTCCAAGAATAGATGTGATCCCCCGGTTTCAATTGCTCCCTCGAAGTCTTATTCGACAGCACTCCCATCTTATGGGACTTTCAGAAACGATCTCACTTTACGATTCCATTTGAATGGCAGAAGAAACTCTTGGGAAGAGAGCTGAAGAAAGCTAAATCGGAGGGGTTGAACGAGTAGTTTCATTTTTCAAACGTGAGAAGTTCTGTCATCGAATTCTTCAATTAAATATTAGGAATTATTGGTTCGATCTTATATTAGTTCTCACTAAGAAAACGTGATGATTTAATTAAGATGATATTAGAGTCAAAGATCATGTGCTCAACCTTGTATAATTTACTTTCTCTCCATTAATATCTCACTTTAAGATTCCATTTGAAGGGCAGAAGAAATTCTGAAGAAAGAGCAGAAAGCTAAATCGGAGGGCCAAAGCAAATCTGGAAGTTACCCAGATGTGGAAAAAGCTTTATTAGTGTTATAGTATATGGGTAAATATAGTAGCTTATTAGTCTTCGTCCTTTATTGTAATTTTACCATTATTTGTTTAGGTCTTCTATGTATGCCTATATATATTTGGCTCTAGTGTATAGAAAGGATTATAGATTCTCTCATATTTTTGATATCTCAATAACATGGTATCAGAGCCACCTTTAGGGTTTGAGTTAGAATACGTTTTCTTTAGGGTTTGAGTTAGAATACGTTTTCTTTAGGGTTTGAGTTGGAATACCTTTGTTTTAGGGTTTTGGAATACCTCTTTAGGGTTTGCTTTGAAACATTGTTTGAGGGTTTTGTTTTGCTGAAATTGTCTGCTAAAACCGTCGCCACCAACACTTGCCGCCTCTGCCACCGTTTTTGGTCTGTCACCGAAGGAATTTTTCGTCACCGCCCAGTCCAAAAGAAAGCCCAGCCGCCGATATGCACATCCTCCGAATCCGACGTCGAAACTCCCAGTGCGTGAGCCACACGCACCGCCGGATAACTCTACAGTCGCTGCCACGCGCCGGCGCGTGAGGGCGCGTGGAAGGTTGTTTTTCGCTTCCGTCAGTTAGGTTAGTCTCGGGCTGTGAATTCCGTCAAGTCTGTATAATTGGGTTTGCCAAAACAGGTCACGTTTGCCTCAGTTTGTGCGCTCGACTCGATTTCGGTTCGTTTTTTTGCTCAGTTCAGTTCTGTTTTTTCTTTGTGAGGGCACGTTTGTGGTTGGAATTTTCTCCGGTTGTCGTGATTTGTTGTTCTTGTGCATCAAGAGTATTTCAGACTTGTTCTTGTGGTTAGTTTGGTCATAATTGGCTCGAGTTAAAAGTTGTTTGGGAAAAGAATTAGGGTTCTTCATAAGAAACTCCATTCAAATCCTATTTTCAGAAGTTGTATGGTCATTCGGCTCTAATTTCAAGATTTTAGATCAGAATTTGTGGTTTCACATTCGATATAGACCTATGGTTGAACAAGAATTTGTAGCGATGTCTAATGTGGTTCACTCGTGGATTCAGCTCATCCATGATTCATCTAAGCAACCATTTGTTATTTCTACTACTGAGTTTGCTAAATTTCAACAGTACCAGAAGTCATTGAAAGCATATTCTTTATCATCCATGCTTACCCCTATTACAAGCATTGCTAAGTCAGGTAACATGAATCATTGTCTTCTTTCCTCCTCTACTAAATGGGTCATAGACTCTGGTGCAACCAATCATATGACAGGTAATCGTGATTTGTTTTCCAATTTTTCTTCATCTACATCCCTTACCGACGTTACTTTGACAGATGGATCAACATCATCTGTTCTTGGATCTGGCACAGTAAATTTAACCCCATCTCTTTCTTTGTCGTCAGTTCTACATTTACCTCAACTTTCCTTTAATTTAATATCTGTTAGTAAACTCACTCATTACCTTAATTGTTGTGTTTCTTTTCATTCGGGCTATTGTTTGTTTCAGGATCTTGTGACGAAGAAGATTATTGGTAGAGGACATGAATCTGGAGGACTTTATATTTTTTATCATCAAGTTGTCTGTTCTGGAGTTGTTTCTCCTTTTGATGTCCATTGTTGTTTAGGTCATCCTTCTCTTCCAGTGCTAAGAAAACTTTGTCCTCAATTTCATAACTTGTCTTCATTAAATTGTGATTCATGTCAGTTTGCCAAATTTCATCGTCTTAGCTCTAATCCTAGAATAGATAATTGAGCAAGTAAGCCCTTCGAATTAGTTCATTTAGATATTTGGGGTCCTTGTCCTATTGTTTCCAAAACTGGATTTCGATACTTTGTTACCTTTATTGATGATTACTCTCGTATGACTTGGTTATACTTTATGAAGAGTCGTTCTGAGTTACTTTCTCACTTTTATTTTCATGCTGAAATTCGAACTCAGTTTGATGTTTCCCTTAAAATTTTGAGAAGTGATAATGTTGGTGAGTACTTTTCTGAAACACTTAGGTCGTACCTATGTAAGCATGGAATTATTCATCATTCATCTTGTGCTGATACTCCTTCCCAAAATGGAGTTGCTGAACGAAAGAATAGGCATCTCCTTGAAACTGCAAGAGCATTGTCTTTTCAAATGAGTGTTCCAAAGCAATTTTGGGTTGATGCAATTTCTACAGCTTGCTTCTTGATTAATCGCATGCCTTCATCTGTACTTAAAGGTCAGATTCCTTATCATGTTCTATTCCCCACAAAAGCATTGTTTCCTATTGGGCCGAAAATATTTGGTTGTACTTCTTTTGTTAGAGATGTTCGTCCTAATCTAACAAAATTAGACCCAAAATCTTTAAAGTGCATTTTCTTAGGCTATTCTCGTGTTCAAAAAGGTTATAGATGTTATTGTCCTAGTTCGAATAGGTATCTTGTATCTCGTGATGTTACTTTCTTTGAGGACACGTCTTTCAAATCATCTTTGCCTAGTACGAGCCAGGAGGAGGAGGATGATCTTTTTATTTATACACTTGTACCTCCTACACCCTCTCTCGATCCGCCTCCTTCAACACTTGTTCCTACTCGTCCGCCTATTACTCAAGTATACTCTAGACGACGACAACCTCCAGGTGAATGTCTTGTACCACAAGATTCTTCGTCATCGGATCCAGGCACAAGTGATGAGCTTCCTATTACTCTTCGTAAAGGTAAACGTTCTTGCACGTTTTCTATTTCTTCATTTGTCTCTTATAACCATTTGTCATCTTCTACATGTTCTTTTGTTGCATCTCTTGACTCTATCTCGATTCCTAAAACGGTTCATGAAGCCTTGTCTCATCCTGGTTGGCGCAATGCGATGATAGAAGAGATGAATGCTTTAGATGATAATGGTACCTGGGATTTAGTATCTCGTCCAGCAGGAAAGAAAGCTATTGGGTGTAAATGGGTGTTTGCAATTAAGGTAAATCCTGATGGTTCAGCTGCTCGATTGAAAGCACGTCTTGTTGCTAAAGGCTATGCTCAAACATATGGGATTGATTATTTTGATACGTTTTCTCCTGTTGCTAAATTAACCTCTGTAAGGTTATTCATTTCCATGGTTGCTTCTCAATGTTGGCCTTTGCATCAGCTAGACATTAAAAATGCTTTTCTCCATGGTGATCTTCAAGAGGAAGTCTATATGGAGCAACCACCTGGGTTTGTTGCTCAAGGGGAAAATGATAAAGTGTGTCGCCTTCGTAAATCTTTATATGGGTTGAAACAAAGTCCACGAGCATGGTTTGGAAAATTCAGTCAGGCACTTGAGCAGTTTGGAATGAAGAAAAGCAAGTTGGATCACTATGTTTTCTACCAATGAACTAAGAGTGGTATTATTCTACTTGTCCTATATGTTGATGATATTGTTATTACTGGAAATGATACATCGGGCATTTCATCTCTCGAAACTTTCCTCCATAGTCAGTTTCATACTAAAGATTTGGGAACATTAAAATACTTCTTGGGTATCGAAGTAATGAGAATCAAGAAAGGTATCTTCATGTCACAAAGGAAATATGTACTTGATTTGCTATCTGAGACAAGAAAATTAGGAGCCAAGCCATGTAGTACTCCAATGATGCCTAATCTACAACTTACAAAAGATGGAGAACCATTTGATGATCCTGAGAGATATAGAAGATTGGTTGGAAAGTTGAATTATCTTACAGTGACACAACCAGACATAGCTTATTCAGTAAGCATAGTGAGTCAATTTATGTCTTCACCCACAGTGGAACATTGGGCTGCAGTACAACAGATTTTATGTTATTTGAAGGCTGCACCTGGACGTGGGATCCTATATAAAGATCATGGTCACATGAAGATTGAGTGTTTTTCAGATGCTGATTGGGAATGATCAAGAGAAGGTAAAAGAACAACTTCAGGATATTGTGTTTTTGTTGGAGGCAATTTGGTTTCATGGAAAAGTAAGGAACAAAATGTGGTTTCACGATCAAGTGTTGAATCAGAATACAGAGCTATGGCACAATTAGTATGTGAGATAATGTGGGTACATCAACTCTTGATCGAATTAGGTTTCAATGTTACAGTTCCGACCAAGTTGTGGTGTGACAATCAAGCTGCCCTTCATATTGCATCCAACCCAGTATTTCATGAACGGACTAAACATATTGAAATTGATTGTCATTTTGTTCAGGAGAAAATACAACAAGGTTTGGTATCTACTGGATATGTGAAGACCAGAGAGCAATTAGGAGATATTCTCACGAAAGCTTTAAATGGAGTTAGAATAGATTATCTTTGTAACAAGTTGGGCATGATTAACATATATGCTCCAACTTGAGGGGGAGTGTTATAGTATATATGTAAATATAGTAGCTTATTAGTTTTCGTCCTTTATTGTAATTTTACCATTATTTGTTTAGGTCTTCTATGTATGCCTATTTGGCTCTAGTGTATAGAAAGGATTATGGATTCTCTCATATTTTTGATATCTCAATAACAATTAGCCAGCAAAACAAAACGACAAATCAGAACATATGGAGCAATTATTAAAGGATAATAGTAGTCGGGCCAGAAAAACAGAAAGAAAGGAGAAACAGAGGAGGTCACCAGAAGTTAAGGAAAGCATGGAGGGAAAGCAATGAAGAGAAAAAGACAAGGAAGAGAATTTGTAATGAACACTTCAGTATAACCGTTGGATATTGGCGGATGCTGTGGAACAGTCTCGTCGAACACTTTGATCATCCTATGTTGGAACGTCTAAGGAGTGGGGAATCCTCAGGCAATCCGATCTCTGCAACATGAGATCCGCAAGAATAACCCCATGATAGTTTTTTTAGTTGAAACTAAAAGTTCTAGTCTTATGTCGGACAAGATCAAAAGGAAGTTGGGATTTAATAATGGCATTAGTGTGAGCAGCAGTGGCAACAGTGGAGGGCTGACAATTGTTATGGAAAAATCAATATGATATCACAGTGAACTCGGTCTCCAAACGTCATATTGATGTGACCGTAAAGGCTAATGATTGGTGGTGGAGATTCACGGGATTTTACAGGAACCCGGATCAAAACAAGAGAAAAGAATTGTGGCAGCTTATGGAAAGATTAAGTGAAATAGTCAATCTCCAAAGGGACTTCGATGAAATCATGTTTAGCAAAGAAAAGAAAGGAGAAACTTCCAAGAATGTTAGGTATATGAATGATTTCTGTGAAGCTATAAACAAATGTGATTTAATAGATGCACGCTTTTGTGGAGATAGGTTCACTTGGTCAAAAAACAAAGCAAACACCGAAGCAACAAAGGAAAGGCAGGAAACTTTCTAAAATCGCCAATGAGAAACAGCCCCTCTCTGACATGGAGAAGTATCTGTTGGGGACGAGAACTTTGTATGAAAGGATAGGGTGGGCAATGGGAACTACATTGAGATTGGCAATGACCCTTGGATTAACAGATCGGAGAACCCCAAGCCAATCCTCACTAAGGACACTCTCAATGGGCAAAAAGTCTAGAACATTCTGAACGAGCAAAACCATTGGAGAGAAGACATAATATCCCAATGCTTTGCCCCCTAAGGCGTGGAAGATATCCTAAACATGTTGACAAGAGAGAAGAGCACCAAAGATGAGATCATTTGGCACCCCGATAAAAAAGGAATTTTCATGGTCAAAAGTGTCTACCACCTGGCAATTGACAATATCTTAAAAAAGAAGGCTTCCCAATCAGACTTTAACAAAATTTATACTCTTTGGAAAAGCTTATGGACCACCAATGTGATTCCTAGAGTTGAAGTCGGTGCATGGAAGATCATCAGCAACATAATCCCCAACAAGTCCAATATCCTAAAAGAAGGAGTTTCCGTCAACCCTCTGTGTACATTCTATCGGAAAAACTATGAAACAACAAACCATCTTATTTGGGATTGCAAATCTCCGATGAATTTTATTCCTAAATCTTTGAATTTCCTTGATGTTTGCAGGGATAATTGGTCAGCTTTGGACCATTGGAGTTGGATGGTAGATAATCTGAGCTAGGAAGATCTCTCTAAAGGGGCGATTATCATGAGCAATATATGGAATTTCATAAATAAAGCAGCAGATCCCAACCTCAATTCAGCAACAGACCAACTCCACAAGATCATCGAATTCAATCTAAGTGAATGGGAGAATTATTACCTCAAACCACTCAGACGCCGAAAAGATTAAGTAATGCTTTGGAAGTGGTTTCTATGTTTGAACGATTGGACGGAAGAACTCTCGAACGTGAAACCCATAGTCGACGCCATCATTGAGCTCTCTTCAAGCTTGGGCGGTGTGGAGTTTCGTCACTGTAGCCCACTATGTTGCTAAAATGGCTAGCAATTCTTCTTTTGGTCCAAACTAGTGGAATTCCCCTGCGCGGGAATTTGGGCAGTTTTTTTTTTAGTCCTGGTTTTCCTTCGTAGATATTCCCAATTTTCAAAAAAGAAAAACTTATAAGAAGATGAGAATTGTAATACTTATGCTAAATATTACCTATTGAACGAGAAATTTCGACCCATCATAAATTGTACGATGAAATTACAAATAATTAAATTTGGAATCAATTATAAATTGACATGTGTCCCAAATTGAATTTGAAGGCAGTGTTGGCCAATTATAAATTTTTAAGATCAAATTGATCATTTGATCAAATGATAACAATTTAATTTGGTCAAAATTGGGTATTTGAGTCATATGGTATTTCGGTCAAGTTTAAACCGAACTCAAATCGAATTCAGAGAGACTTTTAAATTTTAGAAATGGTTTTAGATAAGTGTACCAATCAAAGACATTTCCTTTACATCACTATGCACATAAAACCAGCGGCGGATGTACCACGGGTCCAGGGGGGCTCGAGCCCCCCTCAAGTTATTGCGATATTATATTTATATTATAAATCGAAAATATGGAATGTGTCGTGGAGCGGTCTTACTGGCATTAGCCCTTCCTGAAATCTACTCACACTTGTGTTTGAGCCCTAGTGCGTGCATTAAACTTGTTTTAAAATGTCCAATTTTAGTCCAAGTACTTCCAATAAACTTCAAAATAGGTCTCTATGGTAAGTTTATTGTTATTTCTTCTAAAAAAATTGGTCTCTATTAGTATTTTTTCTAGAAATTTTGGAAATATGTTCACATCGGGTCTCTTATTGTATGAAAATTACTATTTAACAAAATTGGCCTCGATTTTTTTATACTATTTAACAAATTTTGATAAAATTAACTTAGACTTACGGTAGAGACCGATTTTAAGCATAGACTAAATTTATTTCTATATAGCCCCCCTCACATAAAGTTCTGGATCCGCCACTGCATAAAACCCACTAATCAAACAATTCGTTTTAAAGAGTCATCGTCGCATAAAACCTCACATCTTTGAAGAACTAAAAACTTTGCCCACGATATGGAGGTGAGTATTGTTAGTCGAGGAAACAAATACTTTCTACTCCCTAACTTGAGGAAAGAAGCAAAGAACATCGAAGTGACTAAAGAAGAATCTATGTTTGTAAACACAACCCTTCTCAAGTCATATTAAAAGGAAAGCACAGGAAGACATGGAAGCGACAAGGAAATGAAATGTGTCACTTACCTTTGAAGGAAAGACAAAAAAAAGTGTATCATTTCCTTGATTCTGACATTCTTGAAATGTTAGAACAACTGACTGGAAGAGATGAAGAAAATCATTGATTCCAATTATTGCAAGCATCATCGAGTTATCCGTCATTGTAGCTCAATCAAATCACGTTACGGTCAAAGGAAAGAATGAACATCGAAAAAAGAAGGATCCTAAGAAACTTCAACCTAAGAAGAAGAGAAGTAAAAAGTTTTCTCAACCTCGATAACTTGTGACATTGAATAAATTATTCTCGAAATTTTTTCACAAAAGTAACAAAGGAGATGATAAAAATGTTAGCGAAACAAGTGATACTATAAGTGGTGAATGGTAATCTTTATTTTACTTGATATATCTCAAAATTTTATTTATTAATTTTAATAATTTTTTTTTTTATGAGATGGTAAATATTAAAGCTTTTTTAAAACATCAGCATTAACAGTTTGTTGGTGTTTTATAAATTTGAGTGCCTGAAAATGTTACTGTTTGACGTGCACAGTGATGGAAAGGAGAGATTTTAATTTTCAGAATGGTTTTAGAATATTGCAACTTTTTTACACACTCTCAGAAGCTATCTTTTGAATAAAGAATAAAAAGTTTCAACTTCAACAGAGTTAAAAGGGTCAGCGTCATGAATCCACCACTCTAAACAGGAAATAAACTGTAAGTACAGTTTGAGTTTCAACAATGTGGATACAAATACAATTAAAGCAAGCGGGTCCATAATTAAGAATCGATCTTCACACCTCAAGACAATTCTGTGGTTTGATTTAAGCCAGCAAGAAATACTATTCCTTGGCCGTCTGTGTTCCCATCTGTGTTGCTTCCTCTGGAGCATTGCTGCTGCGGACTCTATCCACAAGCTGCACGACTGGGATTTTAACGACATCACGACGCACTCCAATGTCGGAACATAATCGACTAACACAATACATACCCACACCCACAAGCGCCAGACCACTAAAACTGGTAGTTAAATATCGAAGTGGGGAAGAAACAATTGCACTTGTGGCAGCAAGGACGGATGCAGCCTGCCCGCTCCTACCAACGCTGAGGGTGGTGTAAACAAGCAATCCTGTTTTACAATAGATGGCGAAGTCTTCACAGTTGTTCTTGAAGATGTTGTACATACCAAAGCCATTTTGGAGGAGATAAGAAGCGCGACGAAGGACAAGGTCAGGTGAATCAGAAGCAGCAAGAGTGCAAGTCCCGCCACGGGCTTTTGCGAGAAAAAATGCAGGTGTGACGCCATATTCAAAGACGTAGAGCTCACCACCTGCAAGAAAACAATCCAAGCACGAACAAATTACACCATCACTGCTCGACTGATCGCCGCATACAGGGCAAGGATTGTCTGGAGAATGAGGAGATGAACTAAGAATAAATCGGTCTAATACAGTTCCTGAACCAATCTCCAAGCCTCCTCCTCGAGTGAAGTGGATCACCTTTCCATCACCAATAAAAATCCCTAGAGTAATATAAGTAGACGGGTCAAATGACAATAATCATTATTTAGGATCATGTACTTACAAAAGTTGTAGCATTTAAACAGAAACTTCTACTGATAATTAGGATCAATGAATCACTTCAGAACGATATTTTCCAATTCTCATCATGCATTAAAGACATATTTTGGAAACCAAACATGGGTTAATAGATTTAGAAACAACTTCCTCAAGCTTATCTTCTCGTAAGAAATGACAATTATGAATTCATCGAAAAAGATACAGCACCTCAAAACACTACATAATCTATTAACTATAAGCTTTCAAAGGCAGGTAAAACATCTAAGTAACGAACCTATCACATGGCCTCTCCACCTACAAAGAATATTTGGTGTCAGGTAAATATCAACAATAGCAAATAAATAAAATTATCCATAATGTCAAGAATGTACATTTCAAGCATTCTAAGTCCAAGTCCAACCAGGAACAAATTGATGGAGAGGTTGGATGAATAACTCTATATAACAACCAACCAGAAGCTGGACCCCAGCAGCAGAAAAGGCAGACTTTGGGTGTCAAATTCAGAGAATTTGAGATGTAGAGCAAACAAGTTTTAGACCAAACAGATAAGTCATATCAGCATAATACAATCATTGGAATATTGCATTCATGGAGTGGTTAATAGATTGTGTAACCAATACATCCTTGAAGCACTATCATCACTTTCCCATTTTGGTCACAAGAGGACACATCTGGATATAAACGTATAAATTTATATTACTAAAGACAAAGTGTATGTTTGGAATGACTTTCCAAGTTTTTTTTTTTTTTTGCTTTCTAAGTATTTAAAAAAATGTGTTTTTAAGCAGTTAGAAAGTCATACTAAACAGACCAAAATTATGTAGTTTTACCCAACAAAAAACGAGCAAAGATAAGATATCGCACAAACCCGAAGACAAAGAACCAACGAATAACGACATAACGCTCATTTATGGTAAACGAAGGTGGAGCAAAGAAGGAAGCAGGGGCAATTACCCCTAGTTTGTCTTAGACTAAAAAATTAAATATAAAGGCTAAGATTTTATAGCTTTTCGTCTAATTTGGCATCTAAATTCTCAGGGTTAAAACATTTTATCCACAGAAAGTTGCTTCCCTCCTTAAAAAAACAAAAATTGGCTATGCTTGTAAAAGTTAAATAATTACAAAATGAAATAGCCAATGGAATTCAATCTGTCCATATGAATCACTTCAGGGTTTTTTATTATTATCATTTACAAGCAACTCTGCTGACAAATCAGCAGAACCATAGGAATTCAATCTGTCCAATTTATACAATACATTCCAGAGTTGAAATTCAGAATCAGATAAACTAAAACAGGTTGAAGCTAACGCCATCCATCCCCATAGTTCTAGAATAAGCCTAATCTATATCCGATATCTTCTCCATTAAATGACACGATCTAAGAAAATCGAAATGCCCATGAAAGCAAATCAATATAGCAATAAGAAAAAAGGGTAAAATCAGACGAAACTTCCATATTTGGGGAGTGATCCCAGAATGCAGTTACGCAATTGAGGGCAAACCATTGCATACGAAAGAGATACAAAATGCAAACGGGTTAAAAAATGCACCAAAATTAGAACAAACTCACAAAATAAGAAATCGAGAAGAAAGAGAAGAGAAGAGAAGAAACCGTGATGAGCATAAATATAGGCCTGCCTCCAAGAATAGATGTGATCCCCCGGTTTCAATTGCTCCCTCGAAATCTTATTCGACAGCACTCCCATTTTATGGAACTATCGAAAACGATCTCACTTTACGATTCCATTTGAAGGGCAGAAGAAATTCTTAGGGAGAAAGCTGAAGAAAGAGCAGAAAGCAAAATCGGATGGGTTCTGAAGAAGATGTAGCGGAGAAATGAAGCAAAACGAGTAAGAGAGAAGGAAAATGAATCAGAGGTCAGATATGAGATCTTTCTTAATAGTGTTTTCTTCTAATCCAATTTAACTAAAAATTGTCTGAAAATAATAATAATAAAAAGGTTAAATTATCAAAAATACCCATCGACTTTAGGGTTTGTTTTAATTATACCCCTGGACTTTCAAAAGTTTCAATTATACCCTTGAAGTTTCAAATTTGTTTCAAAACTATCCGACATTTTTTGTTAAATTTATAGACAAAAATTGATGCGTTTGCATGTGTTTTTATCGTTTTTTCCACGTATGTGTTCAAATCAACAATATATATGCAAACACGTCATTTTACATCCATGAATTTAACAACAAAAAAAAGCCTTCAAGGGTAGTTTTGAAACAAATTTGAAACTTCAAGGGCATAATTGAAACTTTTGAAAGTCCAGGGGTATAATTGAAACAAACCCTAAAGTCGAGGGGTATTTTTGATAATTTAACCTAATAAAAAATACTGGTCAACTTTAAAAAATATCGTTGAACTTTTAAATGTGCAATAATACAGATAAATTTTGGATGTAAAATGTTAAAGTTTCAATTTCATAATATCTCTTATCAAAAAAAAAAAATTACATAATATCTCTTGAACTTTCAAAAATACCCTTAAGGAAAAAAAATATTTTTTCTTCCTCCCTCAAAATTGGTGAGAAACTTTACAAATCCAAAGAGTTTGACTAAGATGTTAGAGAATGACTTAGGATTTTGCCCTTGAGAGTATCACTTGATGATTGTCCCACATAGGAAGTTTTGTAGTTGGGAAAAGTATTTTTATACAATCACTCTTCCCTAGATTTATAAAACTAGTTAAGGTGGTACAAGGACTTCTCCCCACACGCGCGCCGCCGCCGTCCGTCCGTCGGACGGACGGACGGGCTCGGGCAATCGCGCTCGCGCGTAATAGAGAAGGTGGTTTTATCTTTTTGGGCAAAAATCCTTCTTCTTATAATTTCTTTTATAAACCGAACCGAACCGGGTCCAGGCGAACCGAACCACCCGTGTGGTCAGAGTCAGCAGTCAGCATTCCGTTCCGTTCGTTGAGGCGTGCAGACCGTTCGTCAGGCGTGGAACGTGGCTTCCGTTTCCGTTCGTTGAGGCGTGCAGACACGTGGCGCTCACAGCTTTCTCCTTGGACCTGCAGTTATGCCAATCCTTCTGCTATAAAAGAAGCTTTGAGGAGAGTTCCATTCATCAGCTTTTCCATTCTTCATTTCCTCTTCTCTTCCTCCAATCCTTAGCAAAGTTAGTTCTTGATTCCAATCCTTCTCTCTCGAGTGCACGAACGAGGAGGGTGTTGTGTTAACCTTGGGGAGCAACCGGTATAAACGATTTAGCACCGTGGTCGTGCCGAAATTGCTTTCAAGGCAGTGGTTTACACCACGACACAACAACTGTGTTTTTCACTTTCGGTTTACATAAGATTCACGTGCTAAAACTTCAGGATAACTTTTGTTTCGTTATTGAATTCTTTGTGTGATTGACTTAATTTTGTTGGTAGTCTTTTGAATGTTATTTCCTCACAAACCACTGCTCATTAGCTTTTCATGTATTTATTTTAGGAAAAATAAATGAAAATGTTGTCATATAGTTTTGCTCACAAGCCATCATTAACTTTCCATATATTTATTTTAGGAAAAATAAATGAAAATGTTGTCATATAATGGTTCTAAAACTTCTTAACTATTGATAAAAACAAAATCACATATAAAATTTTGTTGGCAACTTGATTTCAAACTTTGTTTTCATCTCCTGTTGTGTTGTGCATAGCTTTTATAATCAAAGTTTTGTATTAATTTCATGGAGGAAGAAAAAAGAATACACATTTTCTATTAAGAGTATTTTTAAAATTTTTCTGAAAGTTCAAAGGTATTATTGAAACCAAAACTTAAAGGGTATTTTTGAACATTTTTGAAACTTTTTTCAATCCAAACAGGACCAAAAACACGACCCATCTTCTAGCGTGGAAGAGCGCCTCTACTCAACACAAAAATCGCGAGAATCGCTAGCCAAGGAAGCAGCTTTGCTCACGATACCATGGGCGATCGAATTCTAGTCATAGCGACAGTGCACGTATTAATTATGCTTTTTATACCTTCCAAAATTGCTAACAAAAACAACAATTTCTAGTCCTTAACCTCCCTAAAATTAACAAATTGGTCCCTGAACTTTAGTTTTTAACAATTGAGTCCTAGAGTTTATGCGCCTTTAAGGTCCCGTTTGGTAACGTTCTCGTTTCTTGTTTCCGTTTCTTCAACTTTAATAAAGAAAAATAGAATTTCATGACCCTAACACCTATACATTCAATAATAATAAACCTATATTCTTAGTTATGTTTGGAAAAAATTGGAAACAAGAACAAAAAAGGAGAAACTAGTTTTAGTTGTTCCCAAAAGTTCTATACAAATTTTGGGAGTGTTTCTACAAAATGAGAAACAAGAAACATACATAGTTATTAAATGCTTAGATTTCTTAATAAAAGAAACGAGAACGTTATCAAACGGCTCTAATTTTCTGTTATAATTTAATTCCTCAACTTTAATACGTACCAATCAATTTAATTCATATACTAATTTTGTAATAGTTTTAGTCTTTGCCATGATTTTTTTTTAGTTTAATTTTCTTATTCAATTGGGAATCTGACATGAAAATTGCTACACAACCTAAATAAGTTTGAGGGTAAAACTTGATTTTTTTACTCTTTTTTCTATTTATAAAACACACGTGTCTATTTAATCCATAAATAAAAGTTATAACTATATATTTATATTTTTAAGTTTATTATAGTTCAACAATACGTGAGGATTTGTTTTAACTAGTTGAACTATACTCAATATTTACACTTGTATTTAATTTATTCTTGATATTAAACATTTAGATCTTCTATTATACATATTCTCTGACTTTGAAGTGTCTTGTTTCTTGATCTACTTTTACATATTATATTTCAGTCGATAAAACATTGTGTAACAACTCATTTTAATTTTTATAAGGAGTTTATAAGTTCTTTTTTAGATATGTCCTCTAATGCTTTGAATTGATAAATTGTGCTAATTTGAGTATAACTCAACACATACGATGTTTATTATCCTCCTTGATGTTGAAGTTTCTTTTTTTTTTTTTTTTTTTTTTTAATCTTTGATATTGAAGGGTTGATCCTACCTCACATCGTTTAACTCATATATAATTGTATCTTTTATCTTTTTAAATTGTTTGGTTAACTTCTGTGACCACGGATATAAACAAGTTAGTTCACGTCCTAAAAAAAAAAGATCCATCCAAATTAAATTGGTCCGACATTCTATTTTTAGTTTTGTAGTTTTTTTTTCTAGTTCACATTATATAATACTTGTGATTACAAATTAGGGTTCTTTTATTTAGTAGTATGAATTGATAGGAGCATCAACTCTCTTACTCATCCATGTTTCATTTAGACTATTTCGAGAGATTTAATTTGCAATAAAGTTATTCTCTTTTGTAGAAGAGTGTGGGAAATCCTTAAGAAAAAAAAAGGACAACCTTAATATCTTCGACAAGTAAAAAGAAATTCTTTAAAGAAGATTCCTCAAAACTTGAGGAGGTTTTCTTTTAACCAAAGAAGATATTGAAATTTGAACCCAAAAATTGGACAGTCAATATATTGAAATTTGAACCCAAAAATTGGACAGTCAATATAGAGAAGAAAGTTATATATGTGTGTAGAGTCTTACAAAAGTTATCATTTGTCTTATTATCTATGTTTTTAAAATGGTTGGTTTAGGGTGGGATCGGTCTACGACATCTCTGAAGTAAAGGCATTCCTGATCGATATTGAAGATCTGGCGGCTAGAGTGGGATCGGTCTCCTTTGTGAAATGCCCAAGAGCGGGCAATCAAGTGGCGCATTCCCTTGCGCGTGCAGCGGCGGGGATCCCTCCGATGCTTTCGCTGTCGACCGTTGGTGCTGATGGATTTTTTTAGCTTTCTTTCCCTTCTATGATGGAAGAAGCTTTCTTTTGTAGGGATGATGCCATCCCCCTTGGTTAGCCTCTTTAATTGAAGAGGATCTTGTTGCAACAAACTCTGAAGTATTTTTTTTTCAAAAAAAAAAAAAAAATGGTTGGTTTATAATTAGTACATGAAATAATATATGCATGTTTTTTTTTTTTTTTTTGAAACATGCATGTTTTTCTTTTTAAACTTTATTTTATATTATAATAAAAATATATATAATTATATTATTTAAAAAAAAAAGTAACTTACTTAATAAATTTTTTTTTTTTTTTTTTTTTTTGAGGAGTAACTTACTTAATAAAATTAGTGTGTGTCAATATGAGCCTAAATTAACACGCATAAAACTTGTATTAGTGATCAAGAGGTAGTTTGTGGTTCAAATCCCCCCACTCCACATTGTTTAAAAAAAAAAATGGCGTGCACTTTAATTTTATATATATATAAAAAATTCATAAGTCTCCTAAATATTAGGAACTGATAAATTTATTATTTTTTGTAATTACTATAATTGTAAAAATATAAAATTAGAAGTAGTTTGTATTATTGATAAAATAAAGTTAAAATGAAAAATATATGAAATGACTCAAATTAATTTTGATTAATATATAATGGTTGTGCAATTTTTTTTTTTTTTTTTGAAAAATGGTTGTGCAATTTTTGTTATAAGAATATAAGTGAAATTTAAATATAAAACACGAATCACACTAATCATCAATTATTATTAGATAATTTGTATCTTACTAAAAATTAAATTAGTTTATGTATTTATAATTTGCAAGTGTTTAAATCATCAAAATCTTAATGTTATTCTCAATTATTAATAGGATATATGCTTTAGTTTTGTTTATTATTATTATTATTATTATTCTCATAGAGGTTTCAAATTGTTCTAAATTGAGTGGAAGAGACAAATCTATAGTTGAATAGAATGAAATGATTATAAAACGTTTGATATTTCAAAGTTTTGATTTTCTATTCTATAAATAAATATAATTATATAAAAATGTTTAATCTCATAACTGATTTATTTACCTAGAGTCAAAATGTTCTGGCTTTTCACTTTATATTCATCTAACTTCTACGGCGTATCTAAATTCCATTATCTCATACAAATTTCTTAATGAATTTTAAGTTATATTTTATTGTTTTTAAAATATCAATTAAAAACTATATAAGTACTTTTCATATATTTTTTTTGAAATTAAAGACATTTATTAACCTGCCACATGGGCAAAAGCAAAACGGTCATAATCGACCAAATGACAAATCCAATCCGGGATCGATTCCAGCCAGCATATATTATTTACCTAATTTGTACTAGTTGGTTTTTTTTCTTAGTTATTACTTTGTTTATTGAAAATTCTAATGTCTTTCAGGCTAACTTTTTATTACATATTGAAAATTTTAACAACAATAAAGTTAGAATTATTTTTCTAATTTTATTTCATATTTATAATTAAATTTATCAATTAAGGTTAAAGAAAAAATCTTTAAATTCTTATGGAATGAGATGGCAAGACTAAAAGTAGTATAAGATCGCATGAGTTTATATATATATATATATAATTTTTTACAAAGCAACAACAACTTGTAGTTGTACTATTGTTAAAAAAAAAAAAAAAAAAAAAAAAAAAAAAAAAAAAAAAACTGGTAGTTGTACTAAAAAAACAACTTGTAATTGATCAATTAGTTTTAGTTATCAACAAACATTTTATGTTTTAAATAAAAAAAAAAAAACACTTGTTATAAAAGAATCGAAAAAAAAATGATGCTAACAAAAAAGAATATTTAATCACTTAATGGAATAGTATGATGTTGTTGATTTTGAACCTAAATCTTCATAACTTTTCTTTTGGTTCTACCCAAAATGTTTTATACTAATGGAGACGTTTGTTTCTCACTTATATACTCGTGATCTTCTCCTTTCTCCGTTGATGTGTGATTTTTTGTTTGCATTCACATCTCGACTTCATCAAAGTACTGTGGAATTGTTACACTATTGTAAGTCTATGACCCAAGATAGGATCCAATACATGGACATCCTTTGCAACTTGAATCGCCACCCTCATATTTTAGATGCTTTCAAGATTAAAGAGACTTTAAGAACAATGAAATAAGATAACATAAAGTAATAATGAAATCTTATGTGTGTTGATGAAAATTTGTAAATAAAATATACCTTTTTAAGTAGTAGATCATCTAGACGATGAAGAGAGTTGTGTCAACACATGAGCTCAAACTCAATTGGTAGTCGGAGCATTTTATTCTCGACTAAACGGTGGAAGGAGTTTCAAATATTTTGGAATTCTAAAACTTTAAAAATTCTTTTATGAAGCATAATTAAAGGAAAAAAAATATTTAAGTGGTTAAAAAAATCTTTTTCCATTTCAACCTTTTGGATTCTATACATTTATTACGGTTGACCATTAATTTTTAATTAATTACTGAGTTTATATAATCAATCATCTCGCAACTTTAAGAAACTGGTGTTGATGCCAAAATTCGGATAGGAGACTCACCCGACCTTCACGTGCAACCAACGGTAAGTTTGTACGAGATGGAGAAGACGTGACCTGCAAAACAAGCAAACACTGCCACACCGACTCCGATGCTTAAGTCAGAAAACTGATGAAAGAGCAAGAGGAGAAGTAGAGAGTTCAGAGAATGAATTTCGGTATCTTCTCTTCAGTGACGAAGATGAGTTTAAATACTTGTTCTTGCTCTAGGGTTTTTAGGCATTCGGATGCGATTCGGGGCTGAACTGAGCAGAATCGGGGCGACCGAGTGCACCGAGGATTGAACGGAGGCGGAAGAGCTCGACCTGCGCAAGCAGGCCGACCATATGGGTCGGGCCAGCTGGCCTGTTCTTCCTCTAGGTCAGTTTCCTAGTCCTATTTCTATCCGGTTGTCCTTATCAACTCATTGTGCATCGGAGTGGTCCAAAATTACCTGTAACAATTGGTACAGTTAAATCCTACATATATAACATTTTCAAAAAAGAAAAAAAATCCTACATATATAACAACATTAGTACTATAGAACTGTAACGACAATTTCATCCATTTCTTAAAATTTTATAAAATTTTAAAACTATAATATTGACCATGAAAAAACAAATCCAACTTCAATAATTAAAATAAAATAGATTTAAATACCATTTTAGTTCAGGTACTAATTTGGATTTTATTCCATTTTAGTCTCGGTGCTTTCAAATGTCTAAATTTAGTCCATATACTTATGATAAAGTTTAAAATCGGTCCCTAATGTTAATTTATTGTTAACTTTTCTATAATACTTAAATTAGTCTTCCCTCTATAAATTTTGAAAATATGTTCACATTTGTTGTAAAAAAACAAAGAAAGAAAGAAAGAAAATATGTTCACATTGTTTTTTATGGGACAAGACCCTCACTTAACCTTATCTCTCCGTAATCCAATAAAGTAAAAGGTACAACCCACTGTGATACAATACATAGCTGGAAAGTTAAAGGAAAGCAATAAAGATAGATGAGATGTGTCTGCACGGTCTTCGGATCTTTCATCCTTATCTTAATGTGATGAGGTGATGATGTCACCTAGCTTCTCCTGAATGACCTGGATCGAACTACCTTACGTCGACAATATTGATCTTCCTAATTTTTGAGGAATTGAATGCATCCTCGGTCTTAGTCGGCTTCCCCGCCATTACTACCCTAATAAGCATTTTTTTCCTTTGAAATTATTCAATCAATTGGATGTAGTAGTCTTTTTCTAACTGGATTCGATCCTCGCTATCCGCTCTGGCCTGTGGTTGGTTAGTCCACTTCAAAAACTTGTATAAAAATTGTTTAGAATTTACATACTTATATGTTTTTTTTTACATTTCCTCATGAGTGCTTTTATACACAAGTTATTACATACTTCATAACTATTTAAAAATAAATAAAAATTCAAGTGTTTCTTTTAAAATAGTTTATTTTTCAGTTTCATTTTTTAATAAGTAATTTTTAATGGTTGCCAAACACTAATTCTTTCAAAATGATTTTTCTTTTTTTAAAATTAAACACTGGAAAAGTTAAACCAAAGATATCCTAAATTGATTTTTTTTTTTTATCGTGTGTGATCGTAACAACTTCTATAATCCTCTTACAATTTTTCAGATTAAGCAAAAAAATATGTATTAATTCTACAATTAAAAAAAAAAAAAAAAAACATATCCATGCCTATTATTTCCTTTTATCTTTACCAACCATGCCTCAAAGGATCATGGATGGTGCATCATGAAGCACATGAATAAATATCATGATCAATTGAGAGATGTATACATGTCTTCCACACCTTATCCACACTTGAGATTTCCCAATAGAAGTTCAGTCTAAAAATAATAAATCCAGATAATTCTTTACAAAAATTTTACAAGACAATTTCCATCCTTACCCATATTATATCAAAATGTGATTTAGGAGGGGATTACTCATTTTGTTTTTTTCTTTTCTCTCCTACTTTATTTTATACTTATATTCATGTAGATTTCATAATGATATGTATTGATGGAAAACAAAGATGGTAGTAATTTTATTGAAATATAAAAATATATTGAAAAGAATAAAGACAATTATAGTTTTATTGAGATTTAGGAAATAACTGAGGGTACTAATACATTATAGAGATACTGACATATACATACAAATGATTTTAGTTTTAAATTGTGAATATTGGTTTTTATGATAAAAATAAAGATAATAATTCATGGGTTCATATACGTTATTAACAATATATGAAATAATTTTCTCAAGCAAAAAAAAAAAAACAAAAAAACAAAAAAACAACATATGAAATAATAAATGTATCAAATTACTAATTCATTGCATCAGGTTGACTTTTATAGGGTAAAACAAGTACATACATATTAATCCACTTGTGGTCAATACGAGGATAGTTTAGCAGTAATTGGTATATATCCTCGACCAAAATGTTAGAAGTTAGAATCTCATCTCCAAATGTTGTTGAACTAAAAAAAACTGTGCATTTAAGGATAAAATTTAATATTTGCCCTTTTTACATCAATATTTACCATTTTAACTTAGTAATGTGGGTGAATTATGACCTCATTTTACTTCAAAATGAAAATTTTTTATTGACTTGTTTACTAAAATGCAAGAATTGAATCAATTGGTGGGATCTACCATCAATTTGGAAATTCTTACCTCATAAAAATGTTAATGTCATTTTTGTCCTAAACTTTTGTCATTTTTTTAGTACATCAACATTTAGGAGTGGGAGATTTGAACCTCTAACATTTTGGTCGAAGGTATATGCCAATTACCGTTGAGCTAAGCTCACATTGGCATTCTCATTCTTATTCCTTAATTCGTGGGTTCCACGACATTTTTATTAATTACTTTACAACTTTTATTCTCTCTCTTGTTTATTAGTGAACTTCAATTTTTTTTTATTAATTATTTTACAACTTATTTCTCTCGTTTCTCTCACTTATTGATTTTTTTTCTAATAAAAAATCATAATAATTTATTGTTTTATTACATGTATAAAATTAAAGTAATCTATTTAATTTCTTAAATATTTAATTATAATGAGTAATTATCTATTATTTAATTCGTTTTGTATAGTATATACAAATAAGATTGATTTATATACATTTATTTTGATATTTTTTAATTGGTGTAGTTTCACTTTAATTAGTAATTATTTTTTGATATACAATAAATTATTCAAATAGAACGCCGTAGCGAGCATAGCTTAGTGGTAATTGACATGCATCCAATAATTTAAATAGTGCTCATTGTTATTAAATATCGTCATATTAATACTTGTCACTTAATGTAAGTAAATTGTTTGAATAAAATAGTAATAGAATAAAATAAAACGTATTATTAATTATTGTCCGGAGTAAACGACGTCAATGGGTAGTTGATTCTAATTTCAGATAACTCCCATTAAGCAACAAAGGAGCAACATTCTCATTTTGATTGATTTCATTCCAATTTTAGCTCATTTCGATCCCTAGTAAGTAAAAAGAGGCTAAAAAATTAAGGTCTTATTTGACAACGATTTTATTTTTATTTTACGTTTTTAAGTAAACATTTGCATTGCTAGCCACAATCCAAAACCACAATCAAGTAAAAATCATTTTTTATATTTTCAAAACTTGACTTGAAGTTTGAAAACACTTTTAAAAATAAATAAACAAATCATAAAATAGTGTTTTGTAAGCTTAATTTAAAAAAATGAATGATTATACCAAGCTTAAATTAATAATATTTTTAATTTTCAAGAAGAAGAACATGACAAAATGCATGTATGTGCATTAGGAAAATGCCAATGAAAATGATAGTGCTTGAGGATCATTGCCTCAAAAGTTAGATCCGTCTCGTAATCATTTGAATTTCATTTAATAACCATTTGATTTTTTTTTTTAAATTTTTGTGTGTGTTTTTCTTCCAAAATTCTTATAATGTTTTTCATATTTGTCAACAAAATATTTGAATTTTTAGCCAAATTAAAAAAAAAAAGTTTTTGATTTTTTTTTAATCAAAATTTGAATTGATTATTGAAAACACGAGAAGATGGTAGATAACAAAACAAAATAAACTTATAGATGTGAGTAGTGTTTGTAAGTTAAATTGCAAAACCCAAAAATTAAAAACCAATGTTTATCAAATGAGGCCTCGATTTTTAGTTTTTTGAAAACTAAGCTTATAAACAATACTTCCACCTATGAGTTTTTTGTTATTTACTTTTTACAAACGTCTTAAAAATCAAGCCAAAATTTGAAACTAACAAAAACCTAAGTTTTGAAAACTAAGGCCCTGTTTGATAACCATTTGGTTTTTTGTTTTTGAAAATTTTGCTTGTTTTCTCTCAATTGTCCTACCATGATTTTCATCATTGTCAATGGCACATTTGAATTCCAAGCCAAATTCCAAATTCCAAAAACAAGTTTTTGAAAACTACTTCTTTTATATTTCAAAAATTGGCTTGGTTTTTGAAACACATGGAAAGAATATATTAGGAAAACAAAGAAATTTGTAGGTGGAAGTAGTGTCTATAGGCTTAATTTTCAAAAACCAAATAGTTATCAAATGGGGCCTAAAAAATAGTTTTTAAAAACTATGGTTTTGTTTTTGGTATTTGTTACGTTGAGGGCATAAAAACGTTGTCTTCAAAATTTTCACTATTTAAATCACAATATCCAAAAAATAGTTTTTAAAAGCAAATATACCGAACATATGTTCGTTAAATTCATTTGACTCATTGAATTTTTGAAAACATAAAACATAATTTATATTGGATACCGAAAGTTGTTGGGGTTTAAACTAAGGTTAAAAAGTTCTTTTAGTCCCTGAACTTTCATATGAAAGTAGCAATTTAGTCCATGAACTTTGAATTCTACAAATTTGGTCATTGTACTCCAAAATTTATAACAATTTGTTCCTTGTATTTTCAAATTTGTAACAATTTAATCCATTGTGTAACAATTTAGTCAATGTGCTTTCAACTTGGTAACAATTTCCTTACCGTGAAAAATTCTATCAAAATAAAATGTCAATTTTTATTATATAATGATTTAGTTTCTGTAGTTTATAAAGATAGTTGGTCTCTACTCAATTTATTGTCTACATATGTAAGAAGTCTCGTTGATTTTTAACAATATTTTTCATCATATAGGGACTAACTTGTTAAAAAATTTGTGAGGAAATGTGGAAATTTGCAAGTATACAATAATTTGTGTATAAAAACATTTATGAGGAAATGTAACCAAACACATGAGTGTTTAAATTCTAAACAATTTTTATACAAAATGTTTTTTAAAGAATGCATTCTTGAAAAAACATTTAAATTAAAATATAATCCAAACGGACCCTTATTGTTAATTTTGAAAACATATTCGCATCTTGTATTATTTTTAATAAAAATGATTATTATTATTTTACTAATTTTTATAAAAATTAACTCCAAATTGACTATGAGAATTGATTTTAAATATTATAGAAAGTATAGAAATTATATCCAAACATTTAAGAGTAGAGAGGCTAAACCAAGAGAAGATCCAAGTTTTTTTAGGGGCCGTTTGGCCCACTGTGTTGGTTATAATAGCCCCCGCTATTATAACCAACCCAGTGTTTGGGGCACCAACAAAAATAAGGGACGGAGTTGGTTATTTTTCCCCTACGTGTTGCTACAGTAACCACTATTCAACTCACCCCAATTATTCTATCCATTCTCTACAGTAACCCTTTTCTCTCTTCTTCCATGTGACTCATTGACTTTTCTATCGACGACCGGCCGACGACTTTTCCGACCACCACCAACAACTTTTCCGACGACCGCCGTCGACTTTCCGGCCACTTTTCCGGCGACTTTTTTTTTTTTTTTTTTTTTTTTTTTTAAAGAAAATATTCTTCTCATTTTCATTTCGAAATATATAAAAAACGAAAAATAAAGAAAAAAAAAGAGGTAGAAGAAAATGAAAGGAAAAAAGAGGAAAAAATTTTCGATCGCCGAAAAATTTGTTGGTGGTCGTCGGAAAAATCATAAAATTTCTAGGGAGAGTTAGATACTAGGTTGTCTTTGTACATATATATAAATATGAAGTTTTATTACATAGTTACTTTGGATAATGAAGTATATGAATGTTTACCTTCATCGTACCATATTTTTCATTCCAAATTATACTTATCGTATTTAAGTTTACCGTGATAATAATAATTTAAAAAAAAATACTACTCAAGTTTTTATTTTATGTGATTTATATTTTATTTGATTCTTTTGATAATAAAGGTAAAATGAGATTTTAATAAACATTTACCATTTTTATGTTGGAAATACATAAATGAAACAAATATGGTTTTTCTATATGAAATCATAAAATGACTTATTTTGTGAAAAAACCATGACTCTAAACACAAAAAAAAATCAACATTTACTTTAGGTTATTTTTGTTTCCTTTTAAGCTAAACACATAATTTAACCCCTGTACCCAAAACTTTTATTTTTTTTACAAATAAACCCTTTTTTATTATTAATATTTGAAATACAAAGTTGTATGGGAAAATAAACAAAAAAAAAGTCAAGAAAAAAAAACAATCAGCTTGAAACATAGCAAGCTTATTTGAACACAGACTAAAATAATTTGCATCCCAAAACACTGCACCCCAAACACAGACTATTTTATCCCAGATTATAATAATCTGCACCCCAAACACAGATTATTTTATCCCAGACTATAATAATCTGCATCCCAAACACAGACTATTTTATCCCAGACTATAATAATCTGCACCCCAAACACAGACTATTATAACCCCAGACTATTATAATCCCTCAGCTATTATAACCAACTCAGCGCCCCAAACAGCCTCTTAGGAAGTTCCAAGGCACAGTGGTTAAACTAGTATTTAAACCATGAAATTATTAGTCTTTTTTTTAATGGAAATTATTAGTATTTGACTCGTTGAATAGGTTCTTTATATAATTGATTAGTTTGTCCTTTTTATATATTTTGAATTTATTATTTCATCGTATAAGATTCTTTAATAATATTCTTTTATGTATTATATTTGTAAAAAAAAAGCATTTATTTCATCGTGTCATTTATTTCATTATCAAGGTTCTATCAAGTTATTTACGTAACTAAATTCAATAAATATAGGTGAAAATTCAAACCTTTAAATTTAAAACTAAAAAACTGATCTTAAATATCGAGATATGTTTAGATTGACATTATAAACAATATTCGAAAATTTCAATCAATTTTCTTATTATCTAATATTTAAGTATTAAAAAATCATAGTAAATTTGTGGATTTAAAAATTGGCTTCGAGATGTACTAAAAAAAATGGGCCATGCAGGAACTTGCCTCGAATGAGATGAGGATTCTAACGAGGATGCAAATTTTCTTTTTCTTATTTTCATTTTACTCATATTTGTCGACTCCAAAATTGACCATTTTTTTTAATAAATACAAATTTCTTAATATTACATCATAATTTATTTTTCAATACACATTCCCATAATTTTGTGTGTATATAAAACATCTGAAAGCAAAACATCATCCATACTTACATAAGTCGATTCGGACACGAAACTCGTTCATCATAAATCATTTGCAATCTAGGAATCTAAATTCGGTTCATCACCCATTTTTATCAAAATTTTTCTACAGAGTACGATGTCCTTGTTATGGGACAGAGACAGAGACAGGAAAAACCATATCCACATATCAATTTCACATCGACAACGACACTTCCAACTCCAGTCCAATTCACACGAAACTCGAAATTCTTCCAAACTCTAAAAAAACTACTAACTAGTAACCAAATTTGGACCGAGAAAAAAAAATGACACAATCATTAAAATTATTAATTTTCATCCGTTTTGAAAGTTTGGCATATGTCTTAAAAATTAAAACCAAACCATAGATATTTTAGCAAACAGGAAATGAAAAAAAAAAAAAGAAGAAGAAAAGAAAACAAATTGTAAAAAAGAGAGAGAAAAAAAAGAAATCTTGAAAGTTAAAAATGGAAATTGAAAAAAAGAAAAAAGAAAAAAGAAAAAAAATGTGATTATTTAACATAATCCGTACTTCTGACAAGGACCACTGGAGGATGGTGGCACATGCCTGCTGTCAAATCAATGGGAGAATGGACGGCGAGGATGAAAAGGTACGGAGAAGTGAACGGCTGTGATTGCTTCGTTGTAAATTAGTATCTCCTGGACTCCATTCTCTTTTTTGGTTTTAGATTTTCTCTTTTTCTCACTCTTCTTAGCATTACACTCTTACTTACAGAGACACTGCCTAAGCCTTGACCGTGCTTTCTCTCTCCTCTGTCTCTGTCTTTCTCTCTTTCTCTCTCCTCCTTCAGTTTTTTGGAACAACCCCTCTTCAATTCAATTGAAATTGAAAACAACCCTCTTCTCTCTTACTCTTTTCTCTTTCTCTCTGTGTGTATTTGTACTGACTGACATTCTCAGTCAGTCCCGATTGAGATACCGGCTTGCTCTACACTTCTCTGTCAGTGGGGTTTTTTGTTTTTTCAATTCTTTTTCACTTCTTTCTCGCTTACCCACTTGATTGTTGTTCGCTTTCGTTCTTCTCTACTGGGGATCTTGTACGGATTGCCCTTTTATGTGTGGATTGAGGGTCGAATTTGTTTGTTTTTGAGTGGGGATTGGAGGGTGGGGGTTTGATTTTGGGGGATTTTTGGCTTAAACCCTAAAGGGGGTCTGTGGGTTTGAGAGATGGATATTGGGTTGGTTTGATTTCGGGCGGGGAGATGGGAGAGCGCGGTGGGGTTGTGAGTGATTGCGTTGGGTTTAGGCAGCGGAGGAATCTTCTTAATGTTATCGGTTGAGAGGTATGAGTTTCAGACAGGGTTCTTGTCCTGTCAATTAGGGTTTTACTATTCTTTTTGGTTTTATTTTATTTTTTGTGTTTTTGAGACTTTTTTTAGTATAGGGGAAAGCTTGATATGAAGCTTTCAACATCAGGGTTTGGTCAGCAGGATCACGAAGGTATGATTTCCTTTTCTTGCTTTTTTTTGTTTTGGTTTACTGTTGTTTCAATTTGGGACGATCGAAATCCTGTTTTGAGTTATTATTATTATTATTATTATGTGCCCTTTTCATTTTCCTGCTTGTTGTTGTTTTTTTCTCCCTCTCCCTTTATTAAATGCTATGGTTCCCTCATCTCCCTCCATAAATTTTGATCTTCTGTGCTGAACTTTAATTATGGCGTTGTAATGATGATGATGATTATAGGAGGGGAAAAGAAATGCTTGAATTCAGAGCTATGGCATGCATGCGCGGGGCCCCTTGTGTCCCTCCCAACTGCTGGGACTCGGGTTGTCTACTTCCCTCAGGGTCACAGCGAACAGGTTCCATGGTTTTTTCTTTTCTTTTTTTTTTTTCCTTTTTATTTGAAAATCTATTTTTCCATTTTTGCGGCTAGCTTTTTCTTTTCAATTTTTTCTTTGTATGGAAAAAAGTTGAGAAGTGCATCAGTTAGATTAGTTGTCGCTGCTTAAGTTTGTGAAATTGAAATGACTTTTCTTTTGAATTTTTTGCCTGTAGGTTGCTGCCACGACCAACAAAGAAGTTGATGGACATATACCCAATTACCCGAACCTACCTCCCCAGTTGATATGTCAACTTCACAACGTTACAATGCATGTGGGTTCTCTATATTTCATGTAATTTGAGTGTATTTAGCCTTCCTTGCATGATTAGTGTTTTTAATGCGTAAATCTTCCATTAATCTCTCATTAATCAGAAATGAGGAAAGTATATTAATAAAGCGAGGAGAACTTTTAAGCTGGATTTGTATGTGTGACATTTCAGGCAGATGTGGAGACAGATGAAGTATATGCACAAATGACATTACAGCCGCTGACTGCAGTAAAATATCTTTACAACTCTGTTTTTCTTTCAGTTCTTCTACCCACGTTTAATACCTTAGCTCAATTTCGTTTATACATACAGCAAGAGCAAAAGGATACATTTCTACCCATGGAATTGGGGATTCCAAGTAGACAGCCAACTAATTACTTTTGCAAGACGTTGACAGCAAGTGATACAAGCACCCATGGAGGATTCTCTGTACCTCGTCGTGCTGCTGAGAAAGTTTTTCCTCCATTGGTACATACATCTTGTTTATTCTCTTATATGATTCCGTTGGATATGATGGATGACATTTGCCATCTTTTCTGGTATTGCCTTACAGGATTTTTCACAACAGCCACCAGCACAAGAGCTGATTGCAAGGGACCTTCATGATGTCGAGTGGAAGTTTAGGCATATTTTTCGAGGTAAGTCCGTAATGATTCTGTTCATTTGGTGGAAATAAGTACCATAATTTTGTTTGTTAATGGTTTCTAATTGTATGTTCAACCTTTTCTTTGATCCCTAGTTCAACCAATTTATTTGTAGTGTGGGCTAAGCACTCAGTTTGAGTTTGCATTTGAAATGAAGCTGTCAAGGAACTTATTAATTAATCATTTTTGCTTTTGCTACAAAGTAGTTGTGATATCTCGTTCATTAAACGTAAGGCACTCTGTTTTTGTAAATAAAACTCACTTCCAAGAGAATTTGGTTCTTACTAGAGTATAGAGTATAGACATTGAATTACATTTTGTCCCACACTTGATCAAAGTAAAGGCTAACAATTAATTGGTGTTTGTGGTCTTAAATATACTTACAGAATAACGAAATTAAGCTTAAGTAGCAGGAAAAAGCCAGATGGTAGAGAATTGAATTGCCTCATTTATTGGGAAGTCAAGAATCAAACCGTTAATGAGAAGGAAAGTCAGAGCAATTCAATTGTTTCATGAAGAATCTTTCTTGGAATGTAAAGGGTTTTGGAAGTAAGGAAAAAAGCAAGGCTAGTCAAAGCGATGATAGTTTTGAACAAGCTGGAGTTTATTCTGTTTCTAGACAGTTGGTCAGTCAAAGTTGACAGATTTCTTGTCAAAGAGTTATGGACCTCTATATTCATGGCTGGTTTGGTTTAGAAGGTGAAGGTCTTGCTGGGGGTATTTTTATTATGTAGCCAGAGAGGTTGGTGAAAGTTGCCGATATTATTTATGGTTCCTTTTTTTGCTTCTCTGAAAATCATTTTCAAGATAGGATCTCAGGGGTTAAGTGGACCTTCCTCTCCCTATTTCAGAACCGATTTTTGGCAGGAACTTAAAGACCTTTCTCTTTAGGATTCTTGTACGATTGGTTTTTAGCTAGAAAAGATCATGAAAGTTTTTTCTTGGAAGCGGTTGAGAAGGGTGCTGGGGTCTCATCTAGTAAATTGGAATGTTGTGTCGAAACTTGGTCTAGGGATAGGATATTTAGGCTGTGAAAATGTACCCTTCTTGCAGTGGCTGTGGCAGTTTCCTTTAGAACCTCAGACTTTGTGGCATAAGTTAATTTCAGAATAAGTGTGATTTACATTCCAACGGTTCGGATTCTAATCTACCTTCCAAAGGCACCTTTAGGAACTTGTGGAAAGTGGTCTCTCTCTTTATGGTTCTCGCTTCTTTATTCTCTAACTCCTTCTAAAAGTTACTCACATGAAGTTTTCTTTGGACATTGATCTAGAGAAGTATCAACATTTTGATGGATGTTCACATGGCCTTTTCTTTTCAACTGAAAGTTTGCTTTATGTATCAGAAAAAGGAGGAACCGTTAAGTCTTATTGAAGGGTTGAACTTTTTCTATAAGACCTCTGACTTGGCTTGGCATCCTCCAAAATGGTATTGAAGAATGGCTTCCTAAAATTCTTTCATGTTGGTTTAAAAGTAAAACTAGAGTATTTTGGGAAAATGCCTCGAGAGCTTTCCTTTGGCTTCTTAGTTCTTGGATCTTGGGGAGGAGACTAACAACATAATTTTCAATGAAAAATCTAGAGTGTTTCATAACTTTGATACTGGACATTTTACCACCTCAAATTAAGTGGATTATACAACTCCTTTGTAACTACTTTACGTATGTTATTAACTTCATAAATATTAATGAAAATTTTGTTTTTCCTGTTAAAAAAAGAAAAGGAAAAAAAATTTACTTTTGTAATTAATATAGATTGGAGGCATTTGTTGGGATGTTCGGCCTCGAGTTCGTTTTGTTTGGCTGTTTGGAGAGAGTTTTATGTTTCTTGTTAAAAAGGAAAAATTCTTGGATCCAAGGTGCTAGTGGGGGCAACATTATATGGGGAGGCATGAATGTAAAGACATACAAGGGAGGATTTTGAGTGGATATACTTCTATGTATTAGATGATGCAATTGGTTATTCTTGTTAAAAAAGGTGATGCAATTGAATATATTTCCATTTGAACCATATTTTTCAAAACCATGTTATTTTGACTTCAAGGGAGGATTTTTTTTTTTAACAAGAAACGGAACTTTTTATTGAATAAATGAAAAGAGACTAATGCTCAAAGGAAACAAACCCCACAAGGGGGTGAAACAAGAACAACCAAGAAAACAAAAGGGAAAACACAACTCGATGAAAACAAATATTCTGAAAAGAAACGAAAAAGAACACCAAGAAGAAGCTTTTAAACCAGCAGACTCGAAGTGATCAAGCCAACCAAAGAACCTTTGAAATATATCCAACTAGAATTTCTTTTGCAATGGGGAAGAGATTGAAGAGTTCGAACTCCCATTCTACCACGAAAAACAACCAACGAGCTAGAACAACCAAGACTACTCCCACTAAGCTGCTGATCGAGAAATAACATGTAAAAATCAAATTTGGAAGGAGCCCAAAATTCTGCTGCACAAAACTTCAAGGGAGGATTTTGAGTGGATAACTCAATGTTATTGCCCCCAACATCACCAGATATGAATATTGCAATGTCATTGAGTTTACTAAACAGGAAGCAAACAAGAGGGAAATAATGGATTATGGGGAGTTATTTCTCTTTTCTTGCTCCTTAAGTCACCTTAACTGAGCCTTTCCAAGAATCTGGTTTTGCGTGTTGTACTTTTTAACCTGGGAAATTCTAGAATTTGTTCATCTAGTTATTACTTGCCTAGTTTTGAAGATTTGATGCGCTGCTGAAGGTAGAATGCATTTTTTCATTTCAAGCTTGACTTTTGACGTTGGTTTGTATGGCTTAAGTTTGAGAGTATGTGGTTTTGTCATAACTCCTTAAAGATTTCAAGATTTGGTGGAAGAACACCCATGTTCGTTTTTTTTTTTTTGTTGAGAAGGGAAACGAATTTCATTGATAAATTAAATAAAAGGAGTAAAACTCCAACACCTCAGTAGGTGATTACAAGAAAGATCTCCAATTAAGAATCAAAGAAGAAAGACTATATTAAAAAAAAGGATGTTTACATTTACACCAATATAAAACATGAAAAAGGATAAAATCCATAAAGATATCAAAAGATAAGAATGAATCCCTGATAATTCGACCATTCCTTTCGCCCCAAAGATACCAGAGGAAGACCCTGTTAAGAGCGAGCCAAAGTATCTTCACTCCATGGAAAGGATGTCCCACAAAAATGGAAGCAAGAACGTCATAGATATAGATAATGGAAGCCAATGTTCATTGGTGGTCTAGTTTTGTGTTAATTCAAGCATGAGATCAAAACTTGGAACAAGGAGGTTTTTGGCCACACCTTCCATCAAAAAGATCTGCTCTTGAAGCATGTTGCTCAAATGGATGAGCTACACCTCCCACAAGTTGCATTTCCTATATAAAAAATTTGATAAGCTTGAAAAGTCTTGGGCTTTGGGGAATATCTGGAGGTAGATTCTGAAGCTGCAACTTCAGGATAAGTTGTCGGAAGAGGGAAGTAGAAAAAGGCAAAAATGTAAGGCTAGATGGATAATTGAAGGGGGATGGAAACACAAACTATTTCCACAACTATGCTAATGCTAGAAAAAAGAAGCGTCATCGTAGAAATACGAAATGAAGGGCAAGTACCATGGAGAAGAATTCCCTTGTGAGAGTGTATCTCTTATTTTCAGAAGCTTTATTCTGGAAGAGAAGGTAGATGTTTCTGTCCAACTCTAATTAGAGATTTATTCCTGTAGAGGTCAGTCAAATTCTAGATGTACCTTTTTTGACTTGTAAATAGAAACAGTAGTGGATGAAATTGGGTTGAACAAAACCCACGCGGGCCCAATAGTTATGCAGGAGAATTTTTGTGTAGCAAAATTTTTGGAAAAGGCTGGGAACATCATCAAATAAAATATCTTTAAGGTGCTCCAAGAATTTCTTGTAAATGGCACTCTTAACAATTTGATTGATGAGACCAATCTTTGTATGATTTCGAAGAAGATGGAGTGTTTTTTTTTAAATATATATTTTAAATATTTTTAATCTTATTTATTTACTACTATTATTATTTTTTAAGTAGTAACTAGATGAAATGGATTTATTAAGGAAATTGCACACGGTTTGAAATGTAATATTCACACTGACAGTGACAACAAGCTAGACATAGAAGATACGAAAGCAACTTTTACAAAAAAAAACTAAATGTGAAATAATGGGAAAACAAAGATTTGTTGGCAAAAATGCATCCATGGCGAGCTCGAATGTTGAAAGTGATGAAACTAAACCCAAAAGTTAAACATCGTCAAGCATAGGGGGAAAAGATTGCTGCAAAGTGGGTTTTTGAACAAACATGAAGAATAATGACAATGAGGTATGCATTATTAACCAATCTAAAATTATACTTCATGCAATAATTGATAGTATGAATGAAAACGAGAATACCTAAGTAATAAGGTGGCATATTGGTTACATTCCTCTGGGTGGAACATGTGATGCTGGTGATGTTCCTGCTTGTTGATGGTGCTGATTCGGGTGCCCAGATGTTGAATACATGCTATAACGACCACTATTTGGATAACCACAGGAAGGCATTCTAATCGAAACTCTGTGGCAACCTAGATAGAGATGAAACACCCCAACTCTGTCAAATCCACCACCAAAACCACCCACCTACACTTCCCATACCACCATAAATTAAGGACTCAAGCTTGTCGTACCCAAACACCCTATGGATGACTGCCATATCCGTCGAAGTTGCCCAACAAAGATGGAGTTTAACCATCGATAGAAGATAGTCTCGGTGCCATTGGCGAGTTGAGCAGATGATGACCCAATGGTTGCTCTCCTTGAAGCCCACTCAAAGAGCCTCCATATGACCCCATGCCTCCTGACCCACCATATTGTTTGCCTAAATCAGGCATTGTTGATGGATGAGCCAAATGCATATCATCTCCATGCGTTCCCTTGACTCCCACGGTGTTTGAATTTCATCCGACCCACCACCGGGTTTCCCTTTTTCCCATCATTTGCGATTTTATAACTCAACGACTTTCCATTAATCATCTTGATTGATTGGATCCATCAGAGTTGTCAGACTGGGAGCCCCCTCTAGTTTTTTGTACACAAACAAGGCATAACCTCTTTGTTGAGAAAAAAAAAAGAAAGATTAAAATATTGCGGAAGCAATAATTGAAATCTCAATGTTTGTTAAACAAAGGGGAAAAAATTGAAAATGAGAGAGTGAAAGTCAATAGATGAATAAACCTTTAATTAAAGTAGATACAATTGGATGATGCAAAAATGTGGTACATAACTTCTAATTAAAGTAGATACAATTGGATGATGCAAAAATGTGGTACATAACTTCTAATTGAAGTAGATACAATTGGATGATGCAAAAATGTGGTACACAAATGTGGGCCTTGGATTCAAATCTAGAAATACTGACTCGGGTAGTGTTGCTTGGAGCTTTCGTTGAACAAGAAACAAACTTTTTCATTGATGGATGAAAAGATAGGAAAATCTTCAAGGATACAAACTTCTAGAGAGAGTGAAAAGAAAACCGAACAAAACATATGAAAATCTTTAAATATTACAAGAATAAAAAAAACTAAACTATTGACGAACAAAATGCCTAAGAAGATTTCAACAAGCCAACAGGCCAAAGCAACCAAAACTACTCCCACGAAATTGCATCAAGCTGCTGTCCAGAAGAAAATAACACCCCGTTTCTAATGGTTGGAATTGGTTGTTTGAAGGAATCTAGCGATTTAGAGTGCAAGGGGTGGGCTGATAAGCCATGTCAGGCACATTTGGCTTTCTTTAAGGGAGGACTACTGAAGTTGATCTCTTCATGGTAGTCGTCACTTGTGTACTAGTTCTTTGGTCCAACTCTCTATTAATTATGCCTCTGATTGACATTTTTGGAAAGCTAAGGTGCCACGTAAGGTGAAAGTCTTTCTTTGGGTGTGCATTCAAGGGAAGTTGAACACCAATGACTTGATTCAAAAGAACCCTTCACCTTTGCTTATCTCCTAGTTGGTTGGTTAGGTGAAGGAAGGGTTGGAAAATCAAGCACATTTCTTTCTGAATAAAATTGATGAGGCTCTCATTCAACTTATTCATGGAAGCCCATTCAAAGGTCAAGCTAGTTTTTTTGTGGTCTAATGCTGTTATGGCTACTTTTGGAGGATTTGGTTTGAGAGAAATCAGGTCTTCAAAGAGAATTCTAGCGAGGAGTTAATGGGATACTATTTATTTCTTTGCATTCATCTGTGTTCTCTTTTGAAACATTTTTTGTAATCATGACAATGTACATATCATGACCAATTGGGCCTCTTATTTGTAACCCATTTAGTCTTGATCTTCCCTTTTTGTATGACTTCTTTCATCAAATATAGTCTTAGTTTCTTATAAAAAAACACCAAAAAAGGGGAAAAAAAGAAGAAAACAAATGGATTATGTGGATTAAAGGGTGCAATATGCATATCTTGATTTCGATCCTCATCAAATGGAGGCTTGGAGGTCATATGTCATGGTTGTTGTATGCAAGGAGACCTGCTTTGTATGTTCCTCTTGGAGGTATGTGTGTTTAGTGGCCTTCTTGAGAAATAGATCGAGGAAGGATGCCTTCAAAGCCTCATAGTTGACCGAGATAATAGTATACAGTTGAACCACCTCAATAAAATCACTCTCTCCAAATTAGTGCTGGTTGGCCTAAATGTGAGTGACGAAGAGCTACAGTCCCTTGCTAATTTCTAGAACCTTATGGTTGGCTCATGTTCTCCTTAGACATGTCTATTTGGGGATGTCTCAGATAATCCTAAGAAGAAAGAGTTTAGGGATTCATTGAGGACACAATTACTAGAAAGCTGAAAAACAACTAGCCAATTGGAACTTGGAAGTATATCTCTTTTTAGAGTCAATAGATTGGCTCTCTTGAACACTGCTCTATCTGGTATTCCTTTTTACCTTCTATCCATCTTCAAATACTTGGTGAAGACGATTAAGGGAAAGGTGATCAAGAGGTTGGAAAAGATCTCAAGAGATTTCTTTGGGCAGGGGCAATAAGCATGAAGGGTTCCTAAAAGGCACCTGCAAATAATTTGTGGAGTTCATTTAGCCTTATATCATACTTTCTAAAGCTGATTTTATTTTATTTTTATTATTTTAATTGGGGAGTTTAGCATCGATGTTCATCTCACCCTTGGGAGCATAAATATTGCTCACCCAAGGGCCCATTCTTGGAAATTTTTGGTATGCTTAAGAAATTTCATGGTTTGTTTTCAATCTTTTTGGAGATAATTGCCAAATAAATCCACACGTCCAAGGTCACATGTTTAGATTGTGGTAGCCAACTAGCTAACATCCTACAACTTGGGTTCAATTCATGATGACCACCTACCTAGGATTTAATATTCTATGTGTTTTCTGGCAACCAAATGTAGTAGGGCTAGGCGATTGTCCTGTGAAATTAGTCAAGGTGCGCGTAAGCTGGCTTAGACACCCATGGGTATTAAAACAAAACTTTTCTTATGTCAAGTTTTGTAGGTTCAAGTGGTTTATGAGATTAGTCGAGGTGGTAGGAGATGTTCAAAGGCAAACATGGCTGTCATTAAATAAAATCCTTTGGAATTTGATTAGTGTTTAGTATTTTATAAACCTTCGATGTTTATTTTACTTCCCATTTGTTTTTTTTTTTGCTACTTCAAAATCGAATCTTATCCATGAGCAAAAGGATCAGAGCTTTATTGTTTCTACTCAAGGGTCACAAAAAAAAGCTGCATTAGTGATTTAAATGTTAAATTTTATGAACCCATCATATTTTTATGGGTTCAAATGAACACAATAATTGAAATCGGTATTTGCTTCTCGTTGATGCATGCACTAGGTATGCACAATGTGGGAAATAAAGCAAGTAGAAAATTGTGGGATGTGTGACAGGAAGATAAAAAAAATAGGATTAGACAAATTGAGGGATGTGTGATTCGAAGAAAAAAAACCGGATTGGATAAGAGTGACAGAAAGGCCAAGGAGTGGATGTTGGATGATGTGCTTGGAGAAAATGGCGATGGTGGTGAAGAAATAGGGTGAGGGAGGTTTTTTTGGTGAACTTGATCGAGCATTTGATGTGTGGGAATGAAATAAGGGAATGTGATGCTCGAGTCTAGAGTAGTGTTTGATATGTGGGAATAAGAGTTTGATGAAATGTTATTTCAATTTTTTTAATAAAAAATAGAGAATTTTATTAAGCACAGAAAAGCAAAAGGGACACAAACAACCTAAGGGCCAGAGGAGAGCCTTCCAAAAAACTACTAAAGGAGAGACTACCAATTATTGATGGTCACGAGAAGACTATAACTTGTGGTTGGAACACCACCGAGAAGTAGTATGTTGTACCTTCGCTATAAAAGAAAGAGTCTAAGGAAGTCAACATCTTAAAAAATTCTTTGGTTTCTTTCCCTCCATAATTGCTAAATTTTTTGGTTTCTTTCCATCCATAATTGTTAAAGGAGGGGGGCTCTAATTGCACAATCCCAAAGAAGTTTAGCTTTTCCTTTGAAGCACATTCCCCTAAGGGGCCGTTTGGTGTAAGATTTTTCAGATGCTTGGGAATAATATGTCTGGAAATAAGATAGCTGGGAATCAAAGATAATTGTATTTGGTTGTGTATGAGAATGTCATCAGGATTTTATGGGAATCAATTGTATCTGTATTTATTTTATGAGATTGATCATGAAAATCTTATCTAATTTTAATAGATTAATCAATGAAACAGTCAAAATTAATTCAAAGTATTAATAAAAATTAATAAATTGATAATCAATGAGTACATAATTTTTCTAATTGATCAAGGAATAAATTTAATTGAATAAACTAAGTTAAGTTGACCAATTAAAATGATTTATTTAATAAATATCCTTAATTACATTAATTTTAAGTTTGATTAAACCACAAATTAGCTTATGAATAACTTTACCGAAACTCACAAATTTTAACAAAATGTAGCTCTAACATTGTTTTGATTTGAAATATTATCAATTTTATACCATACATATGTTTTATAATATATTGAAAGCATACATGAATACTTTTTTTAACGATTTTTCAAAAGAAAACTTAATTAGTTAGGATTAATTTATTACAATAATTAATTAGGTTAATTCAACAAATTATTATAATCGAGTTGATTATAAAAATTAATTTAAATAATATGGTTAATTTTAATAGATTGAATAATTAATTAGATTAATTTAACACTTTATTATAAAATAAGTTTTATCTAATTTGGTTGATTATAAAAAATAATTTAAATAATATAATTAATTTTAATAGAATAAATAAGCATATTTAAAGAGAGATTGATATTAATAAAAATAAGAGAGAGAAAAGAGAAGGACATGAAGAAATCCCATACTTTTGCAAGCCCAAATATTCTTATCCATGGGTAAATGGGTATACAAACCCAATGAGAATAGCTCAAAAACTTATACCAAACAAGGGATTTGTATCCCTTGCTAATTCCCATCCTTATTCGCATCCTCATCCCTCAAACCAAACTGCCCTTAAGAGCTTTCGAAATCCATGGATCGAAGTTGAAAACAAATCTTTAATCCAAGTTGAAAACAAATCTTTAATCCTAGTTGAGTCAGTAGGAACAATCAAGTGCCTTGGGTAGAACTTAGAAGGACAAAAAGATTTTCATAATTTATAGGTTAAAAAACAAATACTCATTTTTAAAATGTGAAAATATTAAAAAAAAAACCATATAATATTCAAATATATATTTTTTTAATAAGAAATAGGGTAATCATATTTCTCACAAGAAAAGGGGCCCCCTAGTAGGGGTGTTCATCGGTCAGTTGATGTCGATTTTGGGTTGAAATCGATACCGACCACCGATAGTTCGGTTTTCGTTGGTCGGTTTTATCGGTTTTTGTAAGGTAGGTGGCCCTGCAGTTGGTTGGTCGGTTTTTGTTGGTTTTGTAAACTCTGGCGACCTAAACAAAGAAAAAAGGAAAGTGGAGAAAAGAGAAGAAAGAGAATACAAGAATGAAGAAGAAAAGAAAAGTTTGATAAGAAAAAAACGAGAAAAGGAGAAGAAAATAAAAAAGAAGAAAGAACGCACGGTGGTGGTGGTGGTGGTGGTGGTGGTGGTGGTGGTGATGGTTGGTGGGAGGAGGGGGAGAAGAAAGAGAAAGGGAAGAAAAAGTGGAGAGGAGATAAGAGAGGGGAAAGAAGGGAGAGAAGAAAATAACCTTGGCGAGCTGATGACAATGGCACTAGCAGGCGGGAGGAGGGAGAAAAAAGGGAAGAAAGATCAGAGAGAGAAAAGAGGAGAGAGGGGAATGGCGATGGGAGGTGGGGAGAGGAGAGAGAGGGAGAAGGAATCGAAAGAGAAGAAAGAAGAAGAGAGGGAAAGAGAATTGAAAATGAAAAAATTGGCCGGAGAGAGGAGAGGAGGGAAAAATAATATATTATATTAAAAACCAATAATGGTTTTGAGAAAACCATGGGATCCTTGGTTTTCTCAAAACCATTCTTGACTAAAAGGCCCCCTCGATTTTTTATATAAGTTTTTTGGTCGGTCGGTTTTTCAATTTTTTTTTTTTTACTCTGACCAACCAACTGATCAGTTTTGCAAAATGAAAAACTGACACCGACCGCCTCAGCATCTAAATCGACCAACATCGGTTTCGAGCGGTTAGGTTGGTTTTCGGGGTTCCTTTGAACAACCCGAGAACCCCTCTCAAAAAGGATTTATCTCAAAATGGCTTTCCAATTTCTAATAATCATGGAAAGACTAACTGCAAAAGAAATCTTTGTGAATCGAACTCCATCATGTTGTACACCATGATCAAAAGGATCCTTAGTGTCAAACTTACTTTTGAAGAGTCTAAAATTTCTCCCCTCCCAAATAGAACATTAACTTAAATAATTAAGAAAAGGAGAGATATTCAATTTTTTTAAGAAAAAAAGCAAGAGTTTTTTTATTTTTATTTTTTTTTATTTTTTTAAATTTAATAAATGGTAAAAGAAATAGTACTCTAACCAAATATTGAACTGTTTGTAAGTACAAACGCTCGACCTCTATCCTACTTTTCTCCCCCTTCCACCTCTACACTAACTATTCTTCTTATTCCTCTTTCAATTTTCCTTATTCTTTTCCCTCTGGCTCGCTCTACTTCTTCCTTCAACTTTTCCTTCCCCCCTCCCTTCTTCTTTTTCTTATCTTAAATATTTATCTTTTTTTTAAAAGCCCATTAAACCCAACTTCAACATGGCACTCTCCTTGCCCTCTAACAACGGTGCACCTTGGCGAGGAAAGGTGTACCATGGCAAACACCTTGTTGAAGGTGCTCACCATGTCTTCAATGCTCAAAGGCTTGATATTGCCTTGCCTCTCGCCATAGGCGAGCGCCTGGGCTCACCTCAACAAGTCCCTCATCAGTTTTCCATGACTCCCATCACTTTTAGAGGGATCTTAAGCAAAGAGAAGTAGTAAGTAGGTAGACTATTCAACACCATTGGGCTAAGGAAAGCCTCCCACCTTTAGATTCTAAGATGTGCTCCCACTTGTCCGATACTCCAATCTAGCTTTAAATTTATCAATTAAATGTTCCCAAAAAGAGTAGGATTGTTAATTCCCATCCAGAGGAAAACCAAGATGGTTGGAAGGGAAATCTTCCGCCCTACAACCCAAAGGCCCACTTTAGAGGAGCTACAATTAATGCCAATTAGGACATTCTCGACCCTAAACATAAACAGAGGGGGTCCAGAATCTTCCACCATCTTTGAAGTTGGTCTTAATGATTTGGGCAAAAAACTAGCTCATCATCCACGTATTTTAAGTGCCTAGCTTACCAAATTGGTCCCAAAGGTAATGCCACGAAGGATATTTCGTTCCCAACAATAAAGAATAAGTCGATTAAGTGAATCGTCAAGGATGAAAGGAGAGATGGTCTCCCTGCCTAGTCTTCTTTGGTGAAAATTCTCTCTTGGTTTTCCATTTGTAAAGATTGAAAAGTTGGTTGAAGATACAACCCCATATCTATCTTCTTCATTGTGAATCAAAACCTTTTAACTTGAGGTTTTTTGTCCGGCCAGTTTTACATGGCAACTGAACACGCAGGATCATCTCCAAAGACATTCCTCTTTGGTGTTGTGCCCCCAATGGTGTATTTTCTTTTTGTAGGAATCAGGAGGAGACTCTTAATCATTTGCTGGGAGATTCGTTCGTGTCTTCTCTTTGGAATCGCTTTTTGAGGTCGCTTGGGGTGGCCTTGGCTCGAAATAGAGAGTGTGATTCCATGATTGAGGAAGTTCTCCTTAACTCTCCTTTTCATTATGAAGGGAACATTTTATGGTAGACTTGTTTCTTTGCTACTCCGTGGAGTATTTGGCTTGAAAGAAATAGGCGCATCTTAAGAGGGATTAAGAGATCAGTGGATGAGATTTGGGATTTGATTAGATTTAATGCTTCTTTATGGGCGTCTGTTTGTCAGTCTTTGGGGCTCATTGTTTTGGGTTGAGATTCTTTTCTGTAAGTAGGTTTTGGGGCCTCGGTTTGTAGGCTTGTTTTTTGTTCTCGAGGCTTGTATTCTATATGCCCTTGTTCTCTCTTTCATGGTTCTTAATGAAAGCTTGGTTTCTCATTGAAAAAAAAAGGCCTTTCAACTTGAGAGTAGAGATGTCCATAAGGGTGGGGTGGGGACGGGGATGACTTCCTTGTTCCCATACCCACCTCCCATTTCAAGCCCCATCCCGCAAAATTCTTCGTTAAATTTCATGAGGAATTGGGTGGGGATTCCCTATAGGGAATTTGTGGGGATTGAGTTCTTCGCAAGGAATTATTTCCCATTTAGTTTTTTTTTTCTTTTTTTTTTGTCTCAATTGAATCAAATAATTCTTTTGATAAAATTTTCAAATGGTTAACTTTTCAAGGTAAATATTCATTAATTTTCAATTACATAGTTAATTATTCACATGGAATCTTCATTTAATTATTTAATGTCTTAAAAAAAGTTCTCTATTTAAAGATAAAATTCTTAAATCTCCTAATAAAAACAAAATAATATTTTATATCAAATTATCTAATTATCTATACATACATATAATTCAAATGTTTAAATCGTAGAATTCAAATATATCCAAATTTCTAAATCATTAACAATAAAACTTTAAATTTATATAAGGAGTGAGAAATAATAATAATAATAATATTAAAAATAAATGGGGCGGGGAGCGGGGAACGGGGAACAGGGATGAGGAATACATTCCTTGTCTTCGTCCCCATTTAGCTCGCGGGAATTTTTTTTCCCCACCCTCTCCTCCATTCCTTGCCTAAACGGTAATGGGGCGGGTCCTCACGAGACCCTGTCCCCTCAGGCAAACAGACATCTCTAGTTGAGAGCAATGTCTAAGAATGACCAGTCAACCATAACGTAAGCTTTTTTGAAGTCAAGGGCAAAAGGTAGCCTTTGTTCTTCCTCATTCTCCAAGCTCCAACCGCTTCAGATGCCACTAGGATAACATCCAAAATCTGACGCCCTTCCACGATGGCGGCTTGAGCATCATCTTTGAATAGGGGCAACACCTTCTTGAGCCTTTCTGCCGAAACTCTGGCCATGATCTTGTAGGAGGTGAATTGAGTTAAATTAAATTTTTGAATAGTATTTTGTTAAGTAAGTTGTTTTATATATTTTTTTTAAAAAAGTTATTTTATATTAAATCTAAAATTAAATTAAATTTATATTTTCGTTTGAATTGGGAGCCATTTTCTCTAATGCCTTTTGCCTTCTGACTTGGCTCCCTTCGATTTGGGCTGGCTCTCTCTCTCTTCCCTACTTGTATATCATTTCATTTTCTCTACGAAACTATGATTTTTCATTAAAAAAATTAAATCTAAAACTGATTATTTATTATTAAAATTTGGAAATAATATTTTGTAAATTATTTTTGATGTACCATGGAACCCTGCCTGTCTGCCCCGATTGCATAGCAAATACCTCCTAAAAGATAATTCCCAAGATTTGGCTCTAGATGGATCGAATTATTAATATTAGTATTTTCTTGGTTAGAGATTTAAAAGGCTCAAGGCGCACTAAGGCGCACTAAGGCGCAATGGCCTCTTGGGGCCTAGGCGCAAGGCGCACAAAAAGGCGCGGGCTTTTTTCTTTAAGGCTCACTATATAGAAAAAAACTTACAAAAATATATACATGTATATAAAACACTTTCATGGCAAGTAATGAAGTTTTTAACCAAGAAAATTAGATAAAAGATAAATAAGGTTCAAATATTAGTCTTCCAACATAGAGTCAAATTTCAATACTCCACAAAAAATAGTGAGTTTAGTATTGTTAATATGCCTTCTGACACTCCGAATGACCAAGTATGCTGATGTCAATACTCCACAAAAAATATATGCCTTGAATATGATATTTGACACTCCGAACAACCAAGTACGGGGCTTCATAACAAGTATTTAAGTTAAAAAAAATTTAAAACATATATAAAAATGTGAAGCCCTAGAGGCGCCTTCCTCATTGCGCCTTGTGCCTAGGCGCGCCTTTTAAAACACTGTTCTTGGTGATGGAAGAACAAGCCCTATGTTCCCTATTAAAGGTCAGAATCACAAGTTGCTGACCGAGGATGCAAGTCATTGTTTCTCACCACCTTCTTATACTAATATTTCCGTTTTTAGTTAATATAATATACATAACCCTGTTTGGTTTTTGTAGGTTGGGAGGATGTCTTATTTTCCCTCCTTGTACTCTTTCGTTAATGAAAAGTAAGTTTTTTATCAATACATACACTCGTACCTAATTATCAAATTAATAAAATATACTTTTTACTACTTTATTAGTCTGGTTCTAAGTTGCTAACTGCCACTGTCAAGAGGATTGATAGGTTGGGAGGAGTTGTTGGAAGGGGTAGATGAAAACAGAGAACTGGGGAAGGGGTATCTCACTTGGTGAAGTGGGTACTCTAAACCCACATCTGTCTGGGTTTAGAGTTTTTTAAAAAAACTTGATATTAAGAACTGACCCATCCTAGGGAGATGGCTCGTGTGATTTGTGCCCATGGGTAGGATTTTCTCTAATGGGCCTATTCATAAGAGATATACCATGTTCTTTCAACTCCAATGACCCATTCTTGCAGATGTAGTCAGGCCTCTTTGTCGGGGCTTGGTTTTTTGGATGACCTTGTATTTTTTCATTTTTTCCTCAATAGAAGCTCGTTCTTTTTTCATTAAAAAAAAAAAAAGATCCATTCTTGCAGACAAGCTGTGGATGATTGAATCTTTAATTGAATCTTTAATTAAATCATTGTCCAGTTTCCCAAGGTATCTAGTGCTAGTTCCTTCTAGTTCTAACTTTTGATCTTGAAAAGGAGCAAAAACATTTATAACATCGTTGATGGGATAGAGATCGAGTGATTCACTTTGCATCTCTACTGTTGCTACATCTCAAAATTTTCTTTTCTCTCTGTTTTTTTTTCCCCCATTCCTTCGTTATTTTTCTTACTTGAATTTTCTTATTCCTCTTATTTTCTACTTTCCAAATTACTTCAGTTAGGACCTTTACCTGTATAGCTTTTGTGAAGGTTGCTTGGGGGTTCCTATATTCTGAATTTTTTCTTTTCTTATGATGCGATGTATTTCTGTGTTTTTCCTTGCACTATCATTTCTCTTAATGGAAACTCAGTTTTTCAATTTAAAAAACCTATTTGGGAACAGTAAACTGCATCTGCAGCTGACATGGCTTATTCTCTTTGTTGTCACAGGACAGCCAAAACGACATCTTCTTACAACTGGTTGGAGTGTGTTTGTTAGTGCCAAAAGACTGGTTGCTGGGGATTCTGTACTTTTTATATGGTAACTATTCCATTTTCTTCATATGGTTCTATGCATCCTGTTTCGAAGTTCATAATTTGAACACCTGAATCACTTATCTAGGAATGAAAAAAATCAGCTTCTTTTGGGTATACGCCGCGCCACAAGACCACAAACTGTGATGCCCTCTTCTGTTTTATCAAGTGATAGCATGCACATTGGACTTCTTGCTGCTGCAGCTCATGCTGCCGCAACTAATAGCTGTTTCACAGTTTTCTACAACCCCAGGTTTGGAAAAATTCTTTTCTTTTGCTACCGTTATTGTTGTTTTATAATTTAATCTGGACCTTCTTAAAACAATTTCTTTTGTAAAAAATAATTCCAGGGCTAGCCCATCAGAGTTTGTCATCCCTCTGACAAAATATGTTAAAGCTGTATTTCATACCCGTGTTTCAGTAGGAATGCGTTTTCGGATGCTTTTTGAGACTGAAGAGTCGAGTGTTCGAAGGTATGGTAATTTCAAATATTCACTATCATCTGTTTGATCTAAGAATATTCGTGCATACTGAAGGCCCTCAATAGTGAAAGTATATAGTAGGAAGAGGGTAGAACAGGTGACATGTAATTGAGAGAAAAATAGATTGGGGGTGATGGGTAGTGAGCGGGGCCCGATTATTAGAAAAATAGATTGTTATCTCGTAAATACAAGGCAGAGAGAGAGGAGGTGGGCATCTTTTGACTAATCTGTGAATTGGTGATTTTGGAGAGAATAGGGAGCTCTCAGGAATTCTCTCTTGGCTCTGGTTTTCCTTCTTGAATATAATAAATAATACTTCTATGTTCTATCACATACCTCACTCTTCAGCACTTATAATAAAAATGTTCTTTCTACCAATATCACTAGTCTTCTCAACATTTGCTTTGGTAGACATTCCTTCAAAGTTGAAGCTAAATGTGAATTGGTGGATTTTCTTGGTTGAAGAGTTTTCTCTCTCTCTTTCTCTCTCTTCTTCTTCTTCTTCTTCTTCTTTTTTTTTTTTTAATGGTAGCATAATGCTTTTGTAGCCCTTTCTCGGTGTGAACTCTACTGACATTTTTTTTTGTAGTTTTGGGTTATCTACGCTTTGTATTTCCTTGTATTCTCTCTCTCTCTCTCTCTCTCTCTCTCTCTCTCTCACACACACACACACACACACACACACACACAGTTATTCATAAAAAAAGTTATTTCCTATCAAAGAATATTTGGCTAGATTATTTACTAATGATTGCAAGTCTTTTCAAGGCTGGGTTGTGTATGCTAGGCAAATTTTGAACCAATTGGTATTGGTGTTTGACTTTCTCCTCTTTGACACGCTTTTCACCTCCTGCACTCACAAGATTCCTCAAAGATATTATAACATATTGGCCTTCCTCCTCTTGAACTTCTTCCAGATTTCGACATGTTGAAGTCTTTGAATATTTTTTTGCACCATAGTTTCTCGAGACATCCAAATCAGTTTTCTGAAGGTGGTGGTTGTTGGAATTGGAAATATTATAGCAGGTCAATTGTGTACCAAACTATTGAAGAGACTGCTTGGGCGTTCCCTCTGTTGAGGAACCAAATATGAATGATTCTTGGCGTTCCCTATCAATACTGTCTCCAAGAAGCCACCTTGTCCTCAATGTGGAAAGATGGGAATTGGGTTGTGATATATATAAGAATTGGTGTTTTTCCCAAGGATTTATCTTGGTAATTCCGGAGACTTGTTGAATTGGGACCCGATCTCTTTTCTAAATTTTGGGTTTTGTGAAGGAGAGATCAAAATGATTCTGAGGAACTTTTTGTGGGGAGGGTCAAGGATGGAAGGAGGGGGTCACATTTAGTGAATTGGAAAGTTATTTCTTAACTGTGTGATGGGGAATGGTACAATTACTTGATACTTGAATTGTACAAATATTTATCTTTTATCCAAATGCTTATAGTGATTCCCTTTGGAGTATCAGTGGCGTCAAGTCATAGTGAACAAGTATGAGGGGGTCACATTTAGTGAATTGGAAAGTTATTTCTTAACTGTGTGATGGGGAATGGTGCAAATATTTTATCTTTTATCCAAATGCTTATAGTGATTTCCTTTGGAGTTTCAGTGGCGAAGTCAAAGTGAACAAGTATGAGTTTCACTCTAATTATTAGGAAAAGGTGAAAAATATCTACATATGGGAATTGTAACTGGTGTGGTGAAAGAAAAGGAGGTCTAAGTTGGCTGGCTAGCAGTATCTGCCCGCCCATCCACTTTACATTATCCCCACCCCTTGTATCTCATGCCATCTAACAGCTTTGATCCACCTTTTTATCGAATTACTTACATGAGGCCAACACTCTAGATGACTAGATAGCACGTCACTAACTCCTTATCTTACAATCAGTTAATTTGTTCCGAGTTCCTTTCCCTCTTTTCTCACATCTAATATAGGTGAAATTCACTTGGAGCCTGCAAAAAATATTTCTGAAAAAGAGAGGGAACAGATGTGCACAGTAGTTTCTGAGACCCGGAGTAGAATGCACTTACAAGCTTCAGTGACCATTGGTTTTAGATGCTTTTCCTCATTTGATTATTAATGAAGCTGAACGGCTAATAAGTAATGAACTGTCATTTTATATTAAGTGCATGATACTTTATGGCTAGAGTCCTTTGACTTATGAAATTGTGCATATGTTATGACATTGATATTATTTATGATTGTTTAACAAGAAAAACATTGTGCTGGTTTGGGTAAAAAAAAACAAAAAAGATATTGTGCTGGTTGCTTGCATCACAGTCTGTGGCAGTTTTTTCCATAGAAAATTTAAGGGTTATTGTAATAGGTAGCAATTTTAGGTTTGTTATTTGCAAATATAGCAATTTTTAAATTTTTTTTGCAAATATGGTAAATCTATCACTGATAGACTTTAATCACGATGCATGTAGTCTATCGTGATAGACTACTATCACTTATAGAATAGTCTATCAACAATAATTGTAATTGTGATTAAAGTCCATCGTTGATAGACTTCTATCACTGATAGATTTTAATTTTGTTATATTTGGAAATATTTTTGGTAAATCTATCAGTGATAGACATCTATCACTGATAGGCTTCAATTACCATGTATGTAGTCTATCAATGATAGACTACTATCACTGATAAAATAGTTTATCAACAATAATTACATTTGTGATTGAAGTTTATCGCTGAAAGACTTTTATCACTTATAGACTTCAATTTTGCTATATTTGCAAATAGTTTTAGATTTTGCTATATCAAATTATTTTAGTCCATTTTTCTATTTGTGCAAACAACCCAAAATTAAATATTCGTAGGTACATATGCAAAAAGAAGAAAAAAGAAAAAACTTGCCAAAAGAACCTAAATATGAGGCTCACTACCGAAGAAATTAAGGGGGTGTTTGGCCCATGGTTTTGGGTTTGGGTGGTTTTGTGTTCCAAACCCAAAACCATGTTTGCCCCATTGTAATCACAACACCATGGGTTCCAAACCCAACCCCATGGTTTTTCTCTCCAAACCCACCTCAAACCCACTCCAAACCTATGATTTCTCTTTCTTCCATAAAGTTGGTGGGACCCACTATTACTTTATCTATTTTTGTCATAAATTTGGTGGGTCCCATCATTTCTCTTTTCATTTTTCTCATAATTCTTTTCATTTCTCTATATTAAATTAACAATATTTTAATATATATATATATATATATAATTTTATAATTTTAACATAAGAAAAGGTATTTTAGCCAACTTACCCATATAAATATTTTTAAAATAAAATATAATTTTGAGTTAACGTATTAAAAAAATATGTATTTATTTTCAAATTAACAATATTCCGAATGACAAAAATAAATAGTATGTTATTTTGAATTTATTAAAATAAAATGAATAATATTTAATTTTAAATCCACTATAGTAAATAAATTATTTAATTTTAAATTACATACACAAAAACAAAAAAACAAATTTATATGTAATCTCAAAAAAAAAAAAAAAACAACAAATTTATATGTACAATTTTTTTTAGTTCAACAACATTTCGATATGAGAATATTCGAATCTCTAACTTTTTGATCGAGAGCATATATCAATTATTGCTAAGCTAAGTTTATTTTGACATATGATATTTATTTTGAACTTATTTATATTTAAATAATATAAATATACATAATTTAATATTTAATTTAGTCATTTTAAAGTAGCCTATAGATTCTATTTTATTTATTATGTGATTATATGTTCCAAATTTTTATTTTCTCATGAACCATGTTTTTTTTGTCTCAATAACTACTTTAATTTAACATTAATGAACTTTTGTTTTGAATTTAAATTTTGCATGTGGATCCATGGAAAAAATGACCAAACTTAAACCCCATTTAATAATTTGGCTTTGGGTTTTTGATTTTTGAAAATCATGTTTGTTTTCTCTCAATTTTCTTAGGATGATTTTCATCTTTGTTAAAGACACATTTGAATTCCTAAACAAATTCCAAAAAACAAAAACTATTTTTTGAAAACTATTTTTTTTGTTTTCAAACTTTTAAATTTTCAAATGGGGCCTAAGAATTTCATATTATGTTTTTCAATTTGTCAATGATAATCAATATTTTGATTATTAGAAATAATTTTCTTATTCTTCGTATATATCATAAATTAAATTCAAAATTCTCTTAAAAATTAATCTATGTTACACAAGGGGCTTTACAATAAATAAAACATTCACCAAAAAAGAAAAAAAAATATAAAAGCAAAAAAAAAAAAAAAAAACTGTCCAAACCCAGAGTTCAGAACCCAGCACCCCAAACACTGTTTTCTGATTCCCAGGGTTCAAAACACAGCACCCCAAACATTGTTTTCTGATTCCCAGGCTTTCAAACACGCCAGAACAAACCCCCCAGGGTTTTGATTCCCAGGGTTCTGATTCCGAAACCATGGGCCAAACAGCGCCTAAGTGGCCTGATGTACTTGGCAAGAGTCCTCTTAAGGTTTAGGGTTTGGTTACTTATTTATGTAAGATTATCAATATTATAATTTTGACGAATATGAGGTCTTCTTTGCAAATTGCAACTCCTTGGTTGGAATGACGGTGTTTTCCCCCTATTTGTAATTAGCATTTACTATGTATAATTCTTTTTCTTATCAAAATGGGAAAAGAAAGGCCTGATGAACAAAACTCCACTTTTTATCTATTTATTCATAAGAAATCAACTTTCATTAGGGGAAAAAAAATGAAAGAATACAAGGACATTAAAAAAAGCAACCCCACAAAAAAGGGGATCCCATCAAAGGGACTCCAATCAAGAACAATAAGACCTAACAAATAATTACATAATAAATTCGTCATCGACATCCAAAGAAAAATATGGGACCTAGTAAGAGCCCACGCATCACAAGGGCCCCTCTCCACACCCCTAAATAACTTGTTGTTTCTCTCCTCCAATAGACCCCACAACAGAGCATGCACCCCAACTTACCACAAAAACCTCCCATTCTCACAAAATGGCAAATGGAAGAGGAACTCCTCGAACATCTCCCTGTAATCTCGATGTCTCGCAACTTATTAACCAAATTCCCTTGTATGTATCGTCTATCTATGGTTAAAGAAGCTAAAGTCTCTGACTTATGGAATGGTTTCACCTGGGATCTCAATTTGAGGAGGGGCATTTTCGATAGAGAAATGAACAGTTGGATTGAGTTGGTTTCTCTCCTGTCCCAAACCAACCCTAATGGAAATGAAGACGTGGTGCAGTCTGTGAAATCAGCTCTCTCGACTTTGCATCAGAAAAGAAGATTGTTGGAGGAAGACTTGTGTAATCAGATTTGGGAGGGTCAAGTTCCGAAGAGAGTTAAATTCTTCTTATGGTCCCTGGCTCTGAATGGCATCAATACCCTGGATAAAGTTCAAAAAAGATTCCCTTCTCTGCAGATATCCCCTAACGTGTGTATGATGTGCATGAAGCACGAAGAATCGGCCTCCCACCTACTGCTGCATTGTGATTTTGCTGCTAAGGTGTGGGACAAGTTTGAGAATGTTTTTGGGATCCAGTGCTGCAAGCCTTACAGTGTGATCAGCTGGTTGGATGAAATTCTCGGTGGTGTTGGTTTGAAAGGCAAAGCTAAAGTCCTGTGGTGCAACAACTCTAAAGCAATCATGTGGCATCTATGGAAGGAAAGAAACTCGAGGGTTTTTAATGACAAATCTTTTCCTTTTAATATTTTTTGTGATAGTGTACAGCTCTCGGCATCTAATTGGAGTGCCCTTGATAAGGTTTTCTCTAATTATTCTGTTGCCATGATTAACCTTCAATGGAAGGCATTTTTGTAGCTTCTTTTGGAGGAGGGATGCCTTATCCCTTCGTCCCTAGGTTGTTTCTTGGGGCGTTCCCTTTTGTGAATGAAGTTCTTGTTTCTTCTAAGAAAAAAACTTGTTAACCAAACATGTCAAAGAAAAGGTATCTAGCAAAGGACGGCGAAAACCAAACAAAAAGGAGGGAACATTTCTCAAAAGGAAACAAAACATCGACCGCCGAGCAATTTCTCATGGAAGATAAATGGATTAAATGAGGAAACGTAAAGAAGAAGGGTTTATCCTCCACCCACTTATCCTCCCAAAAATATGTTGCCTCCCCATCCCCCACAACACAATGAACCACACAATGAACCAGACCAGAAAAGGAATGGAGTTCAAGGGCAATATCTTTCCAAGGATTTCTAAACGTGCCTTTTAGCCCTACCTGATAGTCACTCAAAGCAATGAAGACCAAATTTACTCACATTAATCCTATACCACAAGGAGAAACGTCATAGCCATTTAGCTAAAAGGGCACTCTCATTTTTAGAGAGTGAGAAGTCAAGTGAGGAGGTCTAGGAGGTTGTTAGGTTTAATGCTTCCTTGTGGACGTCTGTCACTAGTCCTTTTCTTAATTATGGTCTTGGTATTGTTCTTTTGAATTGGAGTCCTTTTCTTGTAGTTAGTTTTAGACTCCCTTTCCTCTCGGGTGTGTTTTTTGTATGCTTCCGTATTCTTTTATTTGTTTCATGAATGTCATTGTGTCATCATATTCTCATAGCCATAGCTTGTCTTCTCTTTTGGCCAATTGGTGGAAGCATTTTTTGTAGCTCCTATGGAAAGGAGAATCATCCCCAACTTCTTTAATTCCATCTCATCAATGAAACATTTCTTTTTGTTCTTTTTAAACCCTATGGAAAGGAGACTCATGCTCCCACAGTTATGAATATATGTCATATTGTCAATTGTATATTTCACCCGTTTGTTAGTGGTTTAAAGGAAATTAACATAAATCAGAAATAAGAATGGTTGATGCTGAAGTACACAAGGCTTCAAACAATGCTCTTATGAACTATTTTCTCATGCTTGAACCAACCCCTGTAATGAGGGGCGAAGACCCGGCAAGCCTTAGGTCCTCCCTTTTTCCCCATAAAGAGGGTGAAGCAAAGTGTTATAGTGCACATGTTCAGGGGATAATACTTTGTTAATTAGATTAAGGAACAACAAGCAACTTGCTAGAAGTCTACAGACTTTATATGAAATGTTTATTGTTACTTTGACTTTGCATTCTTCAAAATGTAGAGGTTAAGAATTCTACCTTTTATTACGGATATTTTACCATCATATGCATGTTTCTGCATGCTAATATATGGATAGTTGACTTGTCAGGTACATAGGTACTATAACTGGAATAAGTAACCATATGCATGTTTCTGCATGCTAATATGTGGATAGTTGAATTGTCAGGTACATGGGTACTATAACTGGAATAAGTGATCTTGACCCTGTTCGTTGGCCGAATTCTCATTGGCGTTCTGTCAAGGTGTTGCAGCTTTATTTCTACAACAGTTCACTTGCTCAATTTACAATGACATTATTTTTCTCTTTACTTTATGTATGCTTAGATTTTAGCCTCAAGTATGGATATGACTATTTTCTCTATTGTACTGCTGATGTAATAAAATGACCTGTGTCCTTTTGTGGTTGCTCAAAATTAAAGTCTTCAATCCTCATCTTTTGATTGTTTAAATATGGGCTAATTGTTCATCTGCCATGTAGTCAATCATGCACTAGCATGTACATATATGAACACGCATAGAAATCTGCATGAGTTAAATTATCTTACAGTAGTTTCAGTACGTGAGGTTTGAATTGATGTAATAAAACTGATCAAACTGGCTCAGTTAATGATAGTCTTGATTGAATGCCTTCACAAACCCTGGTTACAAGTTTTTATTTTATTTTTTCTAATGAATACTCTGATTACAAGTTGTGTAGTGGATCCCTTGGTTATTTCGTTAGTTGTCTATTTATATAATTGGCAACCTTTATTTACTTCGTCGATAATAAAAAAATTATGGTTATAGTTATACTGATAGTGGTCTGAAAACCTTACTCCTGCGGTGTTCTACGTTTTAATGCAACTTCAATTGTATTCAAAGTTCAGTAGTATTTATTAGTCTAGGGAAAAGATTTTGGATATGGCATTTTGTAGTTTAGGGTGCTCAAATCATTTGGTTTGAAAATTCAGAAAGTCACTGTCAGCTTATCTACTGTGAGGTTTTTGTGGATCATCAAGAGGGTTCTTAATTCTTGATCTCATCTAATGCAAAAGCTCAACTTTTTTATACGGTTCTTCTTTCCTTAACCCTTAGCATTTGGTGGCAATAGAGAGTTGTTCCACCTGTCGTCCTGTCTTGTATGTATGGCTGGAAGTGTCAACATCTGAAGGACTTGGAAAATTTAGAACAAAATTTTCAAGGCACTGTGTATTATAAATTTTCTAGGTGCTTGTTCTTTCCATTTTTTTTAATTAATTCACAGCATCAGGTGGCCCCATCCGAAATCTGTTCCTTTCAGTACCTTTGACCATTGGCCTTTATTTGTGTTACTCTGTCCTTTTGCAGGTAGGGTGGGATGAGTCAACAGCTGGGGAGAGGCAGCCAAGGGTATCATTGTGGGAAATTGAGCCTTTAACTACATTTCCTATGTATCCTTCTCTATTTCCACTTAGATTGAAACGTCCATGGCATCCCGGAGTCTCTTCTGTTCATGGTATTTGTTTCCGATCTACTTAATTCATTTCTGCCCTCTGAATTAGGTGTGAGCTAATTTCTGAAGTCTATGATTCTTTGTAATGCTTATTCTTCAGATGGCAAATTTAAGTGGATAAAAATATTTCCTTTTTAGGCATCAATTGAATTGATTTTGGTTTACTGATTGGAGTCTATGCAGAGGCTTGAGGATAAAGAAGGGGAGTTAGCATGATTGGGATCTCACTTTCATTTTGGATTATGTTTGCTGGCAGTTTAAAAAAAACATTCCTGTGCCCTGAACTTTCGATACTATTACCTGGCTTCTAGTTCCAGATTTTAAAATGTTAGATGTGGAGATTATGGGTTCTCTTTTTTGTATCCGCATATCTCTATTTTGTTTTTCCTATGAAATATATCTAATCTGTACTGGCATATTCCCTAGTTCGTTACTGGATTTTCTTTTTTAATAGATTATTTTATCCATATCAACATCTTGGTATTTTGTTAATGCATTCCACATGTAAAATATTTACATTTAAGCTCAGGTAGGTATTGACTTCAGCAATCCTAAATGTCTTCCCATTAATAAACCCAGGCATCTCTACTTCATTTTTTTTAAAAAAAAAAAAAAAAATTGTTTGGATAAGTAACATTTCAGTGATGTGATCATCTCTACTTCATATGAGTTGTTTTCATAAACTTTTCCTTGATTTTGCTTTTATCCATTTCTGAAACACTTCACTAAAGGAAAAAGTCAAACCAAATAACTCAGAACTATAGATTTGGCTTTTTACGATCAGTTGCTTTTTAGCATACAGTTTAAAAGTTCATCTTTTTGTTGACTTAATATCATTTATATTCTTAATAAATTGATTTCTTTTATTGTTATTGTACCTTGTTGGAACTTAGTATAGATGCAAACAAAACGTATTAACACTATCGTTTTAATACCCAAACAGTAATTTCTAGATGATCTCTAACAACGCTAAAGCAAGAAATAGTTTGATAATAGAATTGATTTATCCGCCCAGCATATAGGAACGTCAATTGGAGCCTATTCTTTAATATCTTCAAACAATCTTTATATCTACTTGCATTTATTGTGATTGTTTTATCTTGAGAAAGAGTATTTAACTCTATTTTAGTAGAGCTTTATGTGGTGCTCATCTGTATATCTTCTATCATTCCATTTTCTTTGTGGCTTGTTGTGGGAAACTTTTGTACCCTGTTTTCATTTACCAGGGATTGCTTATGCTCACGACACTGAAATAATTCTTTCCAGTTTAGCATTATATATTAAAGAATGTGCCCCTGGTTTATGACCACAATTTATTTAATGGTCTGTCTCCTTACAGATAACAGAGATGACGCATCTAATGGCTTAATGTGGCTTCGGGGAGGAGTTGGGGAACAGGGTTTACACTCACTGAATTTGCAATCCGTGGGTTCACTGCCCTGGTTGCAGCAGAGACTTGATTCTTCCATGTTTGGAAATGATCATAACCAACAGTATCAAGCCATGTTGGCTGCTGGAATGCCAAACCTTGGAGGTGTTGATATGCTGAGACAGCAAATTATGCATCTTCAACAGCCTTTCCAATATATTCAACAGGCAGGCTTCCATAATTCTCTGTTGCAGCTGCAACAGCAACAGCAGCAGCAGCAGCAGCAACAGCAACAGCAGCAGCAACAGCAACAGCAATTGGTTCAACAGTCTATCCCTCAGAACATCCTCCAAGCACCAAGCCAAGTTATGGCAGAAAATCTACCCCAACATATTCTCCAGCAAACCCTACAAAATCAACCTGAGGATCTGCCAAACCAGCAACAGCATACTTATCATGATACCCTTCAGGTTCAAAGCAATCAATTTCATCAGGGTGGGCATTCAAATGTGCCATCACCCACATTTCCCAGAACAGACCTCATGGATTCGAACACAAATTACTCAGAAACCATTACCTCTAGAAGAAACATACTTGCTTCATCATGTGCTGAAGGGACTGGGAATCTTTCCAATATCTATAGGAGTGGACAGTCAATCCTAACTGAGCAGTTACCTCAACAATCTCCTGTTTCTAAGAATGCTCATTCACAGGTTGATGCTCACCCAAACTCAATGTCCTTTCCACCATTTTCTGGTAGAGACTCAATTTTGGAGCTGGGAAATTGTAATTCAGATTCTCCAAGTCCTACACTTTTTGGTGTTAATATTGATTCATCTGGACTTCTACTTCCCTCTAATGTGCCCACTTACGCTTCTCCATCAATTGGTCCTGATTCATCCTCAATGCCAATGGGAGACTCCGGATTTCAGAACTCTCTGTACAGTTGTGTCCAAGACTCCTCTGAGTTGTTGCACAGCTCAGGGCAAGTTGATCCATCAAATCCAACTCGGACATTTGTGAAGGTGTGACCCTGCAAACGCATGAGGTAAATGCTGTTTTCATTAGTTGTATGCTGGCTTATAACTCTTCTTCTTGCAGGTTTACAAATCCGGATCTGTTGGGCGCTCACTAGACATCTCCCGGTTCAGCAGCTATCAGGAGCTGCGAGAGGAGCTGGCTCAGATGTTTGGAATCGAGGGACAGTTGGAAGACCCTCATAGATCAGGCTGGCAGCTTGTATTTGTCGACAGGGAGAATGATGTACTTCTCCTTGGAGATGACCCTTGGGAGTAAGTACTTGACTTATACTTTCCTTCCTAATAGCTCGAGCCCAAGATCATACTCTACTTCCATGCTTGATTCATACCCTAAATAGGTTTGGTGCATTAAAATAGACATGGTATTATTGTTCTGAGAGTTGCTTTTATTTAATGTTGGGAAGCTCTTCGTTTCTACTCCTAAATTCCTCTCTTGATTTTTCCTATAACAGAAACCTACAAGGACATGGCTTCTAAGATGATGAATTTTGTTCAGTCAATATTTTGAATTTAGGTTATGTTTGGGAGTTATTTTTGAATGTTTTGTCAGGTTCAAAATCACTAAAGAGTGCATGACAAAAGTAATTTTGGCCATCCCGAACATGCCCTTAATCTATTTGTTTAACCTCTTGATTGCCTGCAATTATCCCACTTCTACCCTGTGTGAACTTGTTATCTGTTGCCTGTGCACACGTTCTTTCATCTATTGTCTCCTAAATCTACATGAAATGTTCTTGTACATATAGTTTGGGAAAAGTTCAGACAGACACTTACAGTGACTATATTGCAGGGCATTTGTCAATAATGTCTGGTATATCAAGATACTTTCTCCCCAGGATTTTCAGAAACTAGGGGAACAGGCGATCGAGTCCTTCAACCCTATCGTTGGTCAGCGACTAAGCAGTGGTGCCAATGAAGCTGAAAATGTCTCGGGGCTACCATCTGTTGGTTCGCTAGAATATTGAACTATTAAGGGAACTGTACGAGGTTCGGGAGACGTTTACTTCGGAACTTGCAATTAAACTAGATATGCAGTTGAATGCCTTCAAATTAGATCAGTGTGTGTGTGTAAACTCTTTTGTATTCATAATTCCTTTTGCTTATAAATACTCTAAAACAGTATCATTTTCAAAGATTATGTGGTTAAAATACATGTACGTCGTTTACTTAGATAAGAAATATAACACGTTGAACATTTCTAGCATACATGCGCTGCTCTGTTCATTATGGTAATTATCTTTCTTCTCCATGTTGTCCCTTTAATTCAAAGTTGAACAAAGATGCATGCTAATTATAGATCTCTCTCTCTCTCTCTCTCTCTATATATATATATATATATTATATATACTATGTCTGATTTTATTCATTTCACTTTTTTTTAGGAATATTGAAGAGTGTTAAAAGAGTTTTTTTTTTTTTTTTTTTTTTTAAGAACAACATTTGTGGTGGGGGGATTCGAACCTTTGACCTCTTAGTTGAGGGTATATGTCAATTACCGTTAAGTTATGCTCGCTTTGGCGAAGAGTGTCAAAAGTTAGGATGTGGTTTCTTGTCTTCTGTCAAGACATGCATGTAATTAGGTTATCAAAATGCATCCTTTATGGTGCTTTTGCACTATCTGTTCATACTTTATAATGTGATCAATTGTGATTTTGTTTTTAAAATATTACATTGCAAGTGGAAGGTAGAAATTCGAACTTTTGATCAATTGTGTGGGAGGTCTAAGCAATTGTTTTTTAGAAAAATTATTAATATGAAGTAAAATAGTGATTTAGTTATGATGGCTAATGGTTTGTTTGGAAAAATTTTTAGTTCGAGTGATTTTCAAAGAATGTTTTTTTAAAACATTTTGTATAAAATTGTTAGAACTTAAGCACTCATATGTTTGATTACATTGTCTCATAAGTGTTTTCATATACAAATTATATATAAAAAATCTTTTCAAAAAATTTTCTTTCAAGTGTTTTTTTTAAAATGGTTTATTTCTCAATCTCATTTTTTAATAAGTCATTTTTATTGGTTATCAAAAGTTAAATTAAACCCACTCTGAAGTATATATTGTCAAACTATGTGGTAAAAAAATGGATTTTTTATAGAGTTTTAAATAATTATTTAAAATATTATATGCTTCCAATTTAAATTCATATGAGTGTGCTTTAGATTATTTGTCAAGTATGATGAGAATGGTTGTATTTAATTTTTTTTTTTAAAAAAAAGTATTATTATTATTATTATTATTATTATTATTTATGGTTGCATTCAACTAGTTAAAACCTTAACTAAAGTGATGCTTGAGTAGAGAAGGGATACATGAATGAATCGAGTTCACTTCCAAATGATAGAGATTCTAAAGATATGTAAGGCTAAAAAAGACTTAAAGAATTCATAGTTATTAGTTATTATCTATACCAATAAGGTGCGTCTTTTTTTTCGATAGTTGATCATAGGAACTTCAAAGTCAAGTATGTTTGCCTTTGTGAAATCTTATATCTAGTTGCCCCTAAGAGCATGTTTTGAGGCTAGGTTTGCTAGAATATTGAACTATTAACGGAAGTGCAAGAGGTTCGAGAGACGTTAGACGTTTACTTCAATACTTGCAATCAAACTAGATATGCACTTGAATGTCTTCGAATTAGGTTAGTGCGTGTAAACTCTTTTATATTCATAATTCCTTTTGCTTATAAATACTCTAAAAATAAAAAACAAAATGCTTATTAAACAAAGCCTAAATAGCTACTAAATTCCATTGTTTCAAAATTTAAACTTCACTCTCCAAAAATAATAAAATCTAATAAAATCATCCCTTGCTTACGTGGCACATTCCAAGCTTCTCTCATCCATAAATAGCCACAGAGTTCGCATAAACCTTCACTCTGTGCTCCAATGGCGGAATTAAGCCCAATCTCAATCTCAGACCTCAGCTATCGCATCCATTTCTCTCCTTCTCCTCCTACGATCTCCTTCCACTCATTCAAGATCACAGGCAATCGTTCTAACAAGTGCACAAACATTAGCAGAAGATTGGGGCTGGGATTGATAGCTTTAATGGCGTCGTCAGTAGCAACATCGCCGGTGAAAATGGCGACTGCTTTGGATCTGAAATTGATCGCGCCGGAGCAGAGTTTCGAGGAGGCCGAGAGCGAAATCAGAAGCCACGCAGAAGCGCTTTTGCAGGTTAGAGGTTTAATTGAATCGGAGTCTTGGAAGGAAGCTCAGAAGCAGTTGAGAAGCAGTTCGCCGCTGCTGAAACAGGATCTCTACACTATAATTGAATACAAACTGCCTGCCGAGCGACCTCCTCTCAGGAAACTGTACTCTGTTCTCTTCAACAATGTCACTCGAGTAAGTTTGATTGTTTGAAGCTTGTCAATGTCTCTAATATCCTTATGCGTTTGAAGTGAAATTACGTAGAATTTTGTTCTCTTCTTCTTTGAATTTGTTTTTATTTTTGGTTTTGGTGATTTGCAGATGGATTATGCAGCGAGAGATAAAGATGCAGAACGAGTTTGGCAGTGCTACAATAACATTGTGATGGCCATCTCTGACATTTTGTCCAGAATTTAGAAAGATAGATAAAGATTCTCGATTCTCAAGCCAATGAAATCTGGTAACTGAATGGATTGGAATTGTTCTAAATTTTGTTAAAAGAACAAAAAACTAAAGAAAATGTTAGTCCCTAAAACATTATCTCTTATATTCTAATTAAGTTAAATATAGACCTACACAATTGATCGACTTAGACAAAATGCAAGTGATGATTTTTTTTTTTTTTTTTTTTTTTTTTTTTTTTGAAAAATACGCAAGTGATGATTTTTACTTTGACAGTAAGTGAATATTTCAATTCAATAAAATAAAATTAGATGGTCATAAAAATTCTGCTTCAAATACATTGTGAATACTACTTGCCTTTTAGGTCGGTAGGAATTTCTTATTTTCCACCATTACTACTATTATGTTCTTGATAATTATCGAGAATGCAAAAGGAAAAAGAGATACAGACTTCTTTTCATTCAAAAAAATAAATAAATATTGTCAAATTTTTTATGGTAGTGATAAAGAACTTTTGATTTGCTTGCCCTAATTTTGTTCAAATAACATATTCCCTTGTATTATGTTGTTTTTAATTCATCACTTGTTATCACATCAACAGTAGTGTTAATGAACCAACAAGAATCAAGAGATTCAATCAAATCTCCCACCCTACCTGTCAAAAAAAAAGAAAAAAAAGTATTGATGATGTTAACTTATTAAAAAAATTAATAATATAATTGAAGTTCTGAAGTTTAGAACTAAATACGCACAATCAAGTGGTTTGATTCAACTTTATAAAAAATCCACCTAGATCAATCCATGGGACTAGAATGTTCGAATTATTCTTACCTGCACAATTGTTTTTAGTTCACCAACATTCGGGATGGGGAGATTCGAACCTAGGTCGAGAGTGCATATCAATTACCACAAAGTTGTGTTACTTATACTTAGAATCCATAAAATAAGAAAAATGGTGGATAAGATCCATCTCTAAGTTCGAAAATCAATCCCCTGCTTCTGTATTTGTTCGAACTGAAAGAAAAAAGTGAAAGGTGATGAACTTTTTTACCTGAATGCACTTTATTCAAGGAAGCTGATCTCATATTTACCAGTTGAGATCCATGGATGAAGAAGAATATTTTGATGCAAAAATAAAATATCATATAATGGAAATGGAAAATCAAGCATATATCTCACTCCTAATTTCCTAATAAAAGGCAGTGACATTTTTACTCAGGAAATACTTGCAATAATGTCATTCAATTGAAGGCAAATAAGAATATGGCAAAATTACTTATAAATTACATCGACTACCTTAATATATCAAGGAACTTAGAAGACTCTTACAATCTAACCACTATGTGAAAAGGAGGTTCCTATGAAGTTGATTTAAATGCAAAACCACTAAATAAATACATGATCTCCAGATGGTAATACATAGAAAAGAACTGTTGAAAAAGGAAAAAAGAATTAGCTCACCCAAAAAATCCAATATATTTCATGTAATTGAAGCAGGTGAGAGCATACTCAGCAAACTTCATTTGAAAATGGCAGATGACTATCTTTCTTCTCCACTTATTTTACAATGGGACGGGAAGCATATGCCCAATCTTCCATATTTGATTCACTTCTTCTTGTCATGAACCCTTCAGTAACTAAGATAGCAACAACTATCATGGTGCTCCAGAAACTCCAGGGAATAGTTCTGATATCTTGTTGAAAACGTCCATGACCTAAAAGCTCGACGGGAAAAAAACGGTAGGATATCAGCGGAGTATGAATTTGGAATTCTGAATCGTATCGTTACATTTTAAAAGAAATAAAGCAATAGTAATCAATATTGATCTGCCCGAGGATAAGAAAAATTAAGTCCAAAAATAACATCGGGGTATTCAACAAAGAATTGAAACAATTTGCTGCAAATGTGTGGAAGAACATAATGTGAAGTGATGAGAGTAAATACTGATTTGGACTGTGAGTTTGAGGGGAAAGTTTTAATCAGTGGTTTAATTTGGAAGCACAAGAGCCTAAGAAGGTGAAAGTTTTTCTGTGGTCCCTTGCCTCTAGAAGTCTAAATACTGATGAGAAACTGCAAAAGAAATTTAATCAGTGGATCTTATCCCCCTTGATCTGTAGAACGTGTCACAAGGCAGCTGAAGATTTAGATCAACTATTTTTACACTGTGAGTTTGTGGGGGAAAGCCTGGAATTTTGTTGCAAATCTGCTGGGAATTTCGTTTTGTATGCCGAAGAAGATTGACAAATGGTTTTTTGAAGGGCTGATGGCATGGAATTTTAAGAGGAAAACGAAGATCATGGCTAGTTGTGTGTTTAGGGCTACTCATTGGCTGTTGTGGAGAGAAAGGAACGCTAGAACTTTTGAAGATAAATTCGGTAGTCTCGATTCTTTTTGTGACAATGTACAAAATATAGCGTCTTGATGGATATCCTTACACAATAATTTTTTTTGTAATTACAGCTTGTTAATGATTATTAGCGATTGGAAGGAGTTGCTAAATTAGTTTCTGGGCAAGGGCTCCCTCTGCCCTTAGCCCTTAGGCTGTATGCTGTTTTTTGTGATTAATATATCTCTTTGAAGTCTCTTTTGGATCTGTTTTATGGGTTGTACAACCGTATCCTTGTGTTCTAAAGTAATGCTTTTATTTTCTTTAATTGATGATATTTTCGACAGCAGGAATTGAAATACGAAGGCATATGCACACATGAAACGAGGAGCTAAAAAGGAAAGCACTACCCAGCTAAACGATAGAGCTACAACCACAACAGAAATTAGAGTTTGAATACGACTCTACAATTTCATCATTGTTAAATGGAATCAACATGAATGGAAAACTAAAAAGGCCTTAAGTGCAGCTGAGAATGAACAAGTTAACTATATAAAATATATACCAACAATCTGCAAAAAGAACCCTCACACCAGAATCAGTAATGTGAAATTCTGAGTTCATGGCAACGTGTAGTCAGCATAACTCTATTTAGTTTGAGTTCTCTATATAAACTATGCGATAGATGGAAGCACAAGAACAATATCAGTTTAACGTACCTCTTTGTCATTTTGATACTTTGTTATACTCAGTGGATTTTGTGAGCACTGCAAAAGGCAAAGTCAAAATGTTAGATTTGAACCAAAAAGTTATTAACCTTAGATTGAACATACATCCATGATGGCTGCTTGAACTCTTGGATTTTGAAATGCCATTGCGATTTCTGGATTGGCCATAATTTTTGAAATAACTTCTTCAGGTGTAAGCCCAATTTGATCTGTCAAGGTCCCAGGAATAAAGAGTAAGCCTCAAATTGCAGAAAAATATTAGAATAAAAAATATAGAAAACTACTTTTTATTCTCAAAAAGAGAAACTGTTTTAAATCTCATTTCCAAACAGGCACCAAGAAACTCAAACCCCTATATAATTTCATCAATATACTCAATGAAATTATAAATTCTGAGCATTCATGAATTGTAATTTTGCAACTCAATATCAAAGAATATATTTAAATCAATTTTAGCATTGGGGTAGGAGAAACTAACATTAGTATCAGAAAACCAAAAATGAAGGAAAGCTTACGTAGACCTCTGAGCCTATCAATTATTTTGACAACAAAACAACAAAATATTGGTCCATACTTTTAAGAGTGGCATATATGATTACATCAGTCACAGAAAATCATATACATCGTCCGCATTTCAGCTATATATGAAATATATGATACCATAGCAAATCCCAACTAGAGAATAGTAATCAAGCCATTTAACTTCCACCAAATAACTATTGACAAAATGTACAAAAGAAAAAGAGATCAACTTGACTGACCAAATTGCTGCTTAACTTCAGGGCTGCTAAGATCAAAGTTTTTCAAGGAATCCATTAGGCGGCCATCCCATTGAGGGCTTCCACTCATATTGTTACTGAGAGTAATAATTAAAGCAGGAAAAAGAATCGCGTTAGAAGATAGTGTTGTCACATACTTCAAACATATTAGGAACTCTAGCCCAATAGACCAAGATGATGAAAACGAAAGGGCATCGAGAGTAGAACCAGGAGCAGTCTAATTAAAGTTTGGCATCTATGGCATATATGAAATGAAAAATAAAATTCTATAATATTAATTGTTATATATGTAATAACCAAAAGCACAATTAATTACTCAGCAAATGAAGATCATTAAACTCTACAAATTATAAAATAACTTCTTAAATATGTTTTCTCAATGACTGGGAATGTATGGGCCAACTTACATGTTCCTTAACAAACCTCACCTGACCTTACAATATTTAAATGTCGATTAACTCATAAGACTTTGATATCATAATGTCACCATAGGATTTTAACTCATTTCACCCTAATAACCATTTGACTAACGCTTGATGATTAAAGTGAGCCGAACTTTGAAACTCTCTTTGAGACTCCTCTTAGTCGCTTGCATTATGCATTTAAACAGAATCACCCTAAATGGGAAAACATTTGATTCCAACATCACCACCAAAATTTTCAATAAAATAAAAAACAAGGACTCGGGTATAGTTTAAAAACTTTTAAAATGATGGTACTGTCACAAGCCACTTCAAGATTTTAGGAGCAAGCACAAAAAAGCAAAGAAAGCAACAGCACAAAAATTGCTCAGTAGTTCTTATGACACAAATATTCAAACTAACATGATATATAAGAAGCCTTCGAATATAACTAAATAATTATTTCTTTAAAGAAAAAAAAAAACAAGAATAAAGAAACTTTACTTACAGCATTTCTTCCAATTGTTGACGATATTGTGGATTTTGCATCATCCCTATTCAATATAGTTCAATTAATAAGCGATGCCTTGTTGAAGACTAGACAATATAGTAACTGATCAAGTAAAATATCAAACTACGTTACCAATCTCCCAAGTATGCCCAAAAGAAAATCACAGGAACTTCAGAATTTTATTCTAGATTATGAAATTTAAAAAAAAAAAAATGTTTAGAAATTCCAAATTTGATAGTAATATCAATCATCTAAAGTTATTAGTAGTATTAAAAAAAATGGGAAAAAAATATAGGCTAATTAATATATCTTTCACCTTTATATATCTGAGAGACGGCTGAAGAATAATAGTACAACATGTGATGCTATAATAGTTATACTTCCAAGCTCCATTTGATAATATAAAGTTAATCCTGTATTGTCTAAGAGACCACAAAATTTTTATTCTAGAAGATTAAAATAGCATTAGAAAACTTCTTGCATCTTATTAAACACCACTTAAGTTAATTTCTTCTATACGTTCACCAAAGCCACTTTGTTCACACATTCGTTTTTTTTTTTTTTTGGTTCATTACTTTTCTTCTTATTTGCTCCCCCCCCCCCCCCCCCCCCAAAAAAAAAGAAAGGATTTCTTCTTCTATTTTAAGCAGGAAGACCCCTGGGCCCCTTTCTTCCTCTTATTGATTTATACTATCCTTTCTCACTGCTGATGCATTAATGAACAGACTTACACTTGAATGTTTCTGGATTTCTCATCTCCTCAGGCAAATGGCTGTAAGATAAAATAAATAAATAATAAGTGCACTTCCTTTCAGAAATTAACACAATTTCAAGTACTCAGGAATCAAATTTAGCTGTAAGCTGCTTCAGGCAATGGTCAAACAAATTACATGCATATGCAACAAGACAAGCAATAAAGTATCCCAAAAGGCAGAAAAGATATGCACCTAAGAAATAAGAGGGCATTGAATACCCAGGACATGGTGGAAAACAGAATTAACATTCATGCATAATGGAGTTTTCTGACCAAAACTTCAATTTAATGAAAAGAAAGAGTTGGTGCCCGGACATCATTATATCTCGGTTATCAGTTCTGGTCCTCTGTTAAGGCATGTAAATATATGTACATCATTCTTTCAGAACAACTAATGGTAGATGAGACACCTTATCAACAGGCAGGAAGAGGCCGTTGTTAGGATCCTCACTGAGAGAGAAAATGAAAGTAATTATAGAATTCAATTTATTGAAACCGTTATCCAAAAAACAGTTAAAGCAGCTTTCATTTGAATTTCCCTGATGTGACTCTGTTAGGTATCCTAAGAAAACTTCAAACTGTCGAAACGGAACTACAATATAACGATAGCCTTTCGAGAGGGCTAATTCTCTCCCAAAGTCCCACTATGAGACAATACCAAAATTCTCCTCCCTCTAAGGCTTCCTACTTCCCTATTTATAACCAAGGCACCCTAGCTAATTACTATTATACTCATACTACCATTCTAATACTATTTCCCAAATATCCCTAACTAGTACTCTCACAGACTTCTACTGCTGAATCTTCCAAAGTTAGCCTTAAGAGACATGAAATAAGTGAAAATCAGAAGCCTATCCTTCAGTTCGTTGATAAGAAGCCTATGAGATTTCCTTGAGGAGATAAGGGCGCACGAAAATGATGGAAGATCCGACAGTCATTTTGTCGGGTGGAATTTTAATTCCTATCATAAAAATTTATGTGGGCTTAGCTCATGCAGTATCCAGTATAAAAATCAAGCTAAAAATAAAATCTCTGAGATTGTGAAGAAGTCCTATTGATCCTATTCTGTGTGGAACTTTATTATATAGCAAGTAGAGTTTGAGACGACTGTCGCCATCCTTGGATTACTATTACCAAATTGGTTTGATATATTGTAATTTTTTGCATTTATATGTGAAGCAATGCCAACTTCCACGCATTATTTACTTTTTCATTTTGAATACAGCAATGTGTTTCCACTGATATAAACATACATATATGTGGGGAAAACAAATCATGTAAAATTAAAAATTTTCTAATAGATAAAGAAGTAAAAGCTGCATACGGATATATCATCTTCTGCACTGTTGGATCTTCCATCATTTTCTCCACAGCTTCCACTGATAAGACTGAGCCAGATTTTCCTAATAGAAGAGAATATCAGAGATTTTATTGAATTTTATGTAATAACTAAACGGCAGTAATATACATTCAACCATGAATTATGGACCTTGCAACACAAAAACAACAGGATCACAGAAGTATCAAGTAAATTATTATAATGAGACAGAAATATCAAATAATGGGATTAAATTTTATAAGGGTTGTGACAAAATGTAGATCAAATATTTGCCTAAGCTCTTAGTTTTGAGTTGCCATGCTATTTGGCTTTGCTTTCTATTTAAGTAGGACTTGTACAGAGAGAGAAAAAGGGAGAGAAAAAAAAAAGGAATGGCATTAATGAAGAAATATTATCATTTATTGTTTTTTTTTTTTTTTTTTTTTGATAAGAAACGACTAAAGGATATCATTTATTGTTATGAACTTACCGCTGAATTGTGATCCCTCAGAACCGGTAAAAGCCTGCTTAGAAGCAGCTCCATTCTGTGGAAGCTTCATAAATAAATCAAAAAGTAAATCAATCTATCAACGCTAGCCACCACAACTACTAAAAAAATATACTTACTTCCTCAGTAGGCTGAGCACTCTTTGGAACACTTGTGTCCGTTGCATCTTCTTTGAATGGACTCTTTTGGTCCGTTTCTTCAGGAGAGACGTCTACAAAAGCTGTGAAGAGAAGTAGATATTATAAGTCCTTTCGAGTTTTGACGTCATATGTCATAAAGTCAAATTAATATCTTATAAAGTTAGTTGAGAAGCACACAGACTGGCTGGAGCACCTACAATTTAAATACATGTGCATATATTTACAATACTAGCAGACTACTGTGCAGGTACAAGCGAATAAATGGGATTATGCCATACCACATATTCCACTAGATCTTATGAAGTCTGTTCTATTCCAAAAAGATTAACGCCTTGACATTAAGGAGTGGAGCTAGTCAAACGTCCTTTTACATATCTTATTAAGGACCTATTTATCTAAGCCTCCTACAATAGGCAAAGTGGTGGGATGTTGCACCTAGACAACAAAAAATTGAATTTCAAAAGTTCCTCAAAGGCATCTAATACGTATAGCAGTGTAGTTCAATATCCAGGACAACACCGCAATTAAAGTACTTGAACCAAAATGGCTTGTAATTTTTTTAGAAGAAGAACAAGAAAGAGCACAAATCATATAAAAAATTCCTTAATTAGTTGCAGGTATCCATATTGGGTGCTTCCCCAACTAATCCTGAAGGTTATGGAAGGTACTGTTCACACCCCAATACCAAGAGAAATACAATAAAGAACTGAAAGATTATTAGTTTTTAAGCTCATCAAAAGGACTAAAACGAAAACCTTGAGATTTGTATCCCAAACATTCAAGCCTCCAGTTAAGAAGGCTGTCACTTGGGAGCACATAAATCAGATCACATCTGATTAATCAAGAAGAACCATCATATTGAAGTAATGTAATAGGAGGAGAATCCTTAGTTACCAAACTTCTTTGCTTCTTTGTTCTCTGTCCCAATTTTGGCATTAGTAACAGGTTCGTCTTCAACTTTTGTTGCGGTTACATCAATTGAGGCAGCGGATTCAGAAACAGATGGAGAAACTGTCGTGCCAGTCCCAAATGTAGGAGGTATTGGAAAAGGTGAGCCAGATAGTGAAGGATTACTCATCGGGCTATTTTGAGAATTCATTTGAGACATCATCGTCTTGAAAGCTTGTTGCATTGCATATTTCTGAAATTCAATTACAATGAAATATACAGGAGCAAAAGAAACACACAGATAGGTTAAGGTTAGTACAGATCCAAGTTGTAACATATATGCAAGAAAGTGGAACAATGATTTTAGAAAACAAAAGACCCATGGAAACGTAGAAAGAAAAGGAAAGAAAAGCACTGGAAAAGATTCTGCTTGGGAGGGAGGAGTAAATAGAAACATTAATATGTACTTAGGTTCATTAAAGACACGAATTTTTTTATAAGAGAACTTTTTGATAGGCTCACAATCATTACTGTTTACAAAAGAAAACGTGCAAAGATCCATATATTAATGATAGAACTTAGTCACTAGGTAAGAATATGTATTATGAAGAGATGACGTACTAAAGAAAGAATGGGAAGGTTCTCTTAAACCCATGTAAGTTCTACAACTTTTATTAATAAACAAAGCAACATCAGAGTCGTTATACCAAAATTGAAAATGCTAGCATATGGTTTTCTTACGTTCAGTCACTAATCCTTAATTTCCCTTACATGGAGCTTCTATTATTCTTTGATTAAAAAAAATCAGAGCCTAATAAATTGAAATATATAAAAAAGATAAGACAAGTGGTCAACCAGATAACAAATCCTCCAGAGTAATGAAAAAAAGAACATTTACAAGAAAGAACTACATTTACAATATAAACTAACTAAATAAAATATTAACTGAGGACTATACAATTCGCCCAGGAAAATTTGAAGTTTTCAACCTTATCAGAAAATCATTTTATTTCCTTGCAAGTTGCAGCTATAATGACCAGCATTTCAACTTGTACAAGTAAAAAACATCCAAAGAAAAACTCAGAGGCACTTCCTTTTTGTAAGAAGCTTGAGGCACTTAAAGAGAAACAATCTACAATCGTAGTTGGACCTAGAGGTTGAGCAGGCATATTGATGAGGGGGAGTCAAAGGCGTTGGTGGGCCTTACTAGATGGTTTTACTCTAAATAATAGAAAAGAAGCAATGTATGGAAGTTGGCAATAATCAAATCTTTTCAACTAAACCGCATGGTGTGATTGTTTTTTAGGATTTTACGTTGGTCCATTGTCCCAAAGAGCACCCATTCCCTTCAATCATTTTACTTCAAGGAAAAAGGGAAACAAAACGCATCATCTCCCAATATAAAAATTCTTCAAAGATAACATACAATTCATCTCTACCTCTAAAAGCGTAAAAAAAATATAGGAAAAAATATATTTTTGGTCTCTGAGTTTTTAGGAATAGGTGCGTTTGGTCCCTAAGTTTTCAAAATAGACCTTTTTAGTCCCTAAGTTTTGAGAAATAGGTTTAAAAGGTTCCTCATATTATTTTTTCAATTTTTATTAGTTTTTTCAATTTTTTATATAAAATTAATATTTTTTATTAATTTTTAATTTTGAAGGGTTTTTAAAACTAAAAAAAATAAAAATAAAAATCTCTCTCCTCTCTCCTCCCTCCACCTTTCCCTCTTCTTCTTCTTTTCCCCTTCTCCTAGATAGCTTCTTCCTCTCCCCTCCTCCCTAAACCCAATTCCAAATTCTCATCAAATTCCTCAATCTCACTTTTCCCTGCCTTTCCCTCTCTATATTTTTTCTTCTTCTTCAATCTCATCCAATTCCAAATCTCCCCCAAATCTCCCGATTCTCAATTCTCTATTTCAATTTTTGATCTCAAATCCCCCTTTCATTACCATGTCGAACAACGCTCACCCTCCCCCTAAAGAAGAAGATGTCAGGGAGAAGGGAGAACGAAGTAGAAGAGAGAAGGAAGGTGGAGGGAGGACAGAAGAGAGAGAATGGGGTAGTGAGGGGAGAGAGAAAATATGTTTTTATTTAAAAAACCATTCAATATTATAAATTAATTTTAAAAAATACAAATTTTAAAAAAAATTAAAGAATTGAAAAATATATATATATGAAGGACCTTTTAAACCTATTTTTCAAAAGTCAAGGATTTTGAAAAGTCAAGGACCTTTTAAACCTATTTCTCAAAACTCAAGGACTAAAATGGTCCATTTTGAAAACTTAGGGACCAAACGCACCTATTCCTAAAAACTCAAGAACCAAAAGGGTATTTTTCTAAAAAAAAATATAGCAATCCTAAACTAAAACAAGATTTACAACACTTTTCCTTCCCAATCACTTCTTTAGAGGGTCGACTCTTAATTTTTGCTGCTGCAAAAGAACGCCTTCAATTCACTTGCTGACCAATTTTTCAAAAAAATGTTAAAGGCAGCATAAAAATGTAATAAACGAATCTCTTAACAATTAGCTCTACATATTATAAATACTGCCTTCCCATGCTTCACCTTGGAAGCTATATTTCCTAATTTTCCGATTCCTTTTGAAGATTTTCCTTTCTAACTCGGAGCTTATTTGGCATCCCAAAATCCAAGAATGAAGGGGTAATGATCCCAGGTGATCCTCGGGATTATTTTAGATTTAAACTTGAGAGCTTCACAAGAATTCAATGAGGGTTTTGTGGCTATTGCAATCAGAAAAGCAGCGTGATAGGTAAGAAGGAAAACAGGAGAACCCTGTAGAATTGACAAAATCTGATAAGAACATCTGCCTAAAGTTTATTACCTTAATCCACAAGCGCAACACATAAAATATTTACTTGGGAACTAAATAAAAATTTATTTAACTATTTTATAGTGCTTGCTGGAAAAAATAAGCATACAACTATGATGTCTACTAGAGTTAAACTAGGTCCTGAAATCCACTAGAATTAGAATCTCTAATTAAAATAAGAATTTAAAGACATTGGGGACTTGTTATACAAGTAGAACTCGAATTAATCTAAAAGAATCCTAAACATTCAATAAAAATAAATAAGCACAAGGTACAGGAAATGCAAAGCATGTGACTCTCAATTGCAGTCGTGCATTATGAATGTAAACAAATATATGATCAATAATGCTCATACTTGTCTTTTGGTACACAAGCAGTCACTCATTGCTGAGCACTCCAACGTAACAGTAGTACATACACAACTCTTTTAATAGAGTCTCTTCATTCCTAAATTCGAACGAACTAATAAAAAAATTACAAAATAAACCAAAGCTAGCATAATCTAGATGTGAAAATACATTTTTCATGCAAAAACAAATTGAAAAAATAAAATCAAAGTTATAGGTGATAATAAATAAGAGGAGCAGCAAAGAACGCCTTTTTCCGGCAACAAAAGTGCAGAAAGTTTTCACGTAGATGAATAATACAACTTTTCAAAGGTCGACAACCCCACAGATAATAAACGGGTATTGTGTAGAACTCCAACCAGAAAGAACTAGACATTTTCAGAGGAATATCTGTGCAAGCTAAGAGAGAGCTATGGAGGACCGAGTCTAGCAGCAACAACAGCACCCAAAGGACAATTTATAAGACACAATCATATTACCATACCTTGTAGAAGAAAACTCACCTTTAAGTAAGAAGCCACCTGTAATTTTTTAGAACTTGTCAAAACAACATTCGGCCTAAAAGTTACGACATTAGAAAAATATGTGGTTTAGACATATGGGTTCGATACTCACCCATGTAAATAATGCTGAAAGCCCAACACCAACACCAACCCAAAAGAGAGGCGACCCTCTAAAAAGACGACAACCAGAATATCAAAGATCCATAAACTAATAAAGAAAACATAACAGAACAAAGCCGGAAAGGGGCATCTAAGTTACCGAACTTAATTCATGCCATATCAAGGAAAATAAATGTAGAACTGAATTGCAGAAATCTACGGACAAAAAATGAAAGACAGGGGAATGAAAATTTACACATAAGAGGAGGGAGGAGGAACTGAAATGGATGGAACACCAACAGAAGACGATTCATTGCTGGTATTCGAAGAAGAAACACTCGCAAACCGTTCGGTCACTGCTTTTCACAACAGAGAACAATCAAATCACCAAAGATTACAAGCTACGTCGAAACGTGATTTTGAACAACGAATTGGAGTATTACCGAGGATACGGTGGTTGGGTCGACGATTGACGGCAGAAGCACAAATTCTGGGAGGAGATTTAATCCGGGACCTTGCCAAGCGCCTGCTTCCGCATAATTGATTGGTTCTAGTGGCAGTGGAGATAGAAGAAGAAGAAGAAGAATATGGGAGGAAAACAAACTTGGGAGGAGATGTTAGGGCTAAATTGAGCCTGTCCATTGATTTGGTTTTCAGTTTGCTGAGATGATGAACAGTGAATGATTATGGGAAGAAGAAGAAGAAGAATATGAAGATAGGCTTGGAACGAACCCTTGGAAAGTTTTCGGTTTAGTTGAGACTTGAGAGAGAGACCGAGCAACTTTTCTGTGCAGAGTTACTGCTGGCCTTGATTTCATTCATTGGTCCGGATCATCTGCTCGCGCCCTTGTGCTAAATCTATGTCCAATTTTATTTTTTTTTAAATGAAATATGTTTTTTTTTTTTGTTAAATTATAAAAAAATATCTTTGAACTATGGGATTTGTTTCAAAAATACCTTTGAACTTTGAAAAGTTTCAAAAATACTCTTGTCGTTAATTTTTGGGAAAAAAAAAACAATTTTGACCCCTGAACTTTGCAGGTTGTAGCAATTTTAACCCTAAACTTTCAATTTTAGCAAATTGAACCCCAAACTTCAAAAATCGTATCAATTTGAACCTCCAACTTACATAAATGTTGCAATGTAGATCTTTTGTCAACTTTTCATTTGAATTGCTATTAAAATATGTAATTGGCAATTTCCTTTTATTTTTTTTAATTCACATTGCACTTGAGTTAGTGTTTTGTAAGAAATTTGTTGGAAAAACTCGTTAAGAAATCAAATATGTCAAACAATTCTTCTCATTATTATATATAAAAAAAAGTAACAAAGTTATTGGCAACAAGAAAAATCTAGCAAATATGAGAAATAAAAAACTCGAAATTTCTTTATTTTCGTTTCCTAGATTTGTACATTCTTCTAATTAGCAAGAAAAAAAAAACATTAAAAGAAAGAAAAAAATCTCACAAAGTTCTTAGCAACAAGAAAAGACCAGCGAATATTTGAAGATAAAAAACCTCCAAAATTTCTTTGCTTTTGTAATCTTAAATAGCAGCAACAAAAAAAAACTCTCATACAATCCTCAACAACGAGAAAAAGTCATCTAAAATAAAGTTTATTCAATATTTTATTTATAAGAAACCAATTCAGATGCAATGTGAATTAAGAAAAAAATAATAATAAAATTACGTACAGTGGTTCAAAAAAAAAGTTAACCAAAGGTATGCATTGTAACACTTATGCAAGTTTAGGGTTAAAATCGATACGATTTGATAAGTTTGAGGCTCAATTTGATGAAATTGAAAGTTTGGAGTTAAAATTGATACAACTTGTTAAGTTTAGAGTTCAATTTGATGAAATTGAAAATTCAGGGTTAAAATTGATACAACCCCTAGAGTTTAGGGTTAAAAATGAATTTTTCCCTTAATTTTTTTATGGAAACCATTAGAATTTACGGTGGGAGGAGGAAAAAAGAAGAGCATTTTTCAATAAGGGAATTTTTTATTTTTTATTTTTTTAAGTTCAAGGGTATTTTTGAAACTGAAACTTTAACGGTTTCCATAAAAAAATTAACGACAATGACATTTTTTAAATATTTTTCAAAGTTCAAGGTATTTTTGAAACTTTTCAAAGTTCAGAGACATTTTTGAAACAAACCTCATAGTTCAAAGGTATTTTTTTTATAATTTAGCTTTTTTTTTTCTCTTTTTCAGTTATAAATTTAATTTTGAATGGTGGTGTCTATGTAATCTATGGAACTGTGAAATTTTATCTCGATAAATAAATATAGGAAAGAGAACTTTAGAGAACAAAATCGTTTTTTATTCTATACTATTTTTTAATTTTCCCTAATTTAATAAATCGAGATGAAATGTCAAAATGAGCATCACTCTACGGTAATTGACATATATCTTGATCAATAGCTTAATATATATATATCTTTATATATTAAGTTTTCAATTAGGATTCTAAATTAATTTTGGCTTCCCATTGTTTTAATAAATCTCAATGGAATAATATATTTGGATAAAATAAGGATGGATAGAAGTAAAAACTGGATTCATTATATATGACGGACTATTTTTTATTATTCAATCATGTCAAATATCTAATTCTACTAATCTACAATGTAAATATACCATGCCTATAATTGAAGGTTTATGATTTTTTAATAATATATAGAAGGTTAAATCACAAGCTTGATTTGTGAACTTTTAAATTCATGTCTATTTAATCTTGAACATTAAAAAGTTTTTGATGATCATTGAACTTTCAATTTTGTATCAATATCTCATTGACATTTAAAAAATGTCAAATAGATACTTGGCCAATAAAGTCTAAAAAGTGTTAGGTCTTTAAACTTTGACTTTTGCATATAATAAATTCTCAATTATGTGTCTAATAAATCATCTACGAGACATTTTTAAAATTCAGAAACCTAATAGACACAAAATTAAAAGTTCAAAGACCTATTAAAAACTCCTTAAAATTTAAGAACCAAAATAGACACAAATCTAAAAGTTTGGTAATTAGACTTGTAATTTGACCTATTTTTAATTAAATTAGATCAATAATGATCCTGTCGTTCGTATAAACAAGCACTAGAACCAGCCAAAAGACTACCATATTGAACTTGGAACTTAAAATAATAAGAGCATTCTTCATCTCCATTTCACTTATAATTTATAACTCCCACTCGAGAATGTATATAAATATATATCATCCATCTCTGATCCTCATCTCAGATAACCAAAATAATCAAAACTGTTTCCGATTCCATTACAAGTTTACAACATCATAAAGTGTGAACTCAGATGGCTAAATTTACAGCATAAACAACTTTCTAAAGCTCTGTCGACTTCTAACAACTAGGGAGAACACCAAAGAGATATAAGAGGTTACAATTAAATTCTCAACCACTCAGATTTAATGCACAACATCACATGGTGGACAAAGTAATTATAGAAGGAAAAAAGGGTAAATAGTGCTCACATGGATTGCTTAGTTTCAAGTCTAGATGGATATCATAACATTCATGTTATAAACTGATGCTGTCCCTCCGATTATCGTCTCGGTTCGCCATCAAAGGAAAGGATGGGTGTGATTCCATGCGTGGAAATAATAATTTTAGACGAAATGCATCAACTCCATTCAAGTAATAATGAAAGAGTCGTTTTGCTCTGATAAACCCAAGACGTCCGTATAGTGCAAGTGCTCCTTTATTTGTAACTTCAGCTTCTAGTGTGACCTTGAGACAAAACAACATCAGGTGTGGTAAGTTAACATGTCAAATTTCTTTGAAACAAAACGTTCCATTGCCCAAAACAAAGATTAGAAAGGAGAGAAAACAAGCAGTCCTCAGAGATTACAGAAAACAATTCCAATTGGCAAAGATAATAAAAGAAGAGTGATGGCAAACTTATTTAAAATGAGAAGACCGACATGAAAAAAGTTTGACAACTCGCCAAAGGAGGTTTGACCATGTTTATCCAAAAGAACTTATGATTTTCTTTTGAAAGGGTGACAGCATAACAATTGCAGTTAACAATTATTCAGACAACTCAAAACATAATAAGAAAATGATAGCCATACCATTTTACAGAAATAATCAAAGCAAGGAACCATCTAGTTCAAATTGCTAAATCAAATAAAAAAGAAATGTGCTACTCAAGACAGTAATGCTGCAGGTAAATTCAACAAACCCCATATCGAAGACAGATCAGGTTCAGCTATATATCTATACCATGAATTCAGGACAACTCCTAAAAATTATTCAACCCGGTAAACTTGAGCCACATTCAAAACAATTTAAGTTCCTACCTTGAGAATGCTCCTTTTCTTTTAAACCGAAGTGTTGAAAAAAAGTTATGCACATGTCATATAACCAACAAATCCTATAAGATTGTTGCCTAGCTCTACAACATTGGAATTGAAAAACTTATTAAATATTAATATCTAAGATAGGTGGCCTCCAAACCTTAACCCGAGGTCTCAAAGTAAACATGTTCCCCATCATTCTTGCACACCTTCAACCTTATAGTTAGAAGAGGGAATGAATTCTCTTCTAGTTCAATAAATTGTGCGTCACATTAACACCTGAAATTTTTTACTTCTCTAGTTCACCAAATCAAGATCAAACTATCACCTCAACTTAACTTATTTGATACTTAGGACACCCAGAGAAATACTCAGTATCTCAAAGTAGCTAGCCCCAAGGGGTTCTAATGTTTCATTGTTTGAATCTATTTTAAAGGTCATTTACCCTTATACTGCCCAACCTATGAGTTCACATCGCTATAAAATATAAACAGAAATATACGAGGATAAAGTACTCAATATGTTAACAATTAATTTTTTTTTTTTTTTTTTTATTATTATTATATATAACCGGGCCAGCTTACGCGCACCTCGACTAATCTCACGGTCGTAGGATATTAAATATCCAAGGTAGGTGGCCACCATGGATTGAACCCATTCCCTTTAAGCCCTTTATTTTTTCCATGGCTCTTATTGACCATTAGGGCCAACCCATGATGGTTTATCATGGGAGGGAAGGAATAAAACCAATTTTCTATCTAACTGTCATATGAAAGGCATTGGCTTGGATTGAAACCAAGCTAGATGAAAGCTGATGTCTCTAAATCCGACTTACAAAGCAATACCAAATAGGAGTCAGAGGTTGAAAGAGATCTTGTAATGAAAAGATCACTTCGGATCCAAAGGAGATGATATAACGAGTGCAGATGCATGCTCAAACTGTATTTTTCTTTAAAAGGTCAGATTGGTTGGTGATGTAGGCTATACAGCAATCCACTATTCACTGAAAGTTCAGTGATTCGATTAAAAAAGTAAGAAACCAAACTCTATAATAAAGAGAAGAGAACTTACGAGTGACAAGTTAGTTGCTTTGACTTCTTTAATGAATCAATAGAGGAAAATAAATATTGACATACATATAACACAGAGGGAATATCATATTTGATGCTACCATACCTCATCGCAACCTGATTCCATCATGACTTTTATAGACCTCGTGACTAGCTCTGTCGCTACAATACAAAGAAAAATAATGATGATGATGAAGATCTATGAACTCTAATAGGTTTATAACAAAAAAGGTGTATTAAAACCCAATTTAAAATGGCAAAACATTATGAAGTAGTGTTGAAGTTATGAACTAATATCAATGTTATGCATACAAATAAATGAAGTTCATGTTCTAGTTAACTAAAGGAAGACAAAATTGAGATTATGCCCAAGTAAATCCGGCATTCTAGACAGAGCATCGAATAGAAATTATTCTAACAATGTGATTGTATTGTATTGACATCGAAATCCAAGTAAATAACACAAATTACAGCTCCAAAAAACGGGCACATTGATAATTCAATTTTACAAGGAAAAAACTATTGAAACTTGAAAGCCTCTAAAAATGATAGTTCAAACATGATGTATCAAGTATGGAGGAGATTTACTAATGATGTCAAAAGATACTTTACAAAAGGCTGCAGCCCCCTTTATATACAAATAGGAGGGCTGGAAAATAAGTCTAAACAACTAATAACTAATCTTAACAGCCTAGATAAAAGGAATTAATTGCTGGAAATCTTCCAACTTAACAGAAATATTACTGTACACTAAAAACGAGATCTTCAAGAAACTAAAGAAAACATGAGAAGTTGTCAAGATTGGAACAAATAAGTCCTACATCAAAACAGCTACAGGCTACAAGAACCATAAATTTCACTGATCACATATCACAGCAAATGAGCCACTTTCAAATACAGGTCAGTAACATAGCAATCACTACACATAAACCAGAAAAATAAGGGAAAAATTTACCAATGCCTTTGCCTCTGTAGGGCTTGATGACCACCAACATGGCAATATACCCTCTAAAAGTGCCCCGATGCTCTCCCATCTTACAAACCACCGTCCCGACGCATTTTCCTCTATGAAAGGCCTGGAGAAACAACAAAAACAGAAAGAAGGAAACCAAAATCAAAGGGAATGGCGACGATCATGATCTAATTTGTAAGAGATTTGATACAAAAGCGAGATTAATACCAGGAATGAGAGTTGGGGCCAGAGATATACGAAGTAACGATAGGTGAATATGGAATAAGGTTCGCTGAGTTCTTGATCGACCAGATTCATGATAAGAGGTAAGTGATGCTCGCCGCCATAGCTTACGTACTCTATCTCCGATGCATCAAATTCAACTTTCCTCGTTTCTCCTTCTTCTACTGCACCATCCAATTTCGCTTCCATTCTCTGTGTCTTCTTGCCGGAGTTGTTCGCCGGAGACCGCCGAAGGAATCCGGTGGAATTTTTGGGGGGTATTAATCGGTAAGAGAGAATTAAACTCGAATGCCTGCGGAATATTGAAGCCTAGAATCCGAGGAAATCGACAAAATTGACCCCTGAACTTTATGATTTGTAAAAAAGGATCCCAAGGAATAAAATGGTTTTTCTAACCCCTTTTTCTTAACCTTAGGAGTGAAATTACAAAAATACCCTTTAACTATTTGAAAACAAAACTTTGATCTATTTTCAAGAACTGAATTTTTCATTGCCATTTTTCGTTGATTTCGTGCATCCATTTGGTTTTTAATCGACTATACATCGCCTTTCACTACAAAGAGGTATGTTTTTCTGGTTATTTGTGATTTTTCTAAGGTTTTCAAGTTTTAGGTATATTCTAGGATCATTTGTCAAGATTTGTTGCAGTTTGTATTGATTTTTTTTTTTGCATATTGTTAGTTTCGGAGTTTTCTGAGTTGGTTTTGTTGAAAAATTCCGCGGATTTCAAGCTTGAGCGAAGGGTTTTTGTCTGTCGAAGGAAGAATCCCGACCGGGTTGCTTGGAGAGACACCGGGATGAAGGCCGAAAAATATATTTTTTAAAATGATGCTAAGACTGGATGTACCAACAAAACCAAACTCCAATTTTAAATACTGTATCGAAATTGGTTGTACAAATATAAAAACGTTCTCGATCCCGGCCGAGACTAAACCGGGACGAACAATATAGTTTGGCTTGCCTCCGGGAAATTTCAATATTTTTGTTATGTGGGTTCGAGATTCCAGAATAATTATTTTTTTTTTTAAATTATGTTTAATTGGAGGGTTAAAATTAATTGAGTAGTTATTTTTCTTGAAGATTAGTGAAAAGGTGGGTGAAAAAAGTGGGTAAATAGTTAATTACATTGTATTTATTGTATTGGGGCATATGAGTAATTTCAACTCATTGTTTACATCATCAAGGGGTCAAAAAAACATTGTTTCTAAAGAGGGGTCTTTTTTCCAAAACCAAAACTCTAAGGGGTTATTTTTGTTAATTTCCCCTAGAATCCCTCAAGATATCGATTTAATTAAATTTAAAATTATTCAAATTACCAAATAAATTTTTAACAATGCTTTCAAATACATAATTTTTTTTTTTCATTTTTGGAGTTAGTACACCTAGTGAGTCTTCTAAAAAATAGCGAGAATTTGAACCTATAACCTTTATTATTTTTATTAAAATAAAATTAAAAAAAAAACTTATGACTTTTATTTAGAAGTTATAATATCTTATTAAACTATCTTTGGCAATATTTTTTTTTTACAATACGGAGATTCGAACCACAAACCTCCTGATCATTAATACAAGTTTTATATCAGCTATGCTCACTATGTTTAGCATGATTTTTCTTCCATAGCTAGATAATCCAATCTATCTCATTTGTAATTTTTGAATAAAAAAAAATATATATTTTTTTTGACACGGTCAAACTAACATATCCTAGTTTGTAGAAAAAAAAAATCTTTTGCACCATGTTCAAGTTGTATAATTATCCTGAACACGAGTAAATGTTTATCTTAAACACATCCTTACACAGCATAAGATTCGATATACTTTAACGACAAAACATTATAGAAATACACCACCTTTATGTCAGGTTTAATGGTTTCTTTCATGTTTTCATGATATGTCAACCATGATTACTTATTCAAACAAGAGATGCCAGTTTTTAGTTTGAGGAATTGTACACTCATGTTTTGGAAGCTAATTAACTTGACCTAACTCTACCACATGTGTTCTTATATCCATAAAGAATGTATCTTTATTCAAAGGGAAAAATACACTTTTGGTCCCTGAGGTTTGGGTTAAGTGACACTTGGGTCCCTGAGTTTTCAAACTCAACAAAAATACCCCTGAGGTTTGAGATAAGGAGCACTTTGGTCCCTGTCGTCAAATTTTCTGTTAACTTTTAACGATTGCTGACGTGGCACTATTATTTTAATATAAAAAATTATTTTTTTTATTTTTAAATAAAAAATATTAAAAAATTAAAAAATTAATATTTAATTATTTTTTTTATTTTTTCTCTCTTTCTCTCTCATCTTCTTCTTCTCCATCTTCCTTCTTCTCCATCTTCTCCCTTCTCCTTCTTCTTCTTCCTAAGTCCGGCGACCGGCGACCACCACACGCCGCCGCCGCCGCCGGTCGCCGGCCGCCGGCGACTGAATTTTTTTTTTTTCTTCTTTCTTCTTTCTTCTTCTTTCTTCTTCTTCCTTTTTTTCTTCTTCTGTCATACCTTTCCAAAAAACCCCCAGATCTGCTTCAGCGCCGCCGCCTCCCTTCAGCCACGCCACCAACTTCCCCAGTCGCCGCCGTCTGAAGTCACGTTGCCGCCGTCTAAGACCACATATTTCTTTGGTTGAAAACGCAAAGCCAAGGAGAGAAGCCACGGATCTCACACCCACAGCAGAGAACAGAGAGATAGGGCTAGCGGCGGCGGCACGAGCTGCGACGGAGGCGGCGGCGCTGCAAGCGGCGGCTGAACGGCAGCACGAGAGGGAGAGACGACGCAGAGGAAAAGACCTGCGAAGAGAATCGCGCGGAGGAAGAGACCCACGCGATGACGACGGCGCGACGAGTGGCTAGACTGCGTGACTTCGGACGGCGGCGGCGACCTGAAATAGAGAGGGTGAGAAAAAAATACATTTCAGATCTCAGTTTATCACTGTTTTTTGGGTCTCGTTTGTTCGTTGGTGTGAGTTCCGAAGTGTCGTCGGGGTGGGTTTTACCGATTAAGCATGTGGTGGGTCTCGATTTAGACTTATCTTGGGTTAGTTCGCGTTGGGTTGGGTCTCTGTTTTAGAGTCGATCTCATCACCGGCGTGAATCTTCGACCAGTGGCCAAATCTCCCTTTGTTTAAAAAAAAACCATGAGAAAGAGAAGAATGGAGGAAGAATAAAGAAGAAAGACGAAAGAAGAAAAGAAGGACAAGAAAAGAAAGGCGGAAAAAAAAAAAAAAAAAAAAAAAAAAAAAAAAAAAAAAAAAAAAGTTCGCCGCCGGCGGCCGGTGGCTGCCGGCGGTAGGGGACGCCGGTGGCTGCCGGCGGTAGGGTTAGGGTTGAAGAATTGATGTGGGGAAGAAGAAGGTGCCATGGAGAAGAAAGAATGAGAGAGAAAGAATTTTTAAAAAACAATAAAATAATAATATATTTAATATTTTTTTATTTTTTTATTTAAAAAAAAATTAAAAATTAATTTTTTAATTAAAATAATAGTGCCACGTCAACTTACCGTTAGGGTTTAACAGAAAAATTGACGGCAGGGACCAAATTGCTCCTTATCTCAAACCTCGGGGTATTTTTGTTGAATTTGAAAACTCGGGGACCAAAGTGTCACTTAACCCAAACCTCAGGGACCAAAAGTGTATTTTTCCCTTATTCAAATGTTTTAGGAGTTGACACATAAGATAATGGTTTAAGTTTTATATTTTATAAATTAAGGATGAGTGTTGAATTATAAGGACTATATTTCTTTTCATTTCTTATGTAGTTTTTTCAAATTAAAAATTTTAATTTCGAGAAAAGAACAATTTTTACCTCTAAACTTTAATTAGGCTCCGTTTGATGACCATTTGATTTTTGGTTTTTGAAAATCAAGCTTATAAATCTTACTTCCACCTACAAGTTTCTATGTTTTGCTAATACTTTTCTTTCCTTGTTTTTAAAAACCAAGCAAATTTTGAAAACTAAAAAAAGTAGTGTTTTCAAAAACTTGTTTTTGTTTTTAGAATTTGGCTTGGAACTCAAATGTGTCATTGGTAAATGTGAAAACCATGGTAGGAAAATTGGAAGAAAACAAGTCAAATTTTCAAAAACCAAAAACAAAAAACCAAATGGTTATCAAACGGGGCCTTAATTTTTCAATCAATTAGACCTTCAACTTTCGTTCGATTTTTGCTAATTCACCCAATTGTTTTTTTAAGAAAGCAGAGAGTATGTTTCTTAAAAACTCATTAAGTTCAATGTGATAAAGCTCAGCACAAAATTAATTAGGTTTCATCAAATATAATGCACAAAATTAACCATGAAATATCTCTAATAAAATTCACAATTTTTTTTTAAAATAAACTCAATCCTTTTTGGAACTCTATCAATTTCTTATTAGATATGATGTGTGTTTTCATTAAACGTCCAAAATCATTTTATTTAAACTATGTCAAAGCAAGCTTAGTTCAGCGGTAATTGGCATATATACCTTGCCAAAGTAAGCTTAGCTTAGTGGTAATTGACATATACTCTCGATCAAGAGGTCAGAGGTTCGAATCTCCCACCCCCAAATGTTATGTACTCAAAAAAAAAAAAAAAAAATTGGCATATACCCTCAAGAGAAAATAATTAACTGCTCCAATATATATACACAAAATGTAATAACATTTCATTGCTTAATTTAAATGTTTGTTGACTTAAGCATGACTCTATTGGTTTAGATATATTAGAGGTTAAACGTTCAAATCTTCTCTAACTCTCATATGTTGTGTATTTTTTTTATAACATGTGGGGTGAGAGATTTGAATTATAGACCTTTTGATTGTCAGTATACAAATTTTTTCCCATCTGAGCTATGCTTGAATATACCCAACGACTTTCTTGAAATATAATCATAATTAACTTTATGTTGAAAGAGTTTTCATTAGGCATAAATTTTGTGTAAAAATGGTGCAAATAGAAACAAAAATGGTCTCTTTTAAGCATAGAGACCAAAATGAATTTTTTGAAAGTAAAAGATTAAAATGAACGAAAAATAAAAGAATAAGAACAAAAAAATATAGACACTTTCAAAGTATAGAGACTAATATATGGCTCACGTTGCACTATTTTTTTTTTAAATAAAAAATAAATAAATATATTATTTTTAATATATTTCTTATTTCTTATTTCTTTCTTCTTATTCAACACCCTCACCAGAAAACCTCCTTCTTTTTCTTCAACACTCCCACCACCAACATGCCGCTGACAACAATTTTTTCTTCTTCTTTCTTTCTTTCCTTCTTTTCTTCCTTTCATTTTTCCTTTATTTTTTTCAATAAAAAAGAGGGAGAGGGAGGAGGGAGCTCCATCCTCTTGTCGCCGATGTCGAAAAGGGAGAAGGGAGCGGTTTCTCCCTCCCCTCTTTTATATGTTTTTTTTCAATGAAAGTGAGGACAAAGAGGAAGAAAAGAAGAAAGAAAGGAGAAGGAAAAAAAAATTGCAGCGGCGACGGGGGTCGGTTGCCAGCGACGGCGGTGGCCGGCAGAAGGACTTGAAGTTGAAGAAGATGAAGATGAAGATGAAGATGAAGAAGAAGAAGGATAAGGGGAAAATTGAGAGGGAAAATGAAATAAAAATTATTTTTTAATTAATTAATTATTATTTTATTTCAAAAAATTAAAAATTATTTTTTTTAATTGAAAAAATATCACCACGTCACCAAACCGTTTAGAATTTAACAGAAAAATGGATGGAGGGACCAAAATGAAACGAAATTCAAACCTCAGGACTTAAATTGTTGAGTTTGAAAACTTAGGGACCAAAATGAAACCTCACCAAAATCTCATGGACTAAAAGTGTATTTTTCAAATTAAAAAAAAAACTAATATAGACCAGAACTGAAAACACATAAACCAAAATAACATTTAAACCTAAGAGAAATAAGAAAATATATAATTATCATATACTAAAAAAGAGTAGTTATAGCATTGTTTGATAAGTATTTGATTTTTGGTATTTAGTTTTTGAAAATTAAGTTTAAAACATTATTTTTATCCCCAAGTTTTTTTTTTTTTTTTTTTTTTTGACAATATCACTAAGTTTCTTTGTTTTGTCATCTACCTTTTCTTTCATGCTTTCTAAAATCAAGTTAAGTTTTAAAAACTAAAAACTTGTTTTTGAATTTGGAATTTGACTACGAATTCAAATGTGACATTACCAAAAAATGAAAACTATCGTAAAAAAAATTGGAAGAAAACAAATCTAATTTTCAAAAACCAAATGGTTATCAAACGGAGTCAATAATTACAAAATTGGTTTTTTTTTTTTTTTTTTTTTTTTTTTTTGAAAACCAGCAATTTTGGTTCTTACGAATATGATTTCAATTTGGTACTTTGTGATTTTAGAAGTTTGGATTTAGCTCTGTAAAGGATCTTTATACTCTATAGTTTGAGCTCAGGGTTAATTTCATTTTTATAACTTTAAAATTTTCAATAATTCCGTTCTAACAACCGTAAACATTTCATTATAGTCCCAAGGGTTTTTTCTTCTTCTTCTTCTATTCTTTTCTTTTCTTTTTTATTTTTTTTTAATTTTTGTTTCTTTTAATTAAGGATATGACATATAGAAAAAGAAAATAAGGGGTTTTTTTCCTCTCTCTTACCTCTTCTTCCTTCCCTCTTCTTATAGCACAAAAGAAAAAAGAGATGAATTGTGGGGGATTATAATTTCTGAAAATTGTCAACAAAAACCTAACCCACACCGTTCTGAGTGAGAAATTATTAGGTGTTCCCGATACAATGAAGTGGATAGTTTTGCACCATTAAGTGTAAGAAATAAATTGTAAAAGTACTTCAATTTTATATCCAATAGTTATTAGGGAAATAGAAAGTTCTACAGTGGCTAGTCTATCTCCGACAGTTTCAAAGAGAAAGTCTCATTGCACCGAAAACACATGATTAATTTGCCCTTCTAAACCCTAAATTTATCTTCCTTCTCCACTAAAAAAAAAGTTAAAAATAAATAAATAATAATACTACTTGATCCATCATCAATTCCCCCTATTTTATTTCCTTTAACCCAACTTAAACCATAAAAACACAATCCTCTCAAAAAAAAAAAAACAATCATCAGATCATAAAAACTTGAAGTGAAGTGTAAATAAATAAAGAAATAATACATAAACAAACACTCAGCAGAAAACAGCCCCCTCGAAAATCTGATATTAAAAAAAAAAAAAAAGAAGAGGAGGAAGAAGAAGAAGAAGGGTGACGGAGAGTCCAAAGCTTGGTGCCAAGAGGGCATAGAATAATAATAATAATTATTATTATTAAAAAGAAAAAAAGAAAAAAAGAAAAATGGTTTATGGGGTTGGGTTGGGTTAAATTGAGTCGTTGCATGCAGGGTCAGAACTTTTGGTCCACCTGTAATTGCTGGGAGTCCCCCAACTTTCATCCCTCTTCACCGTCCATCCGTCTCTCACTTTCTGGCCAACACCCACGCACTTCACCTCACCCACCTTAACCATGGTTAACTTCCCCTTCTCCTCCTTCTCCTCTTCCTCCTCAACACTTCCTTCACATTTGTCACTCTCTTTTAACTTCTCCTCCTTCTATAATATATATATATATATATATATATATATATATATATATTTCCTTTTCCTCTCCCTCTTGCCAAAAATAGCACATTATCTACTTCTTCTTCTTCTTTTCTTCTTCTTCCACCATGAACCAACCACCGGTTCACCCTCTCGGTTCTTCTTCCCCCGATCTCGCCGCCGCCGTCCCCGGCTTCGGCCTCCACCGCAAGAAGAGGCTCCCCAGGCAGCGCCGCTCCTCTTCTAATCTCCATTTATGCTTCCCTTCCTCCTCCCAACTCCCCAACCCTCGGGTACTCTCTCTCTCTCTCTCTACTATTTTTTTTTTTTTCCGTTGTAAATGTAATGTCATTATTCAATCTCTCCGACCGACCTCTCGGTCAGGTTACAAGCTTTAACTCGAGTTTTTAGTGGGTGGGTTTTAATTACTTTCATGATCTCATCCCATCCAAAAAAAAATGGTTTTTTTTCTTCCATTCATTGAACAATGAACAATGGAGGAGGAATAAAATTAATTAAGAATAATACTTGGTTGCATACAAAATTAATTAAGAAAAAAGCTTTGTTCCTAATTATAAAAAGTTTTAACATTAATTACGTGGTAAGTGAGGATGACTACTTTTCAAGTGATGGGAAACCCTTTTTGAGTAAAACCCAAGATATATATTTATTTAGTATCAAAGGTTTTTTTTTTTTTTTTTTATCCTAATTAACTATTTCTATTGGTATTTTTAAATATTATCGAAAGGGTATGTTGAATCTTAGTAACTTTCTATGTGGTTGATTAATTTCAATTTTTTATATAATATTATTTTTGAATCGTGACTAAAAATAATAAAAAACTATAGGAGAAAATTTTAGAAGCAAGTCCATCGATTGGTGCATTGGAAAAACAATAAATTATAAATTAAAAAATTAAAAGCTCTCTTTATATATCCATCCCTTTTTGGCAAAATTGGTAATTTAAGTGAAATATGGAGGTGAATTACTTAAGGCTTGAGATTTTGTATGGCAAGCCAAATAAAAAGCAGTGTATGAAAACGAGCAAAAGTTTACCTTAGAAAGTGAACAAAAAGAGGAATAATACCATATATGCTTATATAGAAAGTGATTATTACAAAACTCCAAACACTTCTTTCTATTTGGATTCTTTTACAATCAGTTTCTCCATGGTTTTTCTTTATTATTATTATTATTATTTTGTCTCAGACAATATAGTTTTGAAATAAGCGAATTGATTTTGTGACAATTATTAATTTAATTCTTTTTTTCCTCCATCAAGCACGATAACATTATTCTTGTACTTTTTTTTTTCTTCCTTGTGTTGGATTTTGAGGTGGTCGTGTTGGGGGCAGTGTCATTGATGTTCAAACACTTTTTTTTTTCCTTTTTTGGTTATAAATTGAGATGGGATTTTTTCGATACGGTGTTCGGGGGATCGGGGTCGGGAATCGGGATTCTCCGATTCGATTTCGATATATTTGTTGAGTTTTAAAACTATGGTCATTTGTCACATTTGATATAACTTAGAGATAGGATTGATAATATGTTATCCTATGTCATTATTATTTTTTTTTTTTAATTTTCTAATTTACTTTCAAGTAGTTTACTTTCTAATTTATTTTTTGTTTTGTAATTTTGAATGAATAGGTGATTGATCCAATGAGGCTGAAGTTTCTTTTTCAGAAGGAGCTGAAGAACAGTGATGTTAGCTCTCTAAGGAGAATGATTCTCCCAAAGGTTTTAAATATTTGTTAAACAAAATTATTTATATTCATATGGTTTTAGATATATGTAATTAAATTAATTAATTAATTACACATAAATAATTATTGGTTTAATTAAAAGGGTAGTTTTGATTAATTAAATTTCAGAAATCAGCTGAAACTCACCTCCCAGCTTTGGACTCTAAAGAAGGGATCATCATCACCATGGATGACTTGGATGGGGTGCATGTTTGGAACTTTAAATACAGGTTCAAATTATGATTTGATTTGATTTGATTTTTTGTTTTCTATTTCAATTTTTTAAAAAAAAAATCGACATTTTTTTAACTCATTTTCTTAATTTTTGAAATTTGAAAAGTCGATCCACATAATTCTTCAAAAAATTAAAATAAGAAACAAAAATGTTACCAAACGGTGTTGAATTTTGCAGGTTTTGGCCAAATAACAATAGTAGAATGTACGTACTTGAAAACACTGGTAGGCTCTCTTCAATAATATATACTTTATTTAATTTTCATCCATCTCGTTTTATTTTCTTTACAGATAAAATATGGACAAAATCGTTATCAAACAGGACTTATTTTTTTTTTTTTTTCAGTAGAATTAAAACATCACGATCTAACGTCGTAGATATCTATTTGTTTTGGTATTGAGTTTTCATAGGGGACTTTGTCAATACCCATGGCTTACATCTGGGAGATTTCATCATGGTTTACCAAGATTGTGAAGATCAAAATTATGTAAGATTCTATAAAAATAATTGTTTGCCCTAGTTCAAGTAATGCATGAATTTCCCTTTTGTCTCTCTTGGCATTTCCCCAGGTCATTCAAGCAAAAAAGGCTTGCGATCAAGAAATATATTCGGACGTCGTATCGGAGAACGTCGTGATCAACGACATCGTCTTTGATGACTACGATGCTAGCAAAGCTGCCAGCGCCATATACGTGCCTAGTCCAACAATGGAAGATCCTGTCTCGTCGTTCATCTACGACACGAGTTCTGCCTTTGACAACGACTCGCCCTTCGACTTTATGAGTAGCTCAATGACCAACTACTCGAGAATGGGAGCTCTCGAAGGCTTCGGATCGGTCGAGAATTTGTCTCTTGACGACTTCTACTAAGAGATCGACGATCGACATAGCTACATAGTAAAGAAGCTTCTGCATGGTTTCACAACAAGATCAAATATTTAGCTAAAAAATCCTTTGGAGGGGTGAAAAGAAGGGGTTTAAAGTTTAAACTTTATATTTGTACTGTCTATTTTGGTACAATACTGTTTTATTTTGGTGCTAAAAATGTGACCATGCAAGTTTGTATAATAAAAGAATGTCAAGCTTTAAGGTTGTTGTCTTTGTCTCATGTGTGTTGTTATACATTAGTTTTAACTTCTTTCCCAAAAGGGTTTTAGTATTATAATTCAAAATATTCAAAGTAAGTGTGAGATGAAAAGATTTAATTTGAATATTCATCGAATTGGAAATTTCTTATCGATGTTTTAATCAGAGCCATAAATTGTTGGAAATTGTTTAAGTAAATTTTCTGCTCGTGTGATGTAATATTCTAAAAAAAACATTGATTTACATTTTAATAAGTCATTTTTTCAATTCAATAAAACAAGAGACTCGAATCGCTAGCAAAATCATCAAAGTTGAGACATATAATATCTTAATCAGTTAAATATATTATCTACCTACCTAAATTGACAATATATATATACAAATTTAAATTTGATCGATTTGATTGCTATTTTTATTTCATAGTTTTTAAGTCTTTTTTAAAAAAAAAAAACGATTGAAAAATCAAATATATATAATTTGTTGTATGCAGTTTGTTATACATATAAATACCATATTAATGGAAAATAATCTCTTTTTCTTTTTTCTTGCAAAAATGGAAAATAATAATTGGTTTAATTTATCTCTTCGAAAATTTAAATTTAGCGGTTTGAGAAATGGTTTTGCTACTTCTACGCTTTATCAACTAACTTGCGCCCTAGTTTCGAAATAATAATAATAATAATAATAACTTGCGCCCTTTTCGGAAAAAAGATGAAAAGAATAAAAAATAAAACTTACGCACGGAAGGATATTTTGGTAATATCAACTCCGTGCTAGGGCCATCTTAGGCATTTTCTAATTTTCTATTTCTTTCTCTTAGCATTCTTGTTTCCTCGACTTATTTTTAGATAATTGAACGAATAAATTTAAAGTTAAAAAGGGTGCCTAAACCTTCATGAAACTAATTATTTGGTTCTTGAATTTTGATTTATAACGATTTAGTCTTTGTACTTTTAATTTTGTAACAATTTAGTTATTGTACTTTAAATTTTGTAACGATTTGGTTCTTGAAGTTTAATAAGTAACAATTTAGTCCCTATACTTTCAAATTTATAACAATTTAGTCTATGTACTTTTAAATTTGTAACAATTTAATCCTTGTCGCAAAAAAAATCATCAGAATTAAATGTTGATTTTTATTATTTAATGATTAAACATCGTAGCTTATAAACATATTGAGTTCCAAAATTAGTTTATTAATCTATTTATATAAGAAATTTCGTTAAATCCTTACATTAATTTCCACAATAGGAATTAAGTCGTTACAAATTTGAAAGTACATGGACTAAGTCGTTACAATATTAAAGTTCAAGGACCGAATCGTTACAAAATTGAAAGTATAATGACTAAATCATTACAAACTTGAAAATACAGAGACTAAATTGTTACAAATCAAAGTTTAGGGACTAAATTGCTACTTTCACGAAACTTCAAGGACCAAAAATGATTTTTAACCTAAATTTAAAGAACTACAATCAAGTAAATTGTAATATAACAGTTATTATGGAGTTGTTTGCATAACTTGATTTTCAAACTTAAGAGGTGAAAATTAAGCACATGTGTTGGGAGTGATTTTGAAATGGTTAAAATAACTCGAAACATATATTTAAAAACTCAATATCAATTTTGATGATATGAAAATCACGTTTAAAAGTGTACAATCAAACATGAAATTAATTTTGAATAATTAAAATTATGTTCTGGATGATTTCAAACATGACAAGTGATTTTAACTATTTAAAAAACACTCCCAAACATGCACGTCTCTCGAAACAAAGTTAAGAAAATTGCTTATGTTTTTTTTAAAATAAAATAAAAGAAGAGAAAAATGCTCATGAACTTCACAAGTGGAAAAAAAAAACCAAAGTATGATGGTTTTAAATTTATTACAATATAGGATACATGAACACGAAGTAACATACATTTTATTAAAATTTAACCACATATTTTAAAAGGTGAATAATCGATTCTCTTGTAAATATCGTGTCATAAATAGCTTGTCACGGGTTATGTTGGATTATCCACCTAGAGTTTAAATCATTACAAAGATCACGATGATTTTGACATTTTTTACAAAAGGAATTTAGTATTATATAATTCAAAATCTTGAGAAGCAACAACGAGATGAAACGATTTGAATCTTCGATCTCTATAGGAAAAATTAATTAGTAACTAGTACTTTTATGTCAAGACACCTTTTCGACGACAATTCACTACCTTATGAATGCTTTTATTAGGAGAAAAAAATCATAAAAAGTTGGATAAAATTTTGCATGATATTGATATAGATTTGTTAACATAAACATAGTTTTTTAGATGCAATTAACATAAACATAGTTAATGATTACAACACTCCATTGGATCATGCTTTCAAATCTTATATCTTTATGATATTCCAATAAAAGATATACATACACTTAATATATCTTCTTTTTGGACCAAACTTAAATTGCTTACTAATGACTAATAGGTCTAACAATATACCAAATTTAACTTTTCCATCATTTTGGTTGCTATTTTTGTACCATAATTTTCAATTCTTTTAAAAGAAGTGAACCCAAGTGTGTGTATATATATATATAACAACTAATTTAATATACTTGAAAACACCCTTTAATTTACATATATTAGCATACGCTTTTGTTGTCTCTGATACTCCACAATACTCTATTCATCTTCCACTCTAACATTGGGATACCCTTTCCTTCTTCCACCTTAACATCGGACTCACCGCTCTATCTTCTTACTCTGCTTTCACGTTATCAAGAGACTCTGCTTTCACATTATCGTTCAACTATGCTCTCCTAATTAAGAATACATATTAAATTACCATTAAACTATATTGAAAATCATCAAATACTTTAATTTTTCCATTAGATCTCCTTCCGGAATATATATATATATATATATTAGATGTTTATTAAAAAATTAAAGAGAGAGAGAGAGAGAGCTCTTCGAAATTTTAATTTGAGTGCATGAGAGTTGAGAAAGATACGCTTTATCAATAATAATAATAACTCAATTTCTGCTTTAAATAAATAAATAAATAAATAAATAAATAAAACTCAATTTCTGAACTTCGTTAATTTTGTATATTTATTTATTTATTTATTATTGTTATTATTGGTAGCATCGAATCAAATAACCGATGCGTTATTCTCTAATTTTCTTTACCTTTCTTTTAGCTTTCTTGTTTTCTCGACTTTTTATTAGATAATTTGTTAAAGTATTTAGTTAAATATTATTGGGCGAATTGCAATATATGTTATCGTTCTTGTGCTGCATATCCTTGTTTTTCAAACTTGATGAGTGAAATTAGAACATCTCAAAACTAAGTTAGAAATTGCTCATAAACTAACTAACAGATAACACAAGATTCAATGTAAATTAATTTCAAAACTAATTACAAAATAGAATAGATGAAGGAGAAGATAAAGAGAGAGATAAGATTTCTCTAAATCTGATATCAACAACAGATTCTCCACTAAATAGCTTCCACTTGGAGTTTAAATCGCTAAGAATATCACGTTTAGAGGTGGATTGTGCACAAAAATCAGGATTTTCTCATAAATAAGATACAAGTGTCAGCTTTACATTGGCTAATCACACAACATTTCATCCTGATTTTCTCACACATAACAACCTTTACCCTGATTTATCATGCCGTCCCTTTAACCCTAATAACACTCTGACACGTAATGCCATCTCACCTGATGCATCTGCAGATACCTGATGCATATTTCAGTCTTGGTAGCATGGCTACCAGGTGGAGTTCATGCAGAACTCACTCACATAATATTAAGATACGCATCTGTGGTCCCTGATACTCCCTAATACTCTATTCATCTTCTACTCCAACATTGGGATACCCTACCCATTTTCCACTCTAACATTGGGATACTCTTTCCTTCTTCCACCTTAGCATCGGGCTCACTGCTCTATCTTCTTTCTCTGCTTCCACGTTGTCGAGAGACCCTGCTTCATCCGCTACCTGCCCTTCCATTGTCTTAGTCTCCCCTCCTCTTCCACCGCTATCCCTCTCTTCTTGTTTCTTTCTTTTGTTAAATGTCAAACATTTTCGTCTTCTTGGCGTTTTCATGGCCAGTTTGATCTGAAAAATAATCACAAATTTAACATTAATCTCCGATTAAAATGGCCTAAAATAATGTATCAAACCCTATTTGAAAGGCATGCCCACGCCATTGCAGCCCCTCGACCTTCGACTTGCAAAAAAAAAATAAAAAAATAAAAAAATAAAAAAGCCGGATTTTTGTCAATAATTTATTTTTAAACTGCATTTTTTTTATATATATAAAATTTACCTAGATTAAAAGAAGGTTGTGAAAATTAAAGTTGCCCTAATTTACGATAAATACTTGAGGGGGTGAAATTTGAATTTTCACTGAAAATTATTTTTACCCCTTCGAAGTCTCGAAACAGTTTGGAACTGGAAAAATTGTTGAAGTTATCAAAATCTTCGATCGTTCCTCGTACAGTTCTGTCGAAAACCCTAATTCGTTTCGTGGATTGACTCTGCAATTAGGTATTCGAAGCTTCGAAGGTAGGGTTTTGCGCCACGTTAATGGCGGAAACTACCAGTAGAGAGGAGGCCACATTTGATGCGAAGCGCAAACCTGATCCCTGCTGCGAAGCAAAAGAGGAGCGTTCGAACAAAATTCAGAGGCTCGAAGTGGTTGAGGGCGATTCCTGCAATGCTGTGAAGAATGGTGAGAACGGAGACCATAAGAAGAGTGATGAACAGATTGATGGCGTTTCTTCGGTTGCGGAAGGGAAAGATGGTGGAGTTGTTGGAGCTGATGTAGATGCGGGAGAAGCGGATGATGAGGGAGACGAGGAGGAGGAGTACGAGGATGAAGAAGAGGAAGACGACAGTGAGGATGGTGAAAAGTCGAGTGCGAAAGCGGCTGTGGATCGTAAGGGGAAGGGCATCATGAAGGATGACAAAGGAAAAGGGAAATTGATAGAGGAAGACGACGACGATGAAGATTCTAGTGATGATGCAAGCGACTTAGGCTCTGAAGAGAGCGATTTGTCGGATGATCCGCTTGCGGAGGTCGATTTGGACAACATCCTTCCTTCAAGGACGCGGAGGCGGACTGTTCATCCTGGAGTTTATTTTGCTACGGATCTGGGGAACGATGACGACGATAGCAGTGATAGCGATGCTTGAAACGAAGAAGGTCAGTAAACTCGGCAATCGAACCTTGGAGTTTGTAGAAGTCATATGAGTTGATGTTACTCAATTTATCTCCTTTAGGGATAATGCAGCAATGTAATGAATTTCCTCATATAATTTGATTTTGAAGGTTACATGTTTTTTTTCCCACTTTGATATCCGAAGCATTGAGGATTGCTTGCTTCTTTGGTTTTCTTTAACATGCCCGAACAACAGAGTAGTAGCATTAAGTCTTTATTTCCAGGGGGATTGTACTAATCATTCTTAATCGAAAGCCAAAATTTTACCCAGTAATGCTAAATTAATGGATTCTTCACCTCTTGAATATGTTAATAGTGTCAATGCTCTTGCACATTGAGAAAGCCTTGCTCGGGACTTAGTTCATCACTTCCACTGGATTCTTATGACTTAAGCACTATTGCAGTAAAACCTGTCAATATGAAGTACCTTGAGAACGATAAAACTTGGGGCTAAAGAACTTCTCCTCTCAAATATTGTAATCTTGCAAATGTCTCTTGGAGTGAAAATTTTCCTGGGAAAAGACTCACTTCATGACAATCACTTGCTAATCTGTGAGGGAGATATCCTGTTTGATGAAAGTATTATTTTTTACACATCTTCTCACACTCTTCGTCTTCACTTAGACTATTTGCTTTTTTTTTTTTCTTCCTGTGGTGAAAAATAGCTATGTTTATCAGTCTGCAGGAGAAGGATTAGTTATGGAGTCATGTTGAATGTTGTTATTTGCTGCTTAATAGTGCATTTGACGATATATGTGAGTGACTATGTTAGTCTTCAGTTTAATTTGTTTGAGAAATCTTTATCTGTGGTCTGTTATAGAGATGCTGGTATAGTAGTATTTTCCTTATGCTCATGTTACCGATTTGAAAATTTCTCTCCCTCATTTTTTAGTGTATTTATATATATAACATACACAATGTAGGGAGAGGGTAGGGGTTTAGGGAGAGGGTAGGGATTTGGAGAGAGGGTAGGGGTGTAGGGGTGGAGATTAAGAAACAATGAACTGATTCTCATCAGAAAAGAAAGAAACAATGTACTGATGGGGTAGGAAATAATGCCAAAGAAAAGAGGAGGAGGATATTCTACCAAATCCAAAAGCCAAGGGGGAGGGAGGGGAGATCACAAAAGATTCTGTAATTGCTATAATCAGAAAAGACACAAAATTCTCAACCGTATTAAACGACTCCAAACTTTCACTCCTCGAGGTTATCACTCGGTAAAGTGGCTTCTCTGTGAGAGAGACACTCAACCTTCTGTGAAACTTCACAACTTATGCTACCCCATCCCGAGGAGCGGTGGGTAGTTTTGAAAGTCAGACCTAACTTTTCATCATCTTTTTGTGGATTTTTTCTGACAAGTTTTCAAGGTAGTCTTGAAGGTGGCTTCACCCTTCAATAGCCACTCACCCCTTCTTAGAAAATATCGTATGCTATCCCTTTCCAAGTAGCGGTGGCCGGTGGGATAATTTTGAAAGAATTCAGGCATTAAACTCCAATTAAATGGTGGTTAATAAATGATATCTAACTATGTCATTGTGGTAAAAGAATTCTGTGGTTATCTTCTGACAAATTTTTTCAGACAAGTTGGCTTGATTGTTATGAGCCAAGTAACCTTGTTTTTGCCACCTGAACAATGCTCTAGCAATGATGGTGTGAGAAGTTCTTAAGTTAAATGAGGATTATTAGGGAGAAAATCTCAAGTAAAGTAGGCTGGAGTCTATTTGAGAATTGACATCTGATAATTATTCATCATAAACCCATTAAGGAGAAACTGAAATACTCAGATTCTTCTCTTGGAGACCACAGGTACTCAGTTTTCAGAGACCAAAAGAGCATGAAAAGTTATTTAACTGTCTTAGACAAGGATTCCCCCCCAAGTGTTGGTGAAATCTCTCAGTAACACAAGAAGTTGTTTGAAGAAAGTGTTATATATGAAAACTCACCAGATTAGAACCATTTAGTTCCATACCCTGGAATTCATGAGAATGAGTGAGAATACATTCCATCATCTTTTCAAGATGCATAACCTGTTTGATAATCTCCCATCATTTATTGCTATAAGATTTAGATACCAAGTACTCTTCTAATTACTATTTGCAAGTGTATCTGGGAATAGAAAGCATGATCTATGATTTCATGATCAAGGATCTTGCAATTCCTACCTTGTTTTTTAGAATATAGCATTACAATGGTGAGAGCAAAAATTTTGTCTGACCTATAAAAATATGCTATTGATGTCTTTGTCATTGAGTTATGTTATATTTAGGTTGAGAAGTATGTAAGTTTCAAAGAACATTTGTTACTGCCTATTGTTTTTTTTTTTTCTTTTTTTAGAGAATATGGGGTGGGAGATTTGAACCACAGACTTCGTGGTTATTAATACAACTTTATGCCAATTGAGCTATACTTTTGTTGGCTATTGCCTATTGTTTTTGTGATAGTAGAGAAATAGGAGAATCTTTTATGCATTTTCTTTTTGTTTCTATGTGTAGTTAAGAATGACTTGTCCACTTTCCCTTCCTTTGTGTCTGTCTGTCAACCATTTTTTCCCCAGATATGAACAGATTTGTTTTTTAATCAAGAATTTATTAAAATTGTTTTAATTAATTAATAAATATTGTACATTCAAGTTCACTTCTGGACATTGTTTTTTTTTTTTTTGGTAAAAAGATAAATTAGGAACTTTTACTTGTCAGCGCAGAGGCAATCTTTACAGTTTTGAGCACATAACTCAGGGACTATTAACATAAAGGAAAGGAAATTTGAGGGTTTTTTTTTTTTTAAGGGTCAAATCGTTCTTTCTCAAAGTAGGGAAGTTTTCGTTTTTTTGTTCTTTTTATGAATATGAACTAGTTAAAAGAAACTTACTGTATTATGTTGTTAAAGATTTTTTTTTAATAACTTTTTTTTTTAGTTCAACATTTAGAGGTGAAAGAATTCAAAACTCTAATATAGAAGTTCGATTTGGCGACTGATAACCATTTTTTTATTTTTGGTTTTTTTTTTCACTTTTTACGAGGTTGGATTTAAAAATAATAATAATAATAATAAGCATATGATAACTATTTTTCGTCTTTTTGTTTAAAAAACACCAGACACGTTTTAATCTTTGTTTTTTTGTTTTTAATTTAATTTTATTTTATGTTTTCTAAAAAGTTAGAGACATGGGCTTTAAGTTTTCTCTATTTTTTTTTAATAATCTGCGTAATATTTTCTTTTTCTTTTCTTTTTTTCTTTTCTTTTTTTCTTTTTTTTTTTTTTTTTTTTTTTTTGGAGTGATTTGTTATAAGAGAAAATAATAATTTTGAAGAGATAAAAATATGTTTTTTTAGATGTTCTTAGTTTTGAACTTAGTTAGCTTTTCTTAAAATACACTCAGAATACCAAAAGATTTTATTAGACCAAATTATTGGAATCCTTCGTATTTGATGATTTCTCTTACCATGTGATAATTTAAGTATTTAAACCATTCATGTTTATTTAATTAAATAGGACATTTTTTTTTTTTAGTTCAAAACATGTGGACTGAATATTCAAACTTCTGATATTTCAATGATAATATCATCTTTTAACAAATAGAGCTATATTCAAATTAATTGATATTAAATAATAATTACGTATTGTTTATTTGGATAAACTTAAAATAGCGTATTAAAAATATTACAATAAAATTTACTAGTGTTTATTTTTAAGTGAAATTTAAAATGAGAGAGGGAGATTGAAAATAAAAATTTTAAATTTCAAAACAAATAAACAAACTCAATGGTTTTAGCCCACCACCCAAAAAGCCAAAGCCCAAAGCCCAAAGCCCATACCCTTAGGATTTTTAATTCTCTAACCAGAGAATTTTCTTAAATCTCACATCCCTCCCTCAATTTGGACTATGGTTGATGAATCAAAAATTAATATTAAGATTTTCAATTTAGTTCATTTCGTTGCGAGTTTTACCACTTTTAGTTCTTTCATATTAAACTACTCGAAACATTTCAATCCTTGAAGTTATCACTTGGTAAAGTGGTTTCGCTCTTTGAGAGACACTCACTTATTCACTGAAAACAACTTATGCTATCCCATTCCAAGGAGTGGTGGGGTAATTTTAAAAGAATTCAAGCATAAAACTCAATTTGAATGCTTGCTAGTTAGTAAGCGATATCTTATCTTTCATTATCATAAAACAATTTTGTAGATTTCTTCTTCAATGGCCACTCACCTCTCTTCAAAACCTAGTCTTTGAGGTGGTTTTGCTCTTTAATACTTATGCCAGTCTAACTTTATATTAGTGATGTTTGCTTTTATATTTTTATTTATATTTGTATTGTATGTCATGAATATCAATTGATCTTAACAATAAAATATTACCTTTTTAAAAAATAAAATATTACCAAAACAAAGAAAAAAAAAAACACTAAAAATTACCAAAACTTGAGCAAGGCTTGCATCGATGTTTAAATTGTTGTTCTTACATAGTTGAATTCAAAATAAAAATAAAAACAATTCGGAACTTATCCCAACCCAAATAATTGAGGGCTTTTTTTTCTCTCTTTTTAGAATTGATGTATTTTTTTTTAAAAAAAAAAAAATAGAATTGATGTATTTATTAAATAATTGAAATTGACTTTTCCTAATATGTTTCATTCACTAAGAGTAAATCATATTAAAAAATAAATTTGAAACGCTAACTTTTTGTTTTGTTTTGTTTCAATTTCTTGAAGACATAGGCACTTTTAGTGACCCATCCAAAATTTTATGTCAGAGGTGACACAGACTCATACAAGAATAAATTACAATTTTAGTTCTCGAACTTTTAAACTTGTTTCATTATGACCCATAAACTTTAAAATGTATAATAGATTTTTTTGTCTTTTAATTTCATGTCTAATAGAAACTTAAACTTTTAATTTTGTACCAAATAGTTTGTTTGTCTGTTTTCTTTTTTTTTTTACACATTCATTACTTTTTTAAAAAGTTTAAAACATGTTTCGTACCTATTGGATATACAATTCAACGATCATGAATCTATTCAATATTATTAAAGTTCAATGATTTATTCAACAAAAAAAATGGAAGTTTAGAGACCTATTAGACCGTTTTTAAAGTTCAAGGATTTATTAGACACAAATTTAAAATTTCAAAAACTAAACTTGTAATTTGACATTTTCAAGCAATAAAAAAAAATTAACATTTTCATATAGATATATTTTTAAACGTATTGATATATAATATGTTAAATTACAAGTTTAGTTCATAAACTTTGAAGTTTGTATCTATTTGGTCCTTAGAACTTTAAAAAATGCCTAATAATAAGTCTTTGAATTTCAATTTTGTGTCTGATATAATATTCTGTTTTCTACATTTTTATTTTCACAGTAAAGAGTAGAGAGTTCTTAAAAAAACCAACCCAATATTTGTGGGTTTTGAATGTATTCAAATACATGTACCAAATAAATAAATAAATAAAAATCTCACTTAACCTTATTTAAAAAAAAAAAAAAAAAACCTTAGCCCAAGTCCACATCCCAAAAGGCCCAAAGCCCATATAGAATCTTCTTAAATCCCACTTTTCCTTCTCAATTTGGATTATGACTGATGAATCAAAAAATTAATATTAAGATTTATTTTTCAAAGAAAAAAAATTAATATTAAGATTTGGGTTTAATTTGATTTGTCTCGATTTTTACACACCCTTCGTCCTTTACTCCAAACATTTTAATCATTGAAGTTATCACTTGGTAAAGTGACTTCGCTCTTTGTGAGACACCATTACCCTTTACTATGCTACTCCACTCCAAGGAATTGAGTAATTTTGAAAGAATTCAAGCATTAAACTCAAAGTAGATACTAGTTAAAAACGATATCTAACTTTTTCACTATCATAAAACAATTATGTGTATTTCTTGTAACAAAAAAAAAATCAAACTAATCTTTTAAGGTGTAGCTCTAGCTATCCATCTCTTCTCCGGAAGCAACTTGCACCATCCATTCCCATCAATAATGATTGGGTAATTTTGAAAGAATTTGAATTGGATTTGTATATTGTCGCAGCAGTTTTAATGTAATATTTTTTTCTATTTAAAAAAAATAGTTAACACAAATTAAATTTATGATCAATAAACTGCATTAAATTTTGATAACCGTGTATTAACTTAATTATTGCATAGTAACAATATTAATTTGTTATATATAAAAATGATGAAAATTTATATCAAGTATGAAAATATATTTTTTAAAACCAAGTATGAAAATATTAATCGATTAATGAGTAATATATTGAATTCATTGATTGATAATTAGTGGTTCATCTTTACTTATTATAATAAATTATTCATGGATTGTTTATTATCAATTAACTTTTAAAACAACCATAATTTTTAAAATTTATTATTATTTTATTCATCAATACTTTATAATTATAGAAGATTGTTAAGATTAATTTTACATGGTATCAAGCCGTCTTAGCTCAATGATAGAGCGCGTGACGTTTAACCACGTGGTTGTGGGTTTGATCCCAGACGACGGTTGTCATCTACTTGTTTACTAGTTTGAAATCACTTAATCATAATATTTTATTAGTTCATTTTCGTCCAGGCCCGACCAATTGCCATCTATAGACCCACCTGGTCAAGTCCACATACAACAACAAATTGTGACGGGTACTACACAAAATAGTCATAATGAAAAAGTAAATATCAAGTTGTCTTAGCTAAATGGTAGAACATAACCACGTAAAAAGTATTTGAAAAAAAAAAAAAAAACAAACAAACTAGTCCAAAACATTAATCAATAATATATAATAAATTACTCGTGGATATTTAATATCAATTAGTTTTTGAAAGTATATTTTTAAAAACAAAATTTGATTAGTTTATTATTTTTTAAAATCAAATTTCACTATTTTATTAAACAATACTTTATAATTATAGAAGATCGTTGAGATTGATTTTACAAGATATCAAGCCGTCTTAGCTCAGTGGTAGAGCGCGTGGCTTTTAACCACGTGGCCGTGGGTTTCATCCCCACAGATGGCGTTTGGGTGTTTGAAATTATATTATTTTTTAAAATCAAATTTGACTATTTTATTAATTAATACTTTATAATTATAGAAGGTTGTTAAGATTAATTTTATAAGATATCAAGCCGTCTTAGCTCAGTGGTAGAGCGCGTGGCTTTTAACCACGTGGTCGTGGGTTCGATCCCCACAGACGGCGTTTGAAATTATATTTGATCAACTAGTTCGTTATTTAATATTAATTAGACTATTTTATTAATTAATACTTTATAATTATAGAAGGTTGTTAAGATTAATTTTATAAGATATCAAGCCGTCTTAGCTCAGTGGTAGAACGCGTGGCTTGGGTTCGATCCCCACAGATGGCGTTTGAAATTATATTTGATCAACTAGTTTTGAAATCACTTATGAAAACCAAAAAAAGGGGAAAAAGTACTGTCCATTTTCGAAACCTAAACCAAATCTCATAGACTAGTATTTTTCAAAAAAAAAAAAAGGTTAAAAATCACTTTTGGTCCCTAAACTTTCATGAAAGTAATAATTTGGTCCCTAAACTTTGATTTGTTACGATTTAGTCCCTGTACTTTCAATTTTGTAACAATTTAGTCCCTGAACTTTAATAAGTAACAATTTAGTCCCCATACTTTCAAATTTGTAACAATTTAGTCCCCCGTACTTTCAAATTTGTAACAATTTAATCCTTGTTGCAAAAAAATTCATCAAAATTAAATGTCGATTTTTATTATTTAATGATTAAACTTTGTAGCTTATTAACATATTGAGTTCCAAATTAGTTTATTAATTTATCTTGGTAAAAAATTTCATTAAATCTTTACATTAATTTTTCACGATAGGGACCAAATCGTTACAAATTTGAAAAGTACAGGGACTAAATTGTTACTCATTAAAGTTCATGGACTAAATTGTTACAAAATTGAAAGTACAGGAATTAAATCGTTACAAAATTAAAAGTATAGGGACTAAATCGTTACAAATCAAAGTTCAGGAACTAAAATGCACGAAAGTTACTAAAAGTGATTTAAAAAAAAAATAATACATAGAAAGAGAACCCAAAAAAAAAAAAAAACTCTCAGAAAAAAAAAAATTAAAATCTGTCATTTTCCTCTCATTTTCAGCTTCAGTCTCACGTTTCTCCACCTTCTTCTTCATCTTCACGCCTCCTCCTTCTCAGTGTCGCCGCCGTGTTCATCCTAGCGGCTTCCACTGCTTTCCTACTCTCTTCTTGTTGTTATTGGTATTCTCTTAATCTCCACCTATGTATTTTTTCGATTTTCTTTTCTTTTCCTTTCTTTTCAATAACAATAACCGAATAGCATCAAAGAAATTGGACTTCTCGAACTGCCGTGTGCTACCCTCTGCCTTTTGATTTCTTGCATATTTCTGTCAATTGAGGCTTTCATCATCTGTAATTGAGTTTATTAGAAATAACAGCAGTCTATGCTCTCTGTAATTGAGGCAAATTAGGCATTTATTAAGTAGGGCTGAATCGGAAAAATTGAACCAGCCAATTTCGCTGAAAGTCGATTTTGTTTAATACTGTATATTGATTCACGTCCAATATCCCAGACCCAAAACTTCAGTTCGATAAAATCATACTCTTGCAATTCCGTTTTGCTGTTGTTATACACATGGGGCTAGTCGGTTTTTAACTTCTCTTTCTCAGATTCTTTATTCTCTCTTTCGTTTTTTACTTTTTCTTCTTTTTGTTCTTCTTTGGTATGTATTTTACTCTAATTTTTCAATTGAACTTTTCTTTCGCCATAGAAGTTGCATTCATCTATGAACTCAAATGGGTTTTTCTTCAGGTAGAGGGATCCACTATGTTCTTCCACATAGTTTTGGAGAGGAATATGCAGCTGCATCCACGGCACTTTGGCCGTAACCTACGTGAGAATCTGGTATCCAAACTCATGAAAGATGTCGAGGGCACTTGCAGGTTTGTTAACTTCCCTCTGGTATCCACTTTGTTCTTCTCTTTTTGTTAACTTTTGGAGAAAAATGAAGGGCTAGATTTGATATTGGATTTTGAGGTCGAAGAGTGGTATCCCATGTTTGAGATAAAATGAACAAATCAAGTATCCCAAAAATTCCCGAACTTCTCATGAGTGAACTTAAAAGCCTCTCATCGTTCAATGAATTTAATCATGGTAACTAACAGGATTTTTGAAATAATAGTGTTGAAGCCACATATTCCCCAACTTAATAAGGACATAAATCCAAATTAACATTTATGGTGCAAAGGGTCATGGTCCAAGGATCAAATTTAAGTCTAGGGCACAATGATTGTCGATTCCTTAGGTGGAACAGGTCCATTGAATTTTTGGAAGTAAGGAACATATCTAGACAGTTAAGAATGACATTGGGTCTTTGATTGGATTGGACTAGTTAGATTCTGTCAGAGGAAGATTGAGGAGGCCTTAACCTTTTATAATTTTTTGCTAAGAAGCCTCATGGACTGGTTAACTCTGCAGCATTAGATTTTTTTAAATGGGAAACGTGGTTACACTAAATTCACCTGTCAAATACCAGCTTTGCTCTCAAATGCCATACAGATTGCCCAGCTTTTCCCAAAAAGTTTATTTTTCCTTATGTCTAGAAGGATTGTAAATACCTAAAAGCCATAGGGAGCAAGCGTTGAAAATGAAAAACCAAATAGATAAAGAGGAGCAATGGATCACCTCTATTGAGAGTCCATAATAATAATACCACTATAAGAACTCCATACTTTTAACTTCTTCCATGCCACCCTACACCTTCTCCAAATGCTTTTAACTAATTTAGTAGTACTAGATGGTTGTGTAGTTTCTTGCAATAGTTCTCCTTTTGCTTACTCCCCTTGACATTCAAAGAGGAGAATCTTTTTTAAGAAGCCAGCGCCCTTAGATTCAATAGTATAGCCTGCATTATGCCATAATTGATGATAGATTTTATATTAAGTTCCCTAAATCTTTTAACCCTATTGCCCTACTGTTTAATTACCACTGTCGCCTTTCCATTTAAAAACTAGGAACTAGACGTTAGAATTTTGGGGAACAATATGGAGACTAATCTTAGCCAAGAACACTCAAATTTGACCATTCTGACTGGATTGACCAGAATGATCTATTGCTCTTGATAGACCAGGAAAAAGTAAACTTGTCTCTTCTGTTCAGACCAGGGGAAGACATTTTCCTCTAACACCATGCACAAAGGCTCAAAATTATCAATATCATCTCTTTTTATTGCCTTAATGGGATTGAGGGAGCCAAATGATGGTGGTTTAAAATTTGTTCTCTTGCATTTTTCCTCTGCTGCATGGTAGCAAAAAATTATATCTAGAGAGTAGACTGACCCTTTTCCTGCATATGCATGTCAGATCATGAACTCATGAAAACAAATAAAAACAGTTCGATTGGAGCCCCTTTTATGTTAGTTTGTCTCTTTGTGGGGGTTGATTTTTTGTATTCCCTTGTATTCTTTCATTTATTTTCAATGAAAGCTTGGTTTCTCATTTTAAAAAAAAGGTCCGGTGGATGATATTTCTTTTGAAAGTTTGATACCTTTTTCAACTAGTGAACAACCAGAGGGATTTCATTATTGAAAAACTTGTCCTTTGACACAGCGGCCGACATGGTTTTGTAGTGGCGATTACGGGAATTGAGAATGTTGGGAAAGGATTGATTCGTGATGGGACAGGCTTTGTCACTTTTCCTGTTAAATACCAATGTGTTGTGTTTCGACCATTCAAGGGAGAAATCTTAGAAGCAGTTGTTACTATGGTAAACAAGGTAGGCATATGCCACAATTTTTTGCTATCTAGCAAGTAATTAGTGAAGTTTTTTCTAATGATAAATATGAAAACGACTGAACTTCAATAATTGTAGATGGGTTTCTTTGCTGAAGCTGGACCTGTTCAGATTTTTGTTTCAAATCATGTAAGTATAAATTTATGAACTATTCCAATTATCTTCTTTTTCCTCTCTCTGATGTTTCAAACCACCAAATGTCGAGGCTTGGGCTTGTACCTTTTTTGATAATTTCATTAACTATGAAATTGATGCTTACCAAATATGTGTGTGTGTGGTGGGACAGCATGGCAAGTGATGCTCAAAGAGGTTTCTTATGCCAATTGAACTTCTGTCACGTTGTCCACAAAGTTGTGTAATGTGTATTTAGTGAGAAGAGCGAACTGCATTATATGAAAAAGTGGATGGTAAAAATATTGAGAGAGTAATTCAGAAATTCGTTATGAATGCTGTCACACCGACTTCAGTTCTTATAGGTATTTAAACACACTAACACCTTTTTTTAATTAGTTTCTAGTTTGTTGTTTTGATATTTCTCAGTGTTGTAGTGCCATGTTGAATTAAATATCATTAAGGGGCGTTTTGCATCTAGGCTAATGAGATATGTTTGCATAATCTTATTCTTGGCAATGCGAACACATGCAATTCATTCTCAGCAATCCTATTACAAAATTTCTCAATCCAACCTTTTCATATCAAAGCAAATCATAATCTGTCCTGACTCTAAATACAAACATCTTATTCGTAACGAACTTAGGCTCCATGGTCGATGCCAATACACCAAATGCCTCCTACTTGAATTTACTCCCTCTTGACTGTATTTGCAACATCAACATCTTTATTTTTATCCCTATTATATATATATTTTCCCCCCATAAATGTGCTTAATCTTTAATAAACTTATCAGTTATCTCACATCTTGTGTTTCAGTTGATACCAGATGATATGGAGTTCCAGTCTGGAGATGTGCCAAACTATACCACTTCGGATGGATCGGTATATTTCTATTTCACACGTCTTCTCTAACATTGACTGCTACTGCTCTCTTGATGTGTTAAATTTACTAAATTACTTCTCTTCTCCTGTAGGTTAAGATTCAGAAGGACAGTGAAGTTCGATTAAAGATAATTGGGACTCGAGTCGATGCAACTGAAATTGTATGCCTTTTCCTTATTTAGTATTGTTTCTAGATATCTCCATTGGTAGTTCAATCACGACCATGATTTTAAGTTTATTTGTTCCGTCATGTGCATGGTGCTTGTTAAGTTTTTTTTCCTCCTTCTGCGCGCAACATTTACAAGATGTATGTTCGCTTTTATGAACTCTCAAAGGATGCAAGGGCTTGAGATGTTCCTAAGTCTTTAAATCCTTAGTGGTAAACTGAGTGATTTAGAACCATAGTCATAGAAAAAAAATGCATTGGGATGTAGATGTATGAATTCTAGTTCTGAGAATCTTGTGAACTTTTTACACCAAAGTTCAAAAGTTGTGTCCTCTAGTACAATCTATCTATTTTGCATATTCTCTGATGTGGTGAAAATATTCAAAACTTGATGACTCCATGTTCACCCCTGTGACTTCCATAGAATCTGTCACTGTGTGCCACTATCAAATTCTGGAATCTAGCCTTTTTCCCCCCCTTGCTGTCTCATTTAAGTGTTTCTTTTACTTGCAGTTTTGCATTGGAACCATAAAAGATGATTTCTTGGGAGTGATAAATGATCCTGCTGCAGCTTAGATGTAATCTTGTTCAAGAAATTCTTCCTTGCTGGAGTTACCAGTTTGTATACTATTATTATCGGCTAACATTGTCATATACATTTTCTTACCTAATTTTTTTATTGTATAGTTTTTGTATTTTCTAAACTGCTTATGTTTTTAAGTGTACCGATCCTTTTGCTGAATACTTTGGTTTGGTGGTACTAGAATGAGGAACATCATATTCATGTTATTAGGAATTAAAATACCCCTACTTTTTATTTATTTATTTTATAGGTTAAAAATCACTTTTAGTTCCCAAACTTTCATAAAAGTAACATTTTAGTCCCTGAACTTTGATTTGTAACGATTTAGTTCCTATACTTTCAATTTTGTAACGATTTAGTCCATGTACTTTCAATTTTGTAACAATTTAGTCACTGAACTTTAATAAGTAACAATTTAGTTCCTCTACTTTTCAAATTTGTAACGATTTGGTCCTTATCGTGAAAAATTAATGTAAAGATATAATGAAATTTTTTAACAAGATAGATCAATAAACTAATTTGGGACCCAATATGTTAATAAGCTACAAAGTTTAATCATTAAATAATAAAAATCGACATTTATTTTTGATGATTTTTTTTGCAACAAGGATTAAATTGTTACAAATTTGAAAGTATAGGGACTAAATTGTTACAAATTTGAAAGTATGAGGACTAAATTGTTACTTATTAAACTTTAGGGACTAAATTGTTACAAAATTAAAAGTATAGGGACTAAATCGTAACAAATCAAAGTTTAGGGACCAAATTGTTACTTTTACGAAAGTTTAGGGACCAAAAGTGATTTTTAACCTATTTTATATTAGTTCAATGGGTGGGAGATTGAACTATTGACCTTTGGAATGATAATTGATGCTTTATTCGCTATGTTTGGATTGATAACCTCTCCTATATTCTTAGTCATAGTAAAATTTATGTATGTGTAAATAAAACATTGACCTTTGGGATGGTAATGATGCTTTATCTATTAAGTTATGCTCAGATTGGCAAAATACATCTCCTTATGTTTCAAATCTTAACAAAATTCATGTACGTGTAAAACAACATGGTTAAAATAATATTGTTAAATTACTAATTTAGTCTATGAGTTTTTGAATTTTTTAAAATTTATGAATTTACTGGACAAAGTTTTTAAAGTTTTATCAAATTTGTTAGAAAATAGACACAAATCTCAAAATTGGGTGTAATAATCACTTATAGAGAATTTTTATTAAATATATTTAATGGTAATGAAATTACATAAACGAGAGAGATTACCAAGGATTATTGCATTTCTTTTTATTTATTTATCTATCATGCTAATGAATTAAAATAAACTTTAAAATAATTTAATTCAACTAATTTTAAATATAGTTATTATTAATCATTTGATTCTATAATATAATTTGTTAAATAGTTTTTTTTTTTCTTGAAAAATAATTTGTTAAATAGTTTTACTTAATTGTAATTACCATAAATAAATGATTCTTCCTCCTCTTGTTTATTGTTAACTATTTTTTCTAAATTACTTTTTTTTGTTGATAATATAAATTTAAGAAATTATATCATAAAACATTGACCTTTGGGTAGTTTACAATTTTTTTTAATATTTTTTTCATAAATATCCACCAAGATCCCCATTTTATCGATATTTACATTGACATTTTTATAAAATTAAAACCTCAACATTTTTGTCTTGTCGACATCAGACTTGACTTTCAATTGGTTAAATTTGTAATTTAAGAACATGTTTGAGAGTAATTTTAAAATGGCTAAAATCACTATTGTCACGTTTGAAATTACTGTGAAACATGTATTTAATTATTCAAAGTCAATTTCATGTTCAATTTTACACTATTAAACGTGATTTTCATATTATTAAAATTGATTTTGAATTATTAAAAATATGTTTCGATGTGATTTTGAACCGGAGTGATTTTAACCATTTCAAAATCATTACACACCAGATAAAGTTAAATTGAAATGAAGATGAATATAGCAATCACGAATTTGATGTCTCACACGTCCATAGTGTAAAGAGATCTGAGCCGTTGAAAAATCAGCAGATCTTGAGATGAGATTGTAATGTTATTCCTCAATAAAATATAAGACGATGAGAGAGAGAGAAGGAGAGAGAAACTCCTGATCTCGCCTGCAACACCTTCTCTCTTCTTCTTCTTCTTCTCTCTCTCTCTCTCTCTCGTTTTCAGTTGATACTTCCACAGCTTTGGAACGAAGCTGTAATGGCGAGCCGATACTGGATGGTCTCTTTACCCGTTCCGAGCTCCGCTTCTTCCCTATGGAATCGTCTCCAAGAACAAATCTCCAAGCACTCTTTCGATACTCCTCTTTACAGAGTACTCATTTCACCGCCAAATCTTCAAATCTGCTTTTCTTCTCTTCTCTTATGCTCTCTGATTTCTATGATTTTGCTTTTTTTTTTTTTTATGTTTCTGATTTTTCTTTTGTTTAGTTCAACATTCCTAATCTCCGCGTTGGAACGCTGGATTCGCTCCTTTCCCTCAGCGACGATCTCCTGAAGGTATTTCTTTCTTTCTTGTTTTTGATTAAAGTGTTGTCTGTGCGCGTTTGAATTTTGTTTGAAGTCTTGTGAATTTTCCAATGCGATTTTATTTGTTGTTTTGAATGTGGATTTTTTTTAATTAAAATTGCGCAAAAAATCTTCGCAATCTGTGTGGCTTCAGTTTTCAGTATGGTGTTAAATTATATCATTCCATTGTGCAGTCGAACAGCTTTGTGGAAGGAGTTTCCCAGAAGATCAGACGGCAGATCGAGGAACTGGAGAAGGTTTCGGGTGTGGAGAGCAATGTTTTGACGGTTGATGGAGTCCCCGTTGATTCGTACCTTACTAGGTAAAATGGGCGTTTTTTGAAGAATTGATTTCAATTTCGGAAATTAGGTTCGATTTTGTGGTCACTTGTCTCCGTGATGTGCTGAATTTTGTTTGGTAATGGTAGGTTTGTGTGGGATGAAGCCAAGTACCCAACAATGTCGCCTCTGAGAGACATTGTGGATAGCATTCACAGTCAAGTGGCCAAGATTGAGGATGACCTCAAGGTAAAGTTTCTTTGCTTGAGCTGATGCCTAGGTTGAGATTCAGATGTGGTGATCATTAGTTTTGTTGCAACTCTTGTTGAGATTGTGGAATTTTTTTTCTCCATAAGATTTCCAAAATCCTATTGCGAGATTAAGGAAAATTTGAATAAGTTGATTATCCTCCATTCAGGATATCTGCCTGCCTCTTTAATAATTTATTACCATTATTAATATTTTAGTTCGATGGAATAAGCATTTGTTTTTCCCTTGCCCTTCATGGTTGTGGCGAATCATGATCTTCTTTGTATCTTGCTGTTACTTCCATTTTCTGAATGCATTATATCCACCACTTGGTTTTTTTTTTTGGGGATAATAAACATCATGGGAAATATATTAACCAAAAGGAGAAGATAGAAACCTAGGGGCTGGGGTGGAGGTCATCCCTCCCGAAAAGCTATCCCAAAAGCGCTTCCACCACTTGGTATTCTTACTTAAGATAAATAATAGTCAAGCTTCTAATGACTAGGTGTGGAAAAATTTTTACTTCCGTCTTAAGGTTATATTATTGAGAAAAAAAATGGCTTTGCTGAAGGTGCGAGTTGATGGACGAGATATGAAATCCCAAGTCTTGCACTGTGAAGTAATTTGTAGGAAGTTCTTAAATTCCAAAAACTATCATGATCGTCCCTTGACACAACCTTATCAGCAGGGCAGGAGCCATTAATATAGGATGAGAGTGCAGCAGACTCTACTAGAGTTTGGGATGGCTACACATCCATATGCAATTACTAAGGAAATTGAAGTGTTGAACCTTTTGTAGTTATTTCCTAAGAAGCAGGGACATGGACATGATGTGATACTTCATTTTTCTAGAAATTTAAGATATGAAAATGATAAAGGCGCACTTATTAAATCATGTATTTGTATTTGAATATTTTCATTCAGTTAAATGATTTTCTCGTTAAAACTATGTATTAGTTTGTGACAATGTTATATAAGTGGTGAAATATGCAATAATTCTGAGTGAGATTACACTTTTTAATGGTGCACTGCTATTCTTTATAGCAAGCGTTTTGGAAAAAAAATTTGAAACCAAATAATCATTCTTATAAATTATTTAAATATCTTTTGAAAAAATAAATTGAAAATCATTTATGTTTATGCACTTATATGCTTTTGAAAAAGGTTGATGTTTTTCACTGTTATTGTTTTTTCTCATATATTCTCTTTATGTATTTTTCAAACAAAAATAAATATACAATTTAACATTTTTGTTCAAGTATCTAATAATGATGCAAATTCACAAGTGCCTGACACACATGCAATATGGTTCAACAAGTTTTCAACATGTATCCAGTAGGTTTGACGAGCATCCAACACATTTTGACTGGGGTTTGAGTGTTAGACGCACATTGGGATTGAACAACCAAAGTAAAATATCAACGCTTCATAGGAGGTTTTACCATCATGCCATAACCTAATCCATTGATTTTCTAAATCGCAATATTGTGCTAGTTTATTATCAATACAAATATTTCTTCTCAATCTTACTGTATGCTTTATTATTTAGTGCTCTCCTAAAACTTTATTAATGTAAATAGCTTTCTCTACTTTCCCTAGGTACTAACCTAACCAGAAATAACTGAAACCTTTTAGTTATCTACTTCATATATTCCAATTAGGTTTTGGATGCTTGGGGTTTCAAATAGAAATTTTCATTGAAAGCTATTTCTATTGTTAGATTCGTGTTGCTGAGTACAATAATGTGCGGAGTCAACTTAATGCCATTAACAGAAAGCAAAGTGGAAGGTATGAATGGACATAATTGATACATTTGTGTTTAACCTGTTTGATGTTTCTAATTGATCTTGGTTTCATCAGCTTGGCAGTTCGTGATATTTCCAATCTTGTAAAACCAGAGGACATAATTACCTCAGAACATCTAGCAACACTTCTTGTGATTGTTCCCAAGTACTCACAGAAAGAATGGCTATCTATCTATGAAACACTGACTAGTTATGTGGTAAGTTTGTGTTTTTAACTCTTAACTCCCTCTTGTACAACATTTTAATACGATGGTGATTTACATGGTAACTTTTCTATGGCTGACTTAGATTACGTTAGTGTAGGTAAAAATGAATTATTGTAGATGTAGCCTCACAATGCTGAAATGTCTGAGACTATAATGCTGCTACTTCTTGTTTCTTGTTCTGTTCTTTTTATGTTCTCATAATTATGCTAAGCTTTTTTAGGTTCCCAGGTCTTCCAAGAAGTTATACGAGGATAATGAGTATGCCCTTTACACTGTAACACTCTTTAGTCGCGTTGCAGACAATTTCAAAACAAGCGCACGTGAAAAAGGGTTCCAGGTGAATATTTAATTCATTTTGAATCATCTTTTAAAACCCAGTTATTAATGTACAAGAATTTTTCAGGCCTAATCTCTTTTAATTTTTAATGTGTTGGAGATTCGTGAATTTGAATATAGTCCAGAAGCACAAGAGAGTAGAAAACAGGAGTTAGAAAAGTTGGTGCAGGACCAGGAAAGTTTGAGAAGTTCTTTATTGCAGTGGTCCTACGCTAGTTATGCTGAGGTTGCTCCTTTTTCTAGGTGTACCTGTAAAAAAACATGTTATTTTTGTTCCTTTCCTCTAATTGAGTTTCTTACACATCTGCAGGTTTTTATTTCCTGGATGCACTTTTGTGCAGTACGTGTTTTTGCTGAGAGTATCCTGAGATACGGTTTACCACCATCCTTCTTGGTATATATCTTGTAATTTCTCCCTGGTTCGGTTCCTACCTAGCATTTCCTCATTTTACAGAGCTGATACTGTCAATGATTTGCAGGCATCTGTTTTGGCACCATCTGTTAAAAGTGAGAAGAAAGTAAGATCAATCCTTGAAGGTTTGTGCGACAGTGCTAACAGGTAAGTTATTGAGTATTTTCATGTTCTATTGACATTTAAGGGATGTTTACTGAAGTTACTCTCAGTAAATATTCTATGTTGACTGACAGTTACTCGGTAAAGGTTCAATTGCTATGCAATGTTAGCTTAGTTAAGATTCAACTGTGATAAACTGTGGAAACATTGGACTGTCATATTAGACACTTTCCACAAACAGCTTATCTGGATGATGATTTAGGATGTTATTTTTCACTTGCTAATGCTGCCTTCATGTATTTTTTAGACAGTTAGATCGTCAATAAGTTGTATTCATTACCATTTTTATATGCAAAAGAACTCTTCATCCCCTAAAAGACGAAGTTATTGTCACTTCAGGGAGAATTGAATCTTAACTTCCAAACTAAGAGTCTTAAAAGTTCCATGATAACTGAGGTCCTGATCTCTGCTATCCATATGCATGCAGACCTTTTCCATTGTTCACTATTATTGTTTAGTAACTTTAGTTAAGGGACCTTGATATCTTTGTTTCTGTTTTTAAATGATAAGTTTGTTTACCAACAATCTTTTCTTTGTTTCCTACTCTTTAAAATTATTTTGAAATCAAAATTCATAAACCAAAAATAGGTTTTTGAAACTATTTTCAAAACATTTTGTGCTTTTCTTTTTCAAATCTATTTTTGAGCTCTATGATTTGGTGCCGACAGGTGGTTTGTAAAGGTTAAGATTATCATGCCCTTTAAAATCACCATTTATAAGTTCATGATTTTAAAAGGAAGAAACAATTTTAGTTGTAAAAATTTGGTCATCTGTGATAATAATTTAATCGGAACTAAGAAAAAAAAAACTACTTTTACTAATCAGTTAAACATTTATTTTTGTTCTAAAGAACACAAAACTAGTCTAACAACAATCTCCCAATCAATTCATACTCTTTCAAACTAAAGTATGCTTTAAGCCTATATTTTAATAAACATGTCTTTGACATACATGTGTCCTATCAGTTAGTATATTTGTCGCCAATTTGAGCATGACTCAATGGAAAAACACCTATTATCTTCCTTGAGGTTATATGTTCGATCCTCCACCCTTCCAATCGTTAAACTCAAAAAAGAAAGCTCGTTTGTGTCAATGCCCCATGTCCATGTCCTATAGATTTTTTGTATATGGAATGCATTTTATGGATGTGGTTGTTTATGATGCAAGTATTTTAATGATTTAGAATTTTGGTTGTGCAGTACATATTGGAAAACTGAAGATGAAGTGGGAGGAGCGATGGCTGGTCTCGGAGGAGATTCTGATGCACATCCATATGTCTCCTTCACAATCAATCTTGCCTAATTGGCCTCCTTTTGACGTCCAAACTTCAGAAGGTTTGTTCTCTATAGAGCAATAATAGTGGAGTGAACCAGACCTACATTTATTATTTCACTGTCATATTCCTATTCGTGGTTGCTTATGAATAATTGCATCTCAAGTTGCTCATGTGAGGGTTTTGTGAAATATATTAAGCTTACATATTTATTGGATTTGTCAATAATCATATATTCTGAGAATTACCATGCGAGGAGTTCGGCGTTTTTGATAAGGTACGATCTTCGGTATCGAACAAAATTACTTCTGCTTGATGTATGATTTTTTTGCATGTGGTTCCATACTGAACCCAGTTAGACTTGTGGTGTATGCATTCTGTTTATACAAGAGGCTCTTGAGATTCAATAAGTTCATGTTGGTTTTCATGGTGCTTCTGCCATGGGAGCCACTTATTGCAAGAGTTTAGGAATATAATGACATGTCTATTCTGTGCTGAGTGGGTGAATATGAAACTATGAAAGATATTTGTGTTTTGGTTTTATTTTACCTGGAATTGTTGATAGGTATGTTTGGCAGTAAATCTATCATAACTGATGTACTTGGTTTCAATTTTTTTTTTTTTTTATCCCTTAATTAATGAGAGTTAATGAATTACACCGAAATTAAAACATAGGCTAAATTGCATGTTTGGCCCTTGAACTTTTAGATTTGTGTCAATTTAGTTTTTGAATTTTAAAAAGTTTTTAATAGGTCTGTGAACTTTCCATTCTGTCTAGTAAGATTATGACTTTAAAAATGTCTAATACGTCTTTCAACTTTCAATTTTGTGTGTAATAGGTCTATATCATTCAATATTTTTTAAAAAAAATTTAAGTATCTATTAGATATAAAATTGAACTTTATATCTAGTTTAATAAGATCCTAAATTTTCAACTTTGTGTTTGGTAGGTTTGTAAATTTTGAAAAACATCCAATAGATCACGGATCTATTAGACACAAAAATTAAAAGTTTAAGTACCTATTGAATAATTTTAAAGTTCAAGGTCCAAATTAGAACAAACTTGAAAGGTCAGAGATCTATTCGATACTTTTTAAATTTTAAGGATTAAATAGACAAACCAAAATTCATGTCCTAAAAAATAATGCTTAGTTTTCTATATAGCTTACATCAATCATGGATTTATTATTTACATATTCTCATGTGTATTAGAATAAATTTGTTATAACTATATAATTTATATCTTGTCCAAAAAAAAAAAAGTTCTATTATTTATATAATTCATGATCAAGAAATTAAAATCATTGAACACTAATACATGAATATGATAAAAACAAATAATTAAGATTCCGTTTGATATATTTGGTTTTTGAAAATTAAGTTTATAAATTCTATTTCTATCCTTGAGTTTCTTTATTTTATTATCTACATTTTTTCCATATTCTCAAAAATCAAGTCAAATTTTGAAAACTAAAAAACGTAGTATTAAAAAACTTGTGTTTATTTTAGAATTTGGCTAAGGAATCAAATATATCCTTCACAAAGATGAAAACTATGGAAGAAAATTGAAAGAAAATAAGTATAATTTTAAAAAGTAAAAAACCATAAATCAAATGGGTTATCAAATAAGTCATTTATTTTCATCGATTCAAAATCAAAACTTGAGAAGAATTCCATTAGAAAAATACAAAAATAAAAGGAAGGAGAATAAAATTAGGTTCAACGCATCAATCATCCGTTCTAGATATAATATCTATGATCTTGAGACTCAAAGCTTCTCTTTTCTCAACTCTAATGGCGGCCTTGAACTCTAGAAAATCGTAATATTCTCAATCTGGAAAAATTCTCCAATCAAAAGTCTCACTCTTTCAGCGCACAAAAAAATGATGGCGTGGCAACATTGAGACACTAGGAACGTCTCAACGTTGAATCCAAAAATTCGCTCTCTTTTCCATTTGTAGCGTTGAGACACCACAAGTAGCATGGTAATGCTATGAAAATTTAAAGCATGTGCATATGTCTTGTCATAGTATTGAGGTGTTATAAGGAAACGTCTCAACACTACTTGTGGAGGTTTTGAAGCTCTAATAACGCTAGCGTCTTAACATTGTGGACAACGTCTTAGAGCTGTCTACTCATGATTTTTTGTTTGTTTTTCAAGCTTTGATTTCACATGCTTTTTCCTAGTTATTTTGAGTTTCTCAATTTTTTCTTCAAAATCTTGGTTTTAATTCAAATGCTTAATTTCTACACAATATAAGGATATATGCTTGAAAATGGATAAATAAACATCGAGATTAACAATAAATATATGATAAAAATAATTCTAATGTTATCACCATATTTCAAATGTTGCTTTTTATCTAATCACCAACCGAAGGAATCCATCACTGCAAACAACATTTCAATATTAGTATTATATATAAATTTTCCAAAGAATATAATAAAACATACAAAATGAGGATTGGACTAGGGATGTCGACGGGGCGGGGCGGGGACGGGGATGGCTTCCCCGTCCCCATCCCCGCCTCCCATTTCAATCCTCATCTCCGCAAAATTTTCCGTTAAATTTCGCGGGAAATGTGGCAGGGATTCCCCGTGGGGAATTTCGGGGATCGGGTTCCCCGCGAGAAATTATTTCCCATTTATTTTTTTTGTCTTCATTAAATCAAATATTTTTTTGTTAAATTTTCAAATATTTAATTTTGCATGAAAAATGTTCGTTAATTTTCTATTAGATAGTTAATTATTCACATAAGTTCTTCATTTAGATAGTTAATTTCTTTAAAAAATATCTTTCGAAAGAAAAAAAAATCTCAAATCTTCTATTATAAACAAAATAATATTTCATATCAAACTATCTAATTATCTATACATATAATTTAAATGTTTAAACCATATAATTCAAACCTATCCAATTTTCTAAATCATTAACAATAATATTAATAATTAAAAAAGAAATAAACGAGGCAAGGAGCGGGGAACGGGGATGGGGAATACATTTCCCGTCCCCGTCCCCGTTTAGCTCACGGGGAATTTTTTTTCCCACACTCCCTCCCCCATTCCCCACTTAAATATGGATTCCCCGCCCCATTAGGAGCGGGTCTCCACAGGGCCCCGGCCCCGTGGGACAAATGAACATCCCTAGTTTGGACAATAGATTACTTCATATCTTCATGATATAATATTGTTTCCTTTAACCTTTTAAGTGTAAATAGTTATGTTTTTCTGCATAAAAATATCTATATCATTACTTTTATATTGAAAGTAAATTATGTTAGCACTTTCAACGATCCTTCTCTTGAACAAATGACTGTTAAGCTCATCTTTATAGTATCAATCATCTACCAGGTTAATTTGTATTAATCACTCTTGTACCCCTCAACAACCATCCTTTAAAAAAAAAACGTATTGAGCCTCCCACCAACTATCATTCTACATTATCATGTCATTTGTGAGGTTTATTACATAGCACTATATTAAAATAACCAAGGCCAAATATTTTTGTTGGCATATAAGGATTTACCCTTAACTTTTTACTTAGCACTCTAGGATTTGATTTACACTACTAAGTTTAGAGCATGACTAATATTAATTTTGGCTAGGATAACAAGTCTCTCCATATCTATATAGAGAAGAAATTTTTTATTTTTCGAAAGGCAGTTTTTTTTTTTTTTTTTTTTTTTTTGGTTGAAAAAAGGCACTTTTGAGTTAAGTTTGAATAATTTTGCTCTTAAATGCTAACCAAAAACCATTATACTAATTAAAATTGTGTCTTTATTAAGTTTATTTATTTACCAAATATCTTTTTCTATTTCTAACTAATATGGGACATGTTTACACCCAAGAGTCTTATAGTATTTGCAAGGGTAGCTGAACCATTTGAAACAAATATAGTGATTCTTATATTAATTGTTAACATATTAATCTACCTTTTCCATTTTAATGAGAAATTTACCATTAAATCTTACAAATCCAATAGACAATATAAAACTCATTAATAGTTTTCAATGACAATTGTATATTAAAAAAAAAGAAATAGTTCTAAAAAAAAAAAAAAAAAGAAAGAAAGAAAGAAAGAAATAGAGAATGGCAATGAGATAAAAGAAAGGAATAGAAATATTCATGTGGGAAACTTTTTATGCATCTCACAAGATTCAACCAGGTTGAGGCTGACGTAAATAGTCAAGATATTAATTTTATGGCAATGTGTTAAAATCGATAATATGTGGATATTAATGGATACTTTTGAAAAATGTTAAAACGAATTTTTTTAAAAAAATATATATTTAAATTAATGGAAAACATTTGAAACTTTTTTTTATAAGAACATTTTAATTTTTTTAATGGTTTAAAATACTTATTACTAATATTACATCCTCATTAATTTTGTTTTATTATCTTTTGTTTTAGTGTTTCTTTGATTTTGTCGTTATAATGAAAATGTTGATTTACTCTCTATGCCAATGTGAAATACATGAACATGGGGAGATCTAAACATCTCAATGGAAATTTGATTTCCTGGTGTCTCCACTCTATTCTCCGTTTTAGGAAATCCATGTTCGGGTGCCGAGTTCCCATGAGGAAAAAATCCTTGTTTATTATTTTATTTTAAACTATGTTTTAAATTGAAAATAATTAAAAGTAAATAAGTATATTGAAATTACTTTTTATGAAATTATTGTTTGCTTTAATAATTAAATATTTAAAATTTTTGAAGACTTTATTATTAATTTAACATGAAAAGTTAATAAAATATAAATAATTAAAAATGGATAAATTTCTCTCTGTTTCTATTTTATGATGATTCCTGTCTCATTCCAATCGGAGCCCTATGAGAACCCGATCTTGTGGGAAGTTTTTTTAGTTTCAAAATGAGATCCATATTTAAACATGAAGATATTAAGCATAGATAAAGGATGATATATTAAAGTATCATTTTAAAAAATATACATATGAACAAATTAAGAATACATTGGATATAGTCTCCCCTACCGTTTAACTCAAAATAAGGATGAAATAATTTAAGTAATTAGACGTTAATATTCTTTTGAGTGGAAAGTCAAAATCTTTGTTCTTATGTTGAAGAATAGATCAACTGACATAAGGTTATACTATTGACCAAATAGTTTGTGATTCGAATCTATCACCTCGATAGATTGTCAAAAAGAAAGAAAAATCTGGAACCACCTTCCAAACCAAACTTTATTATTGCATATTCTAGTAATTGAACAAGAAAATTAAGGGAGCAACCCAGTTAGGGGACTTAAATAAATACAAACCCAAATATGAACAAGTAAAATAATATGATATATGTATTAAAAAGCAAGCAAAACATTGAGACATTTGAGAGCACATGCGTAAAAAGGAAATTAAGGAGTGGTAAAAAAAAAGAAAAGAAAGGCACAAATGAAAGAAGAAGAAGAAGAAGAAGAAGAAGAAGAAATTATGATTGGAACTCACCTGATATCTTCTTGAAGCGAACCCAATGGAGTTTTTGGATTTAGTTTTTCAAGCCAACTCTGGGCCAGTGGGGAGGGGCTCGTAACCATCGTGGAAGTGGCATATAGGTTTGGAGTTTGAAACAGGAATGCATTTGAGCACCATGGCTATTGGCAAACTCAGAGCTCCGATTATGATGCTCGCTACCCATAAATTCCAGCTCAATGGCACTGTTTCTGCGAATGTCCCAAGAAATTCTACTATTATGATTTGGAAAGCTACGGTCGACGCCATTACTCCTATGAAAACCCAACTCCCCAACATCCCTTTGAAAACGTTTATCTTCTCCATGTCGCGGCTGTTTATTTCATTGAAAACCTGTCCAGTTTGGTCCAAAACAAGCATTATTCTATCACAACTGGTTTAAGATTAAAATTTAACGATTTTGCATTTTGGTAGAGAGAAGGAAGACACATGCCTGGCAGAACACGAAGGAGTTGAAAATGAATGTGTCGAGAATGATGCTTGAGTCAGGGCCAGTGAGCTCCAGCAGGCGCTTCCCTTCAAATCTCAGGAGTAATAAGACAGTGATTTGGTAGATGCTCTGACCGATGATGTTCCTCCACATAATCCCAGTGATGATACTTACGTTTCTCCCAATTGGTTTTCTTTTCATCAGCCCCTCGTTTGGAGGCTCTGTGGCCAAAGCCAGAGCTCCGAGCGTGTCCATGATCAGGTTCACCCACAGCATTTGAACGGCAGTGAGAGGAGCCGAACCTGAAAGTCAATCACTTTTTATACCCATTTTGTTTTTTTTTTTGAAATTTTAGCTTATGAACACTAATTCCAACTCTATGTCAACATTTTAAAAAGTAGTTTTTCTTATTTTTGTTTTTAAAATTTCGTTAGGAATTCAAAATGGGTCTGCAAGAATGGCGAAGGACAGCAGGGTAATCAATTGGACCTTAACATTTTCATTTTCAGTTCAAGAAGATAGAGGATCAACTGATTTACGGACCTGAAGCGCATGCAGATATAAAATTGAGCATGAGAGCGACTACGTTAACTGTAAGCTGGAACTGTACGAACTTCTGAATGTTGATGTAGACTGCACGTCCCCATCTCGCAACATTCACAATAGTTGTGAAATTATCATCCATTATGACTACGTCCGCATTTTCTTTTGCAACCTGCAGCATGCAGACAAAATAAAGTGTAAAGAACGAAGAAACTTCCCAGGGCCTAATGAATAGTATTATCATAATATAAAATCGATTAAAAATTTCCACCTTTTTTGTCATCTACTAAGGTCTAAGATGTCATTTTATATATTGAATGTCTGATTCGATACACCCTTTTTTCTCGTGGACTGACTCAATCTTTTGGAATCAATTTTCCATCCAAAAGTGGCCATTTCTATAAATTTAATGGTTGATGTAAGAGGACAATTGATTTTCCTAAAAGATGTTGACATTATGAATGTATATTTAATATATATAGATATAGATATAGATATATTATGATTTCTCGTCATTTCCATGAATTTTTTGATTACGGGTCAAAAAATTCTATTTGATATTTGAAATTTCACGAGATGGACATTTAATTAACCCTAAACCGCCAACCAATTTTTTACTTTTAACCCCTTGAGTGAGGGTCCTATCAGTACACAAAGCTTGCAAGTGTATGGTCTGTAAACAAACCTCTGTTCCCGCAATACCCATGGCCAATCCAATGTCTGCCTCATGCAAAGCTGGGGCATCATTAGTCCCATCGCCTGTGACAGCCACCACTTCTTTGAACGTTTTCCTCAACTGTCCTACCAACATATGCTTGTCAAGAGGAGAAGATCGAGCCATCACCTACAAATGCAAACAAACAAATTAAAACAAACACAGGCAAAAGTGTCTTCCTTTTTATTAATCGTGAATTTCAGGTTTTCTTTAAAAAATGTAAAACCTGGAGTTTCGGTATTAACTTCTCCATTTCATCTTGGCTCTTGTTGCGGAACTCTGGCCCTTCTATTGCCAAACCATCTTCTGTCAAAATGCCACACTCTTTGGCTATGGCTTTAGCCGTGTTTATGTTATCGCCAGTTACCATCCTTACAGTTATTCCAGCAGCCAAACACGCCTGAACTGCCTCCTTTACACCCGGACGTACAGGATCTTTAATGCCAATAACAGCAATTAAAGTAAAATCATCATCGGGAATTGTATCTGGTGCTGAAGAATCTTCTATATCCTTGTAAGCGATGCATAGAGTTCTAAGAGCGTCGCTGGCAAAACTATTGATGATATTCAAGATGTCTGTTCTTTTTTCGTCTGAAAGAGGCAATGCTTCTCCATTAGGACTGAGAACCTTGTCACACATAGATAAAATGATTTCAGATGCTCCCTTGCAGAATGCTCGAAACCCACCACTGGGAAGAGCAACAAGAACAGACATTTTCTTTCTATTTGAATTGAATGGCTCAACTTTGACGATCTTATACTCATCATTCAATGAACCAAAAGCACCACCCAAAAGCAAGCCAAATTCTAGCAATGCAGTCTCAGTTGGACTACCTAAAATGGTGTTTCTCCCGTCTTTGCCTCGGACCACCTCTGAGCTAGTATTCTGAAATATAGATTGTACAAGGAGATTGTATACCGTTTCATTTACGGAGGTTTTCAAAGCAGTTTCGTCGTGGGAATTTTTTATTGTCCTCGTTTCTTCACAGATCCACATTCTATCAACGACCATATGATTTGTTGTCAATGTACCTGTTTTGTCAGTGCAAATGCAGGTTGCGGAGCCCATAGTCTCACAAGCAGAGAGATGCCTCACTAGTGCCATATCCTTCATTAACCTTTTCATGGCAAAGGCAAGACTTAATGTTACTGCCAGGGGCAATCCTTCTGGAACTGCAACAACAATTATAATCACAGCAATGGCAAAGTAATTCAGAAGTGTAGATGCATCTTGGGAGGACCAGTGCTCAATCTGGTTGTGTAATGCTTTATTCACAAAAAACCTTGAGATCAGAACTAGGAAAGTTAACACAGCGAAAACCAAGCCGATCTTTCCAATAATTGTCGCAACCCCATTAAGCTTTACCTGAAGTGGCGTTTCGTCATCTCCTCCTTCACTCAAAGTGACCATCAATCTTCCCCATTCAGTTCTCATGCCAACAGAGGCAACTAGCATTTTACCAGACCCATCCTGCACTTTGGTCCCTGCTAGAAGAAAAGGCCTATTATCATCAACGTTTACAGGTTCACTTTCACCTGACAAGCTCGATTCATCAATTGATAAACTGTAGCCTGACACCAAAACGCCATCAGCAGGGACTTGATCTCCTATAGACAAATGAACAATATCCCCAACAACCAAGTCATAAATGGAAACCTTCTGTCTGCATCTATCTCTTGTAACTTGAATAATAATGTTTTTCTTCTGCTTTTCCAAGTCCTTAAATTGCAATGACTGATTATAGTCACTGATTGCCGTTACTATCACGACCAGAAAAATACTTAGCATTATTCCAAGTCCATCGTACATGCCTTTAGGCCAACCTTCAGTTGCATTTCCAACGCCAATGGAAACCACAGCAGAAACCAAGAGAATGATGAGAGTCAAATCATGCAGGGCTTCCCATACAAACATCCAAAAGCCTCTTGAAGGCTTCTCAACATAACGGTTGATGCCGTATATATTCTGCCTTGAAGGTATTTCACTTGTAAAAATTCCATCTTTCAGAGAAACCTTTAATTCTCTTGCCAATCCGGCAACGCCCGCATAATATTCCAAACTCTTGGTGTTGTGGGTCTGAACAATGGATGCTAATACATCAGGTTCAACTCCGAAACCAGCTTCCCTTACTTCAGTGGAGAGCTTGTAATCACCTCGCTTCCCGGCTGGTACATAGCGATAAAAATATATATATAAATATATAATTTTGAAACTGCGAACAAACTTGCAATGAATATAAGATGTCGTAACAGGGAGTTAGAAGACATACCATCAATGAAATGTAATGCTGCTTTTTGTACGTATAGAGCTACTCGTATCTTTTCCTGTACAGGGGAAAGGCAGGAAAAGCAAGAAGTTTTAACTTATTGTTTTTTGGCAATTAGTTGGACTAAAAAAAATGTCTTAATCAGATGCCTTTCTGTTCTTTGTTCTCCAATACTTCGATATATTCACACCGATAGACAATGATGATGATCCTATGGATCAGAGGACTAGAAATGGATCTCCAATTAGTTGTCCACGGATTATCTAGTCCAAACGACAAGTTACGCTAAAATAAACATGCAATCAACAGACATTTACAAAAATCAAAGAAAGGAAAAATAATTTAGAGATTTGTGGGTCATCCACTATTCAATTTTCAGATAACGAAATTATGAACTCTTATACTTCGAAGCAAAGCACAGGAACAGTGAGATTCATTAAGGGTGAGTTTCACATGGTAATAGTAAAAAAGTATAGTTAATTAGATTTTTTTTTTTAGTTATATAGGCATGAAATGCTGGTACTTGATTATATTCTTTTAAATAATTATAAAAAGAAGTATTTTAAAAGGTATTTCACATAAAAATACTACGAAGTTAACTCTAGACCCACTCTAATACTCTTAACCACTCGTCAAAGCCATCAATTATAAAGCCTATGAAAGTGTACTTAGTTATATGAGAGAATGAAATTATATCAAAAGGTCATCTCAAGCTAGTTCTCTTCGCTACATCCCTGATCTAGTTTCAATTTTTTAGTTACTGAAATGGCTTTTATAAGCCCGGACACATTGGAGAGAAGAGTGGGCAGGAATATCTGTCAGATGATCCAATGGGAGAAAGATATGTGATTATCATGTCTGAAGCTTCTAAATCAATAGTAAACCTGCTACTAGCTTTTAGTATAAGAAACTTAAAAACAAGTGGCTATATCCATTGACCATGCAAAAGAAATGTAATCATGATCGCATGATACGAAAATAATAATAATAATAATGCAATAGGAGGAGGATTTTATAACTTGCACTACAGTAGAACAGTACAAGGCGCGTAGTGCACACTGATTAACAAATAGACTAGAGAAGAAAATGTGCCCACGTAGGGGGTGGAGGAAAACCTACCTTGACATAGACATTGTGGGACAGAGACATGCACGACATCATAAGAGGAAAAAATGATGTTGACAGGACTTGTTGTTTTGATCCAATTGCTAATGAGATGACTATAAACTAATGCAGAGAAATTTCGTAGAAACTTCCCAGAGTCTTGGAACGTTAAGATGAAGATATGTTCTGTCTTGACCGAGATACATTTCATTATATTCAAAAGTTTATGGTTAAGAAAAAACTTATTAACAAAATTTTCAACACAACCAACATGAAGTTTGATTATTAGAATAGACCAGCACTTATGGATTGTCCAATACTAAATAGGAAAAGAAAATAAGGGTATAGAAGTTTGATTATAGTCCCTTCTTCAATACTAAAATAGATCCCCGAAGATAGGTCAACATTTGACATTTACTCCTTCCCGTGAGGTTGGAAGTTCAAATCTTCACCTCACAATTGTTGCACTTGAGATCAAAAGAAAAGTTTAATAATAAACCTTACTAGTTTGTACCATTAATTAAATTATCTAATATATCTTCAATTGTGTGAGCATTCCCTCATTCTTTCTCTCTGTGTAATGATAGATTAATTAAATTACGCTCATTCTGAGCTCTCTAAATCACTGGAAACTTCTACATGATTGTTTCTTTAGAAGCTCAGATAATCCAGAAATTATCGAGAAACTACTCTCACCCCGAGCTTTCTAATTTCTCTTACAACTATGCCTTTCAAACAGAAATTATCCAGTCTTGATTTTTATACCCTTTTTTGTGGATAAATTCTACATGAATGTTTCTTTAGAAGCTCAAATCTTCTTTCCATAGATAACCGGAAGAATTGTACTCTGTTTTAACGTTTCATGTTGGAGTTCTCATTTCTAGAGGGGGAGCTGAGCCTGCTGAGGAAATCTACCTGAACAGAACAAGAACTAAAGCAGAAGAATACAAATTCATAATCAGAAAGTCTCCGAAGCAAGTTTTTAATTGGAACCGACTTAGTCCCTTCAGAAGTTTTTCCAATAAGTTTCGTCCTGTTTTTTTTTTTTTTTTAAACACAATGTACTAATTTGAGCAATGTTTTATTCCACAAGTCTTCATAATTTTGTTGTAACTATGAACAACAAATTTGAAATCAGAGATACCGGGCTTCATTTACAAGCCAATATAATATTGACCTGGCTCTCCCACGTGTTCTTCCAAAATGTACACGGCAATATTTCCATTTCCTGATGTCCATTAAAGAAATGGAAGACTTGAAAGCATTTCTCTTATTGACTTTTATTATTCATTCTCAATTGGCAGCCAATTCCACGTATAGAAAGAAATCCGTCCTTTAACTCCGCAGAAACAACTTGTGCATTTCCTTCAACGACTTCAAAGACCATAACAAATGACTAAACATAATAAACTTCTTTCTTCGTGCACGATAACAATCTTCAAATCAATATCAAATCCAAAGACAAAAACCGGATTTAAAAAGGAAAAAAAAAAAAAAAAAACTAAGATCAATCTTTAATGTATTGATCAATTATGCAAACTAACTAAACCTCCTTCAACTGAAAACGCATAGAATGACAGAACACAGCAATGCAAGATCTCACGAAAGAAGAAAAAGACAAAACCGAAGGCGTAAGGAAAATCAGTTAGATCGGAAACGAGAAAAGGTAAATACAAATAAAAACCTGGAGTTTCTTGCGCTTCTCCTCAGCCTGAGCACGCTTTTCGAGATCAGCAACCATGCGAAACCTCCGGCGGCGATTCTTGACGATGGAGACGGCGGATCGCCATCGCATTTGAGCCTCCTCCTTGGGACCTTTGTGTTCGAGTTCGAAGTTTTTTCTCAAGTATTTCTCCATCGTCTCGCTCATTGTTGCCTATTTTTTTTTTTTTTTTTTTTTTGGCTCTGCAACTGGAATCAAGCTGTGTGCGAAGATGAAGAAGAGAAGTTTGGTGATGGTGATGAAGAAGAATTCAAACAGCTCCGTAGAAGGCGGGAAAGAGAGAGAGAAAATGTGAAAGGGAGGGCATGGGGGGCAGAGCAGAATGAAGCATTCGCACTAAATTTCATACTTGCGCTCGCTATTTATACGATGTCTGTTAATGACGAGTCAATTCCCGCAGCGTGGCGCGAGCCAAATTATACTTTAGAATAAATAATGATTTATTCTAACATGCTCACTTTGACATTTAGCTTCCTAGTTATTGCATTAAAATCACGATTTTAATTTTTTTTTTTTTAAAAAAAATCACTTGGTAGCGGTTCAAGTTGTCATATACTTGCAAATATATCAATAAATAATGATTCCAATGTTTCATCATGTATGGTAAGAGATTTGAAGCTCTAACATTTCGTCTAGGGTATATACATTGACCAATTGAGTTAGCCTAAATCGGCAAATATGAAATTATTTTAAAAGATTTTGGATGTGTATTTAGACATTTTTAAGTAATTCCTTTTTTATCCTCGTATATCACTAATGGATGCCATGGGTGCAAGCAAAAATGAAAAATCACTTAAACCAACCGAAACAATTTGGCGATTCTGGTTTTCATACAAGGAATATCGATTAAAATCGGTCGATTTCGAGCTTGGCAAAAGAGAATTTGCAGTGGGTGACAAATAAGAATTATATAATTGTAAATATAGCACAATGTAAAAAAATTGTAAATATAGCAAAATCTATCCGAGTATATTAGTGATAGACACTGATAAACTCTGGTTAATTAAAATCTATCTGATAGACTTTCTTAATTATTAGAGTTTATCAGCGATAGACTCTAATAAAGCAGAATCTATTAGTGTCTATCGTAGACTCCGGTTAATCGAAATCTATCAGTTACCATTATTGGTAGACTTTGATTAATATTAATCAAAGTTTATTAGTGATAGTCACTAATATATTTTGATTAATCGGAGTCTATCAGTAGTAGACATGGATAGACTTTGAATAATCAGAGTCTATGAATGATAGGCACGAATCGAATCTGATGACAGTTTTTTGGTCTTGTACAATTAATTTTGTTATATATGCAATTAATTTGCAACTGTGCTATATAAAAGTCAGATTGAATATACTCAAACCAATTGATAATGTTTATATTAAAAATCGTAAAATTAGAATAGTTTTTTTTTTTTTTTTTTTTTTAATAAGGCCACCCCAACACAAACCTAGCTATATGGGAAAAATTAAATTAGATCATATATTACATTTTGATGTATGAGAGACAAATTAAAAAAATAATAATAACAAGTGTTTTGAAAAGTTTTAAGAATAGCAGCCACAATAAACAATTTCACATATATATGTATAGATATTTTTAGGAAAAATCAATTTATATATATATATTTTTTTTTTGAGTTCATCAACATTTGGGACGAGAGATTAGAACCTCTGACCTCTTAGTCGAAGGCACATGCCAATTACGGTTGAACTATACTAACTTGAAAAACCAATTTATATACACCTGGTTGTATCACTTACAACCTCAAACCTAATTATTGTATCAATTTAAATCCTAATTTTTTATAAATGAATTAATTTAGACCCTCATTAAGATTCAATTTTTAAACCTATAATTTTCACACGTGTATACGACTTTAATTTTCACTTGTGTATAAAAACTTCTACCTGGCCCTATGTTAGGGGATAACATCCTAGTTTGGTTGTTTTAGTTTCTATATGGGGCTTTGGGTTCAGTGTAGGGGGAAGATGGGTGGATGGTTCTATAAATTAGTTCTGGGCTAGTAGGGGTTTGCTTTAGGTGAGACTTTCTCTCCTGCGCGAGTTGTCCTTGGGAAGTTTTGACTTGTCTCTTTTATGTTTGCTTTCAATTGCTTCGCACAGGTGCAGGGGCTAACATATGTAACTCTAGGCTTCGGGAATGTTAAATGCTAGCACGAGATGCTTGACAAGTTATTACCAGGGCAGTGTTTTAAGTTAAGGAGTAGGGTTGATTTGGAGGATGAGATTGAGTTTGTCTTGCGTTGGCAGTACCTTATCTCTGTTTTGTTTTATGTTAAGATGCGTTGATGGTCATTTTGGTGGCAGGTTCTGCATGGTGGAATAGGTCCCGTCCTGTAGTGGTTTGGTCTGGCGTCCTGTTAGGATGGCTTGGGGCGGAAGCGAGGGAGGAGCTTGGTGGCTAACTGGATCGTGGATGAAGTCTTATGGTTGATTGCATGGGTCGGAGCTTGCCTTCGTGTGGGGACGAGTGCTATGAGGGGTGGTGTTGTTGGTTTCTTGTAGTAGATCCTCCGTGTGTGGAGGATGGGGCTTATATCTGATCTTCTTGGTATTGGTTCCTAGGCGGCCGATTTTGGCTTGATGTAAGGTTCTGATGATCAAAAAAAAAAAAAAAAAAAAAAACTTCTTTAAATGCAAGGGTTAACATAATATTAATAAGAAATGTTAGAATAAAATGGATCGTACCAATTTTTCATTAATATAAGTGATTTTTTGTCTTCTCGTCTATCTATATTTTTCTCTACGTGTTTTGAAAGAATTATTTGATAATTTTTCTGGCTACTTTAGTAAGATTTTGGAAAAAAAAAATAAATAAATTTATTTGGATGATTTTGAACTAATCTTAAATGGTATTAAGTGAAATAGTTATAAATCATAAGAACGTTCTAAGTTTTGAATGGTTAGAGTTTAAATTGTACAATTATTAGTTTGAGATATCTTCCAATTTTATGAATATAAATTGATTTTTGCCTTATTTATTAATTATATCCCAACTTGACGAAATATCCTAAAATATCAAATCCTTACAAAATTATTTTGACCTTAAAAAAATTATCTGTCCTTTCTCTTGTTTTAATGAAAAATGTATTAGCGGTTTGATAGCTAATTGATTTTAGTTCTTGGGTTTTGGCTTTTTTTTTTTCTCTTCCAAGAAACAATTAATTGGGAAGTCATTTTTTTTTTTTTTTGTTAACTATACAAATAGCTATAATAAAGTAGTCGTTTGTTAAATAACTATTATGATTAGATTTTTTAATTATGACTATTTCCTAATTTTTAACCTAACAAATAGTTTTATTAAGACAAAAATATCATTCAACAAAAATATTTTTCATAATGTTATTGTCTAACAACATATTCCTATTGATAAGATAATTGAGATCCTACTCGCCTAAAATAGTATTTAAATAACTAAAGTAAAAATTTGAAATTCAAAAGAAATCTTTAATGATTTTAAAATTAAAATTTTGGTTTCAAGTAATTATTAAATTAAATAAATAGACAAAAAAATTTAAATAAAAAGCAATGAGATGAATATTATATGATTTTTATTCACATAGATAAAAATGTATTTGTCAGCGAAAAGAAAAAAAAAAAATAATTAAACCTAACCACAAGCAATAGCTAATTAGATTCTATTATATTATCTACAATTTCGGGAAAATAATCTAAACAAATGACTATATAAGCAATAGTAATTTGAATAAAGTAATGTCATTTGAGAAATTTCAATAGATTGAAATGAAATATTTGACTTTTACATGATGAAATTAAGGTTCGTATGTTAAGTAGTTTTTTTTTTTTTAAAAAAAGGGTTCGTATGTTAAGCCAACTCTAAGTTTATCATACACGAGGTAATGAATGGTTTATCGTCGCCGCCAAAAGAGCTATATCACACTATGCTTTTAAAATTTTGTTGGTAACGCTCTAAATTGCTTCCAATATATAATACCACCACCGCTCATGACCATATATGTTGAACACTGCTTTCTCAATATAAATATATATATATATATATATATATATATATATATATATATATATATGTATGTTGAACACTCAAAATGTGTACACTAAGATTTGGAATAGGAATCTAGGAAGATTCGTTCTGTAATATTAGTAAGGTGTATGGATGCAAGATATAGAAAAATTCTTGAATATAGAATCTAGGGCAAAAATGGAAAAACAATCACACAAAATTTGTGCCTAAAATTCAGGTAGCCATATTTGAGATATTTGAAAATTTTGGCTATTTCAATTTTGCCATCTAATGCAATTTTTTGTATTTTGTATTTTTTATTTTTTGTATTTTTCAAATTTTAAAAAACGTTTTTAGAATATGATGGAATTTTGAAAGGAGGCTTTCCAAAACGGTTTTCCGATTATTATTATTTTTTTAACCCACTTGACTTGCCGCCTCCTCCATGTTGCACACCTTTTTTTTAGTAACATGTTACACACTTTTTTTTGTTTTTTCAAAAGTCAGATTTTGAATTCAGATCCAAACATTGCACTTGAACCGTTACAACGTGAGACTCAGAATCCAAATTGTTGTGGGTGATTTCAGACCACACTAGAATCCAAGAACTGAACAGGACAATACAAGTCCAACCTAGAGGAGGAACATGCCAGAGGATCAGGCTAAGGCCAGAGGAATCGGGCATTGGCTCAACCCATATGGTCAGCCTCGGCCCGAGGCCAAGGTCGAGTCCTTATGACCCCGTTCGGTCTCTACTGTCCCGATCCTCCTCGATTCCACACAGTTCAGCCCTAAATTGCCTCCTAACGCCAAATAAACCCTAACTGAAGACACAGGTATAAATGTGGTCTCTCACACCCGGAAAAAGGGTTCAAAATCTATCTACCAAAAGACTTTTGACTGTTGATCTGACTTAGGCATCGGAGTGCAGGTGGCCTACACCACACGCAGCGGATCTTGCAGGTCAAGTCTTCCCCGTCTTCAACAAATTCACTGCTGGTGTCACGTGAAGGTCAGGTGAGTGACTTGGCCAGATGTTGGCATCAACACAAATCTTTTTGACAACATGTTAGAGGTGGGGAATTGAACCACAAACCTATTGGTTGTCGGTACAAATTTGATGACAGTTGAAATATGTTTGTCGAAATTCAAATACTTAACATTTTGATTGAAGATATAATAAATTAATCATTTTTTTAGTAACAACAACAAATGAGATAGGAGGATCCGAACCTCTGATCTCTTAGTCAAGGATATGTTAAGCTATGGTCACTTTAACTATAATAAATTAATCAATTTAACTATGATATGTTTGAGTTAACATTCATCCCCTACTTTTGTAGTTTTTTTTTTTTTTTTTTTTTTTTTTTTTTTTTTTTTTTTTGAACAATTGAAGTTAGGAATTAAGAATACCTTATTTTAATATTTTAAACATAGTTAAATTTTAAATTTTATTCAAACCACATTGGTCAATATTTTATTTTATATTGTATATAAATAGGTCGTTTTAATTGATAACTACCCAAAATATCATATTAATGAGAAAAATGTCAACATAAACGTAAATCAACAATTAAAATACTCATTCTTCTCGATCGAATGTTAAAATGTTCATCCACCCTCGTGATACTAAAAAAAGAGATAAAAAGTAATCTAAAGATTACAGCATTAATCAAATAATTTTTGGCATTTTAACCAAATTCTTTAAATAGTTTGCAAGCTTGGAACTAAAATATTTGTCCTCTAGAATTGGACATGATGCCTTCAAGATTATGTTTAAATTTAAATACTTCTCTTTAAAAAAAAAAAAAAGAGTTTGTAATTATGTTAGATGTGAATATTAAGTAAGAATATCAAGTTTCAACCATGACTTTAAAACTTGAATAAATATTGTAAATTTTACCTTGGGATGAGATTTTATTTGAAAAATGTTTAATAAGTAAAACATATGTCTACTACAAATTTTGTGGGAATTCAAAGAAAAATGATGTTCAATTAAAATTTTGTTGAAACTTATCGATTTTAGGAGATCTATTTAATGGTTTTTTTAGATGAACAAATATTCAGGGGTCGAGGATTAGAATCTTTAACCTCTTGGTCGATTACCGTCAATTACCGCCAACAAGAGCATAGCTCAATTGGCATAAAGTTAAATTGATAACCACAAGGTATGTGGTTCGAACCCCCACCCCCACATATTGTCAAAAAAAAAAAGATTACCGTCAATTATCGCTGAACTAAGCTCGCTTTCCCATTTAATGATTGGTATATTGTGCACTTGTTGAACTTAATTTTGGAAGGGGGTGGTTATTCATTGAAATGAGTGAGTTTGATTCTTTTTATTTACTAAATATTAATATGGGGTTTTTTTTTTTTTGAAAATTAATATGGGGTTTTTTAATTAGGGAGTTTAGATTAAATGGTCAAGATTATATGTGTTAATACCCTTAATTGGTTATGTTATATTCAAGTTGGTTAATATGAAATTTGTTGTTTATACCTTTTAGGCATTTTTTTGTTACTGTATTAAATTAATTAGTTCTTACTAAAACATTTCAAACATTTGTGTTGTTATGAGGGTTTTTTTTTTATTCATGAAGATGATTTTTACAAAAATAAAATAAAAGTATCATTTTGTGATTATAGTAAAATAAATTAAATGAATTGCAAAAAAAAATGTATTGATTTTTTTTATATAAAATTGTTAAAATGAAAACTGTTATTAAATACCCTCTCATTTTTTGTTCTAGTTTTTTTTTTTTTCTAAATATAGTTAGGGTGTCTTTGACATACATTTTAGTTTAAGCATTTAATCTTTTTCTATAATCTTCGTATATTTGGAGGAGCTTGATTTGGGGGATGGAGCTATTGGGAAAGGGTATTCGTTGGAGGGTTGGGAATGGGGAGAAAGTCAGTGTATATGGATCTAACTGGATTCCAGATGATTTCTGTCTCAGGGTACGGTCCCCGGTTACTTTGGATCTTGGTGCTCGAGTGGCTGATCTTCTTACAGCCTCGGGCCAGTGGAATGAGGAACTCCTGCGACATCATTTTAGCCCTCGTGAGGTACGCTCTATCCTTACTATCCCACTGCGGCATACTTTGTCTGAGGATATAGTCATTTGGCATTTTGAGAAGTGTGGGATCTACACGGTTAAAAGTGGGTACCGACTTGGCCAAAGGGCTTTGTCTGCCCATTCTCCATCTTCGTCTTCGAGTGAGGCGTTGTCTAGCTGGTGGAAGGGGTGTTGGAAGATGGGGATCCCAAACAAAATCAAGGTTTTCTTTTGGAGGCTTTGTTTGGAGCGACTGCCTACTGTTGACAATTTGAGTACTAGGGGCGTTGATGTCTTGAATGTGTGTGTGCACTGTGGTTGGCATGGGGAGTCATGCATGCATGTGTTTTGGCAATGCAAATTTTTTCGTGAATTGTTGATGGGATCGGAGTGGGAGGTCTTGCTGCAGAATATCCAGGCAAACTCTATGCTTAATCTGCTTAGGGATGTAAAGGATGGGGTCGACTGGGCTAAGTTTGAAGAGCTTGTGGTGGTGTTGTGGGTTGTATGGTGTTGCGGGTTGTATGGTGTTGCCGAAACCAACAGAAGTTTAGGGGGCGGGGCCCCTCAGCAGGGCTTGTGGATTGGGCGACGAACTATCTGGCTGTTTTCCGAGGGGCCTCCCGGACGTATGGCGAGGGTGTTGGAGGGGTGCCTCGAAGTGCAGTAAAATGGATCCCACCGGAGGAGGGATGGTATAAGGCGAACGTGGATGCTGCATACTGTGGGGACCTGTCTCGAGCGGGTGCTGGAGTTGTTGTTCGGGATGAGGTGGGGCGAGTCATGCTGTCAGCTGCTGTTAGTCATGACCATGTGGGGAGTTCAGATTTGGCAGAGGGTCTAGCGGTGGTGGACGGAATGAGACTTGTGGTGGAGATGGGTTTTGCTCGAGTTATCCTTGAGACTGACTCTAGGCGGGTTTTTTCGTTGTTGCAAGATCCTGCGATGGTGGATCTGTCTGAGGTAGGTGTTCTAGTTTCTGAGGCTCGAAGGGAGGTGTCTGCACATATGCAGTTCAGGTACAGCTTTGCAAGAAGAGAAGGAAACCGGGTTGCCCATGAGCTAGCTCGCTTTGCATTGAGAGAGGGAGGCTGTGAGTATTGGATGGAATCGGTTCCGACGTGTGCTTATCTTCCAGCTGAGGATGATATTTTTTCCCTATAACTTTTCTCTTTTGTGTGCTTATGTCAGGCAGGTGGCGGCGGAAGCGTTTCATGGATTATGTGATTTACTCTAAAGCTAGTGGAGATCGAGTTTTGAAAGCAAACCAGAGAACTATCTAACAGGAAGGTGATCAGACTAAACAACGGGAATCATTACCCAATACCAGTGTGCAGATATTAGGGGAGGTCTTCTGTTCCCCGTGCTTTTGAATCTTATGGGATGCATGTTTAGAGTTTATGGGTTTGTGTATGTTTTGGCTAAAGGGTGGGGCGTGTGCTTGGTTAGTGGATCCTAGGTTGGAGGTTGGATTCCCTGAACATCAGTTTCTATGTTTTGCATGTGTCGGTTATTTTGTGGTATGTGTATGCTTCTTATGATTAGTGGGCCCTAGGTTAAGGCGTGGTGCACATGAGCATCTGCCTACTTGTTCGTATGCTTTTCGATATTATGTTGCCCTGTTATGTTCTGGGGGGGCATGTGCCCAAGAGTGGATATTTGTTGGAGCAATGTTTTAGACCTTGAGCTTAATTGGCTGAGATGTGGTGTTGAGATGGTTAAGCTTGGCTAGGCTTGTATGTGCTAGTATGTTTCTTTGCTTGTGTTAAAATGAGGCGTGTGTTTCTAATCTTGCGACTTTAAATTTCCTTTGAGGTTTTCTTGCTGGTGTGAACTCTGGCTCTCCCTTAGTTAGCCTTGAAAGTATAGGGCTGCTTTATGAGTTCCAAAGTCTGTTGTCACCCCGATAGGAACAGGGTTCTGTGTGAAAATATAATTTTGCAAATTAGTTTTGTGAGGCTTACTTAGGGAAGATATGAATATTTGTCTGGCAAAGGGCTGGGATGACTTATACGGGAGTGATGTTTTAAGGGTAAAAAGAGCTACCTTCAGTGTGTTCAGTTAGGCCACCCAAGGGTGGATCTTGGGTATGGGCCCCTGCATTGTAGTGTGAAAGCTAGTACCCTGTAAATAAAACATGAGGGAATACCAAAGAGGAAAAAGAGAAAAAAAAAAAAAAGGAAGTCATGCAGTGTTTTGAAAAGGAAGAGGAGTAGGGAAGTGTCTGCATGGAAAAGAGAGGGGAGTCCCTGGGTCAGGCTCCTAAGTGATGACTTAGCATCCTAATTTGTCTTCTTTAACTTTTCATGTGGGGCTTTGTGTCCAGTGTAGGGGGAAGATGAGTGGAAGGTCTTATAAATCAGTTATGGGTTAGTAAGGGCTGCTTTAGGTGAGGCTAGTTATTCACACTTGCGAGAATTTCTTGGGAAAGTTTAATATGTCTCTTATTTTGATTAGCTTGCAACAACTTCTCACAGGTAAAGGGCTTGGCATTTCCAGTCTATTGGCTTTGAGCATGATTAATGTTAACATATGATTTCGGCATGTCAAACTGTAATGCGGCAGTTTTGATCAAGGTATAGGGAAGCTTAGAATCTGGGGGGTTGATTAGAGTATTTTGTTGATGTTTTCGGTTCCTCCTTATCTTCTTCCCATTTGGCTTATGTGCATAGATACTCTTTGATGGTAATATTGTGTGCAGGTTTCAATGTTGGGAGCTGTGTCCGCTTTGAGTTGGGTGACCGGAATCGCTTAATGGCTGGCGCGATGTGGAGTGGTTGAGGAGGTTGTACGTCAGCGGGACTATAACTAAACTCATATTGTTGTCCCGTATTGGAGGCGCATGGCTTGTGGGGAGGAGTGCTGCATAACAGTTGGTTGATGTCCGTGCTGCTCAAAGTGGCTTGGTGTGGAATGTTCGAGGAGCCTGAAGGCGGCTGAATTGCAGATAGAAGCATATAGTTGTTTATTAGATTGGGACACGTGATTGCATTAGGGGAAGAGTGCACCATAATGGGTGGTTTTCGTTTCTTTTCTTTTGAGGTTGACCCTCCATGTGTGGAGGGCACAGTTTTTATCTGATTTACCGTTGTATTGTTGCTCTCTGAGCGGTTCTCTTGGTGGTATGAAAGGTTGATGCGTTCTTTTGCTCAAAAAAAAAAAAAAAAAAAAAAGAAGTATTTCTTTAGAACGAATTTTTAAATGTTTTTTATCTATTAAGATTTTTTTATTAAAAAAAACACTTTTACTAAATTCACTTTTTTTTTTTCTGAAAACCTCTTTAAAAAACACTTTTACTAAATTCACTTAATAAACTATAGTAAACACAATTTAATTTAGTACTTAATAAAATAGAAATAAAAACAGTTACCACATATATATGGTTTTTGCTTTTCTATAAATAAAAAAGGGGTAGTTTTCTTTTCTTTTTTTTTTTTTTTTTGAACAAAAAAAAAGGGGTAGTTTTCAAATTCAATGTCTTTTTTTTTTTTAATGAATCATATTCTTTTTTTTTTTTTTTTTTTAGAAAAATAATGAATCAAATTCAATATGTCGGCAATACAACACTTTTCCAAAATACCATATTAAATTTATGTGCTATGTAAAATGTGTGTTGCATTTTATTAATTTTGGAAATATATTTAGTAATGATTAGTTTTAAAACTTCGAGCAAAATAGTTTTTCTTTTTTTTGAGGAAACAAAATAGTTTTTTAATTATAATTATATATATATATATATATATATATATATATATATATATATATATATATATATATATATTCAAGACATTAAAATTAAAATATAAATGGTATTAAATGAGCTCTAATTATTGCTTTCGTCCAATTTACTTATTGTAGTTGGATTATTATTGTTGTTTTTTTTTTAGTATTGTATTTATTTGGTCTTTTAATATGAAATATATTGATATTTTCAAAAAAAAAAATGAAATATATTGATAAAAATAACTACAAAAAAATAGAAGTATGGTCAAAATTATGGTTCTTCCTTTTTCAAGAATTAAATAGGTTTACCATTTAAAATTTAGAACTAAAATGATAAATTTTCATTTTCTTTAATATAAAAAGGTTGGATGATTTTAGAGATCAAAATGACACAATAGTAAGATGTCTCCATGGAAAGAAAAAAATCGCTTCTACATTTTTTTAATAACACATTTAATTCAATGTTAATTTACAAATAAAATACATATTTTTAATTTAAAATATACGAAAACAAATTTATTGTCCTAAATTATTAATTTATCCAAGTTTTAAATAAGTTTTCATAATATATGAACGTAAATCAATATAATAAAAAAAAATTAAAATTTTGAGGATGTGACAAGAACAAGACGAGAATTGCATATCTTGTCCGGTTCCAATATTAAACCGAGAAAACGAGAAAGTCCCCGCCTTACTCCTATAGGAAAAAATGGTCATCCCTACTAAGGTAGTGTTGTGTTTCCCATGATTATGCTTTACATGTCCCCTATGAGTTGACAAGCCTTTAACAACCTATTATCAACTACTTTGGTATTTTTGTAGCATTGAAAATAATTTTCATTTAACACATTATGTATCATGAGTTGACAAGGCTCTACAATCTCTTTGCATTTGTTGCTTCAACCATAACTTCATGTGACATTATTTAGTGAACTCCATTTATTGCCACTATTCATAAAGTACGATCTAACATTTTCTATTTGTTTGTATTATGCATGGATTAAAATAGTGTGTTTCAATAATGTATTTCGAAGTGAACATAGCTCAACGGTAATTGACATGTATATCTTTGACTAAGAGGTCAGAGGTTTGAATCTCCATCCTTAAATGTTGTTGAACTCAAAATAATAATAATAATGTATGTCAATAGTTGATCTAAATTTAATTCAATCTTTTAAAGATTATAGATTTGAACATCCGTTTCTTATCTGTGAATCGTTATATTTTAAAAAGAATATGGTGTTTTAATAGTGAATTGATTGAAATTATAGACCATTTTATAATCATAGAGGGATGAAGAAAAGGTGAGAGATAATAAAGAGTAGAATGGATCCATAATTTTGGATTATGAAAGTTTGAGAGTTTATTTTTTACCATCAAAATTAATAGGTATAAAATTTTCATTCATAAAAATCTGACTGTTTAATTTTTATAATAAAAAGATCATGGGTAAAATTGTAAAAACAACTATAGTAGGGTAGTTTGTGTAATTAATGCTTTTTTAATATACTTGATAACATATAATTATTGAAATTATTTTCAGATCAACAGTTCCATTCTTGATGCAGAGGTTAAGTTGTCCTCCTTATATTTGTGGAAAGGTTTTATTTGGGATATGGAGTTAATGAAGAAAGGTCTAAGGAAGAAACTTGGTTCTGGAGATACTATCAGAATGTTCAAGGATCCGTGGCGTTCTCGACCAACATCTTTTAAATTTATTAGTCCACATCATGGTATGGATAATATTTTGGTTAGGGAATTTATGACTCCGTCGATACAATGGGATACTTCAAAGCTAGAGAGTTGTCTTTGTCAGAGGATGTTCAGTTAATTACCAAACTATCGATCAGTGGTGGTGTTATGACAGAAAACAGTAATCAACGTAACAACTATGAAAGGGAGAAGAGAAACAACACACAGATATATGTGGTTCACTAACGGTGTGTTAGCTACATTCACGGGCAAAGGGAGAAAACGATCTTAACACACAAATAAGTTAAGAGGGTTTATATATGGCACCACTCTTAACCCTAATATAATAGGCTCAAAATAAAAGCCCAAAACGAAAAAAAAAAAAAAAAACATATCTAATCTCTATACATAATTTAGCTTAGGGGGTGTTGCCCCCGAACCCCCACTGGGCGCGTCGCCCCTGGACCCCGTACTTGGTCGTTCGGCGCGCTTCATATCAGATTCAAGGCATATCAACAGGTGGGGCCCCCGATCCTTGGATTTGACATTTTGAGAGGCATGGTCGGTATACAGTCCTCAGTGGCTATAAAGCATATATGCTGAATAAGTTGGAGGTGTCGTCATCTAACACAGCGAGATTAAGGAAATGGTGGAAGACTCTGTGGGCTTTGAAGTTGTCGGCGAAAATCAAACATTTTGTATGGCGGGCCTTTCACAACTGTATTCCTACACACGTGAATTTGATCAATCATCCCGTTGAAACGATTGCTAACTGTCCCCTATGCCATAAATACTTTGAGACAACTGATCATGCTCTATTTCATTGTACACGAGCTAAGCGACTATGGCGAATGCTACATGGCAACATTAATATTGACAAAGTAGATCATCCATTTGTTCAGGATCGGTTTTTGTCAATTATGGAACATGGCTCCGGTCGATGTTTGGAATGGGCTTGTGTCGGTGTGTGGGCGTTATGGAATGATCGTAATTATGTGCTCCATGGTACATCTATCCCTGACATAGGAGATAAATGTGATTGGATTCACAACTACATTAGAGAATTCCAACTCGCTAATGTCAGCACATCTCCTTCCATGGATAGGGGTAATTTTCATATTCGTGGCTTGGGTGCTAATATGGTGGGAGATTCGAACCGATCTTTTTGATCTTTAATTGAAGTGAAGTATAATGATTAATTAAAGTATATTCTACTATAGGGGAATTCGAATGTTATTTGAGCTATGCTCTCATTGGCAATAATAATATTTGAGCAATGCTCTCATAAGCACATAATCGACTCGCGACCCCTTAGCCATAAGCACATACTCTCCACCACTCGAGCTATGCTCTCATTGGCAATAATAATATATTGAAGTTTTTTTTTTAGATCAACAATATGGGGTTCGAGGATTCGAACTCATGACTCTTTGGTCATAAACACATATTTTACGCTACTTGAACTATGCTGTCATTGGAAGTAATAATATATTAAAGTTACTGATTGCCTCATTGGTTCTTTAAAAATAAAATATAGAAAAGAGCACAAGCAAACCCAATTTACCAATATTTTTAAAAGCCTATTAGCAAAGATGATTCAATTTAATCCTTAACACTTTTGATATACAAAGAAGACTGAATTTTGAACATGTTGGCTTCTGAATTCCCCTTGTAAGATTTACATTGGGCAAGAGAATTACAGTGCCCAAACAGCCAAATCTAAATGTCAATCAATGTCTCTCTTTGTCATTTTACTCTCCTCCTTTAGTGTTTCTCCTCTCTTTTACTTGTGTCTTCACTTCAACTACACTAAATAAATTGAAAACTAAAACTAGCTACTACACAACAACAACAATCATCATAGAAGATCAATTGACCTCTCCCATTCTCATACTCGTCGGGGGAGACTTCGCGGGACGATCGAACACACCAGCTCTACGAGACAACAAGAGTTTTCCTTTTATTGATCACTTCATTCACAGGCTCGATCTCGAGACTTCGACTGCAATCCCATCTGAAATCTTTATCAATAGTGTCGTCAATCGAGACTTTCGTACTCGTCGCACGCGGGGGTGGGGGGGGGGGGGGGGGGGTTGTTATTTTAAATACTATTGTTATGGTAATTCTTAGATCCTTGGTGATGTTGGCTCTCTCTTATGGAACTTTTTGAAATTTCTGTACAAAGACAACAAAATGGTTTGAGTTTGTCAAGGCAATGGCATTTCATGAGCCAAGGGAAGCAAAATTGAAAAATGTAGGACTTACATGATGAGCTAAAGGGGAAGCTAAATCCCGACTCTGCACGTCGGTCCGCCCGCGCTCGCATACAATCCAATGGCTCCATGGCCAGAAGAGTACCTGAAATTGATACACAAATCTCAGTATGTGCAAGAAATGATAGTTCAGAATACCAGAAGGCTCAAAGGCAAGAAAAAGAAAGGCCTACTGGCAGTTGAAAGATTTGAAGGGTGCGCCGAGGTTCGATGCTGAAATGAAGGATGAAGCTGCAGAATGATTTTCAGTTGAGGCATCCGATTCGTCGGCTTCGATGCCACTTGGCGTGTACGAGGCAGTGGCGAAGGGACTGTCAGGGAGATTGTGCTCCAAACTGCAATAAAACAAGAACAATCAAGACTCCAACTCTAAGAGCCCTGACTTTTGATCAGATCAGATATGTCAATGAAGAACCTTGAGGCCTTTTTTCATTGATGATTTTGTTTATAAAACTTTGAAACAAAAGAATTCGAAATAAATCTTCAAAGCCAAATTTTAATAAAATGAAAATATTAGGCTCCGTTTGATAACTATTTGGTTTTTGGTTTTTGGTTTTTGAAAATTGGGTTTGTTTTCTCCCAATTTCCTTACAATGATTTTCATTTTCGTTAAGGACACATTTGAATTCTTAACTAATTTCCAAAAACAAAAAAAAAAAAAAAAAAAAAAAAAAAAAAAAAAAAGTTTTTGAAAACTACTCTTTTTTAGTTTTCAAAACTTCAACTTGGTTTTTTAAAATATCGGAGAAGATAAATAACAAAACAAAAAAACTTAGTGAAACTAATGTTTATATACTTAATTTTCAAAAACTAAATAACTATCAAAAAGAGCCTTAAGAAACAAAAACAACAACGTTACCAAATAGACCTTTTAGTACCTAGTTTCTTGCAAGTCGGTTTCCTTGCCATTGCTACTATCACTATCAGGTGTCAAATCCGAATGGTTCATCACTTGTGGCTCGACATGAATCTCGGGCAAGCGATTCGAGCCGTTCTCTGCAAACAACGAGACGATTATTGAGCTAGAATGAACCCAACTTGTGATAATCAAACACCTCTTTGCAACAAAGAGAAAGAAAATGTACCTTGGAGAACTTGTGAGTTGGTTGGAATTGAATGGAAAACAAGGGTTTGATTGAAGGGATTAGGAGAGTGAGTGGGGGAAGGAATTGGGCTGCAAGTTGGAAGAGGAGTGTGATGGTAGTGAGGCTTTTTGACATCAGCAAGTTGCAAACTCATTACTCTTAAAGCTTGAAGCTCAAGAGCTTGTTGCAAATCAGCTTGCTCCTCTAGCTTCCTCCTCCATAGCATGTCTTGAGTGTTGTAAAACATTCTTGCTCCTACATTACAAAACAAGTTATCAAGCCAATTTTCCGAGATAACTACTTCGGTTTGCCCGCAATCGTGAATGTTAGGACTCGAAAACTTGAGGCATGTTTAACGATGCTCCTACTCCCTGTTGCCTGTTTCTTGTTTCTTGTTTCCAGTTTGTATATTGAATAAACCAACTCATAGAGGTTGAAATGATAACCAAATTCATTAAATGTTTTTGTTTCTAAGAAACAACAATGATCGATACCACAAGACGGTATAGCGGCCGCATTTTGTAACATTTTCTAATCTTAGAAGTTGTAACAAACAAAATATCATTGAGAGAGAGAATTGGTTACTTACCAAGATGGAGATCATGAAGATCTCTAGAATCAAGACCAGTAGGAGTACCACAAGGTGAAGACAAATCTCCCCTTTCCATTTGTTGTTGTTTCCTAATTATTGTTTAAATATAAGGTTTCAATTAGGCATGGAAAAAGGATTAGAAAAACCAAGTCAAGCTAATCGATATTAGGAATCAAAATGAAATAAACACGAAATTACAATAACTAAAATAAGATTTGAGCTCTGTTTGGAACCAAAAGCATTTTTTTTTGTTTCATGAGCATCATGTATGGAAGTGATTTAAAAGTGCTTTTAAGAAAAAGCCAAAAGCACTTAAATGAATGCTTTGTGAGAAAGTATATGTAGAGTTGTTTTTTCAAGTGCTTAAAAGGTAATTTTAAGAGGGTAGAAATCAAACATCATGTCATTAGCACATTTTATTAAAGTGCTTAGGATCAAAGTACTTGTCCTAAAATCACTTATCTAAAGTTGTCTCAAGAGGGCTTCTAAAATACGTGTCTTTAGTAAAGGTATCTTGATTATAAGCACTTGACAACAAATCACTTTGATGTTTTGTTCCACCATCTAAAGTCCGCATTAAACACTTTGCTAGCAATTACTTTCGGGCCAAAAGCGCTCTACACGTGCTTCCTCATAAAGCACTTTTTTTTTTTTTTTTTGAGTTCAAAATTAGGGTGAGGGGATTTGAACCTCTGACCTCTTGATCGAGAGTAGGTGCCAATTACCGCATAAAGCACTTTTAAGTGTTCTTAACTTACACTTATAAATCATCTCGAAGCATGACGAAGTGAATTTAAAAACGCTACGACGAGAGAAAAATAGGATAAGGAAAGAAGAAAACCTGAACTTGTCAGGGACTTTGCCCTTCTCCTTGTAAGGCTTAACGAGAACACGAGAATCACAAACAAAATGAGGATTTCCCTTAGCCAGAATAAGCTTAACCGTGTCAGCGTACACGAAAGTCACAAAACCAAACATCCTCTTTTGCTGATATGGGATTCTCACGTCCTGAACTGGTCCATAAATGCTGCATAATAACATAACACTCCTATTAAATCAATAGAGTTTGATTTATTTTATTTTATTTTTTTAAATCTTATGATTTGAAATTCGATAAATTATTTTTAATTTTGTATCTTGTTTGGAGACAGAAATATTTAAAATGAATGTGAATAAATTTCTTTGTTTGAATATTCATGGAAAAGAAAAAGGAAATAAAAAGTTTGGCTCCCTAATAACAATTTTGGTTTCGTTTGATAACCATTTAGGTCCCGTTTGATAACCATTTGGTTTTTTGTTTTTGGTTTTTGGTTTTTAAGCTTATAAACATGACTTCCAACTCTAAGTTTCTTTGGCTTTTCACCTACCTTCTTTCCATGTTTTCAAAAACCAAGCCAATTTTTGAAAACTAGAAAAAGTAGTTTTCAAAAACTTGTTTTTGTTTTTAAAATTTGGTTAAGAATTCAAGTATGTCTTTGACAAAAATGAAAATCATGGTGAAGAAATTTAAAGAAAACAAGCCTAATTTACAAAAACCAAATGGTTATCAAACGGGGCCTAGTTTTTGGTTTTTGGTTTTTGGTTTTTAAGTTTATAAACACTACTTCTGACTCTAAGTTTCTTTGTTTTTCTATCTACCTTCTCCCCATGTTTTAAAAAAACCAAGCCAAGTTTTGAAAACTAAAAAAAGTAGGTCTCGTTTGATAACCATTTGGTTTTTGGTTTTTGAAAATTAAGCTTGTTTTCTCTCAAATTTCTTACCATTGTTTTCATTTTTGTCAATGGCACATTTGAATTCCTAGCCAAATTCCAAAATCAAAAACAAGTTTTTGGAAACTACTTTTTTTAGTTTTCAAAACTTGAGTTGGATTTTGAAAACATAGAAAGAAGGTAAAGAACAAAACAAAGAAACTTATTAGTGGAAATAGTGTTTATAGGCTAAATTTTCAAAAACCAAAAACAAAAAACAAAATGGTTATCAAACGAGACTGTAGCTTTCAAAATCTTGTTTTTGTTTTTAGAATTTGGTTAGGAATTCAAGTATGTCTTTAACAAAAATGAAAACCATAGTAAGGAAATTTAAAGAAAACAGGCCTAATTTTCAAAATCCAAAAACCAAAAACCAAATGGTTATCAAACGGGGCCAATTTTTGGTTTTCCGTTTTTGAAAATTTCCTCCTAATTTCTTTATTGTGGTTTTCACATTTTTTCAAGAAATGTTTGCATTCTTAGTCAAATTCCAAAAACAAAAACAAGATTTTAAAAATAGCGGTCCCATTTGATAATCATTTGGTTTTTTAAAATTATGTTTGTTTTCTCCCAATTTCCTTACCATTCATCTTTGTTAAGTACACAATTAAATTCTTAGTCAAATTCCAAAAACAAAAAACAAATCTTTGAAAGTTACCGTCCTGTTTGATAACCATTTCATTTTTTGTTTTTTTTTTTTTTTGAAAATTAAACTTATAAGCACTACTTCCACCTATAAATTCCTTTGTTTTGTTGTGTACTTTCTTCCCATCATTTCAAAAACCAAATCAAATTTTGAAAACCACGGGACCTACTTTTTTTAGTTTTCAAAACTTGACTTGTGTTTTTTAAAACATGGAAGGGTAGATAACAAAACAAGGAAACTTATAGATGGAACACTAGGAGTAGTGTTTATAAGTTTAATTTTTCAAAACCAAATGGTTATCAATCGAGATCTACTTTATTTAGTTTCTAACTTAGAAAGTAGACTAAAATAATTTTATAAGTAATAGTGTTTACAAACTCAATTTTTTAAAAAAAACACACACACACACAAACAAAAAACCAAACAATAAAAAACGTAATTTAGCTCAAAAACATAATTTAAAATTGTTATAAATTTATACCACAAAAATCCATTTAAAAATCATTGTTTTTTCCAAGACACAAAGGAAAACAATTAAGGTCCAGAGCAGTGTGATGATTAGAAGAATCCAAATTCCATTGATTAGAAAGGAACAAATAAGAACCTGAAATATTTGGACACATCTTCCTCTTTGAAACTGCTGTCTGCTGGGAATGTCAAGTAAATTTGTCTGGCTGCCGGATTCCCCATTCCTCCGCCGGAAAAATCGCTCCTTTCCAGCCGGAATCTCCCTGAGTTGCTCGATTCCTCCGCCATCGATAAACCCGCCGCCGTTCTGCATACATTTTCACATTTTCACAAGAAAAAGAAAAAGTTAAATTACACGGTCTAGATCTATTGTTACTTCGTTCAGTTTCAATTTGATCCCTATGATTTTCGTTTTTACCTTTCGGTTAAATCTCTCAAAATGTCAGAAAGGTTAAATTGATTTGCCTATTAGGCCCTTTTTGTATAAGGGTTTTAATTAGGGCAAAAGTAGAGAAACAAATGGAAAGTCGAAAGGTTAACAAAGCATAGCTCAACTGACATAAAGTTTGCTATCGACCAAGAGATTTGTGGTTCAAATCTCTCACCTCACATGTTGTAAAAAAAAATCATGGATGAACTTTTACTTTTAAATTTGTAAGGAATTTAACATGTAACAACTTAGTTTTTTTAGTCAAAATGAGTATAGCTCGTTTACGAGCTCTTTAGCGAGGGCTATTTTCTTTGACGGATTTGGAAGGAGATAAACTCCTGAGTTTTCTCAGATAAGCGATCTTTTATCTCCTCCTTTTGTGATTTGTACGGTTTAGGGGCTCTTTTTGGAGCGTCCAATAAAGGTTGTTTTGTAATTACTCAATTAATTCCATCAATTTAGATCGAAAAGGTCTTTTTGTAATCCTTCCTTTCGGAGGAAGGATGTCTTATCCCTTCGTCCCCTAGATTGTTTTATTTTGACTCACTGCCTCCTTAGATGAAAGTCTTGTTTCTTATATAGAAAAAATATATATATACATAGCTCAATAGTCTCAATCAACAGGTCAAAGGTTCGAAATCCCCTACCGTCATATTTTGTTGAACTAAAAAAAACAACTTAGTCCCCACCATCAATCCGAACAGTGGATAAAACACCAATTACTATCCTAAGGTGAATGATTCCATTTTCACTCTCACATTCATTGAACTAAAAAAACTTAGTCCAACAGTTCAAAATTTGCAATATTTTAGTCGAAAAATCTCATTCATTTTCATTATGCAACAATTTAGTCTAAAAATAGTTAGATACCTTCGCAGTTCGTTTTGCTGCTGTTGAAGAAGCAAATCGGAAGCCGCCGTCGGCGAATACGGAAAAAAGTTACAGTTGCCATTAGCAGAAGCACCCACCACTCCCAATCTCTGCTGTAGACCCGATTTCGATCGGAAAACAACAACATCATTACACTGCTCCACCATCTCCGCCCTTCCTCCGCCGCCGCCGTCGGCATTCAACCCCAACTCCCCACCGCCGGAGTGAAAAAACCGGCACCCACTTCCATTCTTACAGAACCCTCTGGCATAATACAAACACGGCCGCCATCCGAGCTCCGCCCAGCTCCCGCCGCCGGTCGGGCTCGCCGGAAAATCCGCCGGATGAGAGTAAAAGAAATCTGGGTTTTCATTTACAGAGCCGTCGGCGAGGAAGGAGAGGTGATCTTCAACGAAATCAGCTCCTGTAACTCCTCCATTGGTGAGAAATTCATCTGGGTTTGAAAAGGGTTGGGTTTGAATTGGAATTGAAAGAGATGGGAGATTGATTCTTGGCCTTGAAGAAGAAAGATTTGATGGGTTCAAGTTCAATTCATTTCTGGCTTTGAGAATCATTGAGTGGATTAGAGTTTCAGGGCCAAAAGCTAATCTGATCATTTCCTTTTCACCATGGTCTTGAAGAAGGAGGAGACCCATGATTTTTGAGGCATTTTCAGGGTCTAGATTTTGAACCCTTGAGAACACAATTCTTGTTGCTTCATAATCATCCATCATAAGCTGAGAAAATCAAAAAAAAAAAAAAAAACAAGAACTTTCTTTGGTTTAGTAAAAGAAATTCTCTCACTCACTTTCTCTTTTCTTTTTCTTTCTCTGCAAAACCAAGAAAGAGAAAGTGAAGGGGGAAAAGGAAGAGAAATCAAAGCTTCATTTGAAGAGAAGAACCCCAGAAGAAATCATGCATTGAGCTTCAATTTCAGCCATGAAAAAGCACTTTTTACAGAGGAAAAAACAGAGAAGAAAGAAGAAAGGGGCTTTGCTTTGCTGGTTTTGCCATGCCACTTGTGCCATAAGCACTAAAATGAGTGAACAGCAACAAAAAAACACTCAAAATGTTCAATTCCCAACACAAAAACCAACAGATTAAGATTTTAAAAAAAGCACAAAACAGACAAACAGAGAAGAAGAAGAAGAAAAAGCACCTGCTTTATGGATGAAGGGAGGAAGAGAAATCAGAGGGATTGTGAAGAAACGCCATTGAAGAAGAGCTTCATTTGGTTGGTACAATAATGGGAGTCAAAGAAAGAAAAAAAAAAGGGAAGAAGAGAAGATCATCAGTTGAAGAGTAATGGCGCTGTGGTTTTATTGGGGCCCGAGCTAGTGGGCATGGCGAGCAGAAGCGCTTTCTCACACCACAGTACTTGTCTTTTTTCTTTCTTCTTTTTTTTTTTTTTTTTTAATTTCTTAAGCTCCCATGCCCATGTGAAATAAGGATTGGTAAAAGTGAAGGCTACACACAGAAGTGGTTTTGGCCTTATGGGATTAGGACAGGGAAAGCTGAGTGTGAGTGTTGTGTTTCTTTTTTTGTTTTAGGGTTTGAATTATGACCCCGGAACTTGGTATCTTATTTAGATTCAATTTCTTTCCCTTTTCATGACTCGGTGAATTTCGTTTTGATGGTGTAAGTAACGACGTGAAATTTAACCTCATTTATGACAAGATGTGGGAGTGAGGATTTGAACCCTCAGACCTCTTTGTCATTAATACAAGTCTTATGCGTGAGTTATGCTCAGTTTAGTGTATAAACATCTATGTCAATTTAGTTTATGTACTCTGAGGAGAAAAAGAAAATCTTATAAGACTCTAAACTTTTAATTTTGTATTTTATAGGTTTTTAGGTAACGTTATCGAGTTTTTTATACTAAAAACAATATTTGCACTAAAAAAATATACTGACATTTACACTGTCAAATGATCAAACATGCACAAAATCAAACTTACCATGTAATCTTTAAATTATTTGATGTGTCACAAAAGTATCAAATCAATGAAAATTTAAGTGAGGATTCAAACTTCTAACCATTTGAGTTAAGGATACAGTGTCTTGATCAATTGGACAGTACTCTGATAAAATATCAAACTATAAAGAAGATGAAAAGCATGTTATATATTAAGGTGCACTCAAGTTTAATAATATGAATTTATTAAACACAAAGCTGTAAGTTTATGAATCTATAAACAATTAGATAGACACAAATTTGAAAGTTCCGCTCACTGTAAACTTTTTAAAAAGAGTAAAAAATGTTCAACATTCAATCAAAACACAGTTTAATGGATAAAAATATTAATTACCACTTTTAAAATCAATGATTCAATTTTCAGCTCTCAACTATTAAACTCAAAACTAACATGAACATAATTCAACTGTTATGACTCTTGTTTGTACCTTCAACGAATAGGTCATAGATTCAGATCTCTCACCTCACATATTATATATATTGTTATAGGTGATTTTGGATCACACAGATGCACAAGGAGCTGACGAGGACAATTGGACAGAGGTAGGACCAAAAGACCGACCGAGAGGAAGACCGGACCAAAGGGTCGGGCCAACATGGCCCGACCCATACGAGGCCGAGCATATGGTCGGCCTCGGCAAAAGGTCGAGGCCGACCATTCGGCCCGTTTGCGCGGGCCGAGCCCGGTGACCTCTTTTCGGTCCCTGATGCCCCGAATCGTCCCGGTTCCGCCTGGTTCGTCCCGAAACACCACCGAATTCCTAAAAACCCTAGGAGGACAAACAGGTATAAAACCCCCTCTTCACCACGGAAGAAGGGTTCCGAAACTCGATTCCTGACTCTCCCCTTACTATCTGTAGCTTCTCCTCGGTTTTCTGACTTAGGCATCGGAGGCGGTGTGGCCTACACCACGCGGTTTTTGCTAGTCTTGCAGGTCACGTCTTCCCAGTTTCTACAAATTCACTGTTGGTGTCACGTGAAGGTCAGGTGAGTCTTCTGTTCAGATTTTGGCATCAACATATATTCAACATATATATATATATATATATATATAATAATAGTAAACTTGGATTATTCAAAATTTGTAATTGAACTACTAAAAAAAATGGTTACTTTTTAGTATTTTGAGAGTGAATTTTCAGAAATCAGATCCGTGGTTCCAATACAAAGATAGTGCACGTTGAGCTGCCCCCAAGCTCTGACACATATCCAATAAATATCTCTCTTTTTAGTTTCTCTCTTTAAAGTTTTTTAAAAAGTGGTATTTCGAAATGATGTTTGAAAGTTGTTTTTCTATTTTTTTTTTTTTAAAATAATTTTTTGGTTTTCAAGAAAGAAAACATGTTTGAAAGAAAAAAAAAACCTTTTTTTTATTGTTTTTATATTTTAAAAAATCAAACATATATGATATGATAACTACTTTTGAGTTAAAAAAGTGTATTGGGAAAATCAAAAAAAGAAAAAAAAATCAAAACTTTTTTGATGACATTTGCTTTAATTTTCTGTTTCTCGAAACACGAAAACTAAAGTTTATACTTTATAGTGATTTTATCCATTTTATTATAATTTTAAATTATATATTTATTCTTTAATTGTAAAAATTAAATCTTTTTGTTTAATACAGTTTTCAAACTTTATCTGCTATGTTAATATTTATAAATAAATTAATGGAGAGAGAAGTATATTATGGGTAGATTTAAAAAAAAAAAAAAAAAAAAGTATATTATGGGTAGAAGTGATATCGATATATAAAAGATAAGAGAGAGATAAATGAGAAGTTTAAAGAAAAAATAAACGAAAAAAGATAGAGATAATTGATAAGTTTGACCGTGATTTTTTTTTTTTTTTTTAGTAAAGAGAACAATTTCGAGTAACAACAATATTTGGTTGGTATGGTCTTATATTCAATTAAAATCTTGACAATTAAGAAAGAAAAAGTAGGAAATGAGCTTCTAAAAAAAAAAAAAAAAAACTTTTTTTATCTTCTAATTGTCAACATTTTGACGATGGTATGCAGGAAAATCCGTATTTGCAGCCAAGTATTTTCCTCTAATCATATTTATGGAACATGAATAAATGAATTAAACTCTAGCTAGTTCAGTTAAGATTAAGAAAAGCGTTGGTATTTAATGGTAAGGAAACACTTCCTTCTCAAGGTTTAAATCCATTCTTGGTTTATGTTCATTAGATATTTAAGGTTAAATTATTTATTAAAAAAAAATCTATGGGTTGGTTTCAATTATACCTCTGACCTTGCAAAAGTTTCATTTTATCCCTTAAAGTTTAAAGTTTGTTTCAAAACGATCATTTAAACATTTGTTGTTAAATTTATTGATAAAAATGATGTGTTTACATGCATTTTTATTGTTTTTTCCATGCATTTGTTCAAATTTATTCACATAAGCAAGAATACATATGCAAACACTTCATTTCCATCCATGAATTTAATGAAAAAAAAAAACCCCTTCAAGAATCATTTTGAAACAAACTTCAAATTTTAATGACTAAACTAAAATTTTTAAGTTTAGGGGTATAATTAAAATCAATCACATATTCAAGAGGTATTTTTGATAATTTAACTATTTAATGGTAAGAAAAAATTTCCCGTTGGAAATTCTTTTGAAAAAAGTATTTTTAGGTGTTTTTTTTTTTTTATCTATTTTTAAAATCTTTCAACCCACTTTTAATCATAAAAAACAATAATAATAAATAAAAAGTGTTTTCAATGGGTCAAATGCACTTTTTACCATTTATTATTAAATTAACCAAGTACTACCAATTAAAAAATGTATTTTTTATTTTAGAAGAAAAATGTATATTTTTTAATCAACCATAAAAACTTTAAAAGACATATCAAATATAGATCAAACAACAAAAACTCATCATCTTGAATTTGAAGAGTTGGCAAAAATTATGATTTTATTGTATCTTACCTTCTTGAATGTTGGTGAGATTGTTAACATGAAATACATCCAAGTCGAAGAAAAACTAAAGTGAGCATAACTCAACAGTAATTGACATGTACCTTCGACCAAGAGTTCAAAGGTTTCGACCAAGAGATCAAAGGTTTGAAACCTCCACCCCAAAATGTTGTTGAACTCAAACAAAAAAAAGTTGAAGAAAAGTAAACAAGATATTCAATCAATGCACATTTAAAGCATATGACACAAAAAAAAAAAAAAAAAGTATTTTTGTTTAAACTATATCATGAATATAAATAATGGTCCTACTATATACATATTGTACAAATGTATATATCCTTCCAATAAGATTGCCAATGGATTATGGAGTACTTTAGAACACAAGTACAAAGTAAAGAAAGTTAAAGCTAACAAATGTATAATTGGTTGCTTCCTTGGCTACAAAATAGTGGGGACTAAAAGATGTACTATGGGTCTACACGTTGTGGTATTTCAAGTAATACTTTTCCACGAGTTTCACATCGAGAGAGCGTTATTGAAAAATTGTCTTCGTCCCTTGAAAAAATTACAAAAAAACTACTTCAAACCCAAACAAAATGAGATTAATGTTGAAAAACTTGTATCGAGACTTTAGATTATAGAAAGACAATAGCATCTGACAATAAAACTATTGATTTTTCTACCATAGCTAAGATAACATTGTAGTGAAAGATCAAAATTGAGAGAGTAAAAATCTAAACACAAGTCGAAAATTTTATTCAAGTTAGAATGTCTAAAGGTGGAATTTCTAACTCAAATTAAATCTCTTTATTCGTGAATGCATATTGACAAAGAGGACGAAAAATTTTGAAGGATCGAAATGCAAATAGTCAAGGAGTAACAAAAATCAAAACATCTAAACGTACGATTAAAAAAAATACAAATATCAAGTAAATTTCATAGATGACACTGACATTACTGGAGACATGACTAACAAATGTCGTTATATAACCTAGTTGGAACTTGGATCTAATCTAAGAGAATGATAGGCAAACATTGAAGTCACAATCCATGTTTGTGTTGACAAGTTGTATTCAGAACCAATAATAAGCATCGAAAGTGATATTTGATTGGAAGATCTATCGTGTTTTGTGTTTGAGATATAAGACTAAAGTCAGATGATTTTGGAGATGATTATTAGAGGGGAGTTGGCCGGTTCTCTTGTCTTTTAAAGGATTTACACTATTCAAAAAGTAGTAAAACTTCAATCAATTATATGAATTAGATTTCACACGAGTTACAAGTAAATCGATCAAGAAAAGCATATTTATAAATCAAACGTTAAACAAAAATTCATAAAATTGGAAGATGTATTGATATTCACCCTAAATTTTGTAGTTTATTAGAATATTGGACCCTAGACTTAAACGAGTTTTTCAATTTTTGCCAATTCATCCACAAATTTTAAGAAAGTAATATAAAAATCTCTAAAAGTTAACTAATTTCAACTAAATTCAAGTTTTGCATAAAATAAGTTTGATTAATGTTCAAAATTACTTCAAGTAGAGTCAACATAAGTATAACTTAATTGACATGAGACTTTACTGATGACCAAAAGGTCTGTGGTTCGAATTCTCCCACCCCACATATTGTTTAGAAAAAAAAGGTAACGATACCATAAGTATCAAATTCAACAAAAACAAAGCTTGGTGTCGTTTTTCTTAAAAGATATATCAATTTGGTAGTAGATATATACTTTATAATTTGTCAAATGTATATGACAATACTTTTTGTTTAATAGTGACCAAAACAAATATCTATTTAAAGCTAAAAAATTGCAACCCTCCTTCAAGTTAACCAAATTTAGTGTAAAAACTTGTCCTTTTTTTTTCTTTTTTTTTTTTTCTTTTTTTAAAGGAAAATCTTCATGAAGCTCCACCTTGATTGATTGGGAGGTGATGAACACGCGCCAATGTTGGATTTTCATTTTCTATAACATAAATTTTTTAAATATAAAATTTGGGTGTTTATTCATTGTCTCATAATTAGGATTTTCATGAGTGGAATGAGTCAATGCCTCCCCAATGAAAAATATTCCAATAGGTCCCACATCTCTCACTCATTTTTCAAACATTTCACCATCCCAATCATTTTCTTTTTCTTTCCATTATTTAAGAGAGTATTTTGAGAAAAAAAAATATATTAATAAATTCAACTTAACTCCTTACAACTAACCTATTCATACAAGTAAATGAAAATATAAAATTACATTTTACAAATATCTCATTCTCATCTACATACCAAACTCAATTATTCTATTCCCATACATCACATTTTATATAATTGCTTATTTGAATGTATGGTAAAAGTTAAATTGACCGTTCGATTATTAAAGTTATTATGCATCTTATCTAAAGATCAGAAGTTAGAATCTTCACTTCTACTACATTGTTGTCTAAAAAACTATACGGAATAAAATAAAATTTTGAGTTTTTCAAATGATTGGCAAATGAATGTAATTTTAAAAGAAATTAAATAAGTTTATATGTAAACATTGAGATCCTATTTGGGAATGCATTTGCAAAAGAGATTGTGAACGTATCTTACCTGTTCAAGATGTTTGGTAAATGTGATTATTTTTTAATTTATCTAAAATCACATTTCAATTTACTCTTAAATTCAAAATCATGCTCATGCTAGCTTTTGAATTTAGTTTTTTAAAAAAATGTGTCGTCTCTGTTATAGGTAATTTTGGATCACTTCGATGTATAAGGAGTTGACGAGGACAACTCAACACGAGCCCAAAAATATGATCGGAAGATGGACCCCGGAGGCAAAACAGACCAAAAGGTCGGAGGGATCGGGCCTTGGCCCAACCCATATGGTCGGCCTTGGCCTTGGGACGGGGCCGAGCATTACCCGCTTGCGTGGGCTGAAATCTTCCGCCTCCGTTCGGTCCCTATTGCCCCTGGGCACCCCGGTTCCAACTGGTTCAGCCCGAATCGCCTCCGAATGCCTAAAAATCCTAGAGCAGGAACAAGTATTTAAAGCATTATTCATCACTTAAAAAATGATCCTGAACTCTATTCTCTACTTCTTCATCTTGCTCTCTTCTTTCTGCTTTCTGACTTAAGCATCGGAGGCGGTGTGGCAAGCACCACACCGGTGTGTAGATTTTTCTGTCTTGCAGGCTACGTCTCCCCCCTTCAAACAAATTTACCGTGCATCAACCGTCTCCTTTAACTAAATTTTAAAAAATCAAAGTTTACCCTTTATATCTTTTTTTTTTTCACGTCTATTTATTTATATCAACCAAATCTGAATGGATTTAATTTTTAATAATAATTTTTTTTTCTAAACTCTTATAAAATAGTTATTAACTAAAATTATTTGCAATTTAAAGTATATAAATTTTTGTATAATTTTGTTATAATAAATTTGATATTATACATCGTTATAAAAATAATTGAAATATTATACATATTCTGGGCATTGTAGCCAAATCACAATAAATTAGTATTAATTCACCAAACACTAGCAAATTTCATATTACAACTGATTTTTCAGCTATCCCAAACGAAACTTAAGTTGAATGTAGTTTGAAAAATAAAGTATTTTAAAAAGTAACAATTACTTCTTTTTTTAAAAAAAAAAAAAAAAAGTAACAATTACTTGATTAGTTTTTTAAAACCCAACTAAGAACCTACAATCTTAAAAATAAAAGTAAAAAGTATACTTTTTTTTTTTTGGGTTGGATAGCTCTCCAATCAAAATCCAAATTAGAAACAAAAGCACAATTAATTAGTGTGTGGGAACATTAATGTGGGCAAATGTCCCACCACCATATTTATGCTTCATTCTCTATGCCCCATATTGTCCTTTTTGCTTTGTCCCACATTAAATAATTGCTTGTATAATCATTACCAACAAATTTAATCAAATAAAGATTCTATTTGGATCATAGAAATTAAATACAATAAAAAAAAAAGTTATGGGAGATAGACATACAAGTGGGGAGAAGGTTTTTTTTTTTTTTTTTTTTTTTTTTATATATATATATATATATATAAAATAAGGATCCTTTTTAGTTTGGATTCCTTATGGTTGAAGGAATGTAAAAAGAATCCCCTTTTTTAAAAAATCATATTTTGGCACAATAATTTTTATAATTATTTATTTTGGTATTTTTACTTTTTAAATGTGTTACTCTAGTCTTTAAGTTTTAGATAAAAATCTATTTTTGACTTTGTCCCACTAATTTTTTTTAGTAGATTTGAAAAGAAAAAAGAAAAAAGAAAAAAGTCATTCGTGAGCATTATAAATCGCATGCATTGAGTTTGATATTAAATTTGAGATTATAAATGTTGATGCCAAAATTTGGCCAAACAACCCACCTGCCCTTCACGTGACACCAACAATGAATTTGTAGAAGCTGGGGAAGGCGTGACCTGCAAGACCGGCAAGAATCGCTGGACACTGGTGTGGTGTAGGCCACATCGCCTCCGATGCCTAAGTTAGGAAACTAAGCAGCTAGAAAATAGAGAAAGAAGTCAAGAATCGAGTTTTCGGCCCCCTTCTTTGATGGCGAAGAGGGGTATAAATACCTGCTCGGACTCCTAGGGTTTGGAGGCGTTCTGGGACGAAGCAGGCTGGACCGAGGCAGCTGGAAGCGGTAGGGGCCGAGCGGAGGCAAACGGACTCGGCCCGTGCAAACGGGCCGACCGTACGGGTCGGGCCACGTTGGCCCGGCCCGTCGGTATGGTCTCCCTCTGGGTCCCTTTCCTGGTCCTATCTCCTCCCGGTTGTCCTGTCAGCTCCTCGTACGCTGTGGTGGTCCAAAATTACCTATAACATTAAGCCCCCACTCTTGAATTGGGATTCAGATGCGGCTTAGCGTTATCGGGTGAACTCCTTAAGCCCGTTTTAAGAGTAATGACCCTTGTCTTGGATTGGCTTATGTGTAGCTTTTGTTGTCATCCTGCAAAATAGGATAAAAGTAGACGCTCCCTGAATAGGGGTTAGTTGAAATGGAAATGAAAAAGGGTGAGAGATTACAAAAGTGGTGCTGGTCGGCCTCGACCTCGGGAAGAGACCGAGCATCATATTTTGTAATTTCTCTTAGGGGGCGTTGCCCCCGAACCCCCACCGGGCGGACCCCCGTACTAGGTCATTCGGAGTGCTTCATTTCAGGTTCATGTCTGCAAGAGAAGAGTTAGGGAAAAGGCTAGGGTCGGCCTCGGCCTCAAGCCCCTGTTAGCCTAAAATTTGACTCCCTGCATCCATATGTTAGTCCTTGTAGGAAAATAATAAGAGAATAGGTTCGAACATGTAAATTTTAGTAGAACATGTTAAACATAGGTGCTTTTTGTTTAATAGGGAGTGCATATCCCTGGTTACTTGCTTTTTGTTTAATTGGGAGTGCATATCCCCTCTGTAGCCCCCAATCTTAAGTAGAACTTCACTGAAACATAAAGTATGGTTGAGGAAATAGGAGAATACCATTAAAGTTTGTGTCTGGCCTCGGCAAGAGGTGCTCGGGCCAGAGGAGGTGGTGAGGTAGACTCGTTGGTCCGGGCTCACATGGTCTCACTCTGGATGAGGCGAGGTAGACTCGGCAGTCCAGGCTCGCCTGATGTAAAGATGCTCAGGCTAGAAGAGGTGAGGTAGACTCGTTGGTGCGGTCTAGTAACACTTGACCTTCTGCAGGGTTGAGCTCCTTAAGCCTGATTTAAGAGTATAACTCTCGTTCCATGCCGACTTATGTATGATTCCTGGTTATCCTGCAAGATAGGATAAACTGGACAAAGTAGAGTTGAGAGATTACAACAATGGCTCTGGTCGGCCTCGGGAAGAGGCCGAGCACATCAATCTCTCTCTTTAGCTTATCTGGTCGGCCTCGGCCTCGAGAAGAGGCCGAGCACAGCAGCTTCCCGTTTTGGGTTATCTGGTCGACCTTGGGAAAAGGTCGAGCACAGCAGCTAAACCCCTGTACTTGGTCATTCGGAACGCTTCATTCCAGATCTGGGGCTTTTGCAGGTGACTGGTCGGCCTCGGCCTTGGCATGAGGCTGACCAACTCCTCCGTGCTGTTTTCTTGCCCGCTCCACGGTTAGGCTTATGTGTGTATTTGTCCGGTCCTACCTTAAGCATCTCCCTGCGGCTTTGAGCACTTCGGCCATGTTCAAAAGTGAATGCGTGACTGAGGGTTGGCTTTGGAGCTAGGATGCTCGGCCTCGGCCTTGGCATGAGGCTGAGCATTTCTTCTGCTTTGCTTGCTACTTTTCTCTGTTGTATCCATCCCGAGGGTGCGTACACTCTTTTGGGCAAAACTTGGGGAGGTTGAGGGGATGCGTCAACCTCTCTGCAAGAGTTTAGTCTCTTTCCACGGGAAAGTGTGGAAGTTTGGCCTCTACAAGAATCATTCCTGTCTAGCCACATGCACCACATCCTATAGAAAAATGCTTTTGCACAAACACAGTATAAATAACTTTATCTAATTTGCAAGTGTCGACATTGTACCATGGAGAAAAGTTGTGGACATGTGTTATACAAAATGAAAATAAGTAATTGCCCCAATAGCTCCACTGATATTCATAACGTTATCCTAACTTGAATAAGTAAGAAAGGAAAATCAGAATTATCGCAACATGACCATGATTATGATGGACTCTGTTTGTCCTTACTCCCAACCCCCCACTCAAAATATGCGTTCAATACCTTGGGCGTGCATTTTTTGAGTAAGGAGAAACTAACTTCGTACCTGGGCCTCTAGGGGCGGAACTCGACCTTGGCCTCTGGATGGTCGGCCTCGGCCTTGGCATAAGGACGACCAGCTCCTCTGTGTTGTTCGCTTGCTTGTTTTCCATTCCAAGGGTGCGTGCACCCAGTTAGGGAAAACTTGGGGAGGTCGAGGAATTTCCCGAGCCCCCACTCAAAATACGCATTCCAGATTTAATGAGTTGCATCTTTTTTTAGTAAGAAAATATAATGTCATACCTGGTTTTTTGAGGACAAAGTTCATTCTTGAAGCTGAGGCAGCCGGCCCTGACCTTGGCATGAGGTTGAGCCTCGCTTCTCCATCACTTGTTTGGTTTGCCTCATAGTTGGACTCATGTGCAGATACCTGGCCTGCGAAGTGACTACCGGACTCAGTCGAGCCCTATTCCTTGTCTAATGGTCGGCCTTAGCCTTGACATGAGGACGAGCGCTTTTCCTGCAAGGTTTGAGAAGTTTGAGGGAAGCTTGGGGAGGCTTTGGGATTTCCCAAGGCCTCTCTTCAAGCATCGTGGTCATCCCAGGGGTGCGTACACTCTTCTGGGGAAAAGCTTGGGGAGGCCTAGGAATTTCCCAGGGCCTCTCTTCAAGCGTTGTGGTCATCCCAGGGGTGCGTACACTCTTCTGGGGAAAAAGCTTGGGGAGGCCTGGGAAGTTCCCGAGCCTCTCTTCAAGCATCGTCGTCATCCCAGGGGTGCTTACACTCTTCTGGGGAAAAAGCTTGGGGAGGTCTGGGAAGTTCCCGAGCCTCTCTTCAAGCATCGTCGTCATCCCAGGGGTGCGTACACTCTTCTGGGGAAAAAGCTTGGGGAGGCCTAGGAATTTCCCAGGGCCTCTCTTCAAGCGTCGTGGTCATCCCAGGGGTGCGTACACTCTTCTGGGGAAAAATGTATGCTCAAACTGCCTTCTATCATATTTCCACATAATTTTGATGACATATCAAGCAACAAAGTGTTTTAAGGGAAGAAACTGTTGTCAAAAGCTTGAAGCTTGAAAATATAGCCAGGAAAAAATCATTGCAATATAACTAACGACCATGATTATTCCCAGTCCCCCACTCAAAAACATGTATTCAATACGCAAAATATGCATTTTTTGAGTAAGGAAAGACTTACTTCGTGACCGAGCTCTTGAAGGTGGTGTTTGGCCTTAGCCTTTAGGTGGTCGGCCTCGGCCTTGGCATGAGGCCGACCAACTCCTCTGTGTCATCTGCGCACTCAGTCCGTGACTCGACTTATGCGCAGAGCATCTCCCTTTCGGCTTGAACCGCTTCGGCTACGATAACAGGTCAAGTGTTGTGGTCTTCCCAGGGGTGCGTACACTCCTCTGGGGATAGCTTGACCCCTCAAAGGATCGGCCTCGGCCATCTCCACAGGCCGACGTTGCTTGAGCCTTCCTGTCGATGTTCCCGAGCGCCATAAAGTAACATTCCCTCGACATTTTTTGCTCGCCATGCGCTGCTCCACCTTCTTCGGATGATCCTCCTAAAATTGTTTGTATCTCGAATAGCGGGTTGGCACCGCCCTTACCTTGATCTGCCGGCAGTGGCCTCTTGCTTTTGTCGTTCCCAACGAACCCCTTGGGGTAACCTTTTCGGATTAGGGCTTCTATCTCGTCCCTCAACTGTATGCATTCCCGAGTTGCATGACCGTGGTCTCCGTGGAACATGCAATATTTGTTTTTGTTCCTCCTATCGGGGTCTGATCTCAACTTTTCTGGGCGTTTCAACAGATTTGTGTCCTGTATTGCGGCCAAGACCTGTTCAAAGGAAGCTGTTAGTGGTGTATACCTGTCGAATCTGGCTTCTTGGTTCCGCACAGCCCTGTGGCTCTTTGGCCTCTGGTTGGCCTCGGCCTTTGGCCAAGGACTGCTCTTGCTGATCGAGTTGAGCAGTCTTTCATCCTGCAAACCTGAAATCATAGCAGTCAAGGCAACTCCATCGTCATGGCCTTCTACCTGCAAAACTTCATTACAAAATCTGTTAATACAATCCTTCAAGCTTTCTCGAAGCCCCTGCTTTACTGTCAACGAGTTGATCTGAGGCTTCTGTCGGTTCCGGGCTCCTAGGAATTGCGTAACAAATGCTCGGCCTCGGACTTTGCCCGAGCCTCTAACTTTTTCCTATCATTATTTCCTGTGTACGTAACTGGCGCTGTCTTTAGCGGTGAACTTCCGTGGGCCTTTTTGCGATTGAGCTTCTGCTCGGCCTTGGCCATCGGCCGAGGAGTGCTCATGTCGGATCTGACCTCCATCTGCTCATACCCGAGGCTTCCCTTTGGTCTCTGAACCCGATCCATCCTGTAGACCACCACCGATGTGCGATTCGAACTGGCAAGCATTCTTCCCCACAGACGGCGCCAACTGTTGATGCCAAAATTTGGCCAAGCAACCCACCTGCCCTTCACGTGACACCAACAATGAATTTGTAGAAGCTGGGGAAGACGTGACCTGCAAGACCGGCAAGAATCGCTGGACACTGGTGTGGTGTAGGCCACACCGCCTCCGATGCCTAAGTTAGGAAACTGAGCAGCTAGAAAATAGAGAAAGAAGTCAAGAATCGAGTTTTCGGCCCCCTTCTTCGATGGCGAAGAGGGGTATAAATACCTGCTCGGACTCCTAGGGTTTGGAGGCGTTCTGGGACGAAGCAGGCTGGACCGAGGCAGCTGGAAGCGGTAGGGGCCGAGCGGAGGCAAACGGACTCGGCCCGTGCAAACGGGCCGAGTGGTCGGCCTCGGCCTTGGGCCGAGGCCGACCATACGGGTCGGGCCACGTTGGCCCGGCCCGTCGGTATGGTCTCCCTCTGGGTCCCTTTCCTGGTCCTATCTCCTCCCGGTTGTCCTGTCAGCTCCTCGTACGTTGTGGTGGTCCAAAATTACCTATAACAATAAATTTTTATGAAAAATTAGAGTCTAAAATAGAATATTTAAAATTGCACCTACCAAATTAGAGTAAGTATAGGCATTTACCGACCAATATATATAGAATTCAAGCATTTCTTTTTCCTATGGAACATTTTTTAGTTCATGGTGTGGATTTTTTTTAATCATTTAATATAAGTATTTTATGACTCTTTATTAATCCATTTAACTTTAAGGCATCAATCTAAGCATGATTCATTTAACAATGCACAAATACCTTTCACAAATGTCATTAGTGTTAGATTTCTCAATCCCTACAATCATTTAATTTCAAAATAAAAATAAATAAATAAACTAATTTGCGACATGTGTATCCTTTGAACCATATAAAAATATAATGAAATATATAGTCAACCATTCTTTATCAAATTTTAAAAAATGGGTAAGAAGAAATGGTTAAACCTTTTTCTATTTTGATTTCTCAAGTCAAGAAATTCATGAACGATGAATCACGATCCTAATAAGTATAGATATAAATGGTCCAATAAGAGTATTATCAAAAAAAAAAAAAAAAAAATGGTCCAATAAGAGCAGACATTATGAAGAACATTGCATTTTTTTTTAGCAAAAAGTCAATTTTTATTTTTAACCTGTTCAATCGATTACAATATTAATCAATATTTGGTTGATTGGTTCGAGGTTACCAATAAAAAAGATTTGTGTTAATTATGTTTTTAAATAGGGATTTAATTGTTTAACCATGCTTAAGTTATTTTTGTAAATAATGCTTTTAGCCTCTAGAGCTCCATTGGGATGACTATTCTAGTAAGATAAAAGAAATGGCCCGGAGAGTGAGATGCAAGCTGTAGGGGTTCTGCTATGCAGATCTGGTTTTGCAAACAAATAAAATGGCTCTAACTTTCATTAATACTAAGTAGAGATGATTCTTCACATCCTTTATGACTATATGGTTTTCTTCACGAAGCATGCAGACCGATTCTCTCTCTCTTCATTTGCTTTAGTCAGTTGTGGCTTCTTCCACTTCAAGGCTTTAAGATGATCCGTTCACGGAAATTTTTTGACCTAAAGATCATGGGAAAAGAGTGATTACCACCTTGTCAATCCTAACTAGTTTGTTTTTGTTAATCGACTTTATTTAGTAACCATTATCATTTTATATCTTCAAGTTTTTAATGATTTTCTTTTCTTAAAATCTTGGTCAAAATTTTAAAGCACATCAATCGGAAAAACGACTTTTAGCATTTTAGAATAAAAATGTAGCGAGAAAAAAAAAACGATAAAAGGTTATTTGTTTTCTTCTACTTTGTTCTGTTCACAAATGTGCATTCTTTTTTCCTTCTCAATATTATATATATATATATATATATATATATATATATTTAGAAAAAGCTTGTTTTCTTTCCCAAATAATAGAGTGAGAATAGTGATTTCAAGTTACTGCCTTTACCTTAATTATTCACCAAAAATTGTTTTTAAAATTAAGAATGTGATTTTAAGAAGAAAAAAAAATGTTCCATATGTTTTAGAAAACTTTTTTTTAGTTCAACAATTACGGAGTTGGAGATCAAGATCAAACCATCAACCTTTATGATAGTAATTTATGTGTTGTCCAATAAGATATGTTTGGACGGATAGAAAACAATTTTTATGAAAGAGCACATTATGAGAAAGAAAAATAATAACTTTATGGAAATAGTTAATCTAACATATTTGCATAAAATTTATATGTTTTGATAAACTATTGGCCAAACATATTCTGTATTTCTCAAATTTTGTTGAGATTCCAAAAAAATATTGTATATATAAAATCTGAAAAGGCAATACTAAATTAACTTTTGAAAAGTTAAAATTAGAGATTAATTTTTTTTAGGGGGAAAAGAACAATCTTTATGACATAAGTAAAAGAATAGTCCATCGCAATGAGATCTTAAATAAACCATGCTGAACTTTCTTCTTTCTTTCAAAAAAAAAAAAAAAAAAAAAACTTTCTTCTTTCCTTTAAATAAAATATAACTTAGTTTCAATAAATATATATATATATAACTTTTGGATACAGTAAATTATTAAAAAAAAAAAAAACAACAACAACAACAAAGACATTCTTCGATAACATTTTTGTTTAAAAAAAGCAAGTTTTTTTTTTTTTTTTTTACTAAAAGTTTATCTATTATCTAATCTAATTCACTTTCAAACTCAATTCTTATAAATTCATACACAAAATTTGAAAAATATTTTAAAATCATACTTCTTTGTTATCGAAATTTGACTAAGATTTCAAAAGTACTTAAAAAAAAAACACCACACTAAAAAAAGGTCGATCATGCATAGTTTCCATAACCTTAATCTTCAAAAGCAAAAAACCAAAATAACATCATAAAACTAAGACAAATAGAAGAATAATAAAAAGAATAATGAGAGTAATGTGATTTTCAATTCACTTATTTGAATCGTGTACAAAAACATTCGACCAATCACTATTTACCACATTTACAAATACACAAGTTACAAGAATCTAAGTAGGAGATTGAAAACTCATGATAATTAAGTATAAATAGTCAAATAGAACATATTTCAACAAATAAGACAGATGTGGTGTGTGTAACACTCAGGAGGAGGATGTAGAAATCTACTTTATTTTTTAGTAAAATAATTACAGGGTGTAGGATTGAGTCATCAACATTTGAGATGATAATAAATGTCTTATCTACTAAAAGAACACTAAATAGTTGTTACTTTCAATTATAATTAGTTTTTGTTACAAGTCATTTTTCATTCCACTGTATTATTATTTTACAATCTTATAAATTGAGATTACTGCCTTTGATCATATCATCAAAAAAAATATTGAATCTATCGTGATCATTGTTATAGGCAATTTTGGACCACCCCGATGTACGAGGAGCTGACGAGGACAATCGGGGAGAAATCGGGGCCTCGGCCGAGCTCGTTTGGTCCCGTCTGGTCCCCACCGCCTCTGGATGCCCCGGTTTCACCTGGTTTGACCTAAAACGCCTCCGAAACCCTAAAAAGGCTAGGAGGATGAACAAGTATTTATATCCCTCTTTGCCACTGAAGAGGGGATCCCGAATTCTATCCCTAAACTCTACTATCGATTTTCTCTTTTCTGCTCTTGCTCTTACTTTTCCACGCCCCTCCGTTCTGCTTTCTGACTTAAGCATCGGAGCCGGTGTGGCGAGCACCACACCGGTGTGCAGGTTTACTGTCTTGCAGGCCACGTCTTCCCCCCTCAACTACAAATTTACCGTTGGTGGCACGTGAAGGTCAGGTGAGATCCTCTGGCCAAAATCGACCATCAACAATCATTATCTTGACTTTCTCTATGTTTGTCTTGCACTTAATTGAAATCATCCACTACACTATACTTTAAAAAAATTTAGACCAGCAATGTGAGATGAATATGGATACGAATCTTCAACCTCTCGGTCGATAGTATATGCATTGACTAGTTGAACTATGTTCATATTGACAAATTAGGCTCGGATTGGAGTACATAAAAATCTACAAGGAGAATCCCAACTTGAAGGGAAAGCATGGGCAAAGCTTTCTCAATTGTCAGCTTTTCAAGAGAGATGCTCTCCACAAAACCAAAATAAATAATGACTGAATCTCCCTCTTCCCACTTCCTTTTTATCACAAGGATTTTCTTTTTTTCTTTATCTCTCTTTTCAACTTACATTTTCATTCCCTTCATCACTTTTTTTCTTTCAACTTTTTTTATGTGTTATATTTACAAATTGATGTGAAAAAAAAAAAGAGGCAATATCTGGTTGGACCCTTTGGGGTGGTTCTGGTTCCCTGTTTGTGGTGAGTATCCAAAGGACTTTATGAAACTTTGAAAGAAGCTTTGGCTTTCAACTATATATAGAGATCAATTATTATGCTCTTTATTGGGACCCTCTTTCTTGTTGGGGAATTTTGAATCGTATCGATCTTTTTTTTCGTGTTTGTTTTGAAGAAATGTGGAATATTCGATCGGGTTAGTTTTTATATATTTCGAGTAGATGTTATTTTAGTTCTTGATCTTGAACGTTCAAAATGTCTTATTTTAATTCTGGAGTTAAAAGAAAATAAAAGCTAAAAAGTTAACTTTTTTTTTTCTTTCCTTTTTTTGTTGTCTAAATCTACATACTTATACAAATGTACTTAACTAACTTATGTAGTTGTAATACGTGTCTATATATGTAATATATATCAATACACTTTAGTCATTAGTGTAAATTTTATGTCAGCTGAGTTATGTTCGTGTTGGCTATCAATACACATATTATCTGTTTGTTAAACTATATTAATAATAAAATAATGACAGTGGACCAAAATGATTGTTATTTTCTAAAGTTAAAATGGATTGAAATAAATGTCTTGATAAGTTTGAGTGACTTGTGGAATGGACTGAAAATAAACCGTTTGAAAATTTAATGGCTAAAATTGGATAATCTCTTGGAGAGCTAAAGATAAAAAAAAAAAAAATGAGGTTTAAATCTATAGTTGAATTATAAATGAAGATTTTTTGTTTAATATTTTTACTATTGATAATGTGTTAGTTATTGCAACTATTTATTGTGGGGGTTAATAGAGTTGTAATTTTTAGGGTGGCTGTTTATGATGATAACTATTGTGGGAAGGTCCTTTTTCCCAAAATATAAAATAAAAATACATATACACACCTTGCTTTTAAAATTTTGTATCTTTCTTTAAAAGCTTTTCAACTTTATAAATAGTTTAAATATACCAAATGTCTTTTTTAAAAAAAAATAAATATACAAAATGTCTTTTATATCTACGTAAGTATTTCACTTTTATCTCTAACTTTTATAGGTTTTAGTATGATTCCCAAACTTTTAATTGTTAAAATAAAACTTGTTAGTACTTTTGGTTAAAAGGTTACAATGAAATTATTTTAAGAGATTAAAGGTATAGTCGAGAAAATCCACTACATACATATATTAAGGGACAAAATTGAAATCCATTTTATCTTACAATATGTCCTATCATGCAAAGTTGATTTCTAACAACATCATCAGACATTTTTCTCAATCTTAATTGTACTGTAATATCTCTAAGATTATAGAAAGATGAGTTTCGAGATTCTCAATAGGAGTTTTACCTCTCAAAATTTGTTGTTCTTGCACTCTTCTATAAGGAAGGTAAGTTTCAACTCAAAATTATCGACATTGATAGCTTTATGAGCTATCCCCTAATAATCGATCAACAAAATTGAGTTGAAATTAAAATAATCCCCGATGAATGAATGTTTTGAACATTTTGGCCAGTTCTTGGAACATTTTATCAACAATTGATTAGTTTGAATGCTTTTTGGTCTTACAAATTGTCCTACGAATTCTCTCGTTTTTAGGAGATGAAGATAGAAGGTACTCAATCAACTCCTTTACATACGATTTAAAATTAAATCAAAGTAATTTTACATCAATATCGAGTAAAATGAAATAATGACTGGTAAACTACTCAAGTGTGACTTTTAGAAGTACGCCCAACTTCCACCTTCAAACTCGATTGGTTAAAAGAAAAAAAAATGCAAGTCATAGTAAATAAGAAATAAAAACACTTATAATAAGAAATGGTCATTAATATAAAACTAATTTCAAAGTGAAAGTTACACCAATATTGAGTAAAAGGAAAGAATGGTCAAAATCAATTACTCAATCAAGCAATGACAACTTTTAGAAATATCCAGCTTCATCTACATACATAATTGATTAAATAAGGAAATAAAGAAACTAAATTAAAAATATGAACAAAAAAAGAAATTATGCTAAACCAAAATGCAATTAATAGTAAATAATAAATCAGGTGAATAAACACTAGGGAAGTGGGTTCACAAACTAAATTAAGAATCAAAATGTTGGGGGGATTGGGAGCATGAATGGGGCTCAAAAGTTAATAAAGGATAAATAAAAAAAAAAAAAAAAAAAGAAGAAGAAGAAGTTATTAAAGGATATTTAAATAGAGAATGTTTTAAATTTTGGTGAATTAAACGTTTTTTTTTTATACAATATAGGGGTGGGAGGATTTGAACCACATATCTCGTGATTATCAGTACAACTTTATGTCAATTGAGTTATGCTGTGGGTGACAATTGGACATAGTTTTTGTAAGGCGGTTTTGTCAAATTCAAAATAAAAAGATAGGTGAGCAATGCATTAAATTCTCATCCATGCATGGTTCGACATTGACGTATGGGATGAATCGACATTTCCATTATATCGAAAAAAATTGATAAAATATAAACAAAATAATAACAAAGTGTAACTAATGCATAGATAATATTTATAATAAGTATTTTAACTTATTTTCAAAATGTAAAACAATTATTTGGTAATTCAAAATATTGTTTTGATTTTTTTATTTTAAATATATTTTCAAAAGTATCTATTGACATTAAGATTTTGTCGATATTTCCATAAAATTTAGACATTGACATTTTAACCCTTGACGGTGAGTATTGACTAACGTCATTTTTATAAGAGTGGATCTATCTAACAAAGTGAACATGACTCAATGATAATTGATATCTACTCTCGACCTAGAAGTCTCCACTCTAGATATTATTAAACTAAAAGGGGAAAAAATCTAATCCAAACTGATTAATGGAAGGGATAATAAAAAAATTGTTGGGGGAAAGTTGGATTTGGATTATTTTTCCAACTTTGAGCATAGACGATTATCAATGAGTAGAAGCTATAACAAACACGAGTAGGTGCATGTGTTAAGTAATTTTGAAATGATTAAAATCACTTTTGTTATATTCAAAATCACTCTAAAACACGTCTTTAATAATTCAAAATCAATTTTTATGGTATGAAAATCATGTTTAAAAGTATAAAATCAAATATGAAACTGATTTTAAATAATTAATGATATTTCGAGATGATTTCAAACACGACAAAAGTGATTTTCATCATTTCAAAATCACTTAATACAATCAAGATAAGAATGACTACAAAGGATTTCCCAATTTTATGGAGACAAAGGGAAAAAACAAAATAAGGCATAGTGTTAAAATCCAACCAACAAAAATGTTGGAAGTTTTTGTTGCCTTGTTGGTTGTTGGGCTGGGCTGTTGCCAGCAGTTATTTCACCCAAAATCAAAATATAATGACAATCTTATACATAAATATGATCCTAATTTAATCGGTACATAAGTTCGAATCTTTACATTCTGATATATTGTCGAACTAAATAAATGAAAGTTAAACATGAAAAAGGAAGAGCATATCAAACTATATGGCAAGACATATATTCTCAAGTACAAAGACCTTATTTATTTTTATTTGATGTTCGAGATAATAGAAAATAAATAATTACCTTATTGTAATATATGTATGAGACACATTTTCTTTCTATTTCAATCAAAACATTAACCATTCAATAACAAACTAAAAAGCAGAATAGCAACAACTGTTATAGATATATATGAAACAAAACCAAACCATTCAATTTCTTAAACTTTGTTTCCCTTTGCACTTGTTCAAAAAAAGAAAATCAACCCATTTGGTTTGACTCTTGTGCTTTTGTCTTGTTTTCTTTGGAAAGTGGAAGAGTATTTTTTTTTTCTTTTTTTTTGGTATCACACATGTCCTTCAAACTTGAAATAGACTCAACTAAAAAAGGGAATATCTTAAACACCCATTTAATTTAGCAAAATTGTGTTGTTTAAATATTGATGGTTTAAAAAAAAAACACCAAGAATTAAAAAATGAACATTTTTTTTGGATCAAAATTAGTTAGAATTTAAAAAAATCAATGAACATTTGGGTTCAAAGTATACATTGAAAAATGAGGTTGAATAAACCAAAAATTCTTTAAAAAATCCAACCAAATCAAACAGTTTTATTATATATGGGACTTTTAAATTTTAGGGTGAAAAGTGTGACCATGCTTAGACAATCCAACCACAAGCATGCATCAAATTATCTAAGTACTTGGCAGACAAAGTTCAGTAATAGTGGGACTTAATGGGCAATCAATTTGCTTAGTACACTCACAAAGCCCAATACAAGCATAGAGAATTTGAGTTTAGTTTAGTTTAAACATACAGCACAAAGTGCGAGATGATTCGATGACCGATTGTAGCACGAGATGATAAGACAAAGTAATGTTGTGCTTTGTTACTCTACTAGATTGATACCTAGTTGAAATTTGAAACTCGAAACTCACCTATTTGATGGGGACCAGTCATAACTAACTTAAACATCATTTCTATATAAAAAGAACCATGAACAAAAAAAAATATATATATATATAGGAAGTTGTCTTACCGTATTGGGACTCATCCCAAATTAACCTATTTTAGAGGTGACCATGGTCCTATAACCTTTTCAAAGTCATCCATAAAATAAATTACTATAACCAAACCAGCCACATGTCGCTTTTAATGAAGTGAGAAAACTAACCCAAATCAAATTGGATGTAAGAGCAAAGTCCTTAGAAATCACATGTTGTTCATAAAGGTTTAAATCCTACTATAGTCCTTCAAATTTCAAGGTTATTATATTTTGGTCATTGAACTTTTAAAATGTTCATTTTAGTTCCCAAACTTTCCAGTTTGTTATATTTTGGTATCTAAACTTTTAAAATGTATGTTTTAGTTGTTGAAGTAAAAAAAAAAAAAAAATGGTCTTACTCTTATTTCAATTTTAACACATCAAAGACATAACTTTGAGTACATGTATTAACATGCTAGTATGAACATGATTTCAAGCCAAAAAAATTGAATACGTCAGAGATAATTAAACTATGGAAAGACGGATTTAAGGTAAAAAATGAATATAACAAGGACTAAGATGATTATTCTTATAGTTTAGAGACTAAAATAAAACAAACTCAGAAGATTTAAAACTACAACACACATATTAAAAGTTCAGAGACCAAAATAAAATAAACTTGAAAGTTCGACGACTAAAATGAGATTTAAACCACTTATAAATTATAGGTTAAAAATCACTTTTGGTCCCTGAGCTTTCACGAAAGTAACAATTTAGTCAATGATTTTAATTTGTAACGGTTTAGTCCCTGTACTTTCAATTTTGCAACAATTTAGTTCATGAACTTTAACAAGTAACAATTTAGTCTCTGTACTTTCAAATTTGTAACGATTTAGTATCTGTCGTGAAAAATTAATGTAAAGATTTAATGAAACTTCTTACCTAGATAGATTAATAAACTAATTTGAGACCCAATATGTTAATAAGCGACAAAGTTTATAATAATTAAATAATAAAAATCAACATTTAATTTTGATGATTCTTTTCGCGACAAGGATTAAATCGTTACAAATTTGAAAACATAGAGACTAAATCGTTACAAATTAAAGTTCAAACACCAATTTGTTAGTTTCACGAAATTTTAGAGACCAGAATTGATTTTTAACCTAATTTTTTTTTTGAGATAAAAGTTTAACCTAAATTATAGCATAATTTAATGTGCAAATTTCCCTCCAAAATAAAAAAAAAATTAACCACAGTAAAATAAAGGGGAAAAAAAAAGCCCTCCAAATTCCGGCGCCAGTTTTCGGAAAACAAGTGGACATGTCTAAGTCCACCCACAGTTTCTCCCCAAACCCTTCTCTACTTTTTCCGTCTTCTCCTTCACACCGCTATTAGATGCTCACAATCTCTCTCTCCCTCTACTCTGCTGCTGCTTCTTCTTCTTCTTCTTCTTCTCTCTACTCTATCTTCTTTCCATTCAGATTCCTCTCTTCTTCCGCTCATGGCGCGAGGTAGGAAGCGCCGGCGGCCGGAGACTGCTGCGGAAGGTCCGGACGGCAAAGGGAGCGTCGGAAATACTGAACCCGAGGAAGGGCGTGGTGGTGGAGGGACTGGAGTTGGAGTAATTGACAGGGGTTTTTTGGGCGACGGCGGAAACGAGGTGCAATGGGGGATGAAGACAGAATCGGAGGGTGGATTGGTTGCAGAATGTAACGATGGGAAAACCCTCCGGCGGGAGGGGGAGGAGGACAATGGCGAGGAGCAGAAGGGTTTTGTTGGTGGGGAAAACGGGGAATTGGAGATTAGGGTTTCGATCAAAAGTCCGCCGAGGAGTTTGAGGAAGAAGGCGAGAGTTTCGTACAATGAGGAGGTTTACGAATTTGACGAGGATGATGAAGAGGTGATTCCTTTCAAGAAACCGGGGCGAAGGGGTAGGAGAAAGAAGGTGTTGTCTTCGAAGGAGGAAGAGCAACGGAGTCGTGTGGAAGAAGCGGATGACGTTAGGGAGAAAAAATCTGGTGTTTCTGGTAATAGGAGGGGAAGGAAACGCGGTGGAAGCTCTGCGCTAAGAAAGCAAACTGTTGCCAAACCGGAGGGCGAGAAGAAAATCAATAAGTTGGATCCGGAAGTAAGAATTGACCGTCGGTGACTAGTTTAATTCTTTGTTTTTCTTGTTTATTACGGTTATGGTTGACTTTTTTTCCATGTGAATCAATAGTTCATCGAGAAGATATCTTTAATGTGCCATCAGTGCCAGAGGAATGATAAAGGTCGTGTTGTTCGTTGTACTGAATGTAAGAGGAAGCGATATTGTATTCCTTGCTTACAGAATTGGTAGGCATCTTCCTTATATACTTCAACCTTTTCCCTTCGTTGCTACTAGTAAGTTAGCAAGATAATAAATGTTCATCGTTTATTTACTTTGTGGACGCCGTAGGATGCTTGTAGCTGGATATTTATACATTATGCACACGGTTGTGGTGTCTGACTGTCTGCACTTTTTAACCTTGGCGGGTAGGAAGAGGTGGAGGTTTAGTAATATGTGACGAGCAATGCATTATTGGACCCATGTCTTTCTTACGCGATGAAGACTTACATTGAATTATTTCAGTAGATAAGTACTTAATTGAAAGACTCAGAGTGTCTTACCCTCTTGGTATTTGGTCGGTGGTACAATGCTATGGCATGAATATGATTTGGACTAGATCATGCAGTTGTTGCCATAAATGGATGCTCCACTAGTTCTTAGTTTCTCATGGTACTGGAGGAATATTTATCAGTCTTTGCTGGTTCGACTGTGGACTGCAATGGTGATATGTGGAGTAGATTATAAGGCCATTCTACTCCACCTTTTTTAAGATAAATGTGCCTTTTCCCCCCTCATAAGTAACAGCCTTTCATTACTCGAGAAAAACACAAGGGGATAGGAAATCCTCTCCAAGCCAAGGAGTTCACTTAGAAGCACTCCGATTTGTATAAATAACACAGAGGTGCTGTTACAAAACTGATTCCAAATAAATCACCAAAGAAAAGTCAAAGCTTTCCTTTTGTCCCAAAAAGTTGTCACTCTCACTAAGAGTCTTTGGGAAATTTTTATGTTCCTTTTTAATTATAGTTCTCAATTCAACGTTTTATATTGAGTTTCTATGTCCATAAAGCCTTCTTGAAAATATTATTTGTCTGAATATGTTCTTTGATTCTAAATATAAAATCAATATTTTGTTGAAGTTGTAAGTTTTATGTTGCTTTGTTTGTGTGGTTTATGGTTGTTTCCTTCTTCCCTTCCCTTAGAGAATTATTAGGTGTAATTATTATTCTGCAGGTACCCTCATACATCAGAAGAGACAATTGCAAAGTCTTGCCCAGTTTGCCGTGGGAATTGCAATTGCAAAGCATGTTTGCGATTGGATGTTCCTGTTAAAGTGAGCCTTTTCTCTGACTCATTCTTCATGAGTATTGTGTTCATTTGATAACATTCTCTATTAAAATGAATAATTTCTTGAACTATAGAATTTGAAGAACATGGAACCAGTAGTCAAAGATGGCATTGAGGTTGAACATGCAAAATATGTACTACGTAAGCTTCTACCATTTGTAAAATGGCTAAATGAAGAGCAGATGAAGGAAAAAGAACAGGAGGCTACAAGGCTAGGTACTTTCTGTTGTCCATTCAGAAGCAATTCTCGCTCTCAGTGTTGTTGAACTGTTGAATTTGGAATTCTGTTTTTATTTTTGCTTATCTCATTGGACTATATTTGTATAGTAGTGTGTATTTAAGGAATTCATAGTCTACTTTAGTGCATAGCAGTAATACAATTTTTGACATCGTTTGTTTAAGCTTTGTATAATATTTGGACCATTCAATTATGAAAACATATATTGGTCCATTTCTTGTAGTTCATATGCTCTTAGTTTTTTTTGGTTCATGTAGTTTTTTGGTTTTTATAATTCTTAAAATAACTTGTCTCTTGCTTCATAGTAAAAGGATAATCAACAGGATGGGTTGATATATATATAAAAATAATAATAACAATAACAATAACAACAACAACAACAACAACAACAACAACAACAATAATAATAATAAAAAAAAAATAAAACCTCCTCATTTAGACAAAATGGTCTTCAACCATGTTTTATTTCATAATTGGTGGGTTACTTTGGGCAGGTTTGCCTCTTCATGATCTGAAGGTGGAGAAGGTAGATTGTGAAGACAATGAGCGAATGTACTGGTAGAGACATTCTTCATAAGATTTCTTTTCCATGATATGTGTATAGTATTAGTTTGATGGGGTTCTGATTTTGAATTTTATTTGCAGTGACATCTGTAGAACATCAATTTTTGATTTTCATAGAACCTGCAGTTCTTGTTCTTTTGACCTTTGTATCAACTGTTGTCGTGAAATCCGTGATGGAGATATGCGGTGTTGTGAGAAAAAAGAGATAATACCATATATTAATCGAGGATTTGAGTACTTGCATGGTGGAAAGCCTAAAAAAGCCAAAGGGTGTGTTGAGTCTTATCCTCGAGATCATGTGGAATCAGCATTTGTATGGAGAGCAGAAAAAGATGGAAGCATTCCTTGTCCACCACCCAACTTGGGTGGTTGTGGTAAGGGTTTTCTAGAGTTGAGATGTGTATTGGAAGATTCAGTCTCTGAACTGGTGGATGAAGGAGATGATATTGCCAGAATCCACAACATAATGGATGTGGATGAAACTGCAGGAAAGTGGTGCTCATGCTTTAAATCGGGTGGTGAAATTGATCTCGAGAGTGGTATGCTGAAGAAAGCTGCTTCTAGACAAGGTTCAAGTGATAATTATTTATACTGTCCTAGGGGCAGAGATATCCAAGCTGGAGAGATAAAGCATTTTCAGTGGCACTGGAGCAAAGGTGAGCCTGTGGTTGTTAGCAATGTTCTTGAAAATACATCAGGTTTGAGCTGGGAACCCCTTGTCATGTGGCGTGCCTTCCGTCAGATTACACATACAAAACATGGTCAACAGTTAGAAGTTAAGGCCATTGATTGCTTGGATTGGTGTCAGGTTAGTTCAATTGCTTTTGCTAGACAATGAAATCATTTAAGCTTCTAATTTCCTCCCCCAAGTTGTTGTGAGATAGTTTCTCTGGTCACTTTAGCTTGAATACATAAGGGAACTCCACATATGGATTCATCAAACTAAACCATAACCCCCTCCCCATGGACTAACTTCTTATTTCCCTCAAAAAATTTATTCATAAAAATAATAGCAAAATCACATCTTTTCTATTCCACTGAATCTGGAAAGAAAAATCCAACATGTAACCTAGAAATTTAGCAAAAAACTAACAGCAAAAGGCAAGAGATTGGCATTTAACCAAAAAATTAACATACCTTTCAATACCAAATTTTGGCAAGGGAGGAAATAACATAAAAAGAATGGAGACTTGGAAACTGAGTTAGAGATCAGAGTAGCTCCATATTTCCAAATGAGTGAGTGAGAGGAAGCCTCAAATTTTATTGAAATGAATTTTAAGCCACTAGGTACTTTCAATCCATCAAGCATCCATGTGGACCAGTCAACTGTGGACAGCTGCAAGCATAGCGAGAGTGGGAGAGTGGCTGAGAGGTGGGAGCTGTATTTTGATAAATAGAACAAAGAGGATGGATCAGGAGAGGGAATTGGAATCTGACTCAAGCGGGGGTTGCTTTTTCTACAGGTTAAAAATGAGGCAGGAAACTGAAAGGGATATAAAATGCATAACTATTCTATTTTAATATTCTTCAATTTGATTTTCTCTGGTTCAATCCGTATAAATTCCAAAAACCAAACCCAATATTGGTTTTCATTTTTTGCTGAAGTAATATTTTCTGAAGTACAAAAGGATACCTGAGTTGAGCTGTTGGGTTTGATTCATCTTTTTTTCCCCTTCCCGTTATTTTGGCATACCCCTAATGAAAAGAATTGGGATAGAGAGGCAATGCAGGTGGAAAATGTTCAGGGAAATCTGCTATGCATAAAACACTAGTTTATTTTATTTTGTTTGTTTGTAAAGGCTGTATTACAAAGCTATGCTTTTATTTGGTTTCAAATCTTGCAAATAAGTTTAATGGTTCTTTTTTGTCTCATCCACTATGCATATCAGGTTAAAGCTTGACATTTGGCAAATGAACCATGTTTTTGTTAAGATCATCTTGGTAAAGAAGTATCTTTATCTTTTAGTTTTAATCCAATAAATTGGTAATAGCAGGAACGTGTTTTTCCTGACTTGATTTAAAGTGAGCTTTAGGATTTTCTGGTGATTAAATTTGGAATTTCTAACCCTTTTATTTCTTGTGGTGATCCATCAGTTTGATTATTGATGTGGCAAATCTATAAAAATTACATTTCTCCTGTTGTATAGATGAAAACAACTGCCTTAAATCTCAACCAGTATTTAGCTGTTTCAGGCTCTGAAACATCAAATGGAAGTCATATTTATAATCTCGTAGTTAAGATCTATTTCCATATTTAAAAATTAAAATTGTAGAGATACAGACCAATTTCAATTTTGCTCTTTTTTTTTTTCCCTTCTTTTTGCTAATTTTTCTTTTTGAAAAATAATGCGTTCTGAGTACTAAACTGTATCAGTGTTTCAGCTGCACATACATTATTATTATATTTTAGGATTTGGAACTATATAAACTAATATATACTTGTTAAATTGCAGCTTGATGTCAACATCCACAAATTCTTTACCGGGTATACAGATGGTCAGTTCGATTCGAAATTGTGGCCTCGGATACTGAAACTCAAGGACTGGCCCCCTTCTAATCATTTTGAGAAATGTTTGCCACGTCATAATGCTGAATTTATCAGTTGCTTACCTTTTAAGGAATATACACATCCATACAAAGGCAATCTAAATCTTGCTGTTAAATTGCCGGAGAAATCTCTAAAACCTGATATGGGACCCAAGACATATATTGCTTATGGAGTTGCACAAGAGCTTGGTCGTGGGGACTCTGTTACCAAGCTTCACTGTGATATGTCTGATGCAGTATGTCAATATCTAATTTTCTTCCATCTTGTAAAGCTATATATATCTTCCATTTTTAAAATTGAGATAATCAGTATCCAATTAACCAATTTTTTCAATCGTTGTGAGATTGTTTAAGGGAATTGCATATTTAAAGAGTATTCCTTGCTAATTTTTGTTTGCATTGCTGCATGAAAATTTGTATTCTGATGAGGAAGGACGACTGGCTGATTTCTTAACGTCTGATAGTGCTTAGTATTTCCATTTGCAAGTATTCAAGTTCGAATTATCTTTTATAACAACAAAATTAAATTGTTGGTCTTCATTTATCACGATTTAAGGATTTCTGTTAGCACTATGCTTTAAGATTTTCTGATCATGTTTGATTGATACTGGTAAGGACTGGAAAATGTTACAGCAATAAAAGTGAAAAATATGCAAATCTTATTTCTTGAGAGATTGTTGTTACTTGTTATTATACTCAATACTCATTGCTTACCCCTCCTTTGATGTGATTAGTTGCTTTATTTTTACTTTACCTAAACAATCTTATGCTGGCTTGTTTCAGGTGAATGTGCTTACCCATGCTACTGCTGTCACCCTTGAACCCAAGCATTTACATAGTATCAAAGAATTAAAAGCAAAACACCTTGCGCAAGACCAAAAAGAAATCCATGGTGCCATGACTGATACTAATATTGTTGACAGCAGCAAGTTTTACAATGACCCTTGTAGCATGACTGAAAATGGAAAGGAACATGTTTGTGAAGAAGTTGGTCATGAAAACAAAAATGCAGTTTTGGAGGACGCATCTAGCCCTAAGAGAGGTGATGCTGAAGAGGGTGATCTTCGAAGTTTGAATGAACACAATGGAACTGACCCCGATGAGTCTGTAAAGGTGAATCTAGGTGAACAAACTTGTAGTGATGCGAAAATATCGGAAGAAATGGAAAGGTGGGAGGCACGTGATGGTGGTGCACTATGGGACATTTTTCGTAGGCAAGATGTTCCCTTGCTGCAGCAATATCTCGACAAGCATTTCAGAGAATTTAGGCACATCCATGCTGGTCCTGTTCCACAGGTTACTACGATCAATGATTTAACTTATATTCTACAGTTATATTGATATTAAGACAGCAAAGCTTTCTGCTCTTTATATTTCCAGTACTCTCTGGCTGAACTACCCTTACATACATGCAATGTTATGAAATATCCTCGGTTTGATTAGGCCCTGCCTCATTATTTATTCCATTTTGAAGTAAATAAGAGAAATGAATTCCTTCGTATCTGCCCAAAATGATATCACTTGCTTTGAAGGAAACATGAAGGAATGTTCTACCTTGTGATGCTTCTAGCTAGTTGACCAAAGTTCGCTGTTTTGCATTCCATGTGAACTAGACTTGTTTTGAATTAACTATACTTTAAACTTATGAAATAATGTGCATTTCTATAAACTTGCCATTGTGGATTTGGTCTAGAAATTTCATACTGAAACTGTCACATCACACCATTAACTGTTTCCACTTCTATAAGCTTGTCTTGTCTATGTTTTACCTTGGTGTATTTTTAGGGAAAGATCTATACATCATCAAGACATGTCCACATGTTTATTAGGTGCTCTTGCTTTGGTTATCCAGGTGTTTCATCCAGTGCATGATCAGTCATTTTATTTGACTTTGGAACACAAAAGAAAGCTCAAGGAGGAATATGGTTAGATTGTCATGTGTTATTAGGCTAGACTTTATTATCATTTATCACCAGCATTCTACAATAATCTTCTTCTGCTTGCTTTTTATACAGGAATTGAACCTTGGACATTTGTCCAAAAACTTGGAGATGCCGTCTTTATTCCTGCTGGTTGTCCTCATCAAGTCAGAAACCTGAAGGTTGGTTTGAATTATTGTGATCTATGAAAACTGGTTGACGTAATTGTTTGGATTTTAAGAGACATGTTCTTGTCTAAATAGCAGTTCTGCATAGGAAGCTTATTAGCCGCATATTCATCTAGCATCAAGAAATACGACTGGGTTCTTTTTTAGCTGATGTTTCACCCAACCTTTCGGTCTCACACATATATCATGATAGTTGTCAGTTCATTTTCCATTTATTCACAGTCGTTTAGTGAATAAGAATGTATGCTAACTAAAAGTGAATATTTTTCTGTATTATCTAACCAAGCTCATTTGCATTGTATCCAATAGTTATTTTATTTATATTTGTATTAGTAAAGTTGTTTTAACATACAAAATTGAGTTTCCATTTAAAGACAATGGTCTAGTTTTGTCATTTTTCTGAATCTTTCAGTTGTTTAATGGCCTCGGCAAATCTAAATTATATCATCAATGCCATGCGAATTACAACATGCCAGAGTGCTCCGTGCTTTCTTTTATTTTTCACTTAGCCAATAAAAATACTTTCACGTGTAGGGGTCCCATTCCAGTGATTTTTCTGACATTATTGTACTATAAAAATGGATAACTGAAGCAGCTGCATACATAGTGCCTTCAGATTCTTTGCTTTGATTGCCTAAGAAAAAGGGATTTAGCAATAGTTGAACTTTGATTTATTTTTAAAATATCTTGTTCAAACTAAAGTATGAATACTGATTTTAAATGACAATTAATTTCCTTGGGTAAATTTGTGCATGGCTATTATTCTAATTCCATTTCGATTCATGTTTCCCATAGTCATGCATCAAGGTTGCTCTCGACTTTGTCTCACCCGAGAATGTTGGAGAATGCATCCACTTGACCGAAGAATTTCGCAGGCTTCCGTCAAATCATTGGGCTAAGGAGGACAAGTTGGAGGTAATCCATCATTATCTGTCATCAATGTTCTCTATTCGCTTAATGTCTCTATCAATGTTTAAAAAACAATAAAAGTCATTGTTTGCTTGAACTTTATTAGAGCATTCCTTAGGATATTTTTCTATTAGAAAGAAACAATAAAATCTTTTACGGGGAGAAGACTGTTTAATGTTTTGTTGGAACATATTGTCTTTTGTGGCTGTCTGATAACCTTTTGATAACGATGAAATTTCTTTCTTGTGTGCTGATTGGAAGACTTCGTTTATAATTTTCTTAGCCTGGGCTTAGGCTTTTCTCCCTCTCCACTCCTTTCTCTAAATTGGCCCGTTTGGTAACGTTCTCGTTTCTTGTTTCTTGTTTCTAATTTTATTAAGAAATCTAAGCATTTAATAACTATGTAGGTTTCTTGTTCTCATTTTTTAGTAACACTCCCAAAATTTGTATAGAACTTTTGGGAACAACTAAAACTAGTTTCTCCTTTTTTGTTCTTGTTTCCAATTTTTTCCAAACATAAATAAGAATGTAGGTTTATTATTATTGAATGTATAGGTGTTAGGGTCATGAAATTCTATTTTTCTTTATTAAAAATGAAGAAACGGAAACAAGAAACGAGAACGTTATCAAACAGGCCCTTAGTTTTTAGTATGACTTTTTCCTTGAAACAGGTGAAGAAAATGAGTGTTTATGCTATGAAAGCGACGATTGAGTCTTTGAAGAAAGAAAGAAGTGCTAGTGATGCAGACGAAAATTTGCCTAATTAAGGATATTTCTTACGAGGTTTGTTAAATCATTCTGAATTCGCACATTTTGCCAGTCCTAGAGATATTTTTGAGATTAATGTCATTGTATACGAGTTCTCGTTGGTATTCAAAGTTGATTTTGTTTATCTTTTGAACTCGGTACAGCCTCAGGGGCGATCCTGTGACCAGAAGATTGAGCACAAGGCTTCAGTTGGTATACGATATGTTTCATCTCGAGCTTTTGTGATGCCAACTGTTTTGTAGCAATAGAACCATTCCCCATACATTTTGTACAATGATTCATTGGCCTTTTTAGTCCCATGTATGATATAGTTCAACAATAACTTAAGCTGGTCGATATGTCATTAATCAGCGATGAGCTTTGGGGTATCGCTTTTGATCCTTCTGGCGTTTTTGTATAGATAACATTACTGCCATAATGGGAAAAATCAAATGCACAAGGATGACCTGTATGATTTGGAACCTTCATACTCCTTTTCAAAATTGTATTTTTGTTAGGTCCTATTGTTTTTGCCGGTTATCACAGAACTGCTGGGTTCGTACTCGACGTCAGAAGCCAAGATCAAGAATGCAGAATTAGAATTCTCCAGGTACGTTGATAGGAATGACCGACTCTGTTTGATTACTTTTTGAGGGGTTTAGACCTGTATTTGGAGAAACATAAATTGCAAAAATGAACAACATAATGGTAACGAGTTAAAATGTATATGATAGAAACATTACTTTAATCTGTTGAATCGAGTTTAATCGTACTAGTTTAGATGCCTGTGGATTGAAATGTGGAGCTCTCAAATGCCTATGGATATTTATCATTACTAGTTTAGATGAATCTGTGTTTCTAAAATTAAGATAAAAAAAATGTCATGCTACTGCATTAATATTAATGTAGTAGCATAATTTAGTTGATTTAAAGGGTGTAGATTCAGGTTTTCTTGAGTTAAACAAAACTCAATGTTTGAGGGAGGATTTGAACTTTCAACTTCTTGGTTGAGAGTACGTGTCAATTACTGTTGAGTTATGTTCACTTTGGCAAAGGTTAGTCTAGCTTTTATTAATCTTATGTGTAAGTGCGGAGAATTTGACCAAACTGAAATCTTTCTTAGATCAATTGTTTCTGTAAGTTACAATTATATTACCATCTTCAAATCTAAAGTTAATCTTCTTGCTATGGTGTTTTGATCAACTTAATCCTCACTTGGGGGATTATCCCCTTCTTAAAAAATATGTTGGTTTTCTCCGTATTCAAGGATTTTTTTTCCTCTTAATTTTTGTATGTTTAAATGGAATCTGAAATAGATTAAATTACATTAAAATTAATTAAAAATTGTATTAAATATAATTATTTTTCATTGATAAAATGTATCAATATCAATTTAATTAATTATTACATTGTAATTAATCAATAAATATATTACTTCGTTATTTTTTAATTAAAAACATTATTAAATCCATACATTGTTTGCTAAAGCTATTAATTAAAAATATGATAAGTTTTGTACAAATAAAATAAAATAATAAGTTAAATTTATTCAATTAGTTGAAGCTTTAGCTTTTGATCAATATTATAGTTAAAAATTTAATTAAAATGATTCATTGATTATTTTGAGTAAACTAGTTTATATTAATTGATTAATTTGTTAAGTAGTTCACAATTATATAATATTTTAGAATTAATTCTACAAAATGAACACAATTGTTGTTTATTACTAGAGATACTTGATGAAATGTGACAATCTTTGATTCTTAAATTATTTTGTATGTATATAGTTATAGATATCTAATCTGTTCAAATCAAACCGTCTTTAAAGCTTTAGTAGTATCGATCTAGATGGCTTATGTGATGTGCTATGTCTTAGTCTTACCCTTTATATACAGCGGCTTGATCATTCATATGTTTTAAATTCATAGTCTTGAAACTTATTTTTGAAAAGTTTTTGCTTTTGATCAATAGGAATATGAGAAATCCAATAAGCAATTGAACAAACACAACATGCTTCAAAAGGAATAATAAGATTCATTTTAGTTCTGATCACCTGCATGAGCATAGTTCAATTATATAGAGCTTGCAAGGTTTGGTTCAAATATAATATCCCACTCCACATGCTATAAAAGAAATTGTTGTGATTAACCCGACATAAGGTACAAGTACAATATACATAATGTGAAGATCAAGCAGGCGTCTCCTACTAAAAAGTTAAAAGAAAGATAATAGAAAAAACTCTAGGCTCAACCATAAAATTTTCAAATGTAATTAAACTATATCGAGTCATAAATAATCATAAAAGTAGTCTCATCTAGTTAATCACGTTTCTATAAATTTTAACTAATTGAGGGTATTAATTTCATAATTTAATTTAGATCAAAGTCTTATCTGATAAAATTGAATGTTTAACATTAAAAACGTTTCACTAAACTAAGTCAATGAATAGTAAGTGAAAAATGAGTTACAAAATGAAACTGGAGTCATAGATAAAAGATGATATTGGAGATAAATTTTCATTCATAATAACGAGTTGAGAGATTTATCAAATGGTCAATCTTGTGCATTATTTTCATAAATCTTAATTTTGTGTACTTTTTTTTTTTTTTTTTTTTTCTGTAATAAAAAAAGTTGGCTCACTTTCTTACAAGTTTAAGGTAAAAGTTGAATTTCACTTTTAGAAGTTTTGCAAAAGTTGAATTTTTCCAATAATTTTTATGCAAAATCGAGACAAATGAAAATGGTTTATGCAAAATCGAGACAAATGAAAATGGAATCAGCATCAAATGGAAACAAATTTAAACTTATTTTTGATGATTTCTCACCAAAATTTTAAGTAATAGCAATTTGTTAAACAAAGCAATATCTTGAAAAATTTCTAGTACTACAGTAATACAGAAAATTAATTCATTGTTTACCATGAAAGAAACATTCAAGAACAGTGTGAGACTCATGAAATAAAATATTATATCATTAAATGATTATTAAATGACGTGTCAAATGTTGAATGAAATGAGTATATACTACGATAGTACTAAAAATTTTCCCACAATATCTATTCATATTTGCATCTTCTGATTTTACAAATTGTACAACTTATTAATTATTTTGATAACTTGCAGCCTCTCCAGCCTAAGTCACTTATATTAAAAGAAAGAGCACATAACTTTGGCATGAATCCACCCATTCAATGGAGAAAAGAACCTTAATTCTAAATGAATCCACCCATTCAAGGATGACTGAACATATGATGATGTCTACTGTTAAGTGAAGGTAGCTTGGAGTTTCGAAAATCGATCTTCAAAACGACGATAGAAGTCTCGAACCGATCACCTCATTTGCAAATGTATCAACATTTCCTCTTGCTTTGCAACTAAAAATGTCATCCAACTCCCTTTAATAAGGTAACAGAAAAAGCTTCAACTTCAGCTCTTGAGATCTGAAATGCTAATAGTTGGAATGCTGCCCTTTTCGATAAGAGATTTAACTCCCAAACCAGTTCGTTCGTTTTCAGATAATTTGAATATTGCATCTCTCATGGTTACATAGTTCTTGTCAGTCGGATCAGGAACATTTCCTTTCTCAACCGTCTCCTTTAATATGTTGAGAGCCATGGGAAAGTTTTGTTGGGATATGAAAGCATCAATCAATGCAACAGAGACATAACTATCTGGTTTCATTTCCTTTTCTTCCATCCTATGGTAATAAAGTAGAGCTGCGTCGGGCCTTCGACACTTGCAAAGACCGTGCACGATCGCCATGTAAGCTATCCTGTTCGGGAAGCACCCTTTTTGTTGCATTTCGTTCCAAAGTACTTTGACATCGTCGAGCCTTCCAGAATTGCAGCATCCATCGATCAAAGTCGTGTAAGTGATGATGGTTGGTTCCCTGTTCTCTCCATTCATTCTGGAAAGACAAAGCATTGCCTGATCAATGTCACCCCTTTTGCACCATCCATCAATAAGAAGATTATAGGTAACAATGGTAGGAACAAGCCCTGCCATTGTCATTTTGTTCAGACAATCATGAGCTTCGCTAACTCTCCCGACTTTACAGAAGCCATTTATCAATACGTTGTAAGCAACCATGTCAGGACGATAACCACGAGTACAAATGTCTCGGAACATCTCGAAAGCACGATCAACTTCATGAAGTTTGACTAGCCCATCCATGGCAGTAGAATAGGCAATTATATCAGGAAGGAAGCCTTCACAAACCATATCAGCAAGAAAATTACGAGCTTCAATAACTCATCCATTTTTGCACAGTTGTTTCACAAGAAGTGTAGAATGTTTTATCCATGGCTCGTGTCCGTGACCACGCATCTCTCTTAGTAATTCAATGGCTCCTACAATATCCTCTCGTTTACATAGGCACCCAAATATTGAATTATGGGTAAATTGTGTTGGTTGAAGTCCTGATTGCTTCATGTCTCTCAGAAGCTTATAACTTTCCTCTAATTTGTCTAATTTGCACGGTGCATCTATCAAATTGTTATAAAGTAATTGGTTTCCTTCACAACCAAGTTGAATCATATCTTCAAAGAGGCTTAATGCTACATCCAATTTACCTGTCTTTAGCAAGCCATCGATTACAATAGCGAAGGAAGAAGTATTTGGAAGTACCTCTTTAAAAGTTCGGTGGATCTCACAAATGTGAATATCATCAGAATGAGACTCGTTTCCCATCATAACTCGAAGCATATAACAAGCTCTATCTACTAAGCCAGCATTAACAAGACAAGTCAACACTGAATTGTAAAGCAATATCATACCTTCATCATTCAAATCTTTTGGTCTTTCCTCAAGTAGCATGATCCCAACTCTTTCTTCAGAAGAAGATGCTATCAGCTTTGCAAGTATCTCGATGTCAGGCGTAATTCCGAGAGCAACTTCATCTTCCAAAACAAAGCCATTGCTTTCTCAAATGCTCCCTTCTTACAAAGTCCTCCTATTAGCACATCATAAATTGAAATATCAGGAGTAAAACCCAGTTTCTGCATTTTCTCAAGCAACTTAAGAGCCACATTCTCCCTGGATTCCTTCACAAAACCATGAATCAATGCATAGAATGTCTTTTCATTCAACCCAGGATTTTGATCTCCCATTCTGTCTATGAATTCCATTGCTCTATCTACCTCACCCCACTTGCTAAAAGCTAATGCCAAGATAGAAAAGACATACCCATCAACCCACCCTCTCTCATGAATATCATTATAAACATTTAAAGCTTTGTCAAACTTCCCAGCATTGCAGTAAGCCTTTAAAACTGGTGTCAACGTGTACTTATCAACTCCCCATCTGAAATCATTCATCTCCCTCAGCCCGTTCTCGATGGAATCAACAGCATTTGCCTTGGACAAAATTTCCAACAAACAGTTATAACTATAACCATTTGGAACACAGAGACCCATTACTCTGACCTGATCAAACAAAAAGCTGGCTTCCTCAACCAGCCCCACGCTCCCCAAATATCTCAAAAAGACTCCTAAAGCTCCAGGAGTCATCGAACAGCGAAAGTTAAGGACATCCATAGCAATGACTCTCAGTGGGGCATTTTGTCGAGCATGTGATAGGATCGATGCAATGGCATTGAAAGTATAGCAGTTATGCCTGTAACCATGCTGTTTCGAGGCCCAAATGAAGAACATATGAGCAACCTTCCAATTCCTTAGGCCATTCAATACAGTTTCAACGATTTGGGTGTTGAGTCTTGGAGCTATTAATTTGAGCTCGGGGTCATCCAGGGAAAATTTTCGTTGGCTGAAGAGGGAAATGAAGTTATTACTGATATGGGTTTCGTCAAGAGGAGGAAGAACATTGATCACTTCTGTACAAATTGGCCTGTAAGATTGAGAAGCAACAACGGGAGAGAGATTTTCGCTGAAGATGAGCGAAACAACAGCGATGGAATTAGTGAAATTGACGGATTTACAGAGGCTTTGATTGACAAGCGTGATTCTGGGAAGCACCATGGGAATGGAGATGAGATATTTAAGTTCTATTTTCACGAAGCTGAAGCAATCTGGAATTCATACTGACCTGTGAGATTCTTCTTCTTCCTCTGGAGGTTTGCCTCTGAATGACATGGGCGTATGGAAATGTTGGGGTAAATAATTTTTTTTTTTTTTTTTTTTTTTTTTTTTTTTTTTTTGACAATATGAGGGGAGAGATTTGAACAACAACTCGTGGTTCAATACAATTTTATGTCAGTTGAGCTATATTCTTGTTGGCATGTTGGAGTAAATAAATGATTGTAATTTGTACGTCCAAGAATTAAAATTTGGATTGTAAATAAATTTTGGGGTTTGTTGATGAGTGTTTGAATTTTAAAATGTGTTAAAATAGGACTTACGAGCTAGGTTTTTTTTATTTTAAAATGGGTTAATAGGTCTTTCCAATCTCCATTTCGTGTTTGATAAATCCCTAAAATTTCAATTTTGTGTCTAATAATTTTTTGTTTTTGTTTTTTTTAAATATTGTGTCTAATAAGTTATCGATCTATTCCCACTTTTTAAAGTTCATGAACTTATACAAAATTAGAAGTTTAGGTCTCGTTTGATAATCATTTGATTTTTTAAAATTCTACTTCTTTTCTCATTTTTCATCTTGGTTAAAAGAACCATTTTAATTTATTCAAAAAAAAAAAAAAAAAAAAGAACCATTTTAATTCTTAAACAAATTCCAAAAACAAAAACAAGTTTTTTAAAACTGTTTTTTTTTCCAAACTGGTTTTTGAATACATGAGAAGAATGTATATAACAAAACAAAGAAACTTGCAGTGGAACTAGTGTTTATAAATTTATTTTATTTTTTTTTATAAAAAAATGATTATGGCCGCAAAGTCCCATTAAACATAAAATTCAACTTTATGTCTAATAGATTAGTTATATTTAAAAAAATTTGAATATACCATAAATCTATTAGACATAAAGTTGAAAGTTCAAGAACTTATTAGATATTTTTAAAGTTCATAAACCTATTAGATACAAAATTACAAGTTTGAGGACCTAAGGTAAGGGATCAAATTGACACAAATCGAAAAGCTTAGACACTAGACGTGTAAGTTAACCCAAAACTTTAAAAGTTGTATTATATAGGTCCTTGAATTTTCAAAAAGGATCATTTTTTAAACAATTTCAAAAACGATAATTAAATTAACAATTTTGTGTCTAATGGGTATATGAATTTAATGTCAGGGTAGATACTTTCCAGAACCTTCCATTGTGTTACAACTTTCCTAATTACATTGAATTTTTTTTTTTTTTTTTTTTTTTTTTTTTTTTTTATTTAGGGGATTTGAACCTCCGACATCTTGATCAAGAATATATGTCAATTATAGTTGAGTTATAGATTGATGTATTTGTTACGACGACAAAGTTTTAACCTAAATTTCAAGCATTATTTTGCCAATAACTCTTTGTTGACATTGAATAGTCTCATAATTGACCAACTCTTCCATCAACATTTTTGTTCCATGGTTTATTCTCTTCCACAAAGTTGTATTAAAAAGAAAGACATTTTCTGTCAAGAGAAAAAAAAAGAGACATTTATCCATACAAATATTTTATTTTTCAGGTAAAATAAATCTGCTCTCAATTCTTTTGAATGGTCTACAAAGGCATAAACACAGACATAACTTTTGAACAAGATTCTAATATCTTTGAATTTTTATATAGTACACATACAACTGATTCTAGATGTGGATCAATCCTAAAATAAATTAGTTCCAATCTTCACCTCAAAAATAAATTTGAAGAGAGATTAAATTACAAATTTCGTCCTTAAATTTTGAGCTTCTAAAATTTCGATTGTGTGTTTAATAGATCCTAGATGCATACTACATTTTATATAATTTACAAACATGCTAAACACAAAATTGAAAGTTTCACGTCTAATAAAATTCAATTTTATATCTAATAGATCAATTAATTTTTAGAATGTTTGAATATGTCAAAAAATTATTGGACACAAAATTCAGACGTTATGAGCCTATTAGACATTGTTAGAGTTTAGAAACTTATTAGATAATTTTTAAAGTTTAAAAACCAAATAGTCACAAACTTGGAAAATTTAAGACTAGACTTGTAATTTAACCAAAAACAAAAAGAAAAAGATTTAAACGAGATTACAAGTTAAATTAAAAGTTTAATCCGTGAACTTTGTTTATATTAGTCCCTATATTTTAAAAAATGCCTAATAGATTTATGAACTTTCAATTGTATGTCTACTAAATCTCTAGACTTTCCAATCTATTAGACTTTTTTTTAAAAGTTATTTTGTTTTTTTTTTTTTTAACAATATGTGGAGAGGGGGATTCGAACCACATATTTGGTTATCGATACAACCTTATGTTAATTGAGCTGGGACTCTTTTTAAAGGTTAGTTACCAAATTGATGAAAAAAACTTACAATTTAACTCAAATTAAAATATTTTCTCAAAAAAAAAAAAAAAGAAAAAGAAAAAGAAAAACTCAAATTAAAATATAACATTTGATGCAAATTCTCGTAAATGAAATAAAGAAATAAAGAAAGGAACAAATTTCAAAAAATCTAGAATCTTCTGCAGTCGTCGAGAATCTTCAAGAGCGATTAACTGTGTAGAAGAGAATCCTCAACAGCCAATGGAGTTGACGACGACGACGACAACAAATCAGCCATTCTTCGCCCATTGTTTCAACCAATCTTCGCATTCTCTAACGTAATTCCTCTTTTCTTCTCTTTTTCTCTGCGAATCTCATTGGCTTTTCCTTTTTGGTGCCCTTCATCGCATCATACAATGTCCTCCGCCTCCAATCTCGCCGCCGATAAGCCTTTCTTCTGCCACCAGTGTGATCGCGCCGTCACTGTTACTGTATCCACCTCCTCCGATCCTCTCTGCCCATTTTGCAACGGGGGGTTTCTTGAAGAGTACGAGAATTTCAGTTCCAACTCCAATGCCAATCTTGATCCTAGGTCATTTTTTCTTCCCGATCCTTTTCGTAGTTTTAATCCCTTTGTTTTCTCCTCTTCGAGGGTCGTTGATCTTCAAAACCCTGGTTTATTTTCAAGAACTTTGAGTCCGGCTCCCCAGCCTTGGAATAGGCATCAATCCGATTCGTCAAATCAGTCGGAGCCGTTCGACCCATTTGTTTTTCTTCAGAATCATTTACGGGGCATCTTCGATAGTGGTGCCGATGTTGTGTTTGAAATTCAGGGTAATCCTTCGCACTCTGGCGTTTCAATGCCTCAGAATGTTGGCGATTACTTCATCGGACCTGGCCTCGAGCAGCTCATTCAATTGCTGGCCGAGAATGATCCGAACCGATATGGAACTCCACCGGCTTCGAAATCGGCGATTGAGAGGCTTCCGACCGTGTCTGTTTGTGACGATCTTCTGAATTCGGAAATGAACCAGTGTGCTGTCTGCATAGATGGGTTTGAAAAAGGTATTCAGGTTAAGCAGATGCCTTGCAAGCATGTATTTCACGATTATTGTATTTTACCTTGGCTTGAATTGCACAATTCATGCCCTGTTTGCCGATTCGAGTTGCCTACGGATGATTCTGATTACGAGAATCGAACTCGTGGTCGCCGGGTGCAGGCGAATGAATCTTCCGGAGAAGAATCAGGGTCAGGACACGGTGGGAGCAGTAGGGAGCGTGTTGAGAGGAGGTTTAGAGTGCCGCTATGGTGGCCATTTGGAGGCAGGAACGATGGGAGCGACTCTGGTGGTGGAAATGACAGCGACGGAGAGGGTAGGCCGTAGGACAAATACAGAACATTTTCTGGTAACTTTCTTTCTCGCCTGGTGTTTCTTTTGGTTTTGGCTTTTGCAGATTGCTTGCTTTGCTGTTTTCTTTCCCGAGTTTTAGATTGATTTGTATAACCATCCGTTAGAAGAGGTTTCAAAGATTCAAGTTTTGTCCAGATTTAATGGTTCTAGATGCTGGACGCTCTTAAGTGGGATATTCATCCTTTCACGTTAGCCTTTCCCAGAGGAGGTTCTCGCAGAAAACTTGTTTATCAACTGTCTAGCCCCGAAAAGCAAAAGGAAAAAACAAAAAACAAAAAAAGACAAAAGAAGAGACAGAAACAAAAACACAAAATTAAGGATTGAAAATTGATTCGTATCTTCTAGTGTTTTTCTTGTTCTGTTTTGAAGTAATTGTTTATAGAACACTCTTTGTACAATAGCTTTATTTGATATAGACTCAAGTGAAATCAGTAAAAAAAAAAAAAAAAAAAAATATTAAATATATTTCATAGTGTGCACTCTTAATCTCAAGGATGTTTTGCTCTCCAGCTGCACTGTGTAAAGGTATATCTAATGTTTTTGCTTATTTATACTGTGGAGAGGTGTTTTCAATCTGAGAGGGGGGTGATGAAATAAATGATCTATGGTAGTTGTCTATCAATCTGTAAAAAATGGAAATCTAGTATTATGGTTAGGACTTAGGATTATGGTGCAACTGTTACTTACTGGTACCAATGTGATTAGTAGGGGTGATGTTCCTATGGAAGTTCAAAGGTAATAAAAGCTCGGAATCCTTGATAGGCAATGTGAAATTTCATTCATAAAACTTCAAAGAAATAAAGGATCATCTGATGATTTTAACAGATTTCTCCTTTTGATTTTTTTGTAATAGTGTGCAACACATAGCTTCTTGGTGGTGGTGTTTTAACCATAAAAATTCTTTTGTAATTATAGTTTTTTTTTTTAATGATTATAGCTATTCTTGTATAGCTGCTTTGGACTACGGTTTTCTCCACCCTCAGCCTCTAGGTTGTGCTCTTCCTCTGTCTGAATATTCTTTGTTTATTATCCCAAATGAAGAAAGAAAACCGAATATTACAAAAGAGAATAGGGGAAATAAGGCATCAACCCATCGGAAGTTGAACAAGTTCCCAAAAAAGCATTTAAGTATTGTGATTACAAAGACAGATAGGAGAGGATGCCAACAGAAATGCAAAAATCTGCTAATATCCCAAACTTCCCTTGCAAGTCTGGACTTGTCCCAAAGGAATTTTTGGGTCCTTTCTTAATCATGCTTCCCTCGTTTCTCTAACCACTTTAAGGAATGACAACAACACATTTTTTAGGTACCCTTTGGATTGAGTTAAGAGTTTGAGTCCTCTATTTATTAGAAAGTATTACATTACAACAAAAGAAAAAAAGAGAGGAAAAAAAAAGGAATTATGTTGGAGTGGAGGTATAAATATGCTCAACCTAGAGCTACCATGAAGGCTACAAAACAATAGATTGGACTTTTGGCATTGGATTGCAGTGAATCTTTTCTTATCTAGCTTTGACTTCGAAGTCATCAATGAATATTAGATGAAGTTCTCGTTTAATCTTAAGTCATTTTCTGTGTGTTTGTTGATATCACTTTAGGATTAATTCTCACTTGTTCAAGTGTTTATTTTGGATTGGAGCCACTTTTTCATTTTGTCAAGTGTTTTGTATGGCTTCTTTTTGGGCTGTTTTTTTTATCAGGGTCTTCGGTTTTCTTTGATCTTTCCTCAATGAAAGCTCGACTTCTTGACAAAAAAATTTAATTTGTTCAAGTGAACTTATCTCTTCTATAGTGCAAGGTTTGTCTTGCCTCTGGAAATAAGACATCTCATTCATGTGGTATGGCTTTTCCGCTTCAATATGAAGAACACATTTCTTCAACAGCTTTACAAATAGGACTTTGCTTTACAATAGAGGCATCCTTTTATAGATTCTTCTTGTGTTCACTCTCAAGCTCTCTTAAAACATTATCCACCAATACAAGTTTCTGTAATGTACCTGTCCAAGTTTTTCTTTCAAAATTGCTGGTATGTGAGCAGCTCTGTAAAAACAAAAAGGAGCCCTCTCTCAGTCGTTGTCTTGTATTCCTGACTTCAATCTTCTCAGCATTCTACAGGGGTATAAATTGGTTGGTCCTGTAAATCTAGGTAGACCCCAAGTGAATAACGTGTAATAGGAAGAGTATGAATAGGAAGGGGAATGGGGTGTGAATGTAAGTGAGGAATGTTGTGAGTGGAGCCATGCGGTAGTTATGACGTGGGCTTTAGTGATTATGTGAGGAGTTATATATGTACATAGTGCCAACATATTGAGGTATCTATCTGGTTAGAGAAGGCTTGGGCTTTTAGCAGAGATGGGAGCTCTCAAGCCTAGCATCTTGGTGTCCCAACTATAAACTTTTGAGCCTACAGGCTACTTGAAGCTTCTATCCTTGTAGAGCTAATATATGTAGGAGATGTAGGCTTGTCATAACCTTGGAGCAGTGTTTTCCTAGTCTTTGATTGGGATCTTTTAACAATATTTTTCATAGTTTCCTATAAGAAAAAAGCCTTCTAAAGCGATTGTCATTGATCAAACCACAGATATGAACAGACAAATGGTAAGACATGGAGATATAGGAGTATCTTAGTATTATATGATGATCTTTCTAACTTTAAAACTACTTTCTTTGACCAAGATCTGAGAAGCATGAACAACAAGGCAGACATGGTGACATCTTATTTCCTAATTAAAAAAAGGATAATATTTGCTATTAGTTTATGATGTGGATATGTAGAATACATTATAAAAAAAGAGATCGGTAGTTGTTAACATATTTCTAAATAGTAAATCCTATACTGGTCCCGTGACTGAGAATATCAAGACAATCCAAAAGTGAATAAATAAATTTCAAGGTAATCTAGTGTCTTCTGAGGAAGGGTAGTTCAAAATAATTTATGTCTATCTGATGGGGTCTCTCTTTTTGTGGGCAGGTTTTTTTTGTTCACTCGTGTATTCTTTCATTTTTTTCTCAATGAAAGCTTGGTTATTCATAAAAGAAAAAAAAAATGTCCATATCTTTACCGTACTGGTAAAAAGAAGATTGATGTATTTGATTCACAATTTTTTATGCTTCTTTTGGATTTATTTTTATGCCCTTCATCCAGAAGAAAAGGAAAAAGAAGCTGTATTGTAATGCTAAAGAATCTTGATAGGTCTAATATTTATATTTCATACATGTACCATCCAAACTTTAAAGCACCCATGCCAAGATCATGTAATTAGAGTCGTGTGTATGCATAACTGGGAGGTGTGAGGCTGGTGATGGACTAATGTGTGTGTGTGTATTCCTTGGAAAAGCTTGGTTATATATATATAAGAAAAAGCTTGGTTATATATATATTCCTTGGAAATGCTTCTTTTCTTAATATTTGTTCTTGGAAACAAAGACATTTTTAGATATGAATTTTTTTGTTTCTCTCTCATGGGTGAATTGGGAGAGAGATATGGGTCCTAAATGCATGCATTATTATTTATTTGTAATTACACCACCACTAGTTTATTAGGGAGTGTATCAGAAGGTATTTTGACATGGGTTAGGGAATTTATTAGAAGGTATTTGACACATGGATTAGGTTTTATTCAAGTTGAGGTTAATGAGTTGTGTTTATGTTTGGTACATAGGCTGGTTTATCCTAGATTATAGATTATGCATTTGATAATTCCATGCTTTTTTTTCTTCTTCTTTTTGAGCTCAACAACAGAATCGAGATTTGAATCTTTGACTTTCTAGTTGAGAATATATTTTTTAACCAATTGACTTGGGTTCAGTTTGATCATGAGCAGCTATATCTAAGTTATATAGATATAGGCTCATGAAATGTACCTTCTATTATGTATTCTAATTTTTTGAAGTCTCAAGTTATATAAATATAGGCTTGTGAAATGTATCTTTTACCCTACATCTTATTTATTTTATTATCATTATCGTTTTGAAATTGAGAAATATATTCAAAAGGGGAACAAAAAACATCCTAAGAGCAAGGGTAGAGGGAACCCCTCCCCAAAAGAACTAACATAGGACTAGGAGAGCCTTCCAATTGTGAATGAAATACAGATCATACATGGGTGTCTATTTTGTGTTAGGAGTTGATTCTGTGGAGATTATGACATTAATGATACGTTCCCTGGCGTGATTAGCACCATCGATTATAGTAAATTGCACCACCGTCTTTGAAGAAATAACAAAGGCCAATGTATTTCTGACCATTGTTTAAATTTTGTTTTCAGGCAAAAAGGGGCTCTATTTTGACCTTGAGGTTGTCTCACGCCTCTTTTAGAAGGAACTTCAACTCCGAAATACATAGAAAAGTCAGTGGCTTTGAGTGATCTTTTGTTTGTTTGTTTCTTAAATTTTGTTTCACAATGCCAACATCATAATGTATAGATCTGTTCAATTTGGATGACATTTCTTTCAACGTAGAATATGTGCATTCCAAATCTCTATACAACTTTCGTTTCATAGGTCTCATTGCATTCTATCCGTGATGTCTACAATGTTAACGGCGAAAGAAGGCAATTTCTATACAAATAACAACACTATCTCTTGATACTCTCTAAGATGTAGAGTGAATGTAAATATACTCCTATCTTGGATGACAAAATAAAAAGGGATATAGTTTGTATTATTGTTGTTGTTATCAATACGAACAGAGAAAAACTTGTACCAACAAAAGCCAAATGAGCCAAAGCGAGCTTAGCTCAGCGGTAATTGACATGTACTTTCGATCATAAGGTCAGAGGTTTGAATTCCCCCATTCCCAGAGGTTTGAATCCTCCCACCCCCAAATGTTGATGTACCTAAAAAAAAAAAAGAAAAAACCAAATGATGCAGAGAAAGAGGAAATAATATTTTCTTGCTAGCCCAAAGGGTTACAAAAGCGATTTTCGAGTGGTATAAGTATGTGACAGTTCATACTTGAAAAAAACTCCTGGAAACTGCAGCCAGCTTCTTTGTAAAGTTTTTCTCTGGATTTTTGCTTTGGAGAAGCTAGAAACTTATAATGTGCTTCAAAGAAGATTGCCATTATGCTTTGGAGAAGCTAGAAACTTATAATGTGCTTCAAAGAAGATTGCCATTATCCAAAATGAACAAACTTACAGTGAGATGGAGAAAGATTGAAGGTTTTTAGTTTTGCATTGGATAATGTGTTGTCATAGTAGGAGAAGGAGAACTAGCTAAGTAAGTCATTATCCAAAATACCACTAGTGTGAGCATAAGAGTTTTGGGATAGTATGATATATTTTAAGTTTGAAAATAACGGGTGAGTCATTCTTTTTCGTTACTTAGAAGTAGGATGTCTTAACCACCAAACTATATCTTATTTGTTAAAGGTAGATCAGGAACCTAGGAACTTATGGACCTACTTTCTACATATGCTATTGGGTACCAATATGGATCATACATATGACCAAAGCTCCAGATGAGGCTTATCAAGGCGTTCAAGTCGAGGAGGAATGATTGAATGACCTACTAAGCTCGGTAGAAATCGAGTTGAGACACATACTACCTCTTTCCCTAATTCGTCCAGCCATGTTAGTCAAGATCTTGATGATAAGACAGCAGAGAAAAGTTGAAACAAAAGAGACTCATCACTTGCATGCAGTACCACCCTAATTTAACTCACCATTATTTTGGACTAAACACTAAATTAAACATCAAAGCATGTTAGACACAACACTACACTAGTGCAAGTCTTTTTCCTTGTACTTCAACTCGACTCTTTGACTAATTACCTCGACTCAGAAGCTAAGTGTACTTGTGACCAAATTCTAGCACGAAAAGTATTTTCTAATGAATAACTATGTTGGTTAAAATCTAAGCAATTCCAAAATTCTAGTATTGGAGTCTCAACTTAAGGAAAAAGATTAAAAAGAAAGTTGATTGTGACCTTCATACTTATCTCAATCTTTTTCTATTCATACTTTTGGGGGAAAAAAAAAAAAAAAAAAAAACCAATAAACGAATGGCCCCACTTCCTCTTACAACATCAAACCTTTCGTTCTCACATATATTAATTGCTGTTTGATCAAACTTACCCTTCTTATCCACATTTTTGCTTTCTCATTCTACTTTTCAAGTGCTCTCTCTTTCTTTTAAATCTTCCCCTTTTCCTCCACAACTTTGAATTAAAGTTGTTTATACGATTATGTTCCCCATTTTGTAACTCAATTTTGGTGTTTTATTTGTTCACCGACGTATTCACGTAATCTTTAGTTTCATGAGATAAGATAAGCATAACTCAATGATTAAGGTCTCGTTTGATAACCATTTAGGTTTTTTTTTGTTTTTGAAAATTATGGTCGTTTTCTCCCAATTGTCTTATAATGGTTTTCACCTTTGGTTAGGAAACTGTAGAATAAAATCTTACCGTTGGAATCAGTTGCATCCAACAAACTCCTCACTCAATACCTAGAAAACAGAGTATTAACTCTCTCAGTATATAAGTATGAACGTGAGACTTGCGAGGTGTACCTTTTGTATTTTTCCTTTGTCAGCTTAATAAAGATTTCAGCTCCCTTCTCAGTGGATGTAGGCCTTAGTTGCCGAACCACTTTAAGCTTTGTGTCTTCTTCTTCTTTCTTTTCAATACTCCTTCTGTTCAAGTGTGATTCTGCCATCTTCAGTCTGGTGTGTTTTCTTTCTTCTTCGAGTGAGGCTGGAGAGTTTTGAGAATACCCTAAAATTGAGTCTGAGCTCCCTTGAGTGCTGTGAGAGTTGGTTTGCATGAAGAATTGTTGAGTGCGCTGTGATTTCTTGGAGCTGCGTGTATTCCACTGAGTACTTCAACGTGTCCTGCACTAACAAGTGGTATCAGAGCCTTACAAACCAATCAAGAAAGAAGTTCTTGAAACTGAAAGATGGCAGTCGCAAGGTATGATATAGAAAAGTTTGATGGAAAGGGAGATTTTGACCTTTGGAAAGCAAAGATCAGAGCTGTTCTTGGCCAGCAAAAGGCACTGCACGCATTGAATGAGAAACCTCCAGTCACCTTATCAGAAGAAGATAAAGAGGCCATGAACATGACAGCCTACGGTACGATTATCTTGAACTTAAGTAACAGCGTTTTAAGGCAAGTCATAGACGAGGATACGCCCATAAAGATCTGGAAGAAATTAAATGACTTGTATGAGACCAAGAACGTTCATAATTTGATGTACTTGAGAGAGAAATTTTTCACGTACAAGATGGATGCAGGAAAAACGCTGATTGAGAACTTAGATGAGTTCAAGAAGATGACTACCGAGTTCAAGAACTTAGGAGAAAAGATTGGAGACGATAATGAGGCATTTGTCTTACTGAATTCACTTCCAGAGGCATATAAAGAAGTGAAAAATGCCCTCAAATATGGGAGAGTAACCATAACCACCGATGCAATAATATCAGCCATAAAGATCAAAGAGCTGGAACTATTGGCAGTCAAGAAAGAAGCCTCAGAGGGACTCTTTGTCAAAGGGAAGACAAAAACCAAGGAGACAAAGCATCAAACAGAAGAAAAAGATAAGTCCAAAGTGAAGTGCAACTACTGTCATAAGGTAGGCCACATTAAAAGAGAATGCTATTCTTTGAAGAGGAAGAACCAGTATCATCGATCTAAAAAGAATAAGCAACAAGAAGCCTCTGTTGGAGAAAACTCCATAACCTACTCTGATGCTTTGGCCTCTTCAGAACAGAAAAGTGAACAGCAAGGGTCAAATGATAGACATGACTGGGTGATTGACTCGGGCTGCTCATTTCATATGACTCCCACAAGAGGTTGGTTCAGTACATATAGAGAATGGGACGGTGGAATTGTCTATATGGGAAACAATAATACCTGCAGGGTAATTGGAATCGGCTCAGTGTCCTTGAAACTCAGAGATGGGTCAGTAAAATTACTAAGGAATGTGAGACATGTTCCTAATTTGAAGAGGAACTTAATCTCACTTGGGATGCTTGACTCAATTGGGTGCACATATGGTGGAAAAGGTGGCACCATCGAGATTCAGAAGGATTCCAAAACCGTGCTGAAAGGTGAAAAGCTAAATGGGCTATATGTGGTAAGAGACGTTGAAATGATACAGACTGCATTGATAGTTTCAGAGTCAAGACTAACCGACAGTGACATGTGGCACAAAAGACTCTCCCATATCAGTGTCAAAGGACTCCAAGTGCTTGCTAAACAAGGCATTCTGCCTCAAGGTACTGGAGAAGATTTAAGCTTCTGTGAATACTGCATTATTGGAAAAGCCAAAAGGCAAAGTTTTCAAAAGGCACAACATACCTCTAAGGGCATTCTTGATTACGTTCACTCAGACTTATGGGGGCCTTCATCATCTAACTCACTGTCTAATTCAAGGTACTTCTTGACTTTTACTGATGATTTCTCTAGAAAATGCTGGATCTTTTTCTTAAAGACAAAAGATCAAGTATTTGAGAAATTTAAGGAATGGAAAACAAGAGTAGAGAAGCAGACGGACAAGACCTTGAAACACCTTAGAACAGACAACGGATTGGAATTTTGCAATGAGATATTTGAAGAATATTGTAAAACTCATGGCATCATAAGGCATAGGACAGTGAGGTATACCCCACAACAAAATGGAGTTGCAGAAAGATTGAATCGAACAATTATGGAAAGGGTTCGATGTCAACTCGCAGATGCAATGGTACCTGAAAGATTTTGGGCAGAGGCTGCATCCTATACGGTTCATACAATAAACAGGTGCCCTCATACATCCATTGATCTTCTCACTCCAGAGGAGAAGTGGTCTGGAAAAGCACCAAACCTGCAACATCTTAAGGTTTTTGGCTGTGTGGGATATGTTCATCAGAATCAAGGTAAACTAAAACCTAGAGCTGTGAAATGTATGTTCCTCGGATTCACAGATGGTGTAAAAGGTTTTAGAATGTGGCATCCCATTGAGAAAAAATGTATTAACAGCAGGGATGTACTGTTCAGAGAACAAGAAATGTACATGGTGGAAAAGAAACCAGCAGAAGAAAATAAAGAAGAAAATGAGACTGAATTTGAGGTGGAGCACAAAATGAATCCTACAGCAGGTAGGACAGAGATTGAATCATCCACTGAGGAAGAAATCGAGCCACAAGAAGAAGGAGAAACCAGTGAAACACCTGAAGAATTCTCTGACTTACAGAACTACTCACTTGCAAGGGACAGACAGAGAAGAACAATTGTCCCTCCAGCAAGGTTTAACGAAGCAGACTGTATCTCCTTGGCACTAAATGTTGCAGACACCTTAAAGATTAATGAACCTAGCAGTTTCGAAGAAGCTGTGAATGGTCCAAATGCTCGTCAGTGGATTGAGGCCATGAATGAAGAGGTAAAATCATTAGAGGAAAATAAAACCTGGACCCTGCAAGTACTTCCCAAGGGATATAAACCCATTGCCACAAAATGGATCTATAAGATCAAAGAAGGAATCTCAGAGATGATGAAGCCGAGATTCAAGGCAAGACTAGTAGCCAAAGGCTACACACAGAGGGAAGGAATAGACTACACAGAGGTATTTTCTCCAGTTGTTAAACTAACCTCAATCCGTATGCTTCTTTCACTAGTGGTTCAGAATGATTTGGAGTTGGACCAACTTGACGTGAAGACAGCATTCTTACATGGCCATTTGAATGAAACAATCTATATGCAACAGCCAAAGGGGTATGTGAAGAAAGGTCAGGAGAATCTATATTGCTTACTAAACAAAAGCATTTACGGCTTAAAGCAATCACCCAGGTGTTGGTACAAAAGGTTTGATGATTTTATCCTAAAAACTGGTTTCCAGAAGAGCTCATTCGACAACTGTGTCTATGTGAATCAAAAGACCTTCAATCATAGTGTTTTTCTCCTACTATACGTGGATGATATGTTACTAGCAGGAAAAGAAAAAGAAGACTTGAGTAGAGTCAAAGCCTGGTTAAAGAGAGAATTCGATATGAAGGACCTCGGAGAATCGAGAAAAATATTGGGGGTTGAGATTACACGGAAAAGGAAAGAGTCCTTGATACTGATCAGTCAATCATCCTACAGTAGAAGAGTAGTGGAAAAATTTAAATTGACTGAAGCAAAAACTGTCTCAACTCCTTTAGCCAGTCACTTCAAACTCTCAGCAATAAACTCCCCTAAAGAAGAAGATGAAGAGCATCAAGCATTTATGTCTACAATTCCCTACTCTCAAGCAGTAGGAAGCTTGATGTACCTTATGGTCTCCACAAGACCAGACCTAGCATATGCAACCAGCCTCGTGAGTAGATACATGTCAAGACCGGGGAAGAGACATTGGGAAGCCGTGAAATGGATACTCAGGTATCTAAAAGGTACTACTCAAGCAGCTCTTTGTTTCAGAAGAAACAATCTGGAAGAAAACGAAATCCACGGTTATGTGGATGCAGACTTTGCGGGTGATCTGGATAAAAGAAGGTCATTATCTGGTTATTTTTTCTTACATGGGCAAAACCTACTCAGTTGGAAGGCTACTCTTCAGCCAGTTGTAGCTCTTTCAACAACTGAAGCTGAGTTTATAGCTCTATCTGAATCCATTAAAGAAGCAATTTGGCTTAAGAGTCTATTACAAGATTGTGGATTTGTACAGCCTACGGTAAGAATCTACTGTGACAATCAGAGTGCCATCCATTTAACTAAAAATCCACAATTTCACAACAGGACCAAACATATAGACATTAAATTTCATTTTGTAAGAGAAGAAATAGAGAAGGGAGAAATTGAGGTGTTGAAAGTACATACCTCAGAAAATGCTGCAGATATTTTGACGAAACCTCTCCCTCAATTGAAATTTCAGAAGTGCTTGGACATGGTAGGATATTACCTACCAGAAAAAGGATAGAGGAAATTTTAACCAAGAAGGGAGCATAGCTGTTCAGATTTTGTTGTTGCAAAGGTGGAGATTGTAGAATAAAATCTTACCGTTGGAATCAGTTGCATCCAACAAACTCCTCACTCAATACCTAGAAAACAGAGTATTAACTCTCTCAGTATATAAGTATGAACGTGAGACTTGCGAGGTGTACCTTTTGTATTTTTCCTTTGTCAGCTTAATAAAGATTTCAGCTCCCTTCTCAGTGGATGTAGGCCTTAGTTGCCGAACCACTTTAAGCTTTGTGTCTTCTTCTTCTTTCTTTTCAATACTCCTTCTGTTCAAGTGTGATTCTGCCATCTTCAGTCTGGTGTGTTTTCTTTCTTCTTCGAGTGAGGCTGGAGAGTTTTGAGAATACCCTAAAATTGAGTCTGAGCTCCCTTGAGTGCTGTGAGAGTTGGTTTGCATGAAGAATTGTTGAGTGCGCTGTGATTTCTTGGAGCTGCGTGTATTCCACTGAGTACTTCAACGTGTCCTGCACTAACAGAAACATTTGAATTCTTAGCCAAATTCCAAAAACAAATTTTGGAAATTTGACTTCATGTTTGAAAATATGGGAAGAAGGTAGATAACAAAACTATTTGACTTCAATTTTGGTGTTTTATTTGTTCACCAACGTATTCGCGTAATCTTTAGTTTCATGAGATAAGATGAGCATAATTCAATGATTAAGGTTCCGTTTGATAACCATTTGGTTTTTTTATTTTTGAAAATTATGGTCGTTTTCTCCCAATTGCCTTATAATAGTTTTCACCTTTGGTTAGGAAACATTTGAATTCTTAGCCAAATTCCAAAAACAAATTTTTGGAAACTTGACTTGGTGTTTGAAAATATGAGAAGAAGGTAGATAGTAAAACAAAGAACTTTTAGGTGGTAGTAGTGTATATAAACTTAAATTTAAAAAACCCAAAAACTAAATAGTCATCAAACGAAATCTAAGGTATCTTTATTTCTTTTCAAAAGTTGTACGTTTGAATTTTTACTCATCATATATAACTTCTTTTTAATAAAAAGGAGGTCAATTTTTTTTTTTTTTACTTTTTAAAAATATTTTTAGAATTAGTGTCAAATTAATCAAATGATTTTTGAAAACTACCTTTTTATGAATATTTTCCAACTTTGACTAGAATCTTTAAATCATTTTAGGTGAAAATGTTATATTAGAAGATTAAATAATGGTCACAAATGAAGGAAATTATTAATGGTTGAACTAACCATGTGGTGTTAGGTTGAAGCAATTTTGTTGATCAATTCAAATGTGATGATTATTAGGCTTAAGAAGATAATTCAATAGAGTTCCAATGAGCATATGTATGAAATATCATATATCAAAAGTGATAATATTGGATAATATTTATTTAAAAAGGTGATAACTAGGTGTTGGAGTTCTTAAGTAGGTAGGACCGCCATACATCTCATCATAGGTCAACAAGGCTAAAAATCGCTTAGGTCATAGAAGTTAAGGATACCGTGTAGTGATAGAAACCAGATTCTATACATAGTAAGCCTAGTAGAGCAATTGACAAGAAATAGAGATGCTCGTTACCCTACTAGAGAGCCAAGGTCCCTAAACTAATTAACACACGATTGGAAAGAGAGACACACCTCGAGATTTGACTTTGAATTGTATCAAATCCTATTATCTTTCATTCTAATCACTAGTCAAGTTTAACTATAGATTTTGTCACATTTTTACGTGAACTTATAAGACCCTTACCTATCGTGTTTAACTCCAAACAATATAGCAACCAGCCAAGCTTTAGATACTTCGGAGACTTATATTCATAACCGTTCAAATATAACTTTTTTTTCTGATTGAACAATCGATTACATATATATGGGATAAATAACTACTCATGTGTTACATGAAATGGAAGAAAAATATCCCACAAAATATACTTCAAAAAGTAATGTTTTCCTTTTGCCCCACAATTTGAAGTTCCCTCTAGAGAGTGAGAGAGAGGGCACATGGATGGAGATAAAAGAGTACATCAATAACAATTGTACGGAATGAAAAAGAAAAAGACATATCAGTCAGTGATTACTGTTTGCAAATGGAAGAAGATAAGCCAAATGGGCCTACTTGGGCCCATTTGCAATTACATCTCTCTCTCCCTCTAATAAAATCCCAAAATAGGGAGAAAAGAAAAATAAAAAAAAAGGATCATTTGAAATATTTTTGGCTAAATTATTGAAAATACTCTTGAATTCTCAGTAGCGATAATTGGCAGGTAACTTCAAGCTAAATTGACAGGATTTATAATAAAATACTTTTTACAACCGTTAAAAAAGAAGGTTATGGCCAACATGAGCATAGCTCAACTGGCATAAGACTGTTCTGATAACTCTGGTTCCTTCCGCTCATAATGTATTCTAGATCAACTTTTCTAAAGTTTGTCTTCGATATTTTGCTATCAACCGATCCTTTATGGGTGAGAATAAAATTTATTTTATGTGTTCAAGATCAAATTCATTTTTGATTGTTAAATTAGAATCAAACTTGCATTGTTCCTTTTACATGTTCTTCATCAAAACTTTATCCATTCTTATTTTTACTTTTTTTTTGTCAAGTAAATAACATAGAATTGCAATAAAATAATTAATTATTTGGAGGCTTTTTTATCCCATTTGAATGGTCAAAATTCATTGCATATATCCTTTGAATAATCTTTTATGAGTAAGTTGCATAAGATGCCTTTAATTAATAAATTCCATCTTAACTATATGTGATTAATTAAGCAAATGAGAAATGGCTATTGTGTGAGACAATGATTAATTCCCATTTAATCTATGGATTATTTTAAGGCAATTCTCAACTTTATTTAATTAATCATGAACTTGAAAAATGACTTTCCCACTATATATAAGTAATTAATGGCTATGATTAAATCAAATCTTTTTTGTTTGAATTATCATATGGGCCAATTATGTCTTCCATATTTTAATCACAAAAATAGATATGTTTAAACATACATAAGCATTAAAAAGATTCAATGATCCTGATCAACCCCATCTAAATTATCAAGTTTCAAATTAAAAAAAAAAAAAAAAAAACTTTTAAAAACTAATTTTTAAACTTTTCAAAATTTTACTTCGCAGATAAAAGAAACTCGTGGGAGTAGTGTTTATAAATTTAAAATTCAAATGATTTATCAAAGAATTCTTAAAATTGAAATTTTATAAGTTTGGTTGGTTTATGGATTCTATTGAAAATCATCTATTTTACCGAACCAAGCTTAACTTATTATCATATTTGCAATGAAGAGATATGCTTAACTCATAATTTATAAAATAGAAGGAGAAATTATATCATAAAAGAATGGTAAAGCATTATGGTTAAATTATAAGTTTTGTCACTCGTCACTAAGCTTCTTAGGTCAAATAATGGGTTTCTAAATTTTAAAAAATATCTAATAGGTCCTTAAACTTTAAAAACTGTCTAAAAATATCTAAGCTATCGATTTTGTATATTATAAGTCCTCTCATATTAAACCTTAAAAAGATAGTAGTGTCAATGAGCTAACAAAAAAAATAAAAAATAAAAAGATAGTAGTGTCTTATCTACTAAACTAGATTCAAATATAAATGTATATGTACTTATTTACATTATTAAGAAACATTATTAAGAAAATAAAAATAAATATTGTTGAGAGTGGGATTTGAACCCACGCCCTTTCAGACCAGAACCTTAATCTGGCGCCTTAGACCAACTCGGCCATCTCAACATTTGATGACGGAATTGATGAAAAAATATATTTTATTGTTCAAAATATTTTTAAAATAAAAACAAATATTGCTAAGGATGGAATTTGAACTCACACCCTTTAGAATCAAAAGGGTTAATCTAATGCCTTGGACCAACTTGGCCAAAATATATTATATAATTAGGAAAAAAATATTGTTGATTGCACAAAATTATTAAGGAAAAATACATTTTTGGTCTCTGAGGTTTGGTTTAGGTTTCGTTTTGGTCCCTGAGGTTTCAAACACAATATTTTAGTTCCTGAAGTTTGCATTTAGTAGCATTTTGGTCCCTCCATCCATATTTCCGTTAAAAACTAACGGTTTGCTGACGTGGCACCTATTTTTTTTAATAAAAATTTATTTTTTAAATTTCAAAAATAAAATAATAATAAAATAATTAAAAATATATATATTTTTAAATTTTCATTTCCCTCTCCTTTTTCCCCTCCTTTCTTCCCTCCCTTCTTCCTCCACCTTTCCACCTTCTTCTTCTTCTCCAACTCAGCCATGGCCAGCGGCCGGCGGCTGCCACCTGCCAAAGGCATTTTTTTGCGAAAACAGAGGAGGGAGGAAGCTCCCTCCCTTCCCGTTTTCCTCCCTCTCTTTCTTTGCTTTTTTTTTTATTTTTTTTAAAAAATAAAAATCTAGAGAGAAGAGAAAAGAGGAAGAGAAAGGAAGAAAGGAAGAAAAGAAAAACAAATTTCCTCCGGCGAGCGGTGGTCGCCTGCCGCCGGCCGCCGACCATGGCTGAGTTGGAGAAGAAGAAGAAGGTGGAAAGGTGGAGGAAGAAGAGGGGGAAGAAAGGAGGGGAAAAAGAAGAGGGAAATGAAAATTTAAAAATATATATATTTTTAGTTATTTTATTTTTGAAATTTAAAAAATAATTTTTTTATAAAAAAATAGGTGCCACGTCAGCAAACCGTTAATTTTTAACGGAAATATGGATGAAGGGACCAAAATGCTACTAAATGCAAACTTCAGGGACTAAAATGTTGAGTTTGAAATCTCAGGGACCAAAACGAAACCTAAACCAAACCTCAGGGACTAAAAGTGTATTTTTCCCAAATTATTATTATTTTTTTCTTTTTTAATGTCTTATTGGCCAAAAATTCAATTTTATGCTTGATATAGTTTAGTTAATTTTTAAAAATGTTAAATATGTCAACCACCCATTAGATGCAAAATTAGAAGTTTATGAATCTAGTTGATATCTTTAAAATTTAAAACTCTATCGGACACCACTTCGAGTACATGTTGAATACTTTTTAAAAGTTCAAAACCAAATTGACACAAACATGAATATTCATTGTTAAACTTAAATTTAACCAAATATTATTTATAAAAATAATTAAACATTTAATATATGAAATATTCTTCCAAAAAAAAATATTTTACTTGCACAAAACCAAAATTTCAACCCCCCCCCCACCAAAAAATAATAACAATAAATTAGAACTCAACAACAATAATAAAAAAAATAAGATAAGATGTAATTTATATATTTTCCTTATAATGTATCAATTTAAAATTCAATAATTCCATATTAAAAAAAGGATACAAATGATTAAAGGAAAATGAGGGTATTAAAGAGATGATTATGATGATCTTATCCAATAAATCAATGATAAAAGAAAATTGGTAAAGATTGGATGAGATGGCCAAAATCCTTTGGTAGTCTTGTCTCAATCTTGTAATGATGACACATGAAATAATATTATATTACAAACTTTATTAAATTTATTTCATAAATAGAAATCATTGCAATGATTATTAATCATTTGATAATCGATTGTTCAAAAGTACTATTACCTGATTCCCAAATGCTTCATTATTGCCCACTTTCTTGGATTTTGTGATCATAATTGACCAAAATTATATCAACCAAAATATTATTAATTAGTTTTAAGATTATGTAAAATTGAGGGAAAATATTTTAATCTTTCCTTGGAATTTCTGTTGGCTCAAACTTAACCTAAAGTCTAACATTTGATCAAAGACCAGTTAAACTCTCAAATTATATATTAAAGTGAATAGGAGTCTTTGATTTTAAGTTTCGACAATCTATAAACCAACTTTTTTGAGTTTAAATTTGATTGGTTGGGTTAAGCTCAACTCATATTAAAATTTGAGATCCAATGTTCGTTCTAACATTTAAATTTTTCAACCACTTTCCAAGACTGGTTAGGTTAACAAAACAATAATAGTAAAAGAGAAAAAAAAATGCTATGATTTTAAGGCAAACTTCTTGTTGATTTTTTTTTTTTATTATTAATTTGATTTGATTATAGTTCAATGGATAAAGATACTGTGTACCTTTTGTTCAAATTCCTATTTCACGTCCTTAAAAAAAAAAAAAAAATCCTATTTCACGTTGTTGTAGTTCAAGAATATACCTATATTTTCTTTTAGTCCTAGCACTCAAATTCATAAGACAAAAGATATCCTTCTAGAGGGGTATATATGTTGAAAATTATAGTAAAAATTATAATGATTATAATGCTTGCAATAATAAGACAAAAAGAGGTAAAAAAAAAAAAAAAAGTAATCCTTAAAAATAAAGAGGGGTCAGAATGAACTAGAATCATCATATCACTTCCTTGTGAGATTTTCTAATATAGAAAATGTGGGAAGACTCATGGTAGAAATGATTGTAGTTAATATATTTTGATTCAAGAAGGCTTTGTTGAATACAAAAGAGAAAGAAACAGTTTTTAAAAAGATATTTTTCCAAGACTATAGAGTTTTTCTTCACACTATACCCTTGGACGTTAATTCGATTACGGTTTTTAAGTAAATGTTTCATTTATAATAATATTTTTTAGTTCATCAGTTGCAAGCTAAGGTGGGAATCAAACTATCGACATTTGGAATGAAAAAACGTGTCGTTCTATTAAAGAACTACGTTTCAATTGACTTCACTAATGAAATTGAAAGATGCATAAATTTTTAATTCTAGTCAATTTGAGAATCACCTAGGTGTGAGATCAAATAAAAGAAGTAGCAAATATATGAAATAGTGGAGGATTTAAGAAATATTCATATTGAAAATTGATAGTGTTCTTTGAATGATAATGTTATATCTTTTATTTTGTTAACTATTTTAAGAATTCTCAAATAGAACATAATTCAATAATAATTGATATATATTTTCTTTAGAAGTTGACATATACTTCTTCCGTTGAGGTTGGTGAAATTTTGAATGGGTGAATTATTGCATTAATTAGCACTGGGTGTGGTGTGTGCATATTTTAGTGATGAGTATGAAAGAGTAAAACTTTCTAGTACTACCAGAGTACTAGAAATTTTCTCAAAGAAAGATGTCAATTATTTGAATAAGGTAGGAGTGACATATACTTTCTAGAAATTTTCTCAAAGAAAGATGTCAATTATTTGAATAAGGTAGGAGTGACATATACTTTATGTCCGTTGAGTTATTCTCTTGTTGGCCTTCAAAACACTCTTTTATTGTAAGTACATATGAGATGGAGGGAAAAGCTTTGATATTCCAAATCTTAGAAATACTTTGCGACGAAGGTTCTAGAAGGCTTGGGATGTTATATATGTTAGAATATACAAAATGCACTTCAATTATGCTTTTGAACTTTTAAAAGTTTTACTTCTGCCCTTAAATTTAATTTTTAGATTATTTTCAAACAATATAATTCAATTTTAAAATGAACAAAAATATAATAAGACGGTGACTTGTAAAATAGTAATACACATGACATTGATAGCATGTTTTAATTAAGCATTTGAACTTAGGAGGTTTTAATTAAGTTTCTAAACTTTAGATTAGTTAGGTTTCAATCACGTCATTATCGTTTTGAAAGTTTCATTTGACCCGTGACCTTTTGAGCTATTTTAAAACAACGGCCATTTCATTGGATTTTATATTAAGATGAAGATGGAAATGTGGTGTGGTGTGTTGTAAAAAAAAATAAAATAAAATAAATAAATAAATAATAATAATAGCAGGCAAATTAGATCATGAAGAATAGATGAAATTTGGGGTCTATGTCTCACAACCAATTGATCTAAATTAGAGTTAAGGCATGAATGAAAATGATTTCTCTTTTGTTGTGAAACTTTTAAAAGTTTAACCATTTAGGAACATATAATTGAAACTTATGATAAAGTTTGCGACATCTCATATAAATTTAACTTTTCTTTTGTCGCCCTGGGAGAAAACCCATATTATAGAATTCAAATTTCTTTTTAAAATAAACTAAACCTTCCTTGCCATAATGAAGGAAGAAAAAATAGCTTCACTAAAAGTTTCATTAATTCAAATAGCTCATCTTGTCTTCAATTATTTGAATTCAAAAAAAAAAAAAAAAAAAAAAAAAAAAATCAAACTATATTATTTTTCTAAGAGGGCAGTTGGCCCAATGAAATAATTTGGGCTTCACATTTACTCTTCCATGGGCTTTATCCATGTCTAAGCCTCCTCCTATTATTGTAATTTTCTTATTTATTTTCAACATTTTCTTTTTTTAAATTATAAATTTTCAACCTTCATGCTCCATTATGTTTAATTATATGCACCCTCCAAGATGATTCTATTCGAACACAACATCGTGCTTTCATCCACGGTAAACAAGTTCTGGATATAACAATTACACACAAGTAAATTTTTATGAATAATTTATAATTACGATTAGGCTAACTGTTTTTTTTTTTTACTCATGTTTTGTATCCTGCTCGTTAAGCAAGAGGTAAAATTCTCTGCAAACAAGTAATATATTTATAATTTAATCATAGAACAAGTTTCTCTCTAACTTAAGGGAGGGAGCGGGGGCCTCAATGTTTCATGTATCTTGTTGATGCCAAAATCCGGACAGAAGACTTACCTGACCTTTACGTGACACCAACAATGAATTTGTAGAAGCTGGGGAAGACGTGACCTGCAAGACCAGCAAAAACCGTGCACACCGGTGTAGTGTAGGTCACACCACCTCCGATGCCTAAGTCAGAAAACCGAGGAGAAGCTATAGATAATAAGGGGAGAAGTCGAGAGTAAAGTTTCAGACCTTTTTTTTTTGTGATGAAGAGGGTTTTTTATACTTGTTTGTCATCTTAGGGTTTTTAGGAATTCGGAGGTGTTTCGGGACAAATCCGGCGGAATCGGGACGATCCGGAGAATCAGAGACTGAAAAGAGGTCACGGGCTCGGCCCGCGCAAGAGGGTCGAATGGTCGGCAGGCCGAGGCCGAGCATAATGGCCCGACCCTTTGGTCTGGTCTTCCTCTGGTTCGGTCTTTTGGTCCTACCTCTGTCCGATTGTCCTCTTCAGCTCTTTGTGCATCTGTGTGGTCTAAAATTACCTATAACATATCTCAAATCAACATTTAAGGAAATTACCTACCCAAGTTTCTATTGTGAAAAGAAGTTAACTAACTCATGTGATATATTTTATTATATGTTCTTGACTTCTTTATTTGGTCATATCTTCCATGGTAGGGCTTTTATTGAATAGATTGTTCAAACAGCTTAAAAAGGAAAAAAAAAAACATTTTCTTTTTAATTTAATCTACCTACACTATGTATAACTATTTGTTTAGATATCTTCTCTAAAATTTACAATTATTAACTCTTAAAAGAAAGTCACAAATTTTGTTTTATTTAACTTATTGTAAAAATATATACTCTTATTCCTTAATTTTGTTTAATTTGAAAAGTATTTTGTGTGTTAACAATTAAAATTAATAGTTTTTTTATTGTCAAAAAAATATTAATAGCCAAAGTGAGCTTAGCTCAGCGGTAATTGGCATGTACCCTCGACCATGAGGTCAGAGGTTCGAATCCCCCACCCCCAAATGTTGATGTACTCTAAAAAAAAAAATATTAATAGTTTTCTTTAGAAAATTAAAATTAATAGTTATCTACAACGTGGTATAGATATATAATGTATTAATTAGAAAATATTAGACCGAACATATCAATTCATGAAAGGTTCTAACATATAACTTAAAAAAAAAAAGTTCTAATAGAAAAACATGTCAATCCAAGTCTAGTTCGATGGATAAGACACCAATTATACCATTTCAAAAGTTTATGTGTGTGAGAGACAAAATGTATGTAAACTTTTTAATATTGGAGCAAAGCTTGCTAGAATTAAAAAAAAAAAAGTTTACATAAAGAAATGGTAGCAAAGTGCATTAAAGTCCTGATTAATTTGGAATTTAGAAAAGTGTTACAAATATAGTTTTTTTTTTTTTTTTTTTTTTTAAGAAGTGTTACAAAGATAATTTAACTAATAAATGAATGAAAATAACTTAACATATGAAAAGTCATGAAATTAATAAGAACAAGTGTGGAATAACCATTGAAAAGTGGTTGGGAATAGTTTATTATTATTATTATTTGGAGAATATTTAAAGAAAAGACAACGGAGAATAAATAAAGCATAAACTATCATCATCAAGGTCCAATTCAATTACAATATTACATGAAGAATAAATGATCAGTGAATATACTAATTGACATGTACTTTTGATCAAGAGGTCATACGTAATATAAAATAAAATTTTAAATTGAAGAGAAAAACATGAACGTTAAGAAGTAAAACCAACATCAAAAGAAGAAGAAAAAAGAGAGAAAATAAACTAAGGAAATTTTTGGTAACTTGATCCAAACTAATCAACATGTTAATAACTTTTTTTTTTACAACATTTGAGTAAGGATTTGAATCTCGACCCTCTAGTCAAGATATGTTAATAAGTGTTGCGGAGGCTATCTTCGTTTTGACAAATGTTCATTACTAACGCCTTGAAAGATTGTAGATTCAAATTTCTATCATTATTTATTTTCATTCGAGTTGCAAGTACAAAAAAAAAAATATATGGATGTCATTTAAAAAAAAGAATATATATATATATATATAATATAATATAATATAATGGATCCAAGCTAAGATTTTTTTTTTTTTCCTTTGATTCAACCATATTTAAAAGTAGAGAAATTAACCTCTTGACCGATGATACATGCAATTACTACTAAATTATGTTCAGTTTGGAACACGGTTCAATTGGTTAAGTTATACATCTTTAATCAAAATATTTGAGATTTGAATCGTGAGTTTAAAGAATCTTTGTTTCCTTTAAAAAAATCATATATTTAAATTTTTACTTTTGAATAAACGATATAATATTCCTAAAAAAAAATAGATTTGGTCGTTTTCTCAACATGTCAATGAAAATCAGCTAATTACTCTTTTACCCTTAAAAATATTTAAAATAAATAATATTTTTAATCAAATCGCTTAGGCCTTAGCACATCTAATTAGGAATTAGGTAAGTAATGGTTAGATTATAAATTTAATTCAAGTAATATGGATATAAAGTCTATGTAGTCACTAAATTTTGAGAAGTTACATTGTGTTTCTAAACTTTAGGTTATATGTTTTTATTTAATTCTTGTCATTAGCTCCATTAGTTTCTTAAAAAAAAAAAAAACAAAACAAAAAACAAAAAACAAAAAATCTATTAGTTGGACATTATCGTGGTATACCAAATAACCAAAATTTATCCAATCAATATGTAATATTAGTGTTTTGTTAATAGCATTAACAACAGTATAATCTTAAATTTAGAGATATAGTTAAAACATAAAAATTTAAAAACACTTTAGGTTCTCGAACTTTATTAGTCTATAAATTTTAGTTTGTAATGATCTAGTCTCTATACTTTCAATCTTTTAATAATTTATCTTCTACACTTTAAAATTTATAATAATTTAGTTCCGATTATGCAGAACATTTGTAATTCATTAAAGTGAAATTGGAAAGCAAATGTGTTTGTAAGCTAAAAAAATCTCGTTACCTAATGAAAATTAACACTACATTTTGATGGAAATTTTCACGGTAGAAATTAATTTTGTTACAAATTTTTAAGTAAATAGACTAAATTGTTACACACAAAAATTTAGAGACTAAATTGTTAGACCAAAAGTTTTTTTTTTTAATTGAATTTATGGAAGTTATTAAAATTGAGAGATTAAATATAGGGAATTTTTTTTATATATAATTTGACCTAAACTTATTAAATAGAATATGTTTTATGAAAATCTGGCCATTAAATGTTAGATGAAAACTTTTGGACAGACATGTCATTGTGCATAGACAGATTTAGGTGGGAAGGACTAAATTATAATTAAATTAATGCCTATAAAGTTTGAAAATAATATTAATTAGGGTAAAATGTTGGACCTTTTCTCCATTACTTTTTCTAATTATTTTATTATAGTCCATATTATTTTATGGTTACCATTTTTATTTTATTAAGACCAAAAGCTTTTTAAAGAATGTTTTTTCGCGTTGATTTCTCTAAAGATTTGATTATATGATAAGATCGAGTACGACCTTACTATTTAAAAAAGAAAAGGAGAAATACACACTTACTCCCAATATTATGCAATGTAATTGGCTTTAATTTTATTATTTATCATTTTAAATGTTACAATTCTATTATAAAGTTTAATTTGTGTGAAATAATTTGCTAGCAATTTCTATTAAAATGTATAATATTTTTCTATGACGGTTTCAACTTTCAACTTTGTCCTAATATTTCAAAGCTTTTACGCTAATTCTTGGTAAAAAGTAAAAAATAAAAAATAAAAAAGATGATAAAATTAAATCTTTGAAAATATATATATCTTTTACAACATATGAGGGTGGGTGATTCAAAAATACCTCTCGGTCAATAAGACAAGTCTTATGTCAGTTGAACTATGTTCCTAAATCTTTGAAAATATTTGAAACTAGTTAAATAAATTCACATAGTTTCAACTTACGTACTCTAAAAAATATCAACTTTTTCATCGTTTTTAAATGTAGTATGACTTTTTTTTTTTTTTTTTTTTTGAGTAATTTAACAACATTTGAGATTTAAGAGATTCAAACCTTTGACATTTAATCGAGGTATATATCACATTTATTGCTAAACTATGTTCACTTTGACTTTAAAATTGATTTAGACTATTTTCAAATTTTCTCTTTTTATTTACATGGTAACAAGGTAAAATGTTTTTCCATTTAACTAACTAATTTAGATAATTGTATAAAAGTTTAAAGTCGAGTAAAAGATAGAGAAAAATAAGTAGGATTTTCAACTAGATAAGAGATAATTAAACAACAATTTTTTAGATTCAAGCAAATCATAAGAACTAATATGAAATACAAAACGAAAGTAACTCCAAATCATATGGACTAAAATAAAAGCTTTAAAACTATAAAGATGAAATTAATAAATTTTTCCAAACATCGCTTTGGTATTTTAAATTTTTTGTATGCATGTAAATGGTACTGTTTTACATTTACTACTTACCACCTAAAAAAGATTTGTTAAAATACAATTTTGGTTCATTTACATTAGGTTTTGTTTTATTTTAGTTCTTATACTTTGAAATGTTCGATTTTAGTCCATATATTTTCAATAAAATTTAAATTAGTTGGTTCCTATAGGAAGTTTATTGTCATTCTTAAATAAAATTAGTCTCTATTATCCTTATTGGTATGAATTTTTAGAAATATGTTCGCATTATTATGTTTATTCTCTCATACAAAAATCATTATTATTATTATTTAACCAATTTCGAAAAAAAAAATCCAATTTAACTTATTCTAAAAAGTAAAAACTAATTTTAATCTTTGATTAAAAGTATATGAACTAGAATTAAAAAATTAAAATAGAACAAAATACAAAATACAAAAACGAAAATAATATTTTATTTTAATAAAATCATAAGAAAAAAACCTTGGACCAACCTAGAGATTTCGAGCCGACCCGCTGTAGGTCCAGAGACTCAGAGAACCCGGATTCTATAACGATGGAAGTGAGAAATAAATTTTAAATTAAAAAGAAAAGAAAAGAAAGTTAATTTTATGTTTTAATCCCATATATGTGTGTTTTTTCGATTTGGTTTCTAATATTTTTTTTTTTAAAAAAAAAAAAAAACTTCCATTTAATCTATATTTTAACATTTTTTTAATTATATCTTCACCATTAATAAACTTTAAAATTAATTTGTAATAAATTTACTTGACATGATATATTCAGTATATCATTACTTAGTAAGTCATTAGACATATAAACGAAGTATTATGTTTCCTAAACAAATAAAACTTAAAACTTTTACCAACTTCTTAAAATTTTAGAGGAAGGTCAGAAAAATTTTCACTCGACTGGTCAAATTTCTTGTAAAAATTTCTACTAATATCACGTTATGGTTATGTCGTGGTTATGTCGTACTATATTATTTCCTAATGAGGAGGATATAATTTAAAAAACATAAAAGATCAAATTAAAACTTTTATAAACCATATGAACTGAATTAAAAAAAACACACACACAAACATAATATTTTTTTTTCTTTTTCTTTTTTTTTTAACTAAGAATTCAAGTTTATACCTTTTCTATTTTATCAAGAATATAATATCATAACTATTTTATACCATACTTGTTTTAGTCTATAATTCTTTTTCTTCTTCTTCTTTTTCTTAACTAAGAATTCAAGCTTATAACATTTTTTTTCTTTTATCAAGAACATAATATCGTAACTAAGTCCAAATATCATAGACTAAAACATGTACGGTAAGAAAACACTTTTAGTCCTAAACCTTTCAACAAAGTAACAATTAAGTCCGTCTGCTTCCAAATTTGTAATAACTTAGCCCTTGAACTTTAGTATGCTAACCTTTTTTTTTTTTTTTTGAGCTCAACAACACATTTTAATCAGTAAGCTATGCTCACCTTGACGTGATAATTTAGTTTATAACAATTTTATCTCTACCACGAAAAATCTCATCAAAATCAAGTGTCAATTGTTAATATGTATCATCTTTTTTTTTTTTTTTTTTGAGTACATCAACATTTTGGGTGGAGATTCAAACCTCTAACCTCATGGTTAAGGGTACATGTCAATTACTGTTAAACTAAACTCGCTTTAGTGTTAATATGTAACATCTTAATCTTTGTAGTTTATGTACATCCAATCCCTTTTCCTATATATATATATATATTCAATCCCTAAACAATTTATTGATCTATATATATAAGAAATCCCAATAAATTTTAACATTACTTTACACAGTACAAACTAAATCTTCCCAAAATTTAAATTACAAGAACTAAATTGTAATGTACTAAAGTTCATATACTTAAATCCATATAAATCAACGTTACAAAGTTTCATACAAATTTTAGGAACCAAAAGTGTTTTTTTTTTTTTTTTTACCGACACATATTTAGCCCCCAAAAATAAGAAGAAAAAGAGATTCAGAAGCGCGTGTGGCTCAAACGCCTGACCACCAAGCCAGCCAGAGAAGCAGAAAAGGAGATAAAGAGAGAAAAAAAAAGAAGTGAGAGAAGGGGACCCACAAGAGAGAGAGAAAAAAAACAAAAACTAAAATGAAAAAATAAATTTCATTTTTTTTAATTAAAAAAAAAAAAAAGGAAAAGTGGGAGCCACCACCCATGTGCCCTCCTCCTGTCTCCACCAGCTGCTGCTTCTCAATGATTAGAGCCCTCTGTTCCCAAACACTCCCCCAAATCCCCAACCCCCAATTCTGCAAATCCACACTCCCAACTATTTTCACAATCCGCCATTGACGGACCTTCCATTCTCCTTCTCTTCTTCTCTTCACCATGTCCGCCTCCGACGCCGCCACCAACAATGCCGCCATAATCGACCATCCCCAACACAGACATACCCAACAACAACCAAATCAGACTTCCAATAATGGCGCTTTAGCCGTCAAGAAACCCCCCTCCAAGGACCGCCACAGCAAGGTCGACGGCCGCGGCCGCCGTATTCGTATGCCCATCATCTGCGCCGCTCGCGTCTTCCAACTCACCCGCGAGTTGGGCCACAAATCCGACGGCCAGACCATCGAGTGGCTCCTCCGTCAAGCCGAGCCCTCCATCATCGCCGCCACTGGCACCGGCACCACTCCTGCTAGCTTCTCCACTATCTCCGCCTCCCTCCGCGGCGGTCCCACTGCCGCCGCTTCCTCTTCTTCTTCCCCTTCTCTCGACCACAAGCCGCTTCTCGCTCCCGCGCCCTTCATTCTCGGCAAGCGCGTCAGGACCGACGACGATGGAGGGAGTAAAGACGACGGCGGCGGTGGCGCTGGCGTTGGCATTTCGGTTGGACCCTCTGTCGGTTCGATTATGGGTCCGGCTGCCGCGGGTGGGTACTGGGCGATTCCTGCGAGGCCGGATTTCGGACAGGTGTGGAGCTTCGCCGCCGCCGCGGCTCCCGAGATGGTGATTCAGCCGGCGGCGGTTTCTCATCAGGCTTCGCTGTTCGTTCAACAGCAATCGATTGGAGAGGCGTCGGCGGCGAAAGTGGGAAATTACCTCCCGGGGCATCTGAATTTGCTCGCTTCTTTATCGGGTGGACCGGGAAGTTCCGGCCGGAGAGATAACGACCACCGTTGATTTCGTAATCCCGTTGCCGTGACGCCGCCGTCCACGGCGGCGGTGGCGTTGTAATAATTCTCTCTTGTGGGTGTTCGTGTTCATAGAATTATATAACTACCCTACCCTTCCCTTTCATTTCTTCATCGTTTTTCCTTTTTCCTTTTTCCCTTTTCGTGTGGAGCTTAGAATTTTAGGGTTTTAGGCTATTGAATTCCTAGCTTGAAATGAGTGAATTTTTAGGGTTTTCTTTTTCCTTTTGAAGATTGATTAATTAGGGTTTTTAAGCTTCAAATTTTTATTCGGGATTTTGAGATTTTACATTGCCAGAGGAACAAACAGAAAAATAAAAAATAAAAAAGAAATGGGTGTGGCTGTTTTTCCCAGATTTTGTCAAATGTTCTATAATTGGCAAGAACTGTGAAGTTCTTTCTCCATTTCAATGGAAATCCATGGAGGAATTGAGCTTGATGGCTTTTTTTTGTTGAAATTTTCTTGGAGAATTCTGCTGGCAATGGGGTTTGTTCTGTACTGAAAAGAAAATTAGTGTTTGGCAATGGAGGAAAAAGAAGGTTTTCTTCTTCTGGTTTGTGTTTGATCCGCCATTGATGGGTTTGTTGAAGCTTTTCTTCATCTCTGTAAGGCCTCTGTTTTTTGAGGTTTTTCTTTAACCTTTCTTCTTCTTCTTCAGTCTGTAATTTTCTCATCCAATTGGCTTTGAGATTCATCAAATGAGAATAATCAATGGTTTTTTTTTTCTCTTCCACTTGTCTCAATTTGCAGTGGGTTTGTGTTGAATCTTTGAAACCGACTGTTTGTTGGATGAAATATGGAAGTTTCGATTCTATTTTCTCGGGAATTTGAGTGAAATTTTCTCGGGAAACAGAAGGGAATTTTCTGGGTGGGAAAATGTTCACTCAGCAAAGAAGAAAAATTGTAATTGGTGGAAGTTTTGGGATGTTGAGTGAATGAGTTGGATTTTCAAGTTTGTGCTCTGTTTTGATTCTTCAATGCCATTCATTTGCATGCTCGTACACTGACCTGGTTTTAATGCTATTTATTGGATGCTTACTCTATCTCTCTCTCCAATTTTCTCTCTCCCGATAAATAATTCAAGGGATCGAAACAAGAAACAAGAACGATATTTATCTACTCACCTCTTGAGTATCAATTTGAGAATGGCTCAACTAGTTGAAATATATATCATCGACTAAAAGTTTGATTTGAATTTCAACACTGACTTTGGGAGGACTAACCGGAGAATAGCTCAACTGGTTAAAATATATAATATCGACTGAAAGGTCAATTTGAATTTTAACATTATTTGTTGCACTCATTTGAAGCACCAACTTGCTAGTTAAAATATATAACATGGACTAAAAGTTCGGTTTGAATCTCCAGTCATACATGTTGAATGAGTGAATAAGTAGATCCCACTAAAATTTTTAACTATAGAATATAAGTCAAACAAGAAAGTCAATAGGAATTCTTGACGACTTAGTAGGTAAGTGTTTTTTTTCACCGTGTGGATGATTCTGTACTTTGAACAATATTCACCGAATGATCGACGAGAATCTTCTATTATTACCCTTGAGTTTTAATGGAGAAATGGAAAAGTGAGGAAAGAAAAGAGATATTTTTTCTTTTTTAAAAAAATAAATAATTGTTAGATTTTTGGTGATGATCAACTTAAAATTCTTAATATAAGGAGGAAAATATATGATTCTTAAACTTTTAGATGTATGAAAAAATGATTCTAACACAATATAAACATGTAACGAGAAGAACTAAAAAAAAAAATATTAAGAATGATTATTAGAGACGTATAGATTTTGAATGGTTACCGGTTGAATAATATTTCCTCAATTTAATTTTTTCTCCAGACAGGATACATTATTTGGTCTTCACAGGTTGGAATTTTCCACCCCACTTGTATGTCATTGTCACAAATTTTATCAAAATGTTTTTGAGAAAAAGTCATAATTAATGAAATAAAAATATTATCTTTTTCATATCAATTTTTTTTTTTCTTTTTTGTGGATTTAAGATGACCATTTGACTGATTCAAAAAAAAAATGACCATTTGACTTGTTAAGATCTTTGGATTATTCCTGAAAGATGATAAAACTTCAATTGGTATTTTCTAGTTTAGTTTAGTTTTTTTTTTTTTTTTTTTTCTTATTAAAGAAAATATTGCTTTAAAATATCATTTTCATAAATATTTTCAAATCTACTCCTAAAAAGCACGTGTGACATTAGAGTTATTGTTCCCTTAAAACCATTATCTATAAATTAAGACTTTAAGATAATGAACATTTTTAGTGGTTGAGAAAATTGGTTATTCTTCAAACTAAATTTAGAAAAAATAACAATAAAAATTTTAAGGTAAAATTCATTTTTTATCCTTGAACTTGGTATTGTTTAATCAATTTATATCTTAAAATTTGAATTTCATCATACTAAATTTGAGAATTGAACAAGTGTTGCAATTTTATTTTTATTTTTTTTTTGGGTTCTATTATTATGATTTTCATTATATTTAGTCACTAATTTCTTAAAAAAGAAAAAGAAAAAACAATGCAAAAATTTCTCAAAAACTCACTAATTTCTATGAAAACCAAGTCATTACCAATCCATGCATAATTTATTTTAGTACAACAAAAATGTAGGGTATGGGAATAAGAACCTCTAATCCCAAGGAAAAATTTGTATATTAATTATCGTTGAATTATGTTCACGTTGACAATCAATACAAAAAAATTAAGTTCAAAAAAATCAAGAGGCGATTATTAACATGTACTCTCGATCAAGAGATTTAAAGTTCGAATCCCTTAAATGTTGATAATTAATTTTAAAAAGTCCAAACAAATCAATACTCAATTGAAAATATTTTTCCAAAACTCACATATTTTAACAAAACTTCAACTCCTACTATTATTTTCGCTAAAACTTCATCAATTTTATACTAAGTTGTGAGAATATTTTTGTCAACACATTTTTTAAACTTTGATATTTGTAGGGCTAAATTTGGACATTTTCTTACCAAATTAATATGCCACTATTTTTCTTTTTAGTTCAAATTAATATGCCACTAGACTTGGATGTTTTCAATAAATGTGTTTACGCGTTTTGAGTATTTTGTTGGTTGAATTTTACGTAATTTATTGATCCGTCAATAAGGAATTTTCTAATTTAATCTTGGGAAGATATTGAGTCTGGTGAGAATTACATTTGAATATGTTAAATTAATTGACTTCTCAAATTAAGTGCAAAGGCATAAAAAAAAATCTGAAATTATAGTTTCGTTCTTAAAGTTTAAAAAGTTCTATTTTAGCCCTTCAAATTGGAATATGTTTTAACTTCAATCCATGTCGTCAAAATCTGTAACAAAAAAGTGAAATAACTCGCTTTCTCATCACTTTGAATACTCAATTTTTTTTTACCAAAAACATTTCTCTAGTCTTCTCCTTCTCATTCTTACTTGACTATTGAAAATATCCCAACTTTCTCAAGTTTCATGAGTCATTTTCAGACCATCAACAATCACAAATTCTCAAATACATTTTTTTTATTCTTTTTTTTTAAAAAACCATTTTTAAAAGTGAAAAAAAATGAGTAGAAGTAGATATAAGAAGCTCAAATTTCAAAAATGAAATAATTTAAAAAAAAAAAAAAAAAAAATAGAAGAAGAGTGAAATGTTACTTTCTAAAATAAGGATAAAATGAGAAAAGGGAAAGATTTGTGAAAGTTTGATGGGGAAGGAATTTATTGGGGGTGAGAAATTTTGTAACTGCTGACAGAAGAGAAAGAGAAAAAAAAGAGGGTCCCTGAAACTGAAACTGAAAAAGGTTTTGTTGCATATACTCTTTTTTTCTAACCAATAATCTAAGCCTCCCCTCTCCTTGACATTTTCTAGGAATTTTAACTCTCAACTCTCAAGGAAGAAGGAACTTTATTGAATGATAATAATAATAATAAATATATTGTGAAGATGAAGACCCCATTTTATGCCACGTCATATATATACTAATCCACATCAGAAGCCACGGAGGACAAGAACCATTCTGAGTTGTATTCTAGATCAATATTTCCTAATCTTCAAGCTTATTTTCACTTGTATTTTTGTTGGGCCCTACTTCCTCATGTTAGTTACAACAGAATGCATTTTAAATATCAGGTTAGCATTCTCCTTCGAGAGAAGAGGGATTTTTGGGTGAGTGCAGAGTGAATGGTAAGGTTGGGAAATATTTCTTCTCTGGGATGCGAGGTTGTGTGTAAGGAGATTTTCTCCATATTTGTATTTCTCCATGGTTGAGCATTTTCTTTGCTGATAAATAAAGGATCGATCAGAGCTGCCTTTGAGAGTGGATGTAGACCATCACACTGATGGTTGAACCACTATAAAATCCTGTGTATTTCTCTTCCTCTCTCACTGATTAGTGTTTTGTTTGTTCGTAGTTTTCATCACAAATGGTATCAGAGCTTGATTCGGTGATGAAGTTCAGAGTTCCGCAGCAAACTTCGAAGTGAGAGTTGGAGATTTGATTATCAAGTTCGATTGAAGTTCTTCGACTAAACTAGAGGTTAGTAATCTGATCGATTAGTTAGGGTTTATAGCTTAAATCCGATATCAATTTGTCATCTCTGCCTGGTTGTGTTGAATCGAAAGCATGTCTGCTAAATTTGAACTTGAAAAGTTTGATGGTAAGGGTGATTTTAGCCTCTGGAGAAAGAAACTTAGGGCAATGCTTGTACAATTGAAAGTGGCTAGAATCTTAGATAAACCAGAAGACTTACCCGAACCTTTATCTGAAGCCAAACAAAAAGAAATGGATGAGATAGCCTTCAGCACTATGATTTTATACTTATCAGACTCTGTTCTTCGACAAGTAGATGAAATCAATAGTGCTGTCGAGCTTTGGAAGAAATTAGAGTCCATGTACCTAAACAAATCACTGACAAATAAAATACTCTTAAAAGAAAGACTGTTTGGCTATCGTATGGATCCCTCGAAACCTCTGGAAGATAACTTAGATGAGTTTGTCAAGATTTGTTTAGATGTAACAAATATTGGAGAGAAAATTGATGATGAAAACCAAGCAATTATTCTGTTAAATTCACTGCCAGATAACTATAAAGAGATAAAAGCAGCAATAAAGTATGGGAGAGACTCTTTAACATTGAGATTAGTCTTAGATGCCTTGAGATCAAAAGACATGGAAACAAGAACACATAAGAAGGAAAGTGAAGCTTTAACAGTGAGGGGCAGAACAGAAACAAGACCTAATACACCTAAGGCAAACAAAAGAGATCAAAGCAAGCATAGATCTAAGTCCAAAGGTAAAGAAACAAGGGAATGTTTCTACTGCCATAAACCTGGACATTTAATCAAGGATTGTCGAAAATTACAGTACAAAAACAAGCAGCAAAATAAAAAGGAAGGCCAAAATTCAGCAAATGTCCATGAAAGCTATGACTCAGCAGAGGTACTCACAGTTTCTGATCTTAGCCCAACAGATGAGTGGATTTTAGACTCCGGTTGTTCTTATCATATGACCCCCCACAAACATTATTTCCTAGATCTTAAGGAGATAGATGGAGGAAAGGTCCTTATGGGAAATAATCAGCAATGTATGATAAAAGGAGTAGGCTCGGTAAAACTATACTTATCAAATGGAACACAGAAAATTCTGTCATCTGTTCGCTATATCCCTGACTTAAAAAGAAATTTAATTTCATTAGGGACATTAGATAAAGCCGGGTACAAATATAGATCCGAAGGGGGGTCATGAAAATTTTGAAAGGGTCCCTGTTAGTTATGACAGGCAGTCTGAAAAATGGCTTATATACACTAAATGGATCCTCCACAATTGATACAGCTAATGTGGCACCTACTGAGACACATGATGTAGCTTTGTTATGGCACAAACGCTTAGCACATGTGAGTGAGAAAGGTTTAATAGAGTTACGGAAACAAGGGCTGCTAGGAAATACTAAATCTGTACAATTACCTTTCTGTGAGCAGTGCACATTAGGGAAATCAACAAGGGTTCAGTTCAACCGGTCTGTACATAAAACTCAAGGGATATTAGATTACATACACTCTGATTTATGGGGGTCAGCTAGAGTTCCAACCTTAGGAGGGGCAAAATATTTTTTAAGTATTATAGATGACCATTCAAGAAAGTTGTGGGTATATCTCCTTAAAAATAAATCAGAGGCGTTTGAAACTTTTGCAAATTGGAAAACTCTAGTGGAAAATCAGACAAACAGAAAAATTAAGAAGATTCGTACAGATAATGGGTTGGAGTACTTGAATGAAAGCTTCAAAACAATGTGTGTGAAATCTGGTATTCAAAGGCATTTTACTGTACCACATACACCACAACAAAACGGTTTAGCCGAAAGATACAACCGAACAATCTTAGAAAGAGTTAGGTGTATGTTAGCAAATGCCAAACTTCCAAAGGTGTTTTGGGGAGAAGCGGTTAACACTGCAACTTACTTAATTAATAGAAGTCCTTCCCTGGCTTTGAACCTAAAAACACCACAAGAATTATGGACCGGAAAACCTCCAAATTTGAGTCATTTAAAAATATTTGGATGTTCGGCTTATGCACATGTCAAACAAGATAAATTAGATCCAAGGGCTCAAAAATGTGTCTTTCTAGGCTATCCGGATGGGGTTAAAGGGTATAAGTTGTGGACTTTAACCCAAGGAGAATCTAGATGTATAATAAGAAGAGATGTTAAGTTTAATGAAAATGAAATGCCATGGGAAAATGAAGGTAGCTTTGGTTATCAAAAGGAAATTTCTGGACAAGAAGAAACTTTTGATATTCAACTTGAAAATGAGGAAACTAGTAATGAACAGCAAGCTTCAACCTCAAACCAAAGTGAACAGGATATGGGTCTACAACCTGAAAACAATCCAGAACAAATTAGTAGTGAGAATCCTTCTGATCTTGACACACAAGCTACACAAATGCAAGAAAACTTAACAGACTACCAGTTAACTCGTGATAGGCAGAGAAGAACTATCAGACCACCATCTAGATTCGAACAAGCCGACTGTATAGTAGAGTTACCAGAATCTGCAGCCTATGCACTTTTGTGTAATGAAGAAGATGAAAGCCTAGAACCACTTACATTTGAACAAGCCATAAATTCAGAGCATAAGACACAATGGCAGATTGCAATGCAAGAAGAAATGAATTCTTTGGCAAAGAATAAAACATGGATATTAGTAGAGAAACCTGAAAATCAAAAATTAGTCGCTTGCAAATGGTTGTATAAACTTAAACCAAGCATTAAAGGGGATGATAAGCCTAGGTTTAAAGCTAGACTCGTAGCCAAAGGGTATACTCAGCAATATGGCATAGACTATACAGAGATTTTTTCACCGGTAGTGAGGTATTCATCCATTAGAGTGATGTTGTCTATAGTTGCTCAATTTGACTTAGAATTAGAGCAAATGGATGTTACAACAGCCTTCTTACATGGGGAGCTTGAGGAAGAGATTTATATGTCACAACCCCTCGGCTTTGAAGTAAAAGGGAAAGAAAACTTTGTATGTAGGCTATTAAAATCTCTGTACGGTCTAAAACAGTCTCCTCGACAGTGGTATAGAAGATTTGATAATTTCATTCAGAGTTGTGGTTTTGTTAAAAGCATGTATGACAGTTGTGTTTACATTAAAAGAGAAAATGAGATAGTTGTCTTGTACCTACTTCTCTACGTAGACGACATGTTAATAGCCTCACATGATGTAAACAAGATTGAGAAACTTAAATCACAACTTAAGAGTGAATTCGAGATGAAAGATATTGGGCCAGCAACTAAAATTCTGGGGATGAATATCAGTAGAGATCGAAAGGCAGGGATTCTGAGAATAAAGCAATCAGACTACCTTGAGAAAATTGTAAAGAAATTTAGATTGGATAAAGCAAAATCAGTATGTGTACCCTTAGCTAATCACTTTAGGCTTTCGAAAAACCACTCACCAACCAATGAGGATGAAAGAAATGAAATGAAGTTCATCCCTTATTCTAGTGCTGTAGGAAGTTTAATGTTTGGAATGACTTGCACTAGGCCGGACATAGCTTTTGCTATGAGTGTGGTGAGTAGGTATATGGGTGATCCAGGCAAGCCTCATTGGGAGGCTGTAAAATGGATTTTAAGATACATTAAGGGTAGCTCAAATCATGGTCTGATATATTCAAGAGGGAGTTCAAAACAGAGTTGTTTGTTGGGGTATGCTGATGCAGACTTTGCTGCAGATTTAGATAAAAGAAGGTCCACTTCAGGCTATGTTTACACCTTGTTTCAGAACACAGTGAGCTGGAGATCCAATCTCTAATCAGTAACAGCCCTCTCCACAACTGAATCCGAATACATCTCCCTTGCAGAGGCAGTGAAAGAAGGTATATGGCTGAGAGGTCTAATTATTGAATTGCTTGGTACAACTGATTCTCTCCTTGTTTTTAGTGACAGTCAAAGTGCAATAGCACTTTCGAAGAACCCTCAATATCATGATCGTTCGAAGCATATCGACATTAGGTATCATTATCTAAGAGAGAAGACCATAAATGAAGAGGTGAAGCTGGAAAAAGTAGCTTCAGTAAACAATCCAGCTGATATGCTTACCAAGCCATTAACAGCCACAAGAATGCAGTACCTGCTAGACCTACTTAAGGTAGGTGTTGGCTGAGTTCAAAAGTTAATGGCAATGATCTTCAAAGGCAGCAGCTGAGAGATACTTCAGAGTATATATATGTACATGTCAAGAGGGAGATTTGTGAAGATGAAGACCCCATTTTATGCCACGTCATATATATACTAATCCACATCAGAAGCCACGGAGGACAAGAACCATTCTGAGTTGTATTCCAGATCAATATTTCCTAATCTTCAAGCTTATTTTCACTTGTATTTTTGTTGGGCCCTACTTCCTCATGTTAGTTACAACAGAATGCATTTTAAATATCAGGTTAGCATTCTCCTTCGAGAGAAGAGGGATTTTTGGGTGAGTGCAGAGTGAATGGTAAGGTTGGGAAATATTTCTTCTCTGGGATGCGAGGTTGTGTGTAAGGAGATTTTCTCCATATTTGTATTTCTCCATGGTTGAGCATTTTCTTTGCTGATAAATAAAGGATCGATCAGAGCTGCCTTTGAGAGTGGATGTAGACCATCACACTGATGGTTGAACCACTATAAAATCCTGTGTATTTCTCTTCCTCTCTCACTGATTAGTGTTTTGTTTGTTCGTAGTTTTCATCACATATATAAGTTTCAATTATAAATTTAGTACTTGAATTTTTAGAGTTGTGTCGATTTGGTCATTGAACTTAGAAAAAGTGTTAAATAGGTTCTCGAACTTTCAATTTTGTGTCGAATAGGTTGCTGAACTTTAAAAAGTATCCAATAGGTCCTAGTTTTTACTTTTGTGTCCAATAAGTTCTTCAACTTTTAATTTTGTGTCGGTAAGTTGTTTACCTATTAGATCTTTTTTCAAAATTTGTAAGCCTACTAGATTAAAAAAAAAAATGGAAGTTTAGGGTCTTAATAGACATAAAATTGAATTTTATGTCTAACGGATTGATTTATTTTTAAAAAAATCTTATATATGTCAAGGACCTATTAGAAAAAAAAAATAATTAAAAGTTCAATGACCTATTAGACATTTTTAAAGTTCATTAATCTATTAGACTCAAAATTGAAAGTTTAGAGACTTAATAGATATTTTTTAAAGTCCAAAGACCAAATTGATACAATCTTGAAATTTCAGAAACTAAACTTGTAATTTGACCAATATATAAATAAAAACTCTTGAACTTTTCTCTTTTTTTTCTCAATGGTATGTGGGGTGGAATTTGAACCTCTTAATTTTTGGTTGAGGTTATCAGATCTAGATTGACAACTATCATGAAATTTGTTGTTGTACATTTATACTCATTTTCCAACACACACACACACACACAAAAAAAAAAAAAAAAAAAAAAAAAAAAAAAAAAAAAAACTTTCAACCATAATTCAAAATATTGTCAATCCAACATAGTTTGGTTATTACATTTTTTTTTTTCTTTTTTTTAGTTTTATAAATGTGGAGTTCAAGGATCGATTTTTCTTCAACTTTAGAGAGGTTGTCATGTCACTACTTAGGTTAAGTACTTAGGGCATGTGTATTTTTGTTTTAGAGGTTTGAATTCTCACCTATGTTTGTTATACACTATTATTTTCGAAACAGTTAAAAAAAGATCTTTAAGTTACCAACGTCATCTTTGTAATTTGAATTTTAATTTCAATTTGGTTTTTGTGGTTTTAAAAAAATTAGTTTAGATCATGTCATTTGGTTTGGTTTTAATTTCATGATCTCTTGTATTTTTAAAATATTCAATACAATCTCATTTTTAATCAAATATCAGATATTGAGTTAACTCAAGTATACTTTAACTAATTAAGACTACACCTTCAACCAAAAGGTTAGAGGTTCAAATTTTCCACCCACCCATGATGAACTAAAAAAATAATAATAATAAATGAAAATAACTCAGGTTCCACCATGTTCAAACTATAATACTTTAAAAATAAAGTAATAATAATACATCTAACTATTGGTTGATAAATGAATGATTTCTCCTCTCCAAAAAAAAAAAAAAAAAAAAAAAAAAAGCTTTTAACTCTTCTAGGTTCTTCCCATGCAAATTTATAACGAGGAATCAGATAGATAAGGGTAAGGAGGACCCCAATAATTGGGGAGACCCACAAACATAACTCTTTTTTTTTTTTTTTTTTTTTTTGGTATTATTTTTTTAAAAAATATATTTTTATTTTTGTAAAAATGGCCCTACAAAATTTATTAGCATATTGAAAAAGTGGGGGAAAATTTTAATAAGTGGGGACCACCTTGGGTCAAAATCCATGGCTATGAATCATTCCTCAATGGGCCCATGGGCCCACGGTTAACAAAGTGGGCCCACTATCATTCTCTTGAATCTCGTTTCCCAATTTTGTGGATATGGGCCATTCTTAATGGACCCATGAAAGCAGGTGACCCACACTTAAATGGGCCCTTCTTAATGGGCCCATAGTGTGTAAGTGGGCCAACCCTACGCTGGGCTTTTGGTTCGTTGACTTGCATCTATCAGCCATGCCATGACAGTGGGTTCCAGAAAATATTCTTGGGTTGGTTAGTTTATGGTTTTTTCCCATTAAAATCCAAAATTTTAATATAATAAAATAATGTTTTTTTTTAAGTTTCTCAGAAATTTTAGGTTAAATTATATTTTAATCACCGTATTTTAACCTAATTTCAACTTTTTTTTTTTTTTTAAGAGAACCTAATTTCAACTTGGTCCTTGAACTGTTTACAAAATTTTAATATCACTAAAATTTATCAAATGTCCATGTCATTAGCGTAAAGTAATAGAAATCAAATGTGATAAGTTATGGGTAGATATTAAAATGTCTTCGCAATAAGAGAATTTGTTTCAATAATATAGGAGTGAGAATATGTCACATCGGTTGAAAAATCATGAAGTTGGATTGAGTTTTAAAACACTATTTTGATTAAAAAACAACTAAAGTTGAGGTTATTTAGAATGCACTATTCATGTATGTTGATGTCAAAATTTGGCCAAGGGACTAACGAGAAAATTAAGCACCGGCGTGAGCTTGCCACACCGACTCCGATGCTTAAGTCAGTTGAGAGATCATAAGCGAAGCAAATAAAGTAATAATATAGAGGAAGAAAATAGATACCAAGTTGAGTCCCCTTACCTTGGGGTGAACCTCTTCTATTTAAAACTGAAATTAGGGTTTTCTCTCTTCCTTTTAGGAGAAGGAGTAGCCCTAGAGATTGATTCAGGCCCATTAGGCCGCTGTGGGCTTGTTTCTCCTCTTGACTTCTATCATTCTAACTTTTTTAGAGTTAGGTCCAAATTCACCCCTAACAATTTACATTAGATTTCTATGACATATATTTGAGTGCAATATTGAACAAATAACTTAGTGATAGGAACATTTGATATGCTTTAAAATAATTGAATGATAATCAAACTTTTATTTTAAAGTTATATTTACAAATATGTTATAAATCATAATCTTTTACAAATATAGTTTCTCCTTTTATAGTTATGGATTTTTAGTTTCCAATTATGAAAATGAATTCTTCATATGTATCACGAGTGAAATGAAAAATCAATCCAATCAAATGTCTTTTCCGTGATAATAGTTAACATATAGTTCTAGATTTCGATGTTGGAAAAGAACCAAGTGTCGATTACTTGAAAGGACGAATGAGAACATAAATATGTGAAAATAGAAGCAAAAGGAACATTATCAGGTTTGGTTGATTTTGACATGCTAATGAAAAAAAGAATGTCACTTAGCTACCTATATTTAGGTTTAGGAAATGCCATCAACTAGAAGGCAACCATGCAACTAATTATAGCTCAATCCACCATTGAAACAAAATTTAATTTATAGCCACTATGGATGTAATAAAGGAAGCCCTACAGTTCAAAGTTTTGGCAACCAAAGTTAAGTTTGAACAATATCATTAGAACTTGTTTGAACTAAAATAAATTGAATTGACTAAAAAAAGCTATCATTTTAATTTTAATTTTTTTTTAATGTGAAGATGGTAGATGTTTATATCTTTTTTCGAGCATAACTCAATTAGTTTTTTTTTTTGAAAAAAAAAAAAAACTAATTGAGTTATGCTCGAATTGATAAGTGTCCTTTCAGGTACCAAAATAATTTTTCAAATATCTAATCTCTTTTAATCTCATTCTAAAAAAACAAAGTTTAAAATACTTTTCTTTTCTTTCTAAAAAAATGACATTGTAATTTGTAATTACTATTTAAATCAATGGCTCTTCAGATCCTGCAATGCCACTTGTAAAGAAATCCATACTCATTTAGGAAACATTTGGGAGTACTTTTCAACTTTCAGGACAGGCTAAGTTTAACTTTTCAAGCGTTTAATTTTGAAAAAAACAAAAAAAAGTGTTTGACCACCACTAAAAATGACTTATTAATAAATGAAATTAAGAAATAAACTATTTTGAGAGAAACACTTGATAACAATTTTTTTAAAAAAGAGTTTATAGTATAAAATAACTTAGATATAAAAACACTTGTAAAGAAAAGTAATCAAACATATGATTGTTGAAATTCTAAACAATTTTTATACGAAATGTTTTTTTTTTAACTCAAACTAATTCGCCCGCCCCCTGCCCCCTTCGGTGTGCGGAGGGTGGAGCATTCTTGTCGTATTATCCACGACTCTCGGCAACGGATATCTCGGCTCTCGCATCGAAGACATTCCATATGGATTCTTAATTTGAAAGACTATATTAGGAAAACAATAAAACCTCTCTTTCTAAAATTTAGTTTTAGAAGTTGTACCAAACAAAATTTCAACATAAAAATAAAACCCCTTTCTAAAAAAAAGTTTAGAACAAGAAACCAAAACTTATACACTTCTCTGGACAACACTAGACTACTACTCTTTATCTTGAGAGTTGATGTGCTGTGAACAAAAAGTTTTGAATATTCCAAGGGTCACCCACCAACAAGTGAACACAAATAATCTAAAAGCCTTGCATTGAATTGAATATAGATAAGATTCATAACAACAAAATTTAAAAAGAAAAAAAGAATTGAGAGGAAAAAGTGGGGCATACATTAATAATCAAATTTATATTCATCCCACCTATGAGGATCATCATCATCACTTTCATCAGCCTTTAATGGACTGTGAATTTCACCAATACATTCTTCCTTCTCTGTCTCCTGCACTCCTCCATCATCAGGTTTTGCCACTTCTTCCTCCTGTTCATACAAACCATTCTATTTCCAAAATTAGGTCCCACTCCCAAATTTAATGCCATAAGAAATCAATCACAGTTCTATTCCTACAGTGTACAAAGGGAATGATCATTTTCATAAATTATGGAAATGTGAAGAGAGAAATTTTGTCAAAGTCGGATGAGATTTAGTCGGTATTGATACAGATTTTGGATAGATTTTTTCGAGCTTAGTTTTTAATTTCAGTGGTTTATCACATTCGAGATGAGGCGGGGTAGGGTCATTGAAAAAATTGAGAGACAAACAAGGATGAAATCGACCGAACCAAGTCAAATTGGTTTGTTTGGAATACCTCACTTTGACAGATTCAATGCCTTTAATTTTTTTTTAATAAGAAACTATAGTTACAAAAGAATTTTCTGTGACTAAAACACCTACAAAAAAAACCTTCCAATTCAGTTTTTTATTGAAAAAATTGAATGAGAAACAAAAGATGTTTTTTTTTTAATAAGCAACCGAACTTTCAATGAAGATATGAAAGAATACAAGGACATACAAAAAAGAAGTCCGAAACAAAGATGAAATTGACCAAACCAAGCTAACACACCTTTGTGCACCATATAACACGTTCGCATCGTAGTAAAAGAAAACTAAAGAGGAGAACAAGAGAAAGAGGGCTTACGTTAGTTTCAGGAGATAACTCTTGCAGCTCCTCATCCCCAGTATTTTCAGTCAACTCATCTTGATTGGACTCCTGTTTTGCCTTATTAGCAGCTTCTTTCAGCAGCCCAATCAAGGATAAAAATTGGGAGTGGTCTGCAAAAAAATTGACTGTAAGACCGTAGCCAAACCAGAAGATTAAAAGAAAAAAAATGATGAACAGAAAAAGAAAAGAAAGAAAGAAACAGAATACAAATGAAGGACGGAGTTATAAGACGAGACATCATTAGTCGTATAGCTTGAAAAGTTATGGAGAAAAGGAAAATGAAACAAGTGTTACCTTTGGCACGATTAGTTATAGCATCAGAAAGGCGGAATGGATGATGACGTTCTTCACTTTTGAATTTTAGCTTAATTTGACGGCGTGTTCGGCCTGGAAACAACTGTTGTATCATACAAAAATCTGTTCCGAATTGTCGAACAGCCTAAAAAATATGTGAACAAGGAGTTAAGTTAACATTTTAACAACAGACATAAAAAAATAATTTTCTTTGCTAGGAAACTGAACAGTTTCAAAGAAAATACCAGGTTAAAAACACTTTTCGGTCTATTAGTTTCATGGAAATAACAATTCAATCCTTGAATTACAGCACGTAAACATTTATTCCATGCACTTTTAATTTCTTAACAATTTAGTTCTTAAACTTTATACATAACAATGAAATCCTTGTAATTCAACGAGGTTTTCACCTATGTAGATTGGCAAACTGGGTAAGGACCAAAACTATAACGACTAAATTATAACCAAAAAAAAAAAAAAAACTTCTGGTACTGCATTCTTATCCCTTCAAAATCATCTACACTTGGCATTTTAACCATATAATATGCACAAAGCACAAGTTGACAAAAACTCCAACGATTTAATTGTAATTATGCACAAATAGTCCATCATCCTACCATCCACCAATTAGAACATGGCTAGACAATATTCAATATCACCTTGAGCAAAAAATGAAAAAGATTTGATTGGTCAAAGTTTGCAACATAATATATGGGTGTGATGATAATTATCACAAACAAGTAAAAATTTGGGCCCTGTACAGTTATCCTACATGCATATAGAAGTGCTAGAGCATCAGGGATGAATGGCATGAAGGCGCCACCTTCTTTTCTTTGATATGAATAAGTACAAAAGGAAACCAAAGGAAAAAGTATTCCATTATAACAAAAGAATCATGATTACAAAAGAAGAGGTGTTAAAGTGAGCTAACTCCCATGTTTTTCCTCCCAATTTTTCTTATAACAAATTCTGGAACACAAATAGCAAGAGCTTTCATAGTTGAAAAGCCACAAAGATGAAGTAAAGAGTTTTCAATTTTATTGAGGCACTAAGAAAGGTTGAAATCAGTTAAAATCCTGGCTCATATCTTCTGATTATAATTACAGTGAAAATAGACATGCCAACCATTTTCCTTTGCCTTTTCAAAAAGGTTGCATGGGACTTTCTTTTCTGGACAACATCTGTTATATTTATGCCTCCAAGAGCCAAATTCCAGACAACATCTGCTGTATTTTATATCTGGTTGCAACTTTATTCTTGCTTAGAAAAGTCCATTTTTTCTCACAAGAAGATTCATTAATCTGGAAAGAAAATCCTTTGAGAACTTCTTCCACAAAATCATTTTCCCATATTATCGCAGAGACAAAGAAGTTCCCAGCCAATTCTCCCATGGCGGCTGTTTGAAGCAATAAAATGTTTAAATCTCCTAAATTATAATGAATTTCAAATTATAGAAAATTTTTACATAGTAAATGTTAAGGACCCCGTTACAAATTTAAAATTACAGAGACCAAACCATTATATACTAAAATCATTACTTCAGTGAAAATCTTAGGACCAAAAGTATTTTTTAACCAAAATACAAAAGACTAAGGCAACAACCCTAAGGACAACTGCTAATTAGTATTACTAAAAAACAAAATTACAAAAAAGGGAGCTCCAAGAATATGCTCCTAAGATTCATCTTCCACGCTAGCCACCTAGTAAAAAATTATCTATTCATGCAGCAAGAAATTAATGAATAAAGGATGTGGCTCAAAAATTCAAGGCTGCTCAGTTCAAAGAGGGGGAAGGGAACACCAATCTTTTCCACACTTGGATATCCTTGAGGACAAGAAAGAACAAAATCCTGAAGACAATTTACAACTGAAGGCCATGTGGTGAACCTTTTCTAGAAATCTTTTATTTGACTGATGGGAACAAAAGGTCTGTGGTCCAAAAGCTTCAGTGAGATGCCTCTTAATTCTTACTGGAGCCCAGGGCTCGAAAGGGCCCCCTGCCCAATTTTTTGGGAAAAGCTCGGAACATCTTAGAAGTTGAAACAAGACTAGTTGAAGATGTTCCAAGATTTTCTTTTTTATAATAAAGTTATCAATAATTGCATTAATGAAACCTGCTTAAGATGAATGAGAGTACAAAAAGAGTACCTATAAAAAAGGAAAAAATAAAAGTGGGAGATGCAAATAAGTTACCAAGAAAAAGTCACACGACTCCCAACTTTTAGTAACAAAAAGGAAAAAGAAAAAAGTTAAGAATAATAGACCAAAGGAACATCAAAATACATCGATCCCAGGCATCTTTTCACAATGTAGCCAATCATAACATTCTCCTATTTCATTCCAACCAAATATATCACAAAACAGCAAAAAATCTGCCACAGAACACAATCTTTCCACCCATAAAGGAGGACGGGAAACAACTTCCCTCCTAACTTTTTAATGCTTTTGCGAGTAGTGAAATTTCACGAAGTGATTGATGGAAAAAAATTCAAAACCAGGTTAATTCAACTATGTCGAAAAAACAAGTTGAAAGTTTTGGCCCTTCAGGACAAGCGGAATAAGTAAACATCAAGTAGGAATATAAATATTCTTGGGGAAAAAAGAGGTCTAATTACCTGATAAAAAAGCTCTGTATCCTTCTTTGACCACTTTGTACGTCGTGCTTTGTCCATGAAAGACTGGTAATTAAAGTAAGCAGAAGTCATGTCAACTACATCAGGTGTTTCATCATCATCGGTACCTCTACCTTGTTCAGAAGCAAGGCTTTCCTCTCCATCATTAAAAATTTCCTCACCGACAGTGTCAGTTCTGGACACAAAAGAAAAAGGAAGGAGTCAAAAAAAGCGAAGAAGAAGAAGAAGAAAGAAAGAAGACAATCAACCACAAGAAGAAGACAGACTTGAATTGAAAAGAAAGTTTCTCCAAGATCAAAACCCCTTTTAAAGTAAAAGTGTTTTTTAAACATCTCTCCTCACCTATGCACAAGTGACGAACTTGAGTGAAGTGAGATACAGTAACAATATTCTTTAAAAAAAAATTGAGAAGAGAAACAAATTTAATTGATGAATGAAATAGTGGAGTAAAAACTCCAAACACCTAGGTGAATTACAAGAAAACTTTCCAGTTCGATATCAAAAAAGATAGATTATAATTAGAGAAGGGTGTTTACATTTATACTGATACAAAGTATGAAAAAGAATTTGATCCATAAATTAATCAAAGGAAGAGAAATCATCCCTGAAAATTCTTTCATTCATTTCGCCCCATGGGATGCATACATCCTTTTGGAATGATTCGTGGCTTGTTGGTGTCTCTCTTAAATCATCATATCCTAGACTTTATCAATTATCTACTTGGCCAATGGACTTGGTTGCACAAGTTCGAAATTCATAATCTAAAGCTTAGGAATTGGGACTTCGTCAAAATCTTAATGAGGAAATTTTGGAATGGATTAGTCTTTCATTTTAAGGAGTGCTCAAGATTCTTGGTATTAGCCTTTTGATTCCTCTCATGCCTTTACAATTCGATCTTTGATGGAAGATTTAGTCCATTCAAAAGGTCCATCTAGGAACAATCTTTTTTCGATGATTTGGAAGGTCCATAAAACCAATTGGCAATGAGTGGAGTGACCCTTGAAGCTTATATATTGTGAGGTCTCCACTAATCTTTTCAATGTGGGATCCTCAACAATTATCCAAAGAAGATCAAAATTTTCTTATGGGAGCTTAGCCATGGTGGAATCAATATAGCTGATAGACACCAAAGAAGAATGCCTCATTTCTTTCTCCCCCCCATGGTGTGTGATATGTTGTTCAAATGCGGAAGGCCCGATTCAACTTTTTGCTCACGGTTCCTTTGCATCTCAGTATTGATCAATATGGGTGGGAGCTTTTGGATCGAATCTAGTTTTGCCCGGAAATATCTTTTATCTTCTTGCTTCAGTTTTTATGGGTCATAAGACTTTGTGGCTTGCAATAAACCGAGCCTTCTTTTGGTATCTTTGGTGTGAGCGTAATGGAAAAATTTTCAAGGATGTCTCTTTAAACATTGCTACTTTCCTAGATTTGGTTTTAGTCGATGCTTTGTATTGGTGTAAATGCAAACACCCTTTTAGCGGCTATAGTTTATCTTCTTTACTTTCCAATTGGACAAAAAGGTTCTTCAATTGGCATGTCAATGTGGGGAGAGATGACATCTCAGACGAAGCTAAAATGCTAATGAAAAGTTTCTTTGATTTCCACAATACTAATACAAAATGTTTAAGCAAAAAAAGTTTTAACCAGCTCTTTATAAATGAATTCACTGAAAGATTCCAAATTATTCAATTTCCATCATCTCCCATATACCCTTCTAGAGATTGGCGTTCCTCTCAAACAAATCCAAAAATCCACCATTTCCTCACCTTCTCATCCTTAGGATTTTTTCTTACAATAATTCTCCAAGATCTTGACTTTTCTTCCCAAGCATCAAACACCATCAATCTTTCTACATCGATAACTCAAAAATACGAGAGGAAGCGAAGGGCTCAAGGCTGATTTCCAATGGGTCCTTCTGAGTTTCTTTCCACCCTACTTTATTTGAAGAAAAGCTTTAGAAGTTTTTACTTTTTAGCTTCAAAACTTTTTGTAACAGTCATTTAACATCCATTTGTGCTAACAAGAAGACTTTTTTGTAACTTATCTTGGATTTAGGCTTACCCTCCCCCCATATTTATATGCATAACAATTGCACCTATCACTACACATTTAATGCATTTAATTACACCAAAGATTTATAAACAAGTATGAATTACCAAAAAAAAGGTTCCAAATTCACGTACTTGTCATATTTAAATTAAATATACATGTTACAACTGTAAGGACATTGGCATATCGATACATGCATAGAGTCAACAGAAAATAAAAGAAATAAAAAAAAAAACAGACACATTTAAGAATCCAGTGGTGTCTCACAATGAGAAAGATATCTTTCCAAAACAATGATAATAAAAGATTACTCTTTTTTTAATAAAAAATAATAATAACAATAAAACACAACAATTTTTTTCATAATAAACAATTTATAGCAACAAAGCAAAGATAACTAAGAAGTTTTGGACCTTTGATTGGTTGCTGACTTTCTTGTGCTTGCCTCTTTCTTCTACATTAGAAATAATAGGCCCCAAGGAATCTCGTTAATAAACATGAGGTGGAAAATAGCTCAAACACACCAACCAAAGAAATAAAAGCACCAGTTCTGTGCAACTTAAGAGGTTCTAAGAAAATATGTACCTCTAACTTCTCCTTGTACTCGTGATAAATAATGAGATCCTTAAAACTTATCTTTTGAAAGTCAATTTCATCCTCCGGAGTTTCAAGCAAAACCTTGTTCACTGTAAAGGCAGAAAATAATAAACGATCTGACAGAAGCACATTACTACATTAACTAGACATAGTGATTGCAAGAGATTTAAAGCATAGGTGGCTGAGTGATAGTTACCTTGCCTTTTATTCCGGCGAGTTGAATGAGAGAACTTCTTAGGACGCTTTTCAGCTTGCGAATCTGGAACTGCTTTATTAGCCTCCTTGCGCTTCCGAGTTGGTTTTTCATTATCACTAGAAGGTTTTGAAGACTTTTTTGTCGCTTTTTTTCCTCGAGATGTACCTCCTTTTGAGGTTTCATTTTTGTTATAGCCATCTCCATCTATGTCACAGTTACTCGAGGGTTCATTAGGGAAGTTCCTATTCTCATCAACACCATCTTCTGGCTCATCAAGTTGATGAGAAACCTGCTTTCTCATCTTCCTAGGAGTTTTTCTATGCTCAATTTCTTCACCAACTTGGGAGAACATCTCTTGCTGTTGAGAAATATTTGATTCCATCGAAGGTTTTTCTTCACTGCTCTTACCACTCTAAAAACCTCAATTACAAAAATAACAAGTTAAAACAACCAAATAGAATTGCAAAAACTAAAAACTATTACACATTTCAACAGTCATTTACATTACCACTTCTCTTGACATTTCATCCTGATCATCGGAATTAAAATCATCCACCAGTATGTCACCATAAGAGTCAAATTCTAATGACTCTACATTAACCGGAGCTTCAGTATGTTGGTTGACAGAAGTGTAACCATCAAAGTTGATCGATGAATCATTCAAAATGCCATCTGAATGGGTACCAATTGAGGCTTCATGCATGTACCTAGTATCACAAGAAGTAACTTGTGGAGATGGTGGAAGCATATTAGAGATTTCTGGCTGAGAGATTTGTGTGCAAGTGTCTTCTTTTGCACTTCTCGTTTTGGGCTTTGGTGTATACTTGCAAGCAGGTTGTTCTAAAAACAAGATGAATTTAATTAAAACATCATATTTCAAAAATGATATAACTATAAAACAGAAAAGTTGGTTGAATTTGTCTTACCGGGGGGATTAGTGGCCCTAGAACTTATTGTATCCATAGTGATATCAGCCCCTGACTCACATTCCTGAAACCTTAACCATATGTCAACTAGTGAAGAAAGATGCTTTTAAAAGAAATAACTCCACTTGTTAACAAAACAAGATTTTCACCTCTATTTCCAAGTTTTGTTTATCCAAATCCCCATCCTCATTGGAGATTGTTGCTTGCTTAAGGGTTGCATGATCTTTAAATGTATGAGAACAAACGTTAGCACAGGCACAATAGAGAAAACGAAAGATATGAGAAATGTCAATAACTCACCTGCTTCATTCTTTGGTTGGTTATGAAAATCATCTAGACATTCCAATTCATAAAATATATCGATATTCTGAAAATAAAATGTATATTAGTACAGAATTGAGAGAAAGATATACCTAGAACCTTAATTCCTCTACTATTTTTTAATACACAAATAATTAGCACTATACCTCTCCTGCTATATTACCATCACCGAAATGTCTGTCCTCAGTTTGAATTGAACCTAGTCCACTTTGATCCAAAACCGGAGCCGGAACTGTAGAAGCACTTGGATGGGAATAATTCAATATTCCCAAATTTTTGGCATCATCAGTCAGATTTTTCACTCCAACTAGACCTAAGTAAAGCAGTGAGATTGATTGGATCAGTCACTCCATCATCTTGACATCAATGGAACACTTGTGTCCATGACAATGTTAGGAACCAAATAATAAGACTTGGAAATTATATTGGAATATAAATATAAATAAATAAGAAAATACAGAAAGAAACCAAACTCCAAAGTAATTCAAGGTACTAGGACTCTCCCATGTTCTCCAGACTAAACCACTGCAATATTACTTACCTCCCTCAAAGCCCAACCCTCTTATTTATAACAAATGATCTCTAACAAAATCCCTACAAACTACCTTGCTAATTCTTATATTGCCCCTTGCTATAAAGCCGCACCAAACAACTGAGACTGATGGGAAAATTGGGTTTTTCTCTTGATCAAAGATGCTACAACAACTATCTTTTTTGGGTCATCATAGATGTCAAGTTTTTTTTTAATGAAAAAACCCACTTTCATTGAGAAAAATGAAAGAATACACAGGCATACAAAAAAGTCAACCCACAAAAGAGATCCCCTCTTTACAAAAAGGGACACCAATCAAGCATAATAGTACCTATAGAGTAATTACAAAAAGATTTGGACACTGAGACCCAGAGAGAAACATAGAACCTAGAGAGGGCCCACACATCAGACGGGTCCCTCTCAAGACCCCGAAACACTCTATTATTCCTCTTGCCCATAAGCCCCACAATAAAGCACACACCACAGCAAGCCATTAAAAACCTCCCCTTATCACCAAGGGGTAGATGGAGGAGGAACTCCTAGATCATCTCTCTGTAGTCTCTAAACGTCCTAGCCTGAAGCCCGAAAGAGTTGAAGAATGAGCCCCACACCAATCGGGCAAACTCGCAAGTCCACAAAATATGGTCCAAATCTTCCTCCACCCTCCGACATAAAATGCAACAAAATGGTCCTACCATTGAAGCCATCTTCCTTGCAAGTTTGTAGATCGTGTTGACTCTACCATGGATAACTTGTCAAATGAAAAATCTAACCTTCTTCGTGACTTTAACCCTCCACAGAATAGAAAAGACAGACTCGCTATGGGAAGAAGGGTTGAGCAACCAATGGAAAAAGGACCCACAAGAAAAGCCACTAGTAGGATATAGACTCCAACATCGAGCATCCCTTCTTCCCTCCCTAAATTGACAATTGCCTATCAAAGATAAGAGATGGGAGACATCCTTTGTTTCCCTATTGGTCAAAGAGTGATGAAAACCCAACAAAAAGAATATAGAGCTCCTAAAAGGATAAAGCACATCAAAGATCAAACGAATTTTCATGGAGGATAAGTGATAGAGTTTAGGAAATTTAGAGGAGAGGGGACAATACCCCACCCATTTATCCTCATAAAAATAAATACCTCATCATCCCCCACCTAAAAGTGAACCAGATCAGAAAAAGAAGGGAGCTCATAAGCAATTTCTATCCACGGGTTCCTGGACATACCCTTGACCCCTCCCAACCGCCACTCATGAGGGTGAGTGTCATATTTACTAACGACGATATGGTGCCATAAGGTTGTAGACTCGAGGGAAAAACGCCACAAACATTTAGCTAATAAGGCTCTGTCACGGACCTACAAGTTACCTAGCTCAAGCCCACCAAGACCCACAGGTTTCTCTACTACCTCCCAACTTACAAGATGCGCCCCTCTCCCCTCTTCGAAACCCTCCCATAAAAAGTTCCTCATGAGTCTCTCAAGAACCCGACACACCCCACACAGAGCCCAAAATAGCGAAAAAAAAGTAAACTGAAATCCCACTCAAGACGGAACAAATAAGGGTCAATCTACCCCCTTTCGAGGAAAAACTCCTCTTCCAAGAGGCTAGCCTTTTCCTAACCTTCTCCACCACATGGGTCCAAAAACGGGTTGTGACCTAAAGGAAGACCTAGATAAGAAAAGGGAAAAGAGCCCACCGTCACACCCATTCAATTTGGGGTAGAGTTATATTGAATTTGCAAGTACTTCGATATTTGGAAAGAACATTTCATATTATAAAATAAAATATTGGAAAAATTGCAAAATTGGTCCCTAAGGTTTGGACAAATTTTCAATTTGATCCCTATAGTTTTATAAGTTTCAACTTAATCCCCATCATTAATCAAAGGAGAAATCAACGTTAAGGAGGCCTACCCACAGCATGAACAACTTCAACAAATTCATTGACCAAGAGGCTCTAGTTGATATTCCTCTGTCAAACACACTATATACTTGGTCATTCACTGATTCATATTTAACTTTTTCTCCTAAAATTCTCTAATGTTGTGACTAAACACTCGGACAGGCCAACATCGGACCATTTTCCAATTCAGCTTTCTTTTGGCTTCGACAAATGGAGCCCCTCTCCTTTTTTGGTTTGGAAACATGTGGATGCAAACATTATAGTTTCTTCCCTTTCGAGTATTGGTGGAAAAACACCTATGAGAGGTTGGTCGGTTCATGGGTTTAGGTTGAAATTGAAAGGCCTAAAATCAGTTGCCAAATTATTGAACAAGGACACTTTCGTACACTCTCAAAATAATCAATTGTTCACGGAGTAGTCTTTATTAAATTCCTTAGAGGAATCCGGCCAGCTACAACAGGTTCAAATTTCTCAAAGAAACTCCATTAAGGCCCAACTTTTGTCCATAGCTGTTAATGAAGAGGCTTTACGGAGACAGTAATAAATGACCGTGATATCAATACCAACTTCTTTCACAGAATAGTGACTGCCAAAAGAAGGAAAATTTCCATTTATGAGATTCTAAAATCTAACCATAGAAGGTAAAAGTTTACTTAATGAGAAAGAGATAGAGAAGGAATTCGTTGACTTTTACACCAAACTCTACACTAAGAAAGGGGGAATCAGATTTCTTCCTCATCCCTTACCATGGGATCTAATCTCAATTCAACAAAGGGAGGATTTGGAAAGACAATTCTCAGAGGATGAAATACAGAATGCCATTCAGAATTTAGGTTCAAACACGACTCCGGGGCCGGATGGGCTTACCTTCAAATTCTTTAAAAAAATCTGGAGCATCCTTGAGGAGGATATCATGAGGGTGTTCCAAGAATTTTTTAAAAGTGGCATTATAAATGCAAGTCTCAACGAGACATATATTTTTCATTTGCCAACCCGAGCATAGCTCAATGGATAAGGCACAAATTACCATCTCAAATGTTGATGGTCTGGTTATCCACCCCTGCAATTGTTGAACTAAAAAGAAAAGGAAAAAGAGGTGAAAATTTTCCTTTGAGAACTCAGTCTCTCCTGCTTAAATAATTATGACATGCTACAAAGAAGGTCCCCATGGTTAAATATGCCTCCTAGTTGTTGTACCCTATGCAAAAAAGATGAAGAATCCCACAGCCACCTCTTCATCTAGTGTCCCCTGGCTAGATTTTTTTGGGACTTCATCCTGAACTTTTGGTTGGCATACTGCCTTTCTAAGTATTGGGGATTTTCTTTCCTTTTCCGTCAAGCTTATTGGGCATCCATTTAAGAAACGGAAGAAGACCCTTAGGCTTAACATCATTCGGGCTTTCTTGAGGTGATGAGGTCTTTATAGTTAGAAAGAAACTCACGCATCTTCACTAATAAAGAACAAGATAACCAAGCTCTTCCCTCTTCTATTACTTGTCTCTATCTTGATGTAAAATGCCTCCCTTTTGTAATTATAGATTTATAGTTTATCCTCTCATTTATCCCATTGGAATAGTTTTTTGTAAATCATTGGATAGGTTATATTCTTTTTGTAATTCCGTTCCATCAATAAAATGATATTGTCTATCCAAAAAATAATAATTAAAAAATTATTTTAAAAAAAAATCTAAAGTATTTAATAAATGTGTATCAAATGTACCACGTCATCAAAATTTCAACGAATGTTTTAAACTAGTACTGACCATCAGTAGTAGAACCCGAAGGAAGAATACTACGACAAGAATCCAAATCAAACTGCATAGAGTCTACCTGGAAACAAAAAAAAATCTTATCAAATCAAACTTACAAATGAAACAATATATGGTTATCGTTATACTAGAATAGAAAATTCCATTTGACTAACTTTTTGGCACTAAACTGGTTAAACAATAATAAGTAGATTATACCATTTTAGCACTTTCCACAGAGGTGGGATGTAAACAACCAATGAAATCAGATCTTGCGGTAGCCAAGAGCAAATCATCTTCAGATTCTTTGTTCTCCTTTATCACAGGAAGTTGGGATGATGATTGGATTAACTTTGTATTTCCTCTACCATCATGACAAGATTTAGCGTCCAATATTGTTTCCTGCAAACAAAGTAGATTCATGGTAACATTTTCTCAGAAATCTTCCAGCTAAGTTGATCTTCCATCACTCAAGCCAACAAAAGATACTGCATAAATCTTACCTTCTTATCCTGAGATGGTGTGGCCGATGGTGGTGCCGAAGTTTGTTTTTTAGGACGTGGTTTGATCTTTGGTTGAAATCTATTTCCAGCTCGGGCTGCAAAAAACCAATATCAATTACTCCTTATCAAGAAAATAGAAATGCACAGACTGAAGTATGCAAAACTTACAAGTGGCACCAGAATCAGAAAGAATCTCATCCAAAGGGTCCATAAGTGAAGCCTGTCCGACAACAACAAGAATCCTTTGTAAACTCCTGTTTAGTAGGTAAGAGATCGTAAATAAAAATTCACAGATATATGTAGGGGATGGCAGCAGAAACCAATGTTTTAAAAGGCTTAAACACGGCCTTGAGGCTTTTTCTCTTGAAGAGGCGAGGCGTAAGCCTCGAGGCGGTGTGAGGCATAAGCCTCAATTTTAATTAAAAACATTATGTAAATCCTAAATTTGTGTGAAAATGCTAAACATAATACTTATATAAAAGTATAGAAAAGGTGACCTCTTCAATTTCTACTTGAACAAAAATTCTAGTATATCTTTAACCTCACTACTATTATCACTTATACAATTGACTTATTCTATAAATTTTTACTTTCAATGTCTTTAATGCCTAAGTGGTAAACGTAGTAATATTTCAAATTGTAATAACTCAAGCGTTTATATTTTTAAAGAATGGGAAAATTAATACTATTCTTCTAACCATTTAAGCCTCGGTGCATTTTAAGAAAGGCATAAGCCTCTCCTGTCCAAAGAAGGCGGACGTCTCGAGGCTAAAAGTTAGAGCATTGCCTTGAGGCTTGGCAGAAACCAAATAGTTGCAGAAAAAAACAAATTACAGAAAATAGAAAACGAAAGAATCCCATGAACTGGAAGAAGAAGAAGAAACGATCAGGTTTGGTTCTTTTTTTGTTTTCACTCCAATTCCTTCTCTATGTCAGAATAGGGCAGCAATCTTAGTCCGAGTGTTTGATTGATCATTCCCTCGTCTCTGCCTAATTGCGTCCTCGAAAACAGTTTCTCCCGTTTTTGTCCCCTTTTTTTCAGTTGCTATTTGTGTTTTATTAGACAAGTTTTAAATTTTGTTTTTCAATTGAGAAGAAAGACATAGTTGGAGATTGAGAGAATACCTAGAAAAATCAGTGCAGAATCGCTAGGACGGCCGGACGGAGGCTGCGCGGCACGAGTGGAAGAAGATGACGACGGCGACAGCAGTGAACGGGAGAGAGACGGCGGCAACAAGGATCTGCCGGCGTAAAGAAGAAGAAGAAAAAAAGGGCGACGGCTAAAAAAAAGAAACGGCGTAATTCGTAAAGAAGAAGAAAATAAAAAAAGTGGCGGGGAAGAGTGGTTTCCATTTTTTTTTTCATTTTTATTTTATTTTTACTAATTTTTTATTAATTTGGTTTTTATTTCCTCAAAGGTTTTTTCTTTTGTCTTGTTCTTAAAATAATAAATAATAGTTTATTATTTATTAGGGTTAAAGTTTAGGAAAATTGTAATTGACAGCTGAATTCTAATGGTTAATTGCAGATATAACAAGTTTTATAAAAAATTGCAAATATAGCAAAAAAATTTTAATTTTTTTTATTCTCGTTTTGCCCCTATTTTGATTTATATCACTGATATAACCTATGACTAATAAAAATCTATTGGTGATAGAAATTTATCGCTACTAGAAATCAATAGTTTATTTAATTACGCGATAATTTTGTACATGTCTTTTGTTTTATCTTTTTTTGTTTTGTTGAGTTTCCTCTTCTTTAAATTTCAACTTCCGCTTTGTGATTTTTTTTTTCTTCCGGTTCAATTTTCATGTTATTTTGCTTAAACATCTATAAAAACAAAATTTAGAGAGAAAAAAAATTGACTTAGGGGTCCTTTGATAACCATTTCGTTTCTGTTTTCTGTTTTTGTTTTTCAATTTTAAAAAAACAGTGGTGTTTGATAACCATTTCTGTTTTTTGTTTTTTGTTTTTTAAAAACGTTTTTAAATTATAAGTAAATTTCAAAAACAAAAAAATAATAATAATTTTTAAAAACATATTTCTGTTTTTCAAAAACTCATTTTTCTTCTAATGCTTACTTTTCTTCTCTTTTACCTATCTTTCTCCAACAAATTCATTTCTCTATTTTTTTTCTCTAAAACGTTTTTTACTCTATAAAATTTATTTCTCTCTCAAATTTTTTTTCTTTATATCTTGTCTATTTCTAAAACCTTATCAATAACTTTTCTCTCCATAATTAACATGTTCTAATATTTCTTTTGAAAAAAAACAGTCACCAAAATTTTCTATCGCTACAACTTTTCTTTATTTTTCTAATTTATCGTTATTTCGTTAGCATATATTTTACTCTTAACCTTATTATCTCTCTAATTTTTTTTTTATTTAAATTTTTTAATATAAAATTTATCGTTTTTACTCTTACTTGTTTTCTATTTGTTATCTAACTAATATATTTTCTTGAGTCTAACTAATATTCTTTCTCTAAATATTTTCTTTCATCTCTCTAAATTTTATATGTTTAACTTTTCTCGTCTTTAAAAAAAAAACAAAAAACAAAAAACAAAAAAAAAAAACTTATCTTGAAAACATTTATATTTGTGTCTCTAAATTTTTGTTTCAATGTCTCTACACATTTTTCTCTCTCTAAAACATCTTTTCATCTTTCTAATTTTTAAAAAACTGAAAACCAAAAACAGTTATCAAACCATGTTGGTTTTCTGTTTTTTAAAAACAGAAAACAAAAACACGGTTATCAAACATATATGGTAAACCAAAAACCAAAAATTGAAATGGTTATCAAACGGGGCCTTAGATTTTATAAAAAAAAATGATAGTTTTCTATCAATGATATAAAACATTCTATCACTAATAAAAATCTATAAGTGATGGGTTTCTATCAATATAAACGTATCACTGATAGATTTCTATCAGTGATGGAAGATTTCTATCACTTAAAGAAATCCATCATTGATAGGTTTATAAGTGACAGGTTTATGGATTTCCTTGCATATCACCATTAAAATGTTGACAACTATAGGAGATAAAAAAATGAGTATATATTAATCGTTCCCCTTTCTTAGTTGTCAAGATTTTAATGGGGTATATAGTGAGTTCCCTACGTACGGGTATGCAGCAAGTTTTGTTCTTACTAATTGCTTGTGTATATGAAGTTGTATAGGTTAATATATTACTTACAGAGACTGCAAATTATGCAAAACTCCTATCTCGCCCGCTCAGCCCCAGACCCAAATTCACGAAAGTCCAGATCTCACTCAGCTCCAGCTCGCTCGTTGCTTAGATCTCACAAAAGTTCCTGTCGTGTTTAAAAAAAAAAACGAAGCGGGAAACCCCTTCGTATTTTTTGTTTCGAAACATTGAAATAATAGGAAATGGAGGAAGAGAGAATGAAGAAGAATAATAAAAAGGGGAAGAGAGGAAAGAACAAAAAATAGGGGAAACAAAATGGGAAAAAATAGCTAATCGGCGGCGGCCCAACGAGCTGTGGTGGTTTGAAGAATAAGAGGTTAGAGAAGAAGAAGATGAAGAAAAAAAGGGGAGAGATGGGAAAGAAATAATATATATAAAACAATAATATTTTTGTTATTTTATTATATTTATATTTTAAAAATATTTTAAAAATATTTTTTTAATCAAAAAAATTACACGTCAGCATTCCATTAATTATTAACAGAAAATTGGATAGAGAAACCATAATGAAACTAAAACCAAACGTCAATGACTAAATTGTTGAGTTTGAAAACTCAGGAACCAAAACGAAACCCAATCCAAACCTTGAGGACTAAAAGTGTATTTTTCTTTTTCTTTTTTTTTTTAAAAAAAACACATGACAAATAGCAACTGGAAAAAAAGGGGACAAAAATGGGAGAGATTGTTTTCGAGGACGCAATTAGGAAGAGACGACAGAAGATCAAACACTCGGACTAAGATTGCTACTGTATTCTAACATAAAGAAGGAATTGGAGTGAAGAAGAAGAAGAAGACTAAACCGTATTGTCTTTTGATTATGTTGTCCTCCCTTTCTTCCACTAGACAACTCAAATTAGGGCTTAATTTTATAGAGTTTTTTTGATTGACGGAACAAGCTCCATAACATTTATAATAGTAGATTATAGTAGACTTTTTTTAGTTGTTGAATTAAAGTTATCCGTAGAAAGTTAATGATTTTTTTTTTTTAATTGAAGTTGTCTCTTGAAATTCTCTCAGGGATGATAATTGAAATGAGAATATTCAATAGGTTTATTTTGAATGAAAATAGAAATGTACATTCATTAATAGGTTACAGTAAAAAGTAAACTTACTGGTTTAGTGAAGTTGTCTCTTAAAATTCTCTCATAAATGATGCTTGGAATGGGAATAGTCAATATGTTTATTTTTAATGAAAATAGAAGGGTACATTAATTAATATGATATAGCGAAAAGTCATTTTAGTGGTTCACTATTTTGAACCAACTCACCTCTCATTTTCCATCCTTTTACCTGGATTCCAATATACTTAAGTTTTTTTAAAAAATTGATATATACTTAAAAGAATGAGGTAAAATAGATATATCTTATCTTATCTTATCTTACTATATTAAAAGTGGCTAATTTTGGGAATCATTTTTGGACTATTTTGTCCAAATGCTAACTTATTAATTTCAAATATGCCCCTCAATTAGTTATTACTCCTTTATTATTTATATATAAAATGTTCTAATTTTATAAATAAAGATACTTAAATAAAAAAAAAAAAATTTAAAAAAACCCTCAATGTTCACGGTGGAATTTGAAAGGAAACATGTGGGATGTGGAAAGAAGTTTTAAGTTGTTTTTTTTTTTAATATGCGTGGAATGTGGAAAGTTAACGGTAGAATGTGGAATTTTATAAATTAATTTTATTTATTTTAATTATATTTTTTTATATTATTTTAATATGTTTATTAATCTTTTCAAATTCCATAACCATAAAATAAATGGTCCATTGTAATATACATTTTGTCTTCCCTATAAATATGTCCATGCATTTGTGAAGAAGCTCATTGCTAAGCAAGAGAATGGTTGTTTCCTTTTGTTGTCAAATGGATTGATTCAAGGTAAATCTCAATCTATTAATTTTAATTTTTGTTTCCTTTATTTTATTTTAAAATTTAAATTGTTGTATTGCGTTGCATTTTGTCAAATTGTTTTTTTTTTATCTTTGTTATTGTTCCACCGTTTAGATTTATAATAGTTTATTTAAATTTTATTTTAAACTATTCTTTTCTTTATAACATTTTAAACTATTATTGATAATGCATTGTTGTAAAATTGCAGGTATAATGGGAAATATGCTAATACACGATCTGTTACATTTTAAAAATAATTGGAGTTTCAAATCAAGTGTTATTCATAAATTTTTTGTTCAAAAGTATCAAATTAAGAAAGGAGAACAGTTTTTGTTCAATATTTTTGTTTAACTCATTATCACGATGAAAAAGGTAATTCTAGATTTCTTTTTTTTTTTTAATAGTTATCATGTTCCAACATTTTTTTCCCTTGAATAAACATGTAATTTAATTACAACAGTATAAATAATATTGTAATAACTTAGATCTCTAAGTATTTGGTTTTTTTTTCCAAACTCATTAAAGCTAATATTATATTATTAAAAAAAATTAATATTACTTTATATACTTAGTTAATATAAATGCAAAACATAGCAAAACAAAAATAAATGTTTGCTTATTCTATATTTGTATATTTATCTTAATGTGTTGAGATATTATTATACTTAAAAATAGAATAAATACAAACAATTGCACTCTCTTCAAATTCTACAATAAGTGGAGGGATCCATAAATTATGAAGTGAGAGAAAGCAAAAAGTCTAGAAGGCAAAAAGTCTAGAAGGCAAAAAGTTTGACCTCAATTCACACTCCACCACATATAATTAAATCTATTAAACCAAAGTAATGAGTGATTAAATAAAAAATACAAAAGGTTACAAAAAAACAAAATCAAATAATTAAATTTGATTGAAACCACATCTCAATAAATTGACCCTGACATACTTATCAAATATCATTTTAGTGAAAAGAGAATATATCTTAGCAGTAAATTGTAATTCAACATTTTTTTTACAACGCGTAATCCAACATTTTGAAACATTTTTTACAACAAAAATATTTACATTCATATTTTATTCATGAAAACTAAATGAACCATTAAAAAAACTATATCAACCTTCACATATATAACTATATATATAAGCAAACAATGGAAAAAAAAAATAAGAAAAACAAATAATAAATAATAAATCCTTAAAACTAACAAGATCTGAGGGTGAGGTGAGAAGAGATTTAAAGAGAATAAGACTACTTGGTGAGAGAGTGAGACAAGTGATACACTAAGGGCAATACAACAACTAAGAATGAATGATGACTAAAAGTGAAATAAGAAGATGTTAGAAGTTTTTTTTTTTTTTTTTAGTTTTTCTTTTTCAATGAAAGCTTAAAACAAAGATTTACTAAATATTTCTAAAATTGTGTTGGGCTACTATCCTATCTAATTAAATTTTAGGGGCAACCAGATAAATGGCCAAATAAAAATAGCTGTTTTGGAGAAGGGCCCTTCGAAATTCCAATTTGATAAATGGCTAAAAGCTATTTTTAGTAAACTCTTTTGGCAACAAAGTGGACAAAAATACCCCTATCCAAATCTCAATTCAGAAAATAAAATAAACCAAATACACTATAAATAAGGGAGAGAATCTAGCTTATTAATACATCTAGCAAAACAATAACAGAAATTCAAACTACATGGAATATAAATCTGGCAACCTAAATTTAAAACAAAAGATTTGAATTCAAAAATAGAGAGAAAAAATAGGAGGATAATTTTTGAAACTACCCTGTAATTTCTGGCCATATCTGAGGATTTCCTAACAAATAAGATAACAAACATCAACCAATTAGCACAAATCAAGGGGAGAGTCGCAGATTATTTTTTTTAAAAAAAAAATGTTAACTCGTACCAAAATAGGGACGACACGAAAATGATTGAATTACTTACTAAATTCACTTACACACAAAAACCGTATTTTCTTTTCCAAATCCTCAATAACCTAACTTCAAAGTGTAATCACTAAACTTGCAAATGATTTCAATCTTGAACAACGGGGAGAAACCATTACTCACAAATGGTTACTAGAACAATAAAAAACATTCAAGTTTATAAAAAGAAAAATTATGCAAATACAGTATATTCAGTAAAAAAATTATGCAAATACAGCGTATATAGTAAACTAACATATTAGACAATATGCAAATAATTTACTATGGTAAAAATCAAATCATTTAAAAAACGAGAAGAAATCATTACTCACTATTTCCCTTCAACTTAATTTGAAAATTGGGATTTAGTATTCACCTTATTTTTAAAAAAAAAAATCTAAAACCCTTGGGATTCTTCCCAATTTTTTTCAGTTTGTGTGGTCTTTCCCATTCTCATCTTCTTTCAACCATTACAAAGAATTAAAAAAAATACTTTTCTTTTGGGCACTTTTCTCCATTCTATTCCTCCTCCAAAAGCTTTTATTTGGAAACCATTGAAGACATTGAAAAAGAATTAAAAAAAATACTTTGTGTTGAAAAATAAGATACAAAGAGGAAAATAATGATAGATAAATACAAAATACAATATTTAACATACCTATGATGTAGATCAATAACCCTTACAAATGAACGACAGAGCAACAATCGATGGATGACAAAAAGTTGGGAAAAACGATGAAGATGCTGATTAGATAATTAAAATCTAAGAATCTAATCCAAAATTAAAAATGAAAACCTAATTTCTATGTAATCTTTCAGTTTTAATAAAAATAAAATCTGATTTTGATTTTGAGAGGTAGGAGAGAGAAGATAGATATTGTAATTCCTTGATTTAAGGATAATTTTTTTTATAATTAAATCAAATAGTGGTTGGGTGTGAACGTGAAACTTGACTCAAGCACGAAAATAGGTTAAAAAACGATTTAGCCATTTTTCATTAAAAAAATCTGTTTGACAATTTTTCAAAAAATACAGTGTAAATCTGGTCATTTTTCAAAAATACAGTGTAAATCTAACCATTTTTCAAAAAGACAGTGTAAATCTGACCATTTTTCTATGGTCGCCCAACAATGTTCAATCAACCTGGTTCGGATAGATGATGAAGAGAGATAATTGATGCTGTAAAAATCTTCTGGAAAACCAAAAAACGTATATTTTTTTTTTAAGAAAAGAGGAAGAGGGAGAAATTGCACCGTGAAAATCTTCTAGAAAAGAGATTACAGATGGAAGAGGGAGAAAATTGATCCTGTAACTATTAGTTTCTTGATTCATATAGAATTAGAGGTTATAGATTTATTTAAAAAAAAAAATAATAATCAGATACAGTTGCAGGGGACGTGGGGATGACTAAAGGGTAAAAATGGTATTTGGTATTGCACGAAAATAGGTTAGAAAATTCGGTTTGGCCATTTTTCGTTAAAAAATCCGGTTTGACCATTTTTCAAAAGTACACTGTAATTTTTGGCCATTTCTAAGGATTTCCCTAAATTTTATTTAAAAAAAATAGAAAGTTAAGTGAGAGAATGTATGGAAACATAGATAAATATGTCTAAAATGATGGGGGCTATTGAATATAATTAGTGTGAGAGTGAAAGTGGGAAGATTAAGAATCAAGATGGAAAAAAACAATAACTCTAAAAAAGACTTGAATAAAAGAGAGGGAGAAATAAAAATAATGAAATCTTCTTTTATTTGGCATGAAAACACAATTTCATATCCCTCATTAATACAACAACATTTTCGAAATAACTCTATAAAAGAAATTATGTTATATATGGGATTGAGATTCAAATCTCTAACATTTGGATTGAGATTATAATTCTCTAACTAATTGAGCTATACTTAAGTTTTTCTCATTAAAAAATATATTTCTAAAAATAGTATTAAAAGATAAAATTACGGTATAATCTTTACACGTGCAACGCACGTTAATGTTTTCTAGTATTCAAAATTGTTGAGTGCAAAATTGGAAGAAAATTCATTTTAGGTCTTCAAAATCTTTCATATTACAAGACGTTTGGGGTGGGATGAGCTTCAAAAAATTCACAAAATAAATTGTGTAAACATTGTGAGGAGTGAAACCACAAAAATAAGTGAGAATATACATGTGTATATTTAAAAAGAAATTTAAAAAAAAAAAAAATCATAAAAAAGAGCTTACAAAAAACAAACAACTCAATTCCAGTCCAATTCCAATCTCGCACTCCAAACACACACTTCAAGTTATTAACCACATCCAGCGCAACAAATACAAGTATAAAGATTCTCAGAAATCCAAATGCTAGAAAAATATTCCATGGGAATCCACATTCTCAAACATCTAGATTCTATTCCGACGTCTCAAACAACCCCTAAATTCTTAATTACATTTTGACATTTATAAAAAAAAAAAAAAAAAAACATTTTGACATACTAAAAAAAAAAAAAAAAAAAACATTTTGACAAATCTGACTATGGAGGGCGCCGAAGGTCAGTGACAAGGATTGCCGCTAAAACCCCATTCGATCAAAGGCGGAGCAGATTGAAGAAATCTCGTATCGAATTCGCAGATTGCAGAGACAGTTAACTGAATCCAAGCTTGCAGAGAGGAGATGGCGTCGAGAAAAGGCGGCAGCGCCGGTGAAGGGGCGAGATCGTTGGAGTTGGAGAAGATGAGTGTCGAGCAACTCAAAGCCCTCAAGGAACAGACCGATATGGAAGTCAATCTCCTTCACGAAAGCCTCAACAACATCCGCACAGCCACTTCTCGCCTCGACATTGCCTCCACCGCCCTTCACGATCTTTCGCTCCGACCTCAAGGTTCGCTTCTCTCCTTTTTTTTTTTTTTTTTTCGTTGGAAGTTGGTGTAAGTTTCTGGACTCGGATTGTAATCGCCAATTCCTCGCTCGTCTTTATGTGGTTTTGTTTCGTTGTTGGATGTTCGTCGTGCTTCCTTGACGAGATAGTGGCTGTTCTATTTTGCTGGTTGTGTATGGGTTGGTGATTAGGTTTTTTAATGCTCTCTTTTTAGGTAAGAAGATGTTGGTGCCTCTTACAGCGTCGCTTTATGTTCCTGGGACGCTCGATGATGCCGATAAGGTATTGGTGGATGTTGGCACGGGATACTTCATTGAGGTCAGTTTGGTGGTCACTTGATTCTTTGGTTGCCATTCTTCAATTCTTGATTCACTTTCTTCTTGCATCACGCGTTAATTTTTTTTTTCCACCAAAAAGGGTATAAATTTTATTTGGTGTATATTTGATTTCATTCAGCAAACGAGACCGGTATAGCTGAAAATTTAACCTATTTTTCCACCATATGGCCGACGGACTTGTATGACAAGATGTTATCAGTTTTTCATGTGTTAATGCTGATTTTCATGACTTGATTGTGTTGATTTGATGGTTGAATCAGAAAACAATGGCTGAAGGAAAAGATTACTGTGATCGGAAGATCAAATTGCTGAAGTCAAATTTTGACCAAATATTCGAGGTATCATGACTACTTTAAAGTTGAATTTTTGAACGAAAAAATTTCAAGTTAGAATGCCAGTGAAAGAAGTGTTGATATCTGAACCATATATTGCTGTTTCTTAATTTAACTTCTGCATCTTTGTTTGTGAATGAAATATTATACTAGGTAAAGAAATAGGGGGATTTCATGAAAGGAAGAACCACCAACTGTTATCTAAATGTAAATAGTTGAACGTCATCTATTCATCTTTAACATAAAATATCTTTCTGGAGTCTGAGACATTCTTTCTTCTTATGATTGGGTTGCTTTATGTTATATAATTAAAGAGCCAATAACATATTGTTATAGTCTAGTCAATGTTGTGTTTCTGTGAATTTGTTTATGATGGGACAACCGCCTGACCCTACTACATTTGGTTGCCAAGGAAACTCGTAGGATATTAAATATCCTAGGTAGGTGGCCACCATGGATTGAACCCATTCCCTCTAAGCCCTTTATTTTTTCTATGGCCCTTACTGACCATTAGGGCCAACCCATGATGGTTTAAAAAAACCATGCTTGTATTGTAATAACCGTCTTGTAATTTATAGTGAAAAACGTTTGTAGAATCTTAACTAAATATTAAAAACTAAAGGGAATAAGTAGTTTTACAAAAATGTGATTGAACAAGTATACTTTTTTTTGTAAACAGAAAGCTAAATATGATATTGTTGTCAAATGAGATCTTAAATATTTTGAGTTATTGTATACAATTGTCTTTCTCTATTTTTAATGTGTTCTGTCAACAATTTTATTAATCTAATCTTCTTTAGAGATACAAAAATACCCTATGATGTGTTCTAGGTTGGAAATTAAGTTTTACTGTCCTGACTTTGTGCTGTCATATGATTGAAGATGAGCATTTTTGTCACTTAAATTTTGAAGCAGCCCTCACTGGCACTTTAGAAATTAGAACTGACTGTCAATAGGGAATCTTGAGCTTACGGGAAGACTAATCATGTTGAGTAGATTTTGTTTTTGGTGGGCTTGTTTTTATATGCAATTGTGTATTCCTTCATTTTTTTCTCAACGAAAGCGTGGTTTCTTATAAAGAGGAAAAAAAATGCTGAGTAGATTTGTTTCAAAGCCCTTTCATTGTTGCTTTAATTTCTTTAGCAGAAGGTTAGTGCTAACTTTGGTTGGCTGGAGGAGTTTCAGGCCTTCAAAGCTCTCAAATAATATTTCAAATCACCTTTATTTAGTGTTTTGAAGGGCATGTGGCGTGCCTAGGCACAGAGCTCTCTTGGGGCACAATGTGATGACTGATGAGGCATCCTCCCAGCAACCCGTTATATTTTTAACAGTCTCTTGAAAACATCCTCATTAGTCATTTCTTTAGTGTTTTCTATATATAAAATTTTTATTTGAATTTTTATTAATTGTGCACCTTAGGGAAAAAACTACACACTTAAGTCCTTAGGAGCTATTGCACTTTAGTATTCCCTCATACTTATAAAAAACATATTCTCCACTTTTATCAAAAAACCCAAAAACTGAGATACCTCTTTAATTTAATTTACTTGGGAGTATATGCTTATGCTAGTAGCAGACTATTCATTAAAGAGGAAAATGTGGAGTAATTTCCTGTGCACACTGTGAACAAAGGCCTCCTAGACATTGAGGCAAGATACCCATAAATCGTGAAGTAGGTGCTTGTGTTAGTGGTCACGAATGACTCGTACTTCTAGGCCCATTTAATGTATACCACCTCTACCTTGTGGGATAGTTTGCACAAGTTTGATAAACTCATTAAGGTGAGTAGTTAAGGTAAGTGAGTTCAACATCTCCTACGATTTGAGAGTAGTGACCAAGGCTCAAGCCTTGATGTGAGTTGTCCAAACCAGAGCTGAAATTGCTCAACCCAAGTTAGCCAAATATGACCTCTGGACGCTCCCCCAACAATAAATCTTGTGGATTTGGACTAATGCCTAAGACCCTTGGTGACTTAGTCCTTGAGCAGTCTATATTGTTCAAATTTTGATGCCTCAATAATGGGACAGAATTTGGGGCTTGAACTCTCATCAGGGACCTTAATCTTGCTGAGGAGCTGAGTTCAAGGAGGATCCAAATTTTAGCGACTACTCAGCTAAAAAATATGAACTCGAGTCTTCTGAGTATCACTTAAAACCCTTGATTAGAAATTAGTCAGATTGACACATTTGCTAATCTTGGCCTGACTACGGGCTTTGAATTGTGAAGGACAGTTCCGGTAGATGACATGTTAGCATTCCATGGCAACCTAGGTGGCTAAGGTGCACCTCTGATATCTTAGGACTATCAGGACAAGTAGGCTTAGGTTCATCTTAGCACATGTATGGATGGCCAATTTGAAACACTTTGGACAATGCCAAAACATAGTCAATCATTTTGGTCAGGCAATTGATAATCTTGTCGAAGCTAGTTCCAAAGAACAACATATATCCAATTATCCATTGACTAAGTGACATTTTGTGTATACTTGAGACAATTGACAAACTTGCCAAAGCTAACTCTCACAACCTCTGTATATCCAATTATCCATTCACTTTACATTTTCGGTATACTTGACTGGCACAGTCCAAAGCCCTTGATCACTTCAGTAGATTTTTACCGTCTATATTTGCATACGATAGAGACGAGGTGAATTGGGGTGTAGGGCGACTGAAAGCTGGAGTCCCCTAGTAGTGTGATGATCCTAAACCTATCATTGTCCATCGATGAGCTGGCCTTGGTGTGCGTAGAGTATTTATGGCATCTAGATGTAATATCCTTTTTCCGTTGCAAATTTTGTAAACCTTTGATTATTCTACCATTTCAACGTGCAGATTGCCGCTAAAAAGAAGAATCTAGCAGATGAAGCTGGGGTGATCTTACAAACAAAACTGAAGCAGATGGCTCCTACAACATAGGGAGATTGTGTGACCATGTAATATGTTTGGAAGGCATTGATTGGTTAACAAAACCTTGAAGACTTTCAGAATACCAAAATTTTTATAGGGTAGAGATGTGGATGAAATTTGAGGGCAAGGTTCATGTCATATTTGAGGTGTTGATAAAGCTGTAAACTTCTTCAAGTACTCACTGGATGGTTTAGAAATTCCATTTCTCTTGTGTGTGTGGTGACTGGTGAGTGGAGGAAGATTAACAAATCTGTTTTTCAATCCATGATATAAATGTTGTGCATTTGTTACATCACAGATTCTATGCCCCCGGAGATGTCGAGATTTATTATCGTATTGAGATTTGATAAAGGAACTTGCATTTGCACCATACTCGGGATAAATTGTATTTGGGTTTGCCTTTGTCTCAATGGTAACAACTAACAAGTATAGGGTTGGAAGTTGTTGAAATCTAGAATTGACTTGGTTTGTTTGTCAAAATTTTGAGTGGTTCGTCCATTGTTTTTGGAAGGCCTAATTTTTGTTATCTATTTTGTTGTCACTTATCGTTTGCTCCATACTCGCGGGAGTCAACATAAAATTTTATTCATCATGTCAACACAACCAAATTAGTTTACCAAAATAGTTTTATGAAAATTCAAGAACTAGAATAGATATTTTGAAAGTTTAACACTATCTTGAATAGATATTTTGAAAGTTTAACCCTATCTGTTTCTTTTAACTTATAATACATCAGGCTTGCTCGCAACCATATCGAACGAAGCAACCATATCGAACGAATAGAGTCTTGATCTAAGATAGTAGCTGATTGTCATACAAAGCTATCCTCAAATTTGGTACCTTCATCAGATACTTCTGAAATGAACAATGGATTTTGATTTCTATATGGCATCCTTTCCACAAGTCTCTCGAAGTACGATTTCTTCAATCCATTGTTTCGAGCAATTGTCGAGCGAACCCAATATGGTTGATTCCCTGTCTGTCCAGTAACTATGACCATAGTTGCATCTATAGCAAAATTAGTCAAAGGCACTAACACCTCAGGTTCGATAGCTGCAGATGCATCAAGCAAAAAAATATGGCTAAAATGTCCAGCAGCCAAGCCTTTGGCATGAAGCCTAAAGCTGCTCATGAACGTAGAGAATATTATCTTGTATTTGCCAAGCTCGTCAAGCGAAGGACAAGTGAAACACTCCTTGTCCTTGTCATAGTCACACAGGTAAAAGATGTCGTCTGGTACCTCGTCTGGTTCTCGAAAAGCGGCAGTAGCACGAAACATGTTGGACTCAGGAATCACCTTCTTCAAAGAAATCATCAACCTATCACATGTTGTATTCCTAGGAGCACAAATCAGAATTTTACAATCAGGTGAGGTTGAGTAAATTTGAAACACTGCTCCTTCAACAACCGCTCCCGTTCTCGAGATTTCGGTAGTTTGATCCACTCTCCAGCCATAAGTAGGAACACAGGGTGAACCTTTGATTAGGTAAGGTGGTGAACCATGTAAGAGTGAAATCTGACGAACTACATTCCTTTGATCATGATCAAGTTTCTGATTACTAGAATGTGCAACTTGAAAGCAAAGGTGCACTATTCTGGACTTGGAATCAGGAAATAGGAAATTTTGGAATAAAGAATCAGATGCTTTCTCTATAGCTTGGTGCGCTCTTTTTAGACAAACTCTGTTGAAGGTGAAACTGATATCATATTTGTTGGTTTCACGATGCTTAGAATAGAAGTCCTCTCCAAAATCAACCAACAGAACATTTTTCTTCTTCGATGCACAATAACTCGAAGCGATTCGATAGACAAAACCCTGTTCGACATGAAGTTTCAAGCATTAGTTATGAATACAACGTACAAAGAAGTTAGCTTAGACAATTCATACCCCTATTTACTGTTGTGGCCTAGCCTTCAATTGTCTACAATACTATTTTCAAATATGTTTGTTTCCCAATATTCTTTCCTCAACTCAAATTTTCTAAAAAGCATCTTCTACTAAGGGTGAGTTGAGCCTGTCTTTTGATCAGAGTGATTTTGCTTTAAACTTTAAAGACTCATGGATTTGGTTACATTTTCTTAAAACAGGTTTCAATCACAACTTTGTTTGATTGTACAAATGGTAACTAAATTTGAGGGCAATTTTATAATTTCAACATTCTTTGGGTTTTTTCATGTGGATTTTGGAATTTTTTAACATGAAGAGATTCTATGGCGATGGACTGAAAATCACTTTTTTTAATAACCAATAAAGTGATTTTTTTTTTTGTTGCAAAATACTATAGATTTTTTTTTAAAAAAAAGTTTTTGGTCCTTCATAGCATTTATAAAGTTAATCTATAAGATGTGATCGAAGTTTGTTCTTGCAACCTGAGATTATGATGTGCAAGTTTTTCCCATTGACTAGCTAAAGTTTAGTTTACTGGTAGCTCTGCTTCTTTTTTAATAAAGAAAAACATCATTGTATTTGGCAACCGTTCTTATTCTTTCTTTTTTATTGGAAAAAAAACAAAAAACATATTTAGTAATCTTTTCTTGTTTCTTGTTCTCTTTAAATTTTAAATTAAAAATGTAAAGTTTTTATATGAAAATTAGTTGTCCAAAATTTGTATTTATTTTTATTTTTAGATATTTATTATTCATTTTTTTTTTTTTTATGAATGTGTTGGAAAACAATTAGAAACAAAAAACAACAAACTTGATTTTTTTTTTTTTTTTTTTTTTAATTTTCAGAACTTTTACACAATTTTTTTTACCAAGAAACAAGACAAAACTTTTACACAATTTGGAAACTGTTTCTGAAAAATGAGAAATGATAAACAAGAACAATTACCAAACACTTTTATTTCTCAAAACTAGAAATAAGAAACAAGAATGTTACTAAATGACCCGATGATAACCAAAAATCTTCGATGTTTTTCTTTTCTATACCTAGAACTTTCATGGTTATTCTCCAAAAATTGAAGGGACAGTTGCATATAGATGGCAAATTGGACCAAATTAATAGCAAATATAGCACAGTTGCAAACTAATTGCCTAATTGTACAAGACCAAAAAACTGTTGTCTATCCGTGTCTATCACTGATAGACTCTGATTATTCAAAGTATAACAGTGTCTATCGCTGATAGATTTTGATTAACCATAGTTTATTAGCGATAAATACTGATAGACTCTAAATAATCGGAATCTATCAGTAGACTGATAGATTCTGATTAATCAGAGTCTATCGCTGATAAACTCTGATAATCGAAATCTATCAGATAAATTCTAATTAACTAGAGTCTATCAGTGTCTATTAATATATTCTGATAGATTTTGCTATATTTGCAATTTTTTTACATTGTGCTATACTTGCTATTAATTTGGTGCAATTATCCAAAATTGAACTACATCTTAATTAAGCAAACAATACCTGAAATGGCTCAAGTTTCCTCCCACAAAGCCTTGCATGAACCAAATCCCTTGACAAAAGAAACGGCCGCCTCTCAGGGACAGAGTCAATCTCAAATGCCACAAAGGTTTTAGTGACCTTCTCACGGCCATTGAACTTTGTTTTCTTGTTTGTTCGTCTATGAATTGTTATTTGTTGGAGCTCCAAACTGACGTTTTCCAATTTGTACTCGCTCCATTTCTGGACAAGGACAGACAAAATATCACATGTCGATCCAAACTGACATGAAACGATTAGCATAGAGAAGAGCATGTGCAAGCTGACCTTACAATAGAAGTCCTCAGCGTGGAGCAGAGCAGCAAAGTAAGACTTATATGTTGAAGGAGACAAAGGCTTTCTCAAGACTTGGGGTAGGATGTCGTTTTTTATCAGATCCTCGACATCCTTAGGAATCAAGTACAAAGGCAAAGAACTCTTAGCATCCAATACATACTCCTGTGCATTTGTTTTACTGGAGGAAGCTGGATGTAGAGTCGGGTTCGAGGTCGGAGGCGGCTTGGGGGAAGATGGAGTAGAAGGGGAGGGAAGAGAAGAAGTTTTTGAAGGCTTTGGAGTTGGTGTTGGCAGTTTAGATGAAGAAACAAGTTGGTTAGCTGAAGATTGGGTTAAGCCAGAGGAAAGTGGAGAAGGCAGCTTAGATGTCGTTTTAAGTCTATTTGGCGTCGATGGAAGTGAATTGGTACTGGAGGAAGACGAAGAAGAAGAAGAAGCATTAACAGAGCCTGATGGAGTGAGATGTGAAGATAATGTTGATTTCCTAGAGAAGGGGGCAACAGACTGTGAAGAAGGTTCTTGGAATACAGGTGAAAACTGAGATTTATTTGAAGAGTACAATGGACTTGAGGCCTTGGGATTATAGTAAGATGCTTGACTACTCTTTCCTAATGATGACTCTTTTGCCTTGTGATAATTTGGATAATGATCATAATAAAGAAGAGGAGTTACAGCAGATGTATCTGATTGTGTTTTTTGATAACTACTTGAATCACTAGCGTTGGAAACTCTGTATCTTGAAGAACTATTAGCTGAAGAAATTTCTCGATAATTGTTGTCAAAATCAGGATCATCACAACAACAGCAAAAGCAACGCAAGATGTTAAGAAACACTGACATATCGTCCTTCTGCATGAGTTTGAAGAAGGAAAAAAAGAAACATCAGTCGAAACAAATTCACAAGGAACTCGTATGTCGTCAGATTCGTGATTAAAAAGTTTATTATGACTACTGTCTTGTTTTAGAATGGATAAGAGCGAGATTAGGGGAACTTAAAAACTGCCTCAAGCAAGAAGAAAAGTGTTCACTATTGAGAACAAGTCCAAACAAGATTTGATCCTTAAACTCGAGATTAAAAAAACTTACCAGAACCTGAAAATTACAGTAACTAGAACTGACATTTGGAAAAGAAAAAACGACGAGAATTAAGATCAATAGGGCCCCGCTCACTTCATCGGCTAGTTTTTTCTCGGAAAAAAAACAAAATCAAACAGAAAATAGAACAAGAAAGCTACGCAGATGGCCTAAAATCAATCAAATACATACATCAACGACAAAATCCTTAAACAAAGTCTAAAAAATTGCAGTAAGAAAAAGAGGAACAAATGGAAATTCACCTGGAGATCTTCTTCAGCTACACTCTAATCAATCCGATCGTCAAGACTTCATCTGACCAAAAAGAAATCAAAATCTCTCAAACAGTAACCTAACACATTACTTTTCATTACTATAATAAAAGGCACTATAACAAAAAGAATTGCGAGAATATTACCAATGTCGTAGGGTATTGTGATTAAAGAACAGGCTGTCCTCATCGTAAATCACAGAGTCCAAAGAGGCATCTATGCGATGGCGACGACTTTTCTGTAGCTTTCAATTTCGATTCCGTCGGCAAACAATCGGAGATTGCATCATCCGAAAGTAGTGGTAGTTACATGGTTTGGTTGTGCTCAGAGAAACACTTGGAAATTGGAAGCGGAACAAGAAGACTATGAGAATCGTTGAGAGAAGGAGAGTTGAATGATCAAAGACGATGGAGGAAGAAGGAGAGCTGTTGGAGTAAGCATGGCGGCAACGTGGAAGAATGGCGCTCGGCACGAGGAAGCCATAAAAGGCCATCTGGTGTGAGCAATGTATTAAATTTTCATCGACATCTCTGAGTGTCCATGAAGTGAATCGACATTTTCATTGTATTGTAAAGAAAATGATAAAATATAAACAAAATAATAACAAAATGTGGCTAATGTAGAGATAATATTTATAATAAGTATATTAAATTGTTTTTTTAAAGGTAAAACATTTATTTATTAATTTAATTTTTTTTATTTTTATTTTAAATATTTTTTTTCAGAAATGTCCTCGACATTTTGTCGATATTTTCATCAACGTTTTAACCCTTGGGTGTGAGCAAATTTAAAATCACTCTTGGAACAAGCAACAATTTAGTCTATGAGTTTTGATTATATTGTAATGATTTAGTCCCTATATTTTTAATTTTTGTAACAACTTAGTTCCTGAATTTTCATATGTAACAATTTAGTAATATATTTTGAAATTTGTAACAATTTAGTCTACATCGTGAAAATTAATGTTGAGATTTAATGAAACTTACTACATAGAGAGATTAAATAAATTAATTTGGGACTCAATATGTTTATAAGCTATAAAGATAAATTGTTAAACAATAAAAACCGACATTTAATTTTTCAAAAAAAAAATCGAGATTTAATTTTGACGAATTTTTTACGACAATATTTAAATAGTTACAAATTTAAAAGTATATGGAATAAATTGTTACTTATTAAAGTTCAAATACTAAATTGTTACAAAATTGAAAAAAAACGTAAATTAAATTATTGCAAACCAAAGTTCAGGAACCAAAAGTAGACGGAGATATAGAGGTTTCATTTGTCAATTGTTATTTTAAATTACAAATTCTATTTATTCTCACAATTCTAAAAAAAAAAAGTCAACTTAAAAAATCTATCAAATTTGTTACAGATAGTCAAAGTATTGCAACTAAATTGATACGTATTAAAGTTTAGAGACTAAATTCCTATAGAAATAAAGGTATATGAAACTGAAATTTAGCAACTAAGTTGATATTACCAAGAAAGCTCATGGATTATTTCAAAATAAAAAAAAAAAAAAAAAAAAAAAAAAAAAAAAAAAAAGAAGCTCATGGATTGAATTTTAATCTAAAAAGATTGATGGCTACTTGGTTATGTATATGAACTTTTGCTTTCCTTCCCGCTTGGGACCTTTTTCCTCGAGTTCTATTCTTAGTATGGATGGCAACGGGATGAGGCAGGAGTGGGGATGCCTTTCCCATTAAGAAATAATGATGGGAGTTGATTCTCATGGAGAAAAATCTTTTTTTTTTTTTTTTTTTTTTTTAAATTTATTTGAAATTAATTAAAAATTTGTCTTATTATTATTATTGTTTTATCCCTTTTAAATAAATCATTTTAAAAAATATTTAACATTTTTATAACTCAAATGAATTAAGTTTATGACGTGAAATATAATATTTATTAAAGCAGGGAAAAATATCTTTTTGGTCCCTGAATTTTGAGGAATAGATATTTTTAGTCCTGAGTTTTGAGAAATAGATTTAAAAGGTTCCTAAGTTTTCAAAATTTACCTTTTTTAGTCGTTGAATTTTGAGAAATAGGTCTAAAAAGTCTCTCATATGATTTTTTTCAACTTTTTAAATTTTTTTTTTTGTTAATATAGTTATATATTTTAAATTTTAAATTCAAAATTGGAATACACTAAAAACATAAAACAAACGCATATTCACTGGTTAATTTGAAAACATAAAACAGTTTGCATACCAAATAGGTCCTAAGTTTTTTTTTTTTTTTTTTTTTAAAACTAAATCATTCATTAACAAGAACAACAACACGTTACAGTACATTTGCAGTGGGCTTGATTACCCATATTTAAAAGCCATTGTGGAAAATTGTCTAACCACAACATAGAATTTTGGTGCATTAGAGCATCCTTTGCTAGAGCGTCTGCTCGTCTATTCTTATCCCTTGGAATGTATGAGAAGGAAACTAACAGGTCCTAAGTTTCATATAAAAAATATTTTAAAACTTAGTAATTTCGATGAAAATCAAGATTTGCACAAAATTAGGATTGATCGATGCAATAAATATGGGATTTAATAAATCTTCTAAGGCTCATCGATTGCAACAAAAATTTAGCTCAATATAGATTTTTTTAGAAGCTCCATTAGTTTCGTAATAGACATATGATATTATTTTCATTTACGAATCTTCTAACGAAAGTCTATAAAAAATAAAAATTACCATACTCGTTTCAATTGAAAATAAATATGGTTTTCGTCAACTTTACATGCAATATTTATTTTTATTTATTATTATTATTTATTTATTTTTTTTGAAGAAGCATACAATACAATATCATCGTAAAAAAGACTAAAAAATTATTAGTTTTAAAAAAGTGTACTAAAATGAGATTGAAATTTGGGAGTAAAAATAGATATTTTCGTTAAGAAAATTTCTAAAAAAAATTAGCCTCGCACCTCTCTTTTCACCTTAAAAAAGAAAAAGAAAAAAGAAAAGCAACAATCACCAATGGTCTAGGATACATTGATAAAGAATAGCTTTTATCCTCATCATAAAACACAGTGTCCAAAGAGGCATCGATGCAATGGCTTGCATCACTTTTGTGTAGCTTCCACTTTACATCCTTGTTAAAGTGAACTCAAATCAATGATAATTGTTATGTACTCCTAATCAAAAAATTATATATTTGAATTTGAAATGACGTTTGACATTTGATTGTTTAGTTGTCTGTTTCAATGGAAGAAGGCTCATGTTCGAGATGCATCAATTGTTTTTAATAATTTTTTCTTTAATTTTTTGTTTCAACAACATTTGAGAGGTGAAGATTCGAACCTCTTACCACTCGATCGAGAGTATATGTTATTTGCCCCTTATTTTGACATGGTTTTTTCTTTACCTACCTATTATTTTTTGTTAAAATATCGTAGTTTTTATATTTTAAGTTTCATTCCATTTTAGTTTTTATATTGTTCAATTTTAGTCATTGTACTTGGAATAAAACTTAAAATTGATTAATTTGAAGTAAATTGGTTAAACAATCACAATAATTTTCGTGCAAGAGGATGGATGTGAATATATTTTTAAAATTTATAAAGAAAAGAGTAGAAACTATTTTTTAAAAAAAGTAAAATAATTATGGATCAATTAGGGTCCGTTTGGTTGGTGATCTGAAAACAGAAATTTGAAAACAAGCGATTTCATGAGAACGAATTGTATTTCATGTTTTCACATATATGTTTGGTAGCACATTCAAAAATCGGATCTGAATTTAAATAATGGTTTAAAATGTGTTTGATAATATATTTATAAACGATAAATTATTGGTAGTTATCAACTAAATACTAAGTTGAATATAAAATATTATTAATTAATTTATAAACATTATGTGTTATAAATTTATTATTATTATTATTTTACAATATCATATAATTTATAATACATTACATTATACAAATTTTAATTTTACAAAAAAAAAAAAAAACGAGTTTATAACATGAAATACTATATTTATTCAAGTTTTTATTTTTATTTTTTAAAATTTAATTCTTCATTCAAAATTTTGAAATTCAAAATATGGATACAATGAAAACATAAAATAAAAAAAAGTTCGTTTTCAAAATTTTCACTATTTGGATTAAAAACCAAACACATATGTGGAACGCATATTCACTGAATTTAGTGAATCGGAAAACATAAAACAAAATCTGGACTGCCTACCATATTTGTCCTTATATTTTGAGATTTGATTTTTTTTAGCTTTATTCGAATTATATTTTAATCTTCTGAGCGTCTCTTTTCTCACAGTTCATAACAGTCATTTCGCACAGACACAGACCCTCCTACGCTGTGTTCTTCTTCTTCTTCTGCGAATGAACAGATGATTTACATCAGCCTCTTCTCTTGCAATCTTGGTTGTTTGATCATCAGTATAATCCGAGCCTGAAACGAACAGATTCTTGTACAGGTTGTTCTCGCGCTTTTCTCTTTTCCGATTCTGTCAAGCTTCACTCGAATCGTTTACGCTTAAACTTTTCTGATTTTTGTTCCTTTCTTCGGATCGATTCAGGAGGACTATGTCGATGATTATAAACTTTCTGCGTCGTATTTTGGGAATCGATCATCCGGAGAACGAGAATCTTCACGAAGCTCCGCAGTTTCGCGTTTTTGCAAGCAGCTCTGATGCAGGATCAAAGTTCGACGACGCCGGCTATTCGCCAGGTTTCCGTCCGAGTAGGTATCAGTCAAGCCAATCGAATGAATCAATCGAAATTCGTCCAAAGTGCGATAGGCCTTTGAGAGACTCAATCAAGAAACCTAAACCTTTGTTTGAGTCCCCTGCGATGACACGCACCGTCGGACAGTCGGCTTCAATTAAGGAATCGGAACCCGATAGGCCTTCGAGAGCTTCAGAAGAACCTTATTCTAAGTTCGTCGCGACGATGCAGGCCACCGGTCATTCGGCTTCAATTAAGAAACCAGAATTTGATAAACCTTCGAGAGCTTCAGAATCTTCATCTAAGTTCATCGCGACTTCACACACTGTCGGACATTCGGCTTCTCCTAAACCGGCGGTGCCGCTGCCGGAAGTTACCGCCGAGCCACCGCCGACCTCAAACCCGACTCTGCGTCTAGTTTCTGGCCACGGAAGGAATCGGTCGGCGTACATGTTGGATGCAAAGAGTTCCTTGCCCTTGTACTTAATTCCTAAAGATGTTGAAGAGTTGATTAGAAAGGACATCGTGCCTCCAGTTCTGAGAAATCCTCTGTTTCCTTCAACTTATAAGTCTTATTTTGCTGCTCTTCTCTATGCTGAGGACTTCTATTGTAAGGTAAACTTGCTCATTTATGCTATTAGTTTCATGTAGTTTGATGCTAGAATCGGTCCATGTAAGCTCACAATTGAGGTGTTTAGGCGCTCCGGGATGTTAGTAGGAGCGGACAAATTTGAAGATTTATTATGGTACCTAAATATATCTTTAATGTTGGTGGATCCACAAAAGGATGATGACGTGACAAACAATAAATAGGAGTATCATACTAGGATAGTATTAGAAAATTTCTCGTGTCTGAGTTAGACTTCTGGTTGACATGTAAGGAAGATGTTGGAGGACATACATATTTTAAAATCTACATTGATGATTTTAAATGACGCTTAATGAGACTAACAGTTTTGAACATGTATGAGAGATAAATTGTAAAAGCATCTCGAATTTTTATCCTATTATTGGAGAAATTTTAAGATACCGTTTTAAATGCCATTGTCTCATTGAATAACTTGTCTTTCTAGAGGTATTGTGACTATGGGCTAAGGAAGCCTACGTCTACGTGGATCTGCTAACCCAACCCTAACAATGTCAATTTAAATTGATGTACAATGTTTCTGTTTGTCTTTATTCAGAAATGGAGTGACTACAAACTGGTCAACGTCAATTTGGAGCTCCAACAAATAACAATTCATGAACGAGCAAATAGGAAAACAAGATTCAATGGCGACGAGAAGGTCGTTAAAACCTTTGCAGCATTTGAGTTTGATTCTATCCCTGAGAGGCGGCCGTTTCTATTGTCAAGGGATTTGGTCCATGCACGATTTTCTGGGACTCAGTCTAAGCCATTCCAGGTATTACACGAGTTTGATAAGTTTTAAACTTTCAATTTTTTGTTTAATAAATTATTATATATTCGACATTTTTAAAATGAACTAATTCATCACTAGAAATAAAATTGAAATTTGTGTTTGATAGAACATTAATCTTTCAAATTTTCAATAAGTTTGTGAATTTTCTACAACAGTCAAATAGTTAAAGACCTCACAAAACTAAAAATTCAAGAACTTGTTAGACACAGAATTGAAAGTTTAGAGTTTTATTAAACACTTTTCAAGGACTTGCTATTAGATACAAAATCTAAAGTTTAACAACTTACTAGACACTCATATTTGATATAAAATATTGTGTATAGAAATCTTTAGAATAACAAAAACAATACATATCTTTGTTTCGGTTCGTACCTTGAAATAGACAATCCTTATGTTATCCAAGTTCACATTTAGGCTTTTCTCCAGTCCTATTGACAATAAATTAAGACGAGGGTAAGTAATATATGATCAATGTAGAATAACCATGTGACACTTGCTTATCGATCAATTTAGCGTAGCAATTGTGACCATTTTTTCCCCTCATTTGCTTTAGTATTTAATTCTTGAAATTTGTATCGAACAGGGTTTCGTCTACCGAGTTGCTAAGAGTAATACATCGAGAAAAGGAAGTGTTCTGTTGGTTGATTTTGGAGAAGATTTTCATTCTTGGCATCATGAAACCAACAAGTATGATATCAGTTTCACCTTCAACAGAGTTTGTTTAAAAAGAGCTCACCAAGCCATAGAAGATGCATCTGATTCTTTGTTCCAAAATTTCCTCTTTCCTGAATCCAAGTCAAGAGAAAAATGCTCCAGTTTTCAAGTTACACATTCTATTCATCAACTTGATCATGACCAAAAGAATGTTGTCCATCAGATTTTGTCCTTTCACAGTTCACCACCTTATCTGATCAAAGGTCCACCTTGTGTACTCATCAATCGTAGGGGCATGATTCGAACTTTCGAACTCTCGAGAATCGGCGCCATTGTTCGAGAAGCAGTGATTCATATTTTCTCAACCTCTCTTGATTGTAGAATCCTAATTTGTGCTCCTACAAACACAACATGTGATGAGCTGATGAGATCTTTAAAGAGGACAATTCCTGAATCCTACATGTTTCGTGCTACAGCCGCTTTTCGAGAACGAGACGAGGTACCGGACGACATCTTGTCTTCGTGTGATTACAACGAGGACGAGGAGTGTTTCACTTGTCCTACACTCGACAAGCTCCGCGAATACAGGATCATATTCTCGACGTTCATGAGTAGCTTCAAGCTACATGCTAAAGGCTTGGTTGCTGGACATTTCAACCATATTTTTCTGCTCGATGCATCGGCAGCTATCGAGCCCGAGACGTTGGTGCCTCTGACTAAGTTTGCCACAAATGCAACTGCTGTTGTAGTTACCGGAAAGACAGGGGAGCAACCTTATTATGTTCGCTCAACAATTGCACGAAGAAATGGATTGAAAACATCGTACTTCGAAAGACTTGAGGTAAGGTTGCCGTACAAAAACCTTGATCCATTGTTCATTTCAGAATTAGCTTGAGGAAAAGACAAGAAGTAACGACCAAGTATTGGATCGACTGCTCTAGCCAATTCTACGAGTTGAATGTGGGCGGAGGATTCGAACATCTAATCAAAATCGGGACAACCTTATTATATTCGCCCAACAATTGCTCAAAGAAATGGATTGAGGACATCATGCTTCAAAAGACTTGAGGTAAGGTTGCTATACAAAAACCTTAATCCATTGTTCATTTGAGAATTAGAATATGAGGAAAAGACAGAAAGTAATGGCCAAGTATTGGATTGATTGCAATAGTCAATTCTGTGGTGGAGGATGCGAACATTTGACCTTTCGTTCGAGGATATGTGTCTCCATCAATTGTTCTATATGTATTAATATATTGTTCTTATATGTTTACTTTTATTGTGTTAGCTTAGTTTGTAAATTGTCGATACATTTCGATTACTAACGTCAATTTAGCTCCTCAATTGGTAATTTATAACTATTTTCACTTATATTCCTTTTAGAACCAATTCAAAATCACCCAAATAAAATTATTCTTCTTCCAAAATCCTACTAAAGTAGCTAAAAAAATTATCATGTAATTGTTTCTTAATAAGACGGAAAAAGTTGAGAAGAAGAAAAGATGAAAAGTGAGTTACTACTATCCATTTGATTACGATAATTCTCTCTAATATTTTGTTAATCCTTACCATTAAATAAATTCTTTACATGTGTGAGAATTATGTATTTTTTATTATAAAACAAAATCTTGATGGAAGGTCTAAACCAAGTCTTTTATGAAAAATTATTCTTTTAATTAATATAATAATTAGTTTGAAGTTTTAATTGATATAAATTCAAAGTTTAGGTGTTATAACTCGATTTTTTCCTTATGCATACATGATAACGTGTGAAATAACAGAAATTTAGAGGAATAAGGGAATCTAAAAGAACAAAGTTTCTAAAATCTCATCCCAAATTCTAAAGAAATTGGTAGAAAACTTTAAAATTTCGTCAATTCACTAAATATTACGTCACATAAGTTTATCATCAAGGAATTTGAACATTTCCCTGCAACATGGCCACACCACAAAGTTCCTATGATTGAGACACCGAAAATGAAGGTGCACCTTGTTGGTATAGGGTATCTATCAATTCTTTTAAGCTTATCTTGATCATGCTTTCATGTCCTCAGGATCCTTCTCATTCGGATGTAATCTCGGTTTATTCATGTACCCCTCTTAACCTCGGGTGTCACACCCCAACTACATTTTAATCCAGAATATCTTTTGGGCTTAGAAATTTGGAATAACCACTAAAGAAAGATTAATCTCTTTGATTATACAAATTGAAAAGGACAGTCACCTTTAGTAGTAGAATCAGATTCCTTAACCATAATCGAAGTGTTGAGGAGAATCCAAATTTATGAAAAAGGGAGGGAAGCGAGCTGCTACTGTGTTGTTGGTTCAAAGAGTTTGTTTTAGTTGATTATGGATCGGTTTGGAATACATTTTGATTTAAATGTTTTTCAAGAATGCAGTTTTTAAAAAAACATTTTCTATAAAAATTGTTTAGAATTTAAGCACTCATATATTTTGTTGCATTTTCCCATAAGTGTTTTTATACACAAGTTATTGTATACTTGAAGATTTTTTTTTTTTAAAAGTTGGTTTCAAGTGTTTCTCTCAAAATGGTTTATTTATCAATCTTATTTTCTAATAAGTCATTTTTAGTGATGGCCAAACACTGTAAATTTGTTCAAAATGATTTTTTAAAAAAAATTAAACACTTAGAAAGTTAAATCAAACACACCCTATAAATACTCTCGAGGTTTTTGCTTTGGCTAAAAGTACTTCATTCTAAAACGGTCATATTTGGAATTCACTTAAAAGTATTTTTGGAAAAAAAAAAAGTAAGAAACTCCTTGAAATGTTTTGTGAGAAAATATTTATACAAGAATAATACTTGGTTGCATACAATATGTAGGATATGTAGAGAGATTTCTACATACCCAGAGGCGGATCTAGTTCAGGCCCAGGGGGGGCTCGAGCCCCCCCTCAATATTTTTTCATTTATATATTAGTAATAAATTGAATGCTTTTGATATCAAATTCCTCAGTTGCTGTGGTGGTCAGCGCCCCTTCTAGCCCTCCCTTAGTCCGCAGTTCGAGCTCATCATCTGTTACTTTTAAAATTTTAATTTGATTTTCTGTTTTCCTTATTGTCTCACGCCCTAAGCTCTGAAAACGGCCTCTTTCATACTATTTATTATATAAAAAAGAAATTAAAATATTTATATTAAATTTGGAATTATATGATCCACCTTTCACCTTAATTTCCTTTTTAAGGGTAAATAAATGGTAATTTTTTATTCTAAATTTTTTTAAATATAATATCTTCCATTTTTTTCCTTTTATATTGAAATCATATTCTAATTTTCAAACCCTAATTTTGTAAAACAAGCATTATTCTTCACTACATTTGAATACTGTAAGCCTATATTATTTTGAACCTAAAAGAAACCCCTCTCAAGTCTAATTATTGCCGAAAATTTCAAGAAGTCGAGAATTTGAAGATTAATTTTATAAGGTACATTTAGTTTTCATGTTTCAGTTACTTGGTATCCATTTAGTTTTCATATTTCAATGCCTTTTATACATCTAGTGTCATGTTTCCATTACTTTTATACATTTAGTTTTCATCATTGTTATTTTATGTTTTAGTTTCTTTATTTTACGTATTTTTATTAGTGTATTGTAGATTTAAATCGAAATATGAGAGATATTGTAAAAGAAAATATTGGGTAATCATCTCCATGTAATAATAGCTCTGATAGAAATTTCACGGAAGTAAATTTACACGTAAGTTATATTTACTAACTTTTAAGTAAAGCCCCCCCTGAACAAAAATTCTGGATCCGCCACTGTACATACCGATATGCAACCAAATATTTTTCTTTATAGGATACTTTTTATCCAAACACTTGATCTAGACATGCTTCGAAAGCAAAATTAACGGTGTAGAACTAAACTTCAAAATGATTTAATACTTTTTTATTATGTAAATAAATTCATTTAAAAAGTACTATCAAACACTAGTTCAGATTACAAATTTGAACTAGTGTAATTTTTTTTTATATATATATTTTCATACATGTCCATACTTTTAATTCTATATATTTTCATATGTAATTTTTTTATATATATATATTTTCATACATGTCCATACTTTTAATTCTATATATTTTCATAAGTTTCCATCCTTTTCTAATGGTTAAATTACAAATTTGATCCCTATGATTTGGAGAAAGTTAGAATCTAGTTCCTATGATTTGATAAAACCTCATTATATAGTCTTTATGTTAGAACCCACAAATGAATTGATAACAATGTAGCATGATAGGGACAAAATTCTAACGAATTGAGTACATGATAAGGATTATTTAACGAGGTTTTATCAACCCATGGAAACAAAATTCTAATTTTAAAATCATAGGAACTAGATTCTTTCTTTCTCAGAATTTTAGGGACTAGATTTGTAATTTAACCTCATTTAATTAATTATTGAAGATTGATTAAAGATATTGTATTATTGTTGTTTATAAGTATGACTCAAATTGATTGCTTGAGTCAATCCCTTGGGAGTTCTATATCCAATTCTACAAATTGTGGGCCTCAACCTAAATTTTTTTACCTTTGAACAATGTTGGTTGAGATGAATTTGGACCACAACTCTTTGATGACACTAATTATTCATATATACCATAGCTTTGTGCATCTAAAGTGGCTGTCACAAGCAAGGTAGATTGTGTCTTTTTGCTTATATATTTATTGTTCTTGGAAAATAGAAGGATCAAGCAAAGACTATGTCTTCTAGCTATTGAAGAATTCAAGCTTAATATTCAAGCAAAATTAAGAGAATGGTAAGTGAACTCTCCTTGTTTGACTTTGGGCTAAGGTTGTAAAGGAGGTAATCTATTGTCTCGATATTAGGTTAATATTGAATGCTCGAAGAAATTCTATTAATTTGATTGTGATGCTGAAATTAGGAGCGTAAACTAGACTGACGCTGTGGTTGTTGCAAATTTTGCTATATAATGGTGGATATTATAGTTCCATTGAGGTAGTGAATAATCTTGTCAGGTGCTTCGAGAGATTTGACAAATTAAACTTTATACTACATTTAGTTTAAGAATAAAGTGGGTGACTAGCTTCAAAGAAAAAAGAAAAAAAAAAGAAAAAAGAATCGAGTGGGTGACAAAAGATGGAGGTAAGACAATAATTTAGTGTACTTGAGCGGTCTACTAATTGTTATATTGTTTTGGTTAATTTATTTCTTTTTTTGAAAAATACTTAAAAAAGCTAGTCCAAGTTCGTTATTTATTTATGGAAAACAAAGTTTTACATTTGTGAAAATAAAAGTTTTAAATATAGTTGTCATAGGAAATGTCAAGGTCTCAATTTGATAAAAATATCTCCAAAATGTTGAATCAATAAATAAACATTTCACACCTTTTAAATTCAATAAGAAAACTTTATTTGACATTTAGTTACTTATTCTTACCCTTCATAGATATTTTTGCTGTATAATAAAAATATAGATCAACCTTATGTTATTTCAAAAAAAAAAAAAAAAAAAGAAAGATCAACCTTATGTTGATGTGAAACTTACAAATGCAAGACAATGTTGAATCAATAAAGTTTCTTTTTTGCTTTTAATATTAATCACTTGAATTTCAACTTTTAACCCCTAATGAGGTTTATATACATATATATTATTTTTAGTTTAACATAGAAGTGAACATTTAAATATTTAACTTTTAGAACGAATCTATTTACTTTAATAAATTCAATCATGCTTGATGTTATTGTTTATTTATTTACTTATTTATAAATGAAATGAGAGTTTCATTAAGGCGTTTAGACTTTGACATAACTTTATATTTGTCTCTTAAAAAAAAGGGTCGGTTGCAAATATAGCAAACAGATCCAAAATAATTGTAGATTTAGCGACCCGCAAAACATTTTGCAAAAAAGGCAAAATTAAAAGGTTTGGAACGTGAATTTATTAAAATAACTTTTTTAACTGATAGAATTCTATAACCCTATGTTTGGAAGTAGGAAAGTTCAAGAAATGATTTTAAATTTTTTATCTCGTTTGGAACGAAAATATTTAAAATGAATGTATTTAAAATTTTGTGTTTGGATGGTAACCGGAAAAGAAAAGAAAGTAAGAAGTTTACTGATATAGGTTTTTAATATTAATTTATTAATAGAAAATTAAAACATGACAGGGTCAAATAAGTAATTTAGTTCTAAATCCTATGAAATCTTGCACAATCGGATGGTTTTAGTTGATTTTTTTTTTTTTTTTTTTTTTTTTTTTTTTTTTGCGTAAAAACAGGATTTGAAATCATTTCAGCTTTTAAATCATTCTCTTTCTTGTGATAACAAACAAGAGAATTGACAAATCATGAGGTTCCAAACAGAGCATAAGGGAAATGATAGAATTCTATCAGTTCTATCACGGATAGAATTCTATCATTTCTATCGGTGATAGAATTTTATCATTTCTATCGTTGATAGAACTCTATCACTAGAGTAACAGAATTTTATCAGATACAATTTTATCGCTGAAAAATAGATTCTATCACTATCACTAGAGCAACAAAATTCTATCGGATAGAATTCTATCGTTGATAGATAGATTTTATCACTTGAGTAACATAATTCTATTAGATATAACTCTATCACTGATAGATATATTCTATCACTAGAGTAATAGAATTCTATCGGATAGAATTTTATCGCTGATAGAACTCTATAAAGACTTTTGAGTGATAGAAGATTTCTATCAATAAATAATAATAAAAAAAATTGACGAGGAAGAAGATGCGCGCGCCAATCGCAGTGGCAATTTAGGAATATAAAAAATTAATTAAAATTTGTTGCCATATTTGCAAATATTTTTAAAAATTGCTATATTTGTCATTATTTACCCTCATGTTGCCACCTATTATAATTATCCATTCTTTCGTCCGAAGATGCCAACTTGAACTTCATTGACTAAAAAGTTAGAAGTTTAAATGTTGTTAACTAAAAAAGAAAGTTAGCCTGATATTATAAAAGTTTTAGAAGAATATATATAATTTTAAGTTAGTTTTATTTTTGAAAGAAGAGTTTATTTATGTTATTTTAGTTGAAAATTACAGCTTTTAAAAGAATATAAACTTTTTTTTTTTTTGAGAAGCTTAAACGAATAGGAACTAAATTATAAAAAGTCATATTTATTTTTAAATAAATGTCATAAACGTTACAAAAGGAATCTTTTTAATTGGCAATTAACTTTTCAATCCAAAAGAATAAGCTACATCGGGTTAACGGGCATTGGGCAACATTTTCTGTGTGGCGTTCACCACCACCACCACCGCCGCCGCCGCCGCCGCTGCCGCAATCACAACCACCGTTGGCAATTTGGAAGCCGTGGGAGTGACGAGGGTTATTCACAGTCCCACCATCTAGCAGCTTCCTTCATCCACTTCGTTCGAGCTCAGACCCTTTTTCTCTTCTCCCTTTCTGCACACACTTTCTATTCTCTTTTTAGCTTTTTGTTCCTCTCCGTTCTTGGGTTTTACTCGTTAATGGCGGCTACGGCTTTTCGCAAACTAATAAGAAATGCTATCTGTAAAGGGGCGGTTTCACGTCCCTTCCAAGCCGCAAGACACTGCTCTTCTGCTTCTGAGACCATTCATAAGATCCCTCATACTTCTAAGAAGGTACAGACTCTATTTCTGTTTGTTGTTTTGTTTATGATTAGAATGAAGAAAGATATTCGATGGATGGGGTTTTCCGTTTTTATTTTGAATATGAAGTTTGACGATTGCTTTTGGATTTTTGGGCGTTGAAATTCTTTATGGGTACTCTGCTTCAATTTTTAATTTAGAAACCAGATTACTGAGCGAGAGGGTTCAATTTTACTCTCTTAGTGTCTGGAGAATTTTGAGGCTAGAAGCAAAAGCTTTGTTGCTGGGATCATGAATGAATGGCTTTAATGTTCTGTTTTACTTCTGGGTTTCTTTCTCATAGACTTGATGCTTAATGTTGATTGTCTTGTTCTCGTGCTCATGTCCAGTGTGTAGCTCAAAGCTCGTGTGTCCTGCATGTCCTTTGCAGAATTTGGTCTTAATTAATGAACATTTTGGGTGACACGAACGAGCATGCACATTTTTGTGCTGAGGCATGTAGGCATGATTACAAAAGCATATTATGATGACTTGAGAAGACAAGGAGTTTTTGCTTGTAATTGAGCTTCCAGAATTAATATGTTGAACATGGGATCCTGCTTAATGGGCTAGTACTATGCTCGTTGATGTGACTATTCTTTGGCTTTTGATTATCAGTGGTCCGTTTTTCTTTTGTTAGAGATAATATAGGAGAGAAATTGATGATCTCTTTGGTCTACTTTGATATCTATTGTCCTGGGAGAGTTTTGGAATTGTCTAGATTTATCCATGGAAAATTTAGAGAGGGATCTTTATTTATGAGGATCAAGATGTTTAATGGATTGATCAAGAACCTTTGCCTAGTTGATATTTGATTAAAGGAATTAACTATAGTATTGGTCTAATGCTTTTGTTTCTAGTTCAAAAAAAAAAAAAAAAAAGGAAAAAAAATGGTAGCAGTGCCTATTTTGATGACATTAACTATTTTAATTATTGTTTACTTCTAAATGTTGTTTTTCTTTATATAATAGCTGGTACTATGTGACGTTTCCAACTTTTCTGAAGATTATACTCCTAAACTGTAGCCTGACTATATGTAGTTCTCTTCATTTGTAGGGGAGATTATTAACCGGAGCCACCATAGGCCTAGTGATAGCTGGAGGAGCTTATGTGAGTACTGTGGATGAAGCAACTTTCTGGTACCACATTTAGATCTTTGTGTGATGTATGCCTACTTATTGGACTTGCATACCATTCATCATGGTGACACATTATGTCCCTTAAGCATACATTTATAAGAGATTTCACCCCTTAAAGCTTTTAAAATTTCATGCCATTCATCATGAAAATTAAGCCTTGTGATTACTATGGTACGATCTCACTCTATTTCAGTAAAATTCACCTCTTTCTTAGTACAAAGATTCTTCTTTTGTTGCACCCTTTTGTTCTCTTCATTTTCGACTGTGGCCTCCTTTTAATCTTTATCGAATTGAGCAAAAGATTTCACCTCCTTCTGGAGGTTCTATGGCTTTCAACTTCTCTACTTCTTTCCTACCAAGCTATTTCATCTTTAAATTTCTTTGATTCTCACGGATCATTTTTAAGAAGACTACCCATCCTCTAATGTATTCAATCGATATGAATCACTGTGTTTCTTTTTATTCCATGAAGTCGTGAGCTTCTCACACTATCCATATCAAAATACCATTTTCCGTTGCCACATCAAACCCTTTTCAAATGTATCCTGCTCCTGCTTAGAAAACTTGGTGTCTAAAGGACATTTAAGAAGCTTGGCTAAACAAAGTTCTAGCCATTGCACTAGGTCCCATTTTAATCTGATATTAACGATAAGAACTTTCTCTTATCCTCAAATTTGAACATGAACCCCAATAATCATGGACTAAGCTAATCACAATCGAATGGAAAATGAGAGAAAAATAGAATGGGGAGAGATGAGAGCAAGAAAGTACCACTATGATCCCGGCTGGAGCAGTTTATCGTGCTAGTGACTGGTCTTGTGAAATCTCATGTCCCATTTCCTTTATTTTTCTTTTAAATTCTAATTGATAGGAAGTGTTATCGATGGTGCATGCGTGTCCATATGTTTCCATTTGGAGCCTCTACTTCTCGTTGGCTTTAGCTTAGAATTCACTTTGTAAAATTGTCAGTTTTGAAGTTTGAGTGTACAATTGCTTTCTTTCAAGGGTGTATTCATGCTTTAAGCAAATGAAACTCCAAGACTTATCAGTATGGAAAAAAAGCCAACACTTCTAGGTTTAAAAAGAGCTTCTCCTCCTTCTGCTTTGTTTTCCATAGTTGCAAGTTTCGATATATTCTGCTGCTATCCTTTATGTGATGCGTTTAGAAACAAAAATAAGTATTGGAGCTACTTGATGTCTGGGCTACCGTTTCTTTTTATGTCAATTGATGGATGAGGCTTTCGAAAATCTTTGGTTTTTGGCACCAACTATTTAAAACTGGCATTTATCTAGAAATTTTGGATGTGATTTCGTGTTTATATCTGGACTTTCCCTCATGAAGGAAAAGGGACTAAGGAAGGGTGCTCAGGGTGATCGAAATCGGCAGAAAAGATCATGTGTGAAACTTTCTTCTTGTCTTGGAATGCAGAAAGTAAATGATACATTGGTCTCAAGAAGAGCCTGACAGAACTGCGAGAACTTCATGCATGACAAGTCATTATGAATTTATGTGACACTGTTTTTCAAATATATGGCACTCCGATTGATGGCCTGTTGCAGAAATGTGGTGGGAAGGCTATAATAGACAATAATTTGTATGCTTTTTTGATATGTTGACGATATCTTTTGGGCTTCTAACAGTGCGTGGGGGCAGAATTAAAACGTATGTTTGCATAAAAGAAAAAGGAATTTAAATATATGATATTGTTACTTTTATTTCCTAGTTGTCTTATGGAAGTAGAGTCACTTTTTTACCTTGTGCAATTAGTATTCTATGTTAACCTTACATAATCTATTGGTACCAATTTGAACATGGTATTAAAGACTTAAATTTGATTACATATTTTGGTATCTTGCAGTGGTTGGCTATTCTCTGCCACGAAACTGGTGAACCCCTTTTTTGCCCTTCTTGACCCTGAGGTTGCACATAGGCTAGGCGTCTCAGCAGCAGCTCGCGGTTGGGTTCCAAGGGAGAAGAGGCCTGATCCACCAATTTTAGGACTTGAAGTTTGGGGAAGGAACTTTTCAAATCCTATAGGTCTTGCTGCAGGTTTTGATAAACATGCTGAGGCTGTTGATGGTCTTCTTGGATTAGGCTTTGGCTTTATGGAGGTTGGTTCTGTGACACCTGTTCCACAAGATGGCAATCCAAAGCCTCGTGTTTTTCGATTGCGTGGGGAAGGGTAGGAAATGGATTTCATTCACTTTGTCATGTCACATGTAAAAGCCTTGCTTTGAAGACAAGATTTTTTTTTCCCTTTTCTTTTAACAATAATTACAATATCATTATGTCCATATACTCATGCTTGGGTCTTTTTTTTTTCTTTTGGTGTGGAGGTTCATGCTGCTGTGAGCATGGGTCTATTTTTGATAGCCCTATATATTTCTTTGAATTGATAATGTGCTTTTTTTCATTTGGGCAGAGCTATTATTAATAGATATGGCTTCAATAGTGAAGGAATTGTTGTAGTTGCAAAGAGGTTAGGTGCCCAGCATGGAAAAAGAAAGTTAGATGAAACTTCAAGCACTTCGCCTTCCTCTAGTGATGACGTCAAACAGGGTGGTAAAGCTGGTCCTGGAATTCTTGGTGTCAATCTCGGAAAAAACAAGAATAGTGAAGATGCTGCTGCAGACTATGTGCAGGGGGTTCATACATTATCCCAATATGCTGATTACTTGGTATCTTTTTCCTGCTTTTGTGATTCGTCTTATGTTTCTAGTTTATCAATGTTTTATCCTATCATGTTCAAAATAACAAGAGATTAATTGTTCTCTGTGGAAGTAACTAAATAAAAAATATTTTAAGTGGCTGCTTTCATCTGTTGACAAGAAATAGTTTTCAATGGCGTTATGTTCATTTTCATTCTATCTCCTACCTTTCCAAGTCTTGAATTGAGAGTGAGGTCATAGTTGTTTTTCTTCTTGGGAGTTGTGCTTATTCATCAACAGGAAAACATTGGAAGTCAGCAAGTTATTTTGTATCTGTATTCTGTACTTTAATCTGCAGACGTGAAATAATCATGTTCGAAGTTCCGTAAGTTAGTGTTTTTGGCAGCTAATTTGCTTTAAATTCTGAAAATCTGTGATGGATTCTATAATGGAAAATGCCTTCTTAGGATGCATGACTATTTATTAGTTGGGCAATTTTCTATGTCCAAATATGGGGAAACAAAGGGAAGGTAGGTGTTGTTTTGTAGTACTATGATTTTGAACAGGAATGATGTGGTGCTTGGTAACAATATCTATTTGGCATTGTTAAAGTATTCATCCACCTAAGGTTTTGGGTTGATTGGTGATTTAACAGCCATAAGGCCATTGTATTAGTATTTGGTGGAATCATATGTGCTCAGGACTATGTCAATTCTCCTGTAGAACCATTTGAAAGTTTTTTTGTTTGTTTATCTTCTATTTATTATTAAGAAATATATTGAAGTTATAAAATACATGCTGCCAATTGGAATTTAAATTACATACCAAAGACCTGCCAGGCTTATGATGATTATTGGAAAATCCATGACATGAAGTTTTTGATGGTCGAACATTCTTACTACTTTATGAATCTTCTTCAGCTAGTCTATTCAATGTTTTCTCCTAGCCTTAATTCCAAAGTGAATTCTCTAGCTAAATCCAATTTTAAGCAATTGATACATTTTCCTAAAATCCAAATTCCCGGGCCTCCTTACAGGTGATTAATGTTTCATCACCCAATACCCCTGGATTACGCGTGCTTCAAGGTAGGAAGCAATTAAAGGACCTTGTTCGTAAGGTATAAAGCAAGGGTCTCAACATATTCATTAAGTTACTTGTTAAGGGTTTTTGTCATGATATCTTTTAATTTTCATTTAGGTTCAAGAAGCTCGGGATGAAATGCAATGGGGTGAGGAGGGTCCTCCTCCACTGCTTGTGAAAATTGCCCCCGACTTGTCTAAAGAAGACCTCGAAGATATAGCAGCTGTATGTGAATGCTAATTTTATCTCTTCCTTCGTATGTTCTTATTCTTCATTTCTTGCATAGTTTTGTTAATTGTTTCTTTCTGGTTGTAGGTTGCTCTAGCCCTCCGTTTGGATGGATTGGTATTTTTTCTCTCTACATCATGCTATGCTAAATTTGCAACTTTTGGTCCTACCACTCGTAATTTTGTTGCTTGGTTAAATAACCCGAGTGTCGTAAATTTTGTCTTTATTTGGTTTTAGATTATAACAAATACAACTGTTTCAAGACCAGAGCCCGCTGATAAAAATCCAGTAGCTGCTGAAGCTGGTGGACTAAGTGGCAAGCCTCTCTTCAATCTATCCACCAATATCTTAAAGGAGATGTATATATTGACCAGGGTATGTTGGCGAATCTCATGAAATGTGAAAACTTTAGTTCATTGGACTGCCTATATAGTAATATAATGTGGGCCTCGTGGTGAGAATGGACCTTTCAAGTTTCAGGCAAACTACAGTTAGACTTCTTCATCTCTGTCACTTACATTTTGGAGATTACCATTCTTATAAGTGTTCTCATTTGTCTTTCAACCTATTTTTTAAGTGTTATTGCAATTTCATCATAGCTGATTTTTTCATTTGGGTTTTAGTCTGGTTAAACTAACCAACCTAGTTTAAGTTGATAAGTTAAGAGTATATTTAATTTTTTTATATATATTCTTAACATTCAGGTGGGTTAAAAAATTAGTACAATGGCCAACAAGTGACTATCTATAAGTTTTTGTTGTGATACCATGTGAAATTATCCCACCCCTAAACCTTAAAGCTTAGGTTGATGAGATAGCTATATTTAATCTCTTACATATATTATTAACGAGTTTTTTCTTTCTTCATTTTAGTTTCTGAAAGTTTAAGATTAGGTAGAAATTATTAAATTAAAGATAAAGATACTTATGAGCTGGCTCTCAAGTGTTGGAATAAACCTTGATGGCTCACGGGTGTCCTTCCTAGTCAATGCTATTTTTCCAAAATTTTCATGGATATGTTTTCCATAAATGCAGAAAATAAATTTTAATACCATTTATATTATATATCATACTTTGAAATTGACATACTTGTTTCTTTTCAGGGAAAGATTCCTTTAGTTGGCTGTGGTGGCATTAGCAGGTATACTTGATGGATCTCTTTGCCACAGTATCTACTTTGTTTCAGATTTTGATGATTTTTCTGTAATGAACTTAGCACGTACCCGATATCGAACTTAATAATCATACTTATTCGTACAGTGGTGAGGATGCTTACAAGAAAATACGAGCTGGAGCATCTCTTGTTCAGCTTTATACAGCATTTGCCTATGGTGGGCCTGCCTTGATTCCTCAGATAAAGGTATTATCTTATACTGTTATACATATGTCTACATTTTGAAACTTTTTGGAAGGACTGGACTGGATCACATAACTATTCATGTCTGTAGTGTACCCCATGAGTCTCGGTAATTCAACTTCTTACTACTTTTGTTGCGGATAAAAATTTAAATAGCTTCTTGAAACCTTCGTTCAAGAATGTGACAATTATGAGTTGTTTTTCTGAGAGGTCAGAGGTTCAAAGCTCATGCCTCACTTCTTTTAGAAACAAAGCCTCAAAGTTATACTTGGTCCTTTTGAAATATTGTTCTTATGTAGTTTTGCGTTGCTCGGTTTGGTGGTTCTCGTCCCGGTTACCAAAAAAGGAAAAAAGAAGAAACCATATATGATGATAATTGTCATTTTCTTTGTAGGGGGAACTTGTTGAATGCTTAGAAAGAGATGGTTTCAAGTCTGTGCAAGAAGCAGTTGGTGCAGACTGCAGATAACAGCTTGTGCACTTTGTTTGTTTGTGGGCTGAACATAACACACAGTCATTCAAAAGGTTTTGACAATGGAATTTTGGTGTTCTTTGCCCAGTTTTCAGAATTTTATATAATTCCTTCAAATTGGAGGCTGATTTCCCTACAAGGTTTCTTATTTCTGGTGGGGATTGAATTGGGTTTGGAGATGCCAAATCTGTTTTTGATTTTCAAATTGCTCTTGCTTTCTCACATTGGAAGAGAATTGTAAGGGATAATTACTTGAAACTTTCTTTTCAGTGATGAATTATAATCATGAGAGGTTGGCTAACAACCTCTGTTAAAATATATTTTTCTTCTATATTATTGGATAGATGAACATTTTGTTTATCAGTAGTCAGCCTTTCTTATTTACATGCTTTATTCATGTGTTTTTCTACCCTTACTTTTTTAAGCAGCAGTTTTGTTATAACATTGATATTGATGACTAATAGAGTCATGGTTGTAAATTGTAATAACTTTTGTGAATAAGATTTTTTTCTGAATCTTGAGTACGAACAGGGTCGAGGGATTCGAATGTTTCGGATGTTCGGTCTTTAGAGATGAGTGATATTTTATCCAATTGAGTTATGCTCGTTTTGATAGGTAAGATAAAGTTGTGGTATGATAGATTTATATAATGAGATGTATGAGTGAGAAAATGTTAAAGGTGTTTGAGATCAAAGTAGTTCAACATCAATTATAAACACGAATGGAAATTCACACAACAACTAATGTGTAAAAATTGGAATGTATATGTGATATCTTTTACATAAAATGACGTGAAAGTTGATGGGCAAAAATTGATTAGGTAAATTACCTATATCTTTTGAGATGAAATAAATAGTAACAATGATCTTAATCTTTTATGTAGTTGTAAATAATATTATATGTGCCTTCGTGAGACTTTTACACGTCATCTGTTATATCAATTTTCACCTTTTATTTTTACGGTAATTGACAATTCTCAACCAAGAGGACAAAAATTTGAATCTCCACTCTACAAACATTGTTGAACTAAGTCAACAAAAGCATAGTTCAATCATCATAAAACTTATCCTCAATCAAGAGGTCAAAAGTTTAAATTCTCTCAACAAAAAAAAAAAAAAAACATGATTGAACTAAAAAAAAGTCTTCTTATGAAAAGATTTTTTTGAAAAAAATTCAAAATTCGTGTATTTTTTTAGAACAAATTTCAGAGTTCAAACTTCCAAGATAAAAATTATTATTTTTAATCAAAATAAAACTTTAAAAGTCTAGAAACATAATTGGATCTGATAGCTGAAACCTATCCAAAAGTTTAGAGGTATTTGGTATCATTTAACCTAAAAAATTTTGTTGTTTATATTTTACATATATTATTTATTTATTTTTATCCTTTTTTTAAAAAAAAAGAAAAGAAAAGAATACAGTTCTTATCCTCGACCAGGTGCATATCGCGGGAAATCATAACTTCCTTCTTCTTACACTGAGCCTGAGTTAGAAACTTAGAACAACAGCGGCAAAATTCCACTCACCTGCAAAACTTGAACTGGCTCTGTAATTTCTCAAAACGAGACGAAAATCCCTTCTCAGTCTCACCAAAATTTCTCCTTCTACTTCTATCTGTTCGGTTTCCGAGAAAACGCAAAGGAATAGCTCCAACCCCACTTTCCTGCAGGTGCAATCGACTGACCTTTTGAAATTTTTTGGGGTCGAGGGAAATGGGTTATGTGTATTCGAAGAATTTGACATATGGGCTTGTTGAAAATCGTTTTTCCTATTTTCGTGCAATCGTTTCTTTTGTGTTTGTCGACTGGGTAAGAGAGTGTCACTCCATATCTGTCTGATTGGTGATGAAATGTTAGGATGAGTGTCTTGATTCTCTATCTTCTGCAATGGAATTTTTCGATTTTGGAATTGGGAAAGTCTATTGGCTGCAAGAAAACAGTGTTTGGTTGTTTATTAAGCATGAAATGCACGTAAATTGTTTGAGTTAATGCCCTGTATGTTCTTGATCGTGTATGGGTGGTTGTTTGTTTGTAAGAATTATATTGGAATGCTTCAGTTATCTGAAAATTGTTACCTCAGAGTCTAATTGTGTGTTTGTAAGAATGCAACCAAGAGAACAACCAAGGGAGACTAAGTTTGAGTAGCCCGAGTTTAGTAGGGAAGATACATGTTGCATGTTGATGTTTCATTTAACATATTTGGTTAGTTTTGAAACAGTGATAGCTCGCGAGTTTGAAACAGAGAAGCTATATGGATGTCTAAAGAAGCAACGTGTTATTTTCTATCTTTCTTCTTCTTTGTTTCTTTTCTCTTTATTTCTTGTAATGAGACTCGAGTCCATGAAATTATTTTGGGTTGGAATTTTCTAAAAGAATGGTATTACTTTTTTCTATAATTCTTACGACAGTTTTTTATTTTTCGTCAATTTTTTGTGGTCTGAATTCACTGAGGTCTGATTTGCAGACGGCTGCGGCAGCTAATGAATACTTAGTTGCAAGAGATACAAAAGAATGATTTCTTGCTACAATCCTCTGAATGTTAACTCTCAGCTTCTGCTGTCCAATTTTTCCCAGCAGTTAAAGAGCACCAAGCATCCTTATCTGGTACATTGCCTTTTCCTTGATCTTTTCAGATTGATGCTTGCTAATCCTTCAAATAATTCGCTTCATTCATGTGAACTCTATCATTGAACAAATATCGAATGCAATAGTTGCTCAGATTGAAGTTACTTTTTCTTTTGACTCTTCTGCCTCTCTCTCTCTCACACACACACATCCCCCTTGTCTGTGTGGTCTCCTTTCCCTGCCTCTACTGCTTTATTACCATTTGCATCAATAATATGTGCTGCCAATATCAAAGAAACAATGTATGTGGAGTGTGTTCATGGTCTAAGGACCTATATTTTGCCCCCCCCCCCCTCCCCCCCCCCCAAAAAAAAAAAAAAAAAAAAACAGTCTGACATAAAAACTTTCCATATATAGAAGGAGATATAGACACATTCACCTTCTCAACCAGATTCTTATATTCAGCAGAATTGTGCATTTGAAATAATACTTCGTTTCTAACCAGATGTTTGTCAATATTTAAACACAAGATTTTGGCTGTTGACTCTAAGGAAGTAAAATAGTTTTCAGAGGAAGCTTTATGTTATTGAGGTAGCTCATCTGTGTTCCTCTTAATCTTCTTACAGCAGCTTCAGTTTAATATAGATAAAAAGCAGTTGGTATATTTATTTTTCTTGTTTTTCGAAGAAACTCTCCCAAATAGTAGCTGTAAGTATTAGTTCCTATCTCATAACAATTGTCAGATCTTGGAAAATTGTCAACATCCTTATTCATGCTGAAGGCCTTTCATAGAGAGCATTTTATTTGATAGTGACGCATGTTTATTCTTTGCAGCATCAGAGTCAGTTGCATAAGAGAAGCTCTGATGTAACCACAAGAGGAATGAAAGTTACCGCTTATTATGGCTTGAAGACACCCCCCTATGACCTTGTAAGTCAGTCACCAACCTAATAATGTGCAAACTTATTTTGAAACTAAAGTCCCATGTTTTAAGGCCTGCTTCTTGCAGATATATGCTTCTTGCTCATAGAGTTCTAATGCTTAGTCACTTGATGATCCCTGATATTTAGACAGAGTCAAGCTTTATGTTTTTCTATTTACCTTTTAAGAGTCTTGTCTCAAATACCATACCACATCTTGCATAAAATTGAAATTGTGCCATTCCATTACAGCACTCGTATATACTTTCGGTCCTTGAACTTTTTTCAGTAAAAGATTATTAGGCCTCACTGAAAGCAGGTTTAATAGATAGTACTTTATTAGGACCAACAAAAAGCAGGTTTAATATATTGGCACTATATGTGATTGGAGTGGCCATAGTATTTTTTTTGTCCTGTTTTAAAATGTGCAACAAGACGCGTGCAAGGTCAACTAAGGTAAGGTGACCTCAATAAGGAAGGTTCCTTTCTTCTTCTTCTTCTCTCTCCCTCATATGATGATTTTTTTTTTATATATTGTACACTAATTTTACTCACATTTATGGGCCTCATGCTTTAACAAACACCAATTTTATGTATTTATCTGTGTTGGGTTCCTTTTAAATCCTTAATTTTTGGGGTGGATTGTTTATCCCCTGTTTCTTGTAGCCAGCATTTCTTTGCGTATAGTCCTCTTTGGATCATAGATTCATAGTAAGCCTACAAATTTCTACCAAACTGATTATAAATTTGTCACAAATTCAGCATTACTGGTAAGAAATGGATATATATCTATCAACTTTTTAACAGCCTATGTTTTACTTTCTTCTTTATTTTCACTTTTCAGGATGCTTTAGAACCATATATGAGTCGGAGGACATTGGAGGTTCATTGGGGTAAACATCACCGTAACTACGTTGAAGGCTTGAACAAACAACTGAGCCAAAATGATATTCTCTATGGCTACACTTTGGATGAACTTCTGAAAGTAACATATAACAATGGGAACCCTTTACCTGAGTTTAACAATGCTGCCCAGGTACTTCAATGTTAACCCACGGTATACTTCAACTTATGTCGGCTAAAATTAAACCTTCATAATATTCTGATTGACTCATTCATGTAAGTTTTTTAGTTGATCAATATGTTCTAGCTATTTAGCACATGATACAATTTTTTTGACTCACAAACCATGATTCAAATTTCAGTATGTTGCTTGTAACTGATTCTCCTTTTTATTGACATTAACTGGAGAAATCTTTTATGATCCTCCTGGTTTTAGGCTGATTTCTTGATTCTCCTTTTTGTATCTTCTGTTTGTCTAATGAAATGAATTCTTTGTTTCTTTACCCCCACCCAACATAAAGAGAGAGAGAAAGTAATATTTTGTTTAATTTGCTGATGCTCCGTTGCATGGACCATTCTTTTCTATATGCCCTTTCTTTACACTCTTATTGGCTTAATGAAAGTTGGTTTCTTATCCAAAAATAGCACCTTTTTGTTTGGTATCATGTGCATTCTACATCATTGTATGAAAAATGGAATTGAATTGTAATGAATCTGGCAAGAATATATTATGTTTGTAGATTTTCTAGTAATGTGTATGGTAAAAATTTCGGGAAGTGCAAGATAGCCATAAAAATGGAAAAAGATGCAGACTCATTACCTTTATGTACGTTCAGGTCTGGAATCACGACTTCTTTTGGGAATCCATGCAACCTGGAGGAGGAAACATGCCCATACTTGGTGTTCTACAACAAATTGAAAAAGATTTTGGTTCTTTCACCAATTTCAGGGACAAGTTTATACTAGCATCTCTTTCACTCTTTGGTTCTGGCTGGGTTTGGCTTGTTCGTAAGTTTTCAGACATTGGTTCAAACTTTTTAATAAATGCTTTTTTAACACCTTTATAATAAGTATTTTTTGGTGGAAATAACCATGTGCATTTGAATCATCCAATTTACAAATGGTACCAGCTTGTTCTCTCTCTCTCTCTCTCTATTCTTTTCTTTCTTTTTCTTTTTTCTAACCATGACAAAATTTATGACCTCTTCAAGATTTCAACAGTTTTTGAAGAAGCCTTTCCTTTTAGGGTTATTTTGACTAAACTTAGTGGCTGCTGGGGCGCTTATCTCATTATTATTTTGTCTCCTCCTAGACTTCATTAGATAAATTGCTTTTTCCTTATCGCCAAGTGTAACATATCATCACTTTTTTTTACTGCTTTATAGAGCTGTTGTAGCGTGCTCAGTCAGAAAATTTGCAACCATTTATGGTTAATGATCGATATGCACTTTATTATCTAGTTATTATCTTCTTTCCACTACCATTTCCCCCTTTAACTCTATGATCTCAAAAGCTTGACAAAATAGTGTGTCTATCGTTTTTCTATATTCCGATCGCGATCGACAACATAGTTCTGTTTTACATTTGACACAATCTACTTTAGTTATCCTGAACTGTTGTTGTTCATTGTATCAGTGAAGAGACAAGAAAAACGACTCGCTGTGATCACAACTTCGAATGCAATGAGCCCACTTCTCTGGGATGACATCGTAAGTCAATGCCTTATTTTGAGTACAAAGTTCTTTTATTCTCAGAAATTTGATTCACCAATTTGTTGTGCAGCCAATCATCTGCTTGGATATGTGGGAGGTATAAAAATACTTTTCTACCTTGTTCAAATATGTGTTTTGTTTCTTCAGTTGAGCAGATCATATATGATAACATTTCATTGCTTGTTTTTCTTCTCCAGCATGCTTACTATCTGGATTACAAGGTATGAAACTCTGCCTGTTTGCCTGCCATATTTTATTTATTTTACTAACCTGCCTTATATTATGCTCATAGCCTACTTTCACTAATTTTCGGGAAGGATTGATAGAACCCGAAATGTATTGAATTGTAAAAGATAACCAAACTACAAGATAAAATGTAATTTGATTGCCCCTCCTCTCCTAAAATCTCTCTCAAGCCCTAAACTCGCCGAATCGATGCTTAACCTTTCCCTTTCCCAATTCTCTCTATTTATAATCAAATACCCTAACAAACTGCCATACTAATTGCTAATATACCCTTAGAATATCTCTAATTCCACCCTAATGACATTCCTATCAGTTTCATCCATCCAAAAAGCCAATGTCGGGAGACTTGAATACCTTGTTATTTAAGGTCCCGTTTGATAACTATTTGGTTTTTGGTTTTTGAAAATTAAGCCTATAAACACTACTTCCACCTACAAATTTCTTCGTTTTCCTAATATATTCTTTCCATGTTTTCAAAAACCAAGCCAATTTTTGAAAACTAAAAAAAGTAGTTTTCAAAAACTTGTTTTTGGAATTCGGCTAGGAATTCAAATGTGCCTTTGACAAAGATGAAAACCATGGTAGGAAAATTGAGAGAAAACTAGCATAATTTTAAAAAACCAAATGGTTATCAAACGGAGCCTAAGTTATTTAAGTGTGATTTCTTTGGATGATCATTGATTGTATTTGTATCTTACCTTGACACAGAATGATAAAAAAGAGTATGTCAATGTGTTTATGGACCATCTTGTATCATGGAATGCGGCAATGGGGCGTATGGCCCGAGCGGAGTGTTTTGTGAATTTAGGCGAGCCGAAAATTCCTGTAGCGTAATGACATTCGTTGATACTCGAGTTACTAGCAAATGATCAAATGAAGCGATCAGAGGAATCTTAAGCCTTGTTTATAGTGGTCAAATCCCCTGTAGGTTTGACAAGTTTTGTTCTCTACATAAGATTTCCATCATGATTTTGTAGTGACATGAAGGATACTTTCCTTAAAAATGCATAGATAGATCACATTAAGGTTTGTTTTTGGCAAAACTTGATTGTAGCTAGGTGATGAACTCAACCAACTCATTGATGTAATTTTTGGATTGGTTATTAGGTGATCACCTAGCTACCATCCAACCAACTCATTGAATCCAACAATATGCATGGGCAAATCTGAACTTTTAACTTTTTAGTGATAAATATAATGTCTTAACCATTTTTTTTTTAAAGCAATACAAAACAAAAAGAAAATCAAGATAAAATAGAAACATCCATAGATGACATCTCTTGATCAAGGATGCTATGAGCTTATAAAGGATAATCTTCTAACCTAGCATTTCCATGTCTCGCGGTCTGAGTATGAGTGACTAATGTGTGTGCCACTTTGTTTCCGTCTCTAGGAGTGAATAAAAATCCCGTAATATTGTGGGAATAGGAGAGTTGCTTAAGGTGGTAAATGAGGGGTGCAATCTCATTGAAATGATGATCTCGATCGTGGAGTAGATTTCAGACAATCTTAGGATCTGTTTCTGGCCAAATTGGAGGTAGGTCTGAGTCCAATGCTAGTTGGATGCCATCAACTAGCACATTTGCTTCTGTCCATTCCACTGAACATCTTGTCTTCCTGAAAGTATCTGCGGTCGTCATCGTTTCTATGTTTGCATTTCGAATGATAATGTCTTAACCAGTTGATTTAAAACATAGCTTAACAGTAATAAATATGTACTATGCTCAAGTTGGCTGCTAGATCTAACAATTATCCCGATTAAATGTTCTAGAAAATATAAAAATAATTCTAACCTAGATATTAATTGAGCACCTACAGAAGGTGGCTACCAATATTACGGTGTGATAGGGGAGGGTTGGCAGGATCTTAGTTAATCTTTATAAAAACATTAACTAGCACATTTTTTTTTTTAGTTCAAGCACAAATAAGAAGGGAAAAAAAATCTTCTCAAAAAAAAAAAAAAAAAAGGGAAAAAAAAAGGAAGTCAATTAAATTTAAAATTGTATAATCAAATTAATTTATAAATTGCAGGACAAACAGAAACATTAAATTCAATTAAATCATAAATTGCAGCACAAATAAAGACATTAAATTCAATTAAAGTATTGATATATCAACCACAAAATTATTAAAGCTCTTAAAATAGAAATTTATAATCAATTTCAATAATAAATTTTGCAATTAATTCAAAGGTCTAAGAGTTAGAGCAAATGATCCAATATAGACATTAGATAAATTGATGGCTCGAATTTCCACTCACAATTTTTTTTCTTTTTTGAGAAATCATTTTCACTCCACAATTGTAATGTTATATGCATGTATTTATATATATACATACATACACCCACACATATATAATGCATTAAAAGTGAGAAACTAAACTTTTTCTCTCTATTATAATTTTTTTTAAAAAAAAATCTTTTAAATTATAATTCTTGTGAGTCATTCATTCTCAGCCTTAATTTTTCTTATTTTTTTTTAATTCATTAAATATCTTATTCTAAATATTTTAGCTATCTAATCAATATTTTGATTATTTTAAATTTTAAGACCGTTATTAAAGTTAAATTTGTTGTAGTGAATTTATAAAATAATTATGAGTGCACTTTAAAGAAACAATATCTTCATATTTGTTGAATAATTATTAAACTTAAACTTTATAGCTAGTCATTATTTTCAAACATTAAAAAGCATGTACTAAGAAGCGTGAGTGCTAACTAGTATATATTAAAAGGATAAATGATATCAAGAATTCATAGGTTCGACCTATATAATATTTTTTTTTAGTACACCAATATTTGGGGTGGAGGGATTCGAACCTCTAACTTTATAGTCGAGGGTACATGCCAATTACCACTAAAATAAGTTCGCTTTGGCTTCGACTTATATAATATTCATGTCTACTCCTTGCAAATTATATATATATATATATATATATATATATATATATATATATATATATATATATATATATTCTTTTTTTAAATATATATATTCTTTTTTTAACTAGCATAATTCTTTCAAAAGCCAATTTTAAATACCAAACACAAAAAAAGAATAACAAACACACAAAAAAAAAAAAAAAAAATACAAACACACAAAAAAAGAATCAAGTTAGCTAAATATGAATAGAATAACCTAAAAGAATTTATATTGGCACTCATATTAAATTCTTTAACATATTCCATATGTTTTTCTTCAAAAATAGTAAATTATTCCATATGTTTTACTTTGATATTTGATAATATTCCTTGCTAACTCAAAAAAGACAAAAAAAAAAAAAAAAAAAAAGAGATAAAAAAGAGGGAGAAAAAAAAAAAGATAAAAGAGAGATAATATTCATCATTATCGTTTTGTTTTGTTTTGTTTTTTTGTTTTTTTTTTTTTTTTTTGAAAAAATTGTTTTCTTTTCTTAAATGGTTAAATGAACTGTGATTGAGAATAAATATAACATATTTAGTAACTAATTTCACTTAATTTTTCATTTTAATTTCTACTATTTTTTTGGTACCTAATAAAAGTTAGTTATATTTTAATCAAAAAATAAAAGTTAATTATATTCTTTCCCATAAATTGAATGCAAAAAACGTTGAGAATATTATAACTTCTACGAGAAATTTTCGTTCTCTATTTTTCATTTGATTCCTCTTTCTTTTTAATAAGGCATAAATACAATTTTATTTTTTTTTCCTTTCATTTTGAATTGTTTGATTAAAAAAGGGTTCGAAATGCCATTGTTACTCGTTAGTTTAGTTCACTAGTTTTTTTTTGTTTTTTTGTTTTTTTTTTATAAAAGTTTAGTTCACTAGTTTAAGTATTAATATTTTCTATTAAAGTAAAATATTTTAATCTTCACCGGTAAATTTATTAAAAAAAATTGAGCAAAAGAATATAATATTTCATTTGTTTTGATTTCTCTCTATTTTTTTTTTCTTTTCGAGTAAGATCATTCTCCAAAGTTGGAAGTAAAATTTATCTTACTAAAAAGAAAAAAAGAAATTGATAAACATACCATTATTTAGATCTTCGTTACTAGTTCATTATGTTAATCGTGATAAAATTATTTTAAATTCAATAACTATGTTTAAGCTCTTATTGATATTTTTTAAGCTTTATTACAAGTTGAACGGGTTAAGACATATACCTTCGATCGAGAAATTAGAGATTTAAATCCTCCACTTTCACATGTTATTGAATAATAATAATAAAGATTTACTTAGATTCCTCCGTCCACTCCATATGTAAGGAAAAAATGCAATAAAAACCTTATTACAAATAATCAAAATAAGATTTAAATAAAAAAAAAAGATCCAATCATAAGATCTATATACATAAAAATGAAGCCAAAAATGATTGAAACTTCCCTATCAAAAATATCAGAATCTTTTTGGGGACAAAGTTTTGATGCTTATGGGCATATCCTTCACCCATTCCTCCTCTTGCAGCGTTAGAATATTCCATGAGGATATCTTCTCACATATTCCAACACATGAACTTCTTTAAAACAAAAATTATATATATTATTTTTAAAAAAGTAATAACCAAAAGGGAAAAAAGAAAAAGTAAGTCGGACCAAAATAGAGACTAAATTGGTTATTTTTAAAAGTGCAGGAACTAAAATAAAACATTTTAAAAGTACATGAATCAAAATAAACTAAAGCTAAAAGTACATAATCAAAATAAATATTTTAAAAAGTTCAGGGACCAAAATAAACTAAAGCCAAAAAAAGGACTAAAATAGTATTTAAACCTAAAATTTTCATTTCCTACTTCTATAATTGCCTCAATTTGTAAGTTAAATTTAAACTTTCAATTTTATCTAATTAAATCCTAAATTTAGACAGGTAAAATTAATACTCTAGCTATAAGCATTGTTATGGTTCAATAAGGGTATGTTTGGTTTAACTTGACAAGTGTTCATTTTTTTTTTTAAGAAAAAATCATTTTGAAAAAAAAGTATAATGTTTGACAACCACTAAAAATGACTTATTAAAAAATGAGATGGAGAAATAAACCATTTCGAGAGAAACATTTGAAGAAAATTTTTAAAAAAAGAGTTTTTAAGTATTTAATAACTTGGGTCTGGACATTCCCTAGTTGGATAGTATCTTTGGTCAAAGATGACCTTGAAGATTCTGACCAAGTGGCGTAATAAAGTTTTAAGTTAAAAAATATATATATATATATATTTATATATGATAACTTGTGCATAAAAACACAAATTTAACCAAACATATGAATGTTTAAATTATAAATAATTTTTATACAAAATGTTTAAAAAAATGCATTCTTAAAAAAATATTTTCCAAACAGTCCTAAGATTACTTTTTAGAAACTGATTTTTATATATGGCAACATGTGGGGTGAGGGGTTTCCTCCGACCTCTTGGTCGTGGATAAAAACTTTATGTCGGTTGAACTATGCTTTTGTTGGTAATAGAGATATACTACATCATCTATCTAGGAGAGACATTTTCCATTTAGTTTTCTTCCGAGAAGCGTCCACACGATTAATTGCTTTCAAGGATGGTAGGAAGGATCTTATGAAGTTCATCATTTGTGACTCAACTAGAAAGATCTTCACATCCAAAACCAAGGAAGTGTATGTCTTAAAAAAGATGTCTTTTCTTTATGAAACCTTTTTTTTTTAGTGTCAATGTTGATTTATTACTATAATGTACAAAGGACAAATAATTTTAAAACTATATTTTTGGTGTGACAATTAAAATATCAGGTAGAGATTTGAATTTTAATATTCACATTACTAACTATAAGTTTGGTTCAGATAGGTTTTCAAACCTTGAAGAGTATATGTTGTAAAGTATAATTCAACTAGTTAGGTCGTCTGTGATTTGAAACCCTACCATCACTTGTTTTTTTTTTTTTTTTGAAACAACCAATCACTTGTTGAACTAAGGAAAAGAAACCTTGAAGATCACTGGTTGAAATCAATGTTTTTTTTTCCTAAGTATCAAGATTCCATCAGTGCCATTAAAAAAAATTCATAACCAAACTTTTAAAGCACAATCAATTAATAAAATGTGTGTTGGTATAACTTAAATGATTTTAGACCATTAAAAAATGTATATATATTTTTTTATAATCTTACTAGACAAAAAAAAAAAAAAAAAAACACTTTAAAAAATTTGGACTTTGTAAAAAGTATTTTTGAAAAAAACATTTGAGAGATGAATTATCTATATCTTAAAGTTATTGATGGAAAATCTTCAAAATATGCAGTAATAAAAAACAAATTTGTAATGAATAAAATACTGAGATATAAAAACATTTTTATTAAAAATACTTTTTAAAAAGTGTTTAAACTAATAGATTTCCAATAAATCCTCTGATTTATCTATCTTATCAATTGAGTTTTTTTTTTTTTTTTTTTTTTTTTTTTTTTTTTTTTTTTTTTTTTTTTTTTTTTTTTTTTTTTAACAAATCTTATCAATTGAGTTACTTAACCTTTTTATAGAAGACTCATAAGCTTGGCTTAGTTAAACTCTACGAAACTTATTTATTTATTTTTTTTAGGATCTTACGAAAGCGTATCTTACAAAATTACCATATTCTTTTATTATAAAATTTCAAACTTTTTTATTTTATTTTATTTTTTTATTTAAGATTACTCTCCTGTTTTTTAATAAGTTTTAAAGTTAATATATATATGCCAACTAGAGTATAGCTTAATCGTCATAAAATTATATTAATCATTTCTATGGTTTGAATCCTTTACCCCATATATTATAGTTTTTTTTTTAATATATATCGATTTTTTTTTTAAATTTAAAATTAAAGTCTACTAAAAAAAATAATAAAATTAAAATTAAAGTTTAATTTTGAAACAATCTTGGAATAGGATTGGGATTTGGGACGCCCGGCTATTATTTTATGAAAATTAATTTTAAAATTGAAAAGAACATAAATAAAAATATTTATTCGCAACGCTAACAATTAGTATAAATATTGCGGAATTTTCGTTCATCTGTGTGTTCGCTCTTCTTCTCCGCCATTCATTCGTTCGTTCGATTCGTCTTCTTCACGTTTACAAATTTCAGTTGAGCAAGGAACCAACACAACCTTTTGCTTTCGGGATTTCTCTCTCTTCTCCTTCTCTCCTTCCACGGTATGTTTCTCTTTCTCTTTCTCTTTATGGACCTGCATTTCCCATTCTTCGATTCGTTTTCGTGTTGTGTGATTTGTGTTTTTCTGTTCCTTTTCCTGTTTGTTTTCCTCTGTTTCTTTGCTTGTGGTTTTCTCTACTTTGTTTTGATTCCGGATTTAATCGACGGTGAGCGATTGGCTCGTTTTTCCCCTATCTGGATTGTTATTCTGGTGTTTCCCTTTTGGTCTGGTTGAAGTCCGATGACCGGATTTGTTCAATGTCGATTATTTCACCTATTTTTTGTAGATTCTATTGCAATGCAGTGAAATTTTGTCTGAGGTTGAATATAGGGTAGTTTGGACTTGGAGGAACGCCGCCTGCTACCGATTTTTGGACTCGGTATAATGTTTTAGAGTTTTAATTTTGATGATTTCCTCCTTGTTAGTTGTTAGTGGACCAGGACCAGCGCGTTGTGGTAAATTCAACGTTCTTTCTCCGATTTGACCGTCTGTGTACGTACTGCCGAAAGAGAGGCACCGTGTCTTTTTCTGCAGAGAACAATTGGATGAATTAGTATCGGAATTTCAAATGTGAAAAGATTAAATTGATATTTTTAGATTGGAGTACCAGGTCTGATTTTCTATTGAATTACATTAAATATTGAGACATGTTTCATGTTTTTTCTTTTACGAAGTTTGAAAATTCAACCGGAAGTTTTTGTTCATGACCGAGTCAGCTTGGGATTACGACTAGTGGGTCTAAACGTGCGTCTTTTATCTACCGTCTTTGTAGGCTCGAATGGATCCATCTATTTTTGAGTTGAGGTTAGCGTAGTCGCCCCCGGTGGTTCTTGCCCTGTTCATCAAATTAATTTGTTTATTGGATGTGTTTGTTGTCTGTCCACTTTCTTTTCTTCTCAACTTTTATTATGGACGGCAACGCATAAATGACAAATCCTTATCAATGGTCTCATCTTTCTTCTGATTGAAGTGGGGCTCCTGTTTTTTCTGGAGTTGTGTCGCTATCCTCACCGAGTTCTTTGGCTGGAGCTCACAACACGTGGCGTCAACTAATTCTTTTTCCTTTTCTCTTTCTGGATTTGTTCCCAGTTAGTTTAAAATGATAATGTTATTTAACCGTTAGTTACTCTCTTAGCCATGTGAGATTAATGTTCTAATTTGTTGGAGACGTGTTTTTTTCTTGTTTCAGAACGTGCGTGGGTGGGAACGAGAAGAGGGCTTGACCAGAACCACCCTTTTCAAGGAAACTTCTTGGACGGTTTGGTTTGGGGATAAATATATGATCCGGCTGTCCAAGTAGGTGACAGCCCGATTTTCTTGAACAATTTCAAAGATCCATTCGAAAATCATCTTTCTCGTGCGTATTAAAGACCCCGACTCAAACTTTTATACTGGACATCCCTTTTTATTTGTGCATCTTGTTTGCCCATTTACGCATTCATTTTCTTTTTTTCTTGGTACAGCAGGTGATCTCGTAGAAAGGTCTCGCTTTCTGGGTCGTCTACATCGTAGATTGCTGATTTTTGCCCATGTTCTTTCTGAGTGATCTGCTATTGGCATGAAACATTTTGATCTGTGTTTTAGATATGGGTTCGTCCGGAATCCTTCAACGACCATTCGTTGCTGTAACTGCTGTGGCTGTTGCATCTTTTTCCTTTGACTTTTCGGTAAAGTTACCGTCTCAGAGACCGCCAGAGGCTTCTTCTTCTTCTTCCTCCTCAGATTTGTCCCATAATTCAACTTTAGATTTCTCGAAGGAATCAAAGACGTCATTTGTTTCTGTTCCAAAACTTGCAAACTTGCCATTTGTCACCAAAATTCATGCACCTGTCCCTAAGTTTAGCTTTCCGATTCCAACTTACAGTAGCGACTATGATAGAAACTTCTACACGTCTTTGGTTTCTTCCCCCGTTCTTTCTAATTTATATCAGTCAGCTGCATTGACCAAGACATCAAAGCAGGCTGCACCTTCACCTAAACTTTCTTCCCCACCTTCTGAGGTCATGTACAGATGGCATTTACCTGAGCCAACTTCTTTCGATATTACTGGTAGTTCTGCTTGTTCAATGGCAAAATCTAGGACGGTGGTGGTTTTATTAGGATGGTTGGGAGCAAAGCAAAAACATTTAAAGAGATACGCCGAATGGTATACTTCAAGGGGTTTTCATGCCATTACTTTTACTTTTCCAATGGCTGAGATACTCACGTATCAGCCCGGTGGGAAAGTTGAACAGCACATTGACTTGCTTGTGGATCATCTAGCCGATTGGTTGGAAGAGGAGCACGGGAAGAACCTGGTGTTTCACACTTTTAGCAATACTGGATGGTTAACGTACGTTATTTTTTCCCTCTTCATTTAACATGCACACAGAATGAAAAATTTGCTCATTTTCCTATTTTTTAGGGAGGGGTTATGGAGGTTTTTCGCACTTCACATTTAGCACCTTTTTTTTTTTTTTTTTTTTTTTGAACAAATGGCTTTACGTGATTGTTCCCTTGGATTTATCTCAATGCAGGTATGGAGCTATTCTGGAGAAGTTTCAGAAGCATGATTCTTCTTTATCGGGAAGGATTAAAGGCTGCATTGTGGATTCTGCCCCTGTTGCAGCTCCTGACCCTCAGGTAATGGCGGCCTTGATATGAAATTCTTGTTCTTTGAATGAGACAGTCGTTAAGAGTAGAAGATATATAGTTACTATTGAACCATTTTGACATCTTATTGTCATTCAAAAAATTGGTAGCTTGCTGTGGCTCTATGTATGCACCACATAAAGTAACCTTGTACTGTGAACTATACTTCGAATTAAAGTGAAAATAAGATCATTGGATTGGTCGAAATTCATCACTATTGATTTATCATGGTTCCATAAAGGAAAAGACTCCGAGTGGCCTTTTTTCTTGCATATCCTCTATACATCAAGTTATGGATATGAGTATCTGTTTATTGTAGGGTCTTCACGGCTTCTTTTAATTAAATTGCTCCTTTTTCCTTGTAATAGGACAATTTACATTCAAGGACTTTCCCTTCTAGTTATGGATTGTTGGCGATCTGTGTTTCTCGTTTGAACAATTATGTGGGAAAATGTTTGTTAAATCTTGTCATTGCTTCTCTAGGTCTGGGCTTCAGGCTTCTCTGCAGCCTTTTTGAAAAAGAACAGTGTGGCAACAAAAGGAACGACAACCTTGGACAACACAGGGATGGAAGTATCAATCAGCAACAAAGAAGATAGAGAACCTAAACCTGCAGTTACTGAAGCAGCACTTCTATTGGTTTTGGAAAAGTTCTTCGGCGTCGTTTTGAAACTACCTACCGTGAACAGGTAGTTTCCCTGTTAAATGTGAACCTTATAACCAATATATACTAGATTAAACAGATGCAAGAAAAATGAAGCAAATATTGAACTCTAAAATTATATAGGATGGTCATTAACAAGTAGCCAGTTCATAAACATGATAGTTTCATAACCATTTACAAATATGCTTTTGTTCAACCATGTCTAGATTTGTTACTACAGTTTCTGTGCAAATGTACTTCATAAACCAGATCATGAAATCTAAAAGACAAACATTGTTCTGTTTACCTACCAGGAGGCTATCTGATGTGTTGGAGACGTTATCATCGTCGCAACCAAGCTGCCCTCAACTGTATATCTACAGCTCAGCGGATCGAGTTATGCCGGTGGATTCTGTGGAGTCGTTTATAGAGGAGCAACGACGAGCAGGACGGCAGGTTAGAGCTTGCAATTTTGTGTCCACCCCCCATGTAGATCATTTTAGGAATGACCCAAAACTGTATAGTTCTCAGCTTAGTCAGTTTCTGGCAGATTGTGTGCTTACTTCTTGTTGCAGAGAGTCCTGTTAGCTCAATGAGTTAGTTGCTCATCATTTTACCTGATTCTTTTCTTCTTTTTATACAACATTGTTTGTTCTTGCAAAAAAGTGAGGGCAAGCAAAAGCCTACAATTCATTGGTTATTAATATAGATCACAGTTCAATTTTACTTATCTCTGCTCATTCTTGGCTTATGCTAGTGAGCGAGAGCGAGAACGAGAGCGAGAGTGTGTGCATGTAACATATACAAGTTACCATGTCAGCATAATAAAAATTTCATTGGAGATCAAATGAAATAATCACACTACCAAATGCTTGAACTTATTTGAAATCAACTTGCCACGTAATTTTCAAGTAATACAGTTTTCATGTAAATGTTAAACGAATAAAGTTAACAATAAAAACATGTTAGACTAATAAAAAATTTATTAGAAATTTTATGGATCTATTAAAAACTTTAAATTATGAAGACTATACAAGTATCACTCTTAGTTAAAAATATGACCAAAATTCATTTAAGGCACAAACTTCTTTGTCTTATGGGCGCATATGTTTGTTAAAGGTGGAAGTTGTTCGAACTATCGAAATTCTTACCTTCCTTTTTTCAATTTAAGAAGATAGCAGTGAGAGAGATTTATTGAGATTAGCCTTCGTATAATAATACAAAACTTATAGGCAATTTGGCAAAATGAATTTATTCAAGATTTATCTCATGACATCAACAATGTCAATTAAATTTCAATTTGGTCATTTTTCCAACCAACCCCATCACAAAATTACCCTTCCATTCTAAAAATTTGAGTGACTATAAATTTGGAAGCCAACACCAAATTAAATATTCATACAATATATCAACTTATATTGATACTAATTAAATTTGTACAAATTGGTCTAATGTATCTATCTAAATTTCCCTAGCTCCAATAATTAAATTAAATATAATGAAGCACAAGGAAAAGCAAAGAAAAGAAAACACTTCTGCTAAACATATTTCTTCCAAGTCCCAAATATATAACTAACTAGCAATTAATCTTCCATTCTTGAGAGAAAGCTTGTTGAAGAAATATGAATGTTTTTTGGAAATTTTGAAATCCCATGAACCAGAAATCAAAATTATCCACAGTTACTATTTCCAAGTACTTCTGTGAAGGCTTCATCACATTCTTACTCTGGTTCACTCTCTCTATTCTTCCCACAGGAATCACCACCTGCACCACATCACAAAGAGTTCAGTAAACAACAGAGACCGAGCGAAATTTTAGCGACAAAATTTTACGTTCGAACTTTTTATATACGGAACCTTCCAATTCTGTGGACAAATTAAAGAGAAAGCTTTAAAACCGTATATATATATATTTTTTGTTAAATTACAAATTTAGTCCTTAAACTTTCATTTTTGTTTCTGGTGGGTTTGTCAATTTTTTAAAATGCTTGACACAAAATTTAAAGCTCGAATACTCCCTGGACACAAAATCAAAAGCTTAGATCAAACACTTTTGAAAGTTCAAGAACCCATTAGACACTTTTAAAGTTTAGAAACCTAATTTGACACGAATTTAAAAGTTCAAGGACTACAGTTGTAATTTAACCAAATCTTTTTAATGTAGGACGAACCGAAAAGGGACAACTTCCTTTTTCGTCGGTTCGAGAGAGAAGAGAGAGAGAAGGGTGACCTTGTAATGAAATCTTAGGAGCTCTCCAGTTGGGGAAGAGAGTTTGAGGGATTTGTCACTGCAAAAAGCAAGCTTGTGTGTGGATATGAAGAGCATCCCAGCAAGAGGTCCTGTTGTTGTTGACAAATGGCATTGACAAGCCTTCAATAGCTTCTCTCCTTCTCTTACACTAAACAGCTGCTTGTAAACTTTCCTAAACCCTCCAACTTGAAGAATCTTTGCTCCCAAACTCAACTTTCCCTTCACTGTTTCTCTGATCTTTTGTCCTAATTTCACTGCAACTTTACCAACCAAACAATACAAACATAAGTTCATGATCTCTATGTTGTACTGTAATGAATTAGAAATCATATTTATCATTTGTAACCTGCATATTCCCTCGACCAAGTGGTCAATGGTTTAAATATCGTTTCATAACTATACATATAATAAGAAGATTCATTGTTCGGAATGATTATTGTTATGACAACAAACTTCTTCATCATATCATCCACTTTAGACCTAGGCCTATTTTTGACTTCTACCCAAAAAACACATCATATCAATACAGATGTTGTTCTTACTTGTAAACCCGAGATTTTTTCCCTTTCTAACCAATACAAGACTATGTTCGCATCTCCAGTTAGGGATGTAATAATTTCTTAACGAACCCTATTCACTCCTGATGTCTAATTAAGCAAAAACAAACAAGAAAAGCTTACCATGTTGTCTAACTCCATGGGCAAAACTCCCAACCTTGCTCCCCCTGCTAACAACTGCATCCTCTCTACCTGCAAACATTCACAAAATCCTCTCCATTCAGCCACCATTTTCCCTCCCTACACAAACATCTAGATCAGAAAATGAAAGAAAGACACAAAAGTCTTACATTGTTTCGCCCGAGGTTCGTCGTCGGGAGACTGGCCGCCGACCGGAGCAGGCAGCAGTCTCTTCAGCGACTTCTCGACCGGCCGAAACGCCGCCGAGCCAACCGGGATCCCGACGACTTCTTGCTTCATCAAAGCCTCCATTTTACCTTGTATGTATCCAATGTGAAAACAGAGGAAATTAAGAGTGTGGTGTAGATGATCAATGTTGCTCCAAATCTTGAGATATATATATATATATGGAGGAAGTGAAAATGGAGGATTTGAAACTTAAAGCTTCTGAGCTGAGTCAGCCATGGCCGTCCACCAAGATTATTAAAAGAACGGATCTCAGCAAAAGAAAGAGTTTTAAAGAAAAGGATCATAAAAGAAGAGAGGATGATGTTGGGGTTTTGTAGCTTTACTTTACTTAACAAAAAAAAAGCATAGTGGAATTGCCTTTTTGCAAAACCCTTAAAATGGATGCTTTCTTAAGAAGAGGGTTTGGTTTCTTGTAATGCAAGCATGTATGCATTTATAAACTATGTCTTAATTACTTTACCCAAAATATATATATATATATATATATATATATATATATATATATAATTATTTTTTTTTATTTTTTTAACATCAAACTTTTATTTGTAATGATTTAGTACCTATGCTTTTATTTTTGTAACAATTTAGGGCCCGTTTGCTAACGTTCTCGTTTCATTTTTAATAAAGAAAAATAGAATTTCATGACCCTAACACCTATACATTCAATAATAATAAACCTATATTCTTATTTATGTTTGGAAAAAAATGGAAACAAGAACAAAAAAGAGAAATTAGTTTTAGTTGTTTCCAAAAGTTCTATACAAATTTTGAGAGTGTTTCTAAAAAATGAGAAACAAGAAACATACATCGTTATTAAATGCTTAGATTTCTTAATAAAATTAGAAACAAGAAACAAGAAACGAGAACGTTACCAAACAGGCCATGTACCCTTAACTTTATACAAGGTTTCAGATTTTATCCTTAAATAACTACACATATAAGGCTGCAATTTTATTTTTTTTTAATTGAAGGCTGCAAGTTTTGTTCTTGGCTAGTTTGCTAGGGTCCTAAACATCTATGTTGTATTTCTGTTTAATGAATTTATGAGTTAGAATAAAGGAGGGATTTTGAAATAATAATAATATTAATTTTTTTTTAAAAAAAAAAAAAAAAAACTTAAAGGGTATATCTAAAAACTATTAAAGTTAGAAAGACAAAATTAGAAAATATTTTACAAGTTCAAAAGCAACAACTCCAAAATTTAGCAAACTCCAAATGCAAAATCTTTTAAGAAATATGGAAGCAACTTTTGCAAATGGATCCACTAAAGAAAGATACAATCTCTACCCTTCAAGACCATATTTTATAAGAATATCATATGTGTTACTTTTTTAAAATTAAAAAAAAAAAAAAAAAGAATCCCTCAATTAATCTAGCTATGTGAGTGGCAATAACCTTGTGAAATTGAAATATTTTGAGCTGGCATAAGAGCTTTGTGATGCAACTCTTCCCCTTTACTACCAAATATAAGAAAAGAAAAAAGAAAGCCAAGTTGTGTGCATATGCCCAATTTGTTAAATCATCCCATCCACTTGCTCAAAAAAATACATTATTAATTATTAACATAAAGTTATATGCTTGCATCATGTTTGGAGACCATATCATGTGCAAAAGATTTTTATTTTCCCATTTCATGCATAAATGAGAACTTTATTCATGCATGCAAGAAATGGGCAAATAAAGATGTTTTTAAGCTTTTTATGGTTAAATAATATATGAGGCAACGATGATAGCTAAATCAATAACTTAGTATTAATTACAGTGATTTTCGCTAATCAACATCTGGATTAATGGGTCGAACTGAGCATAGTTCAATGGTAATTGACATGTGTGTGTGGTTTAATGAAAAATATATGTTCTTTATATTATATAATTGAGATGGTTTACTATGGAATTCCTTTACTTTTCCGGTATACTTTTTTAAATATATATTTATAATTTTAGTTAATTTTTTAAGAACTAAAACTAAAAGTAACCGTTTCTCTTTTTTCTTTGTTTTTTTTTTTAAATCTAAACTAAGAAAATATCTTTTTAGTATATATATTCAATCTAGAGGTCAGAGAATCAAATCGTCCACCTCACAAGTTGTTATAGAGTAATATCCACTTGAGGGACGGCCTACATTCTCAACAAGGCTAAATGTTGTTTGATGTTCATTATTCATTTTGACAAACAACCAAAAGACACCTTCTCAAAAAAAAAAAAAAAAAAAAAAAAAAAAAAAAAAAAAAAAAAAAAACTCAAAGTTCCTAACAACATAAAAATCTTTCGCTAGCCAACATATATATAAGATTAAAATGGAAAAATACACTTTTGGTTCCTAAGATTTCAAACTCAACAATTTAACCATTAAGATTTGGATTTTGTTACACTCTTAGTCCCTCCCTCAAATTTCTGTTAAATCCTCCCAGAAGGCTGACGTGGCATAACTTAGTGGTTATTAATGCATTTTTATTTCTTCTAAAAGATTGTGATGTAATTTTCTAAAAAAAAAAATCCACACAATATCAAACTTGAAAATAGATATTCGAGCAGCTAAGTTGAAAATTTATTTCAATCTTGCAAGACAGATATGGATAATGGAACAATATATATTATCAAACGTAGTATTAACTCATTGTTTAAAAAGTGTGATATTCCATTGACAACTTCATTTGATCATTCTTTTTCAAATACCATAGTTTAGGGTTTAGGTCATAATTTTTCTGCAAGTATAGTAATAGGTCATAATTTCTTCTTTCTCTCCCTATTATTCTTCACTTATATCAATTCATTGTCTTTTTTTTTTTTTTTTTTGAACAAATTTAAAAGAGGTGCAACACGAGGATTTCCCAAGTGGTCACCCAACTTAGTACTACTCTCGTCCAAACACACTGCGGTGTTCTGATGGGATCCGGTGCATTAGTACTGGTATGATCGCACCCCAATTCATTGTCCCCTTGAATGTTGCAAAATTGGAGAAAATAATACTCAAATTGAACATCCTTAATTGTTTTTCCTTTGATTTCTCAAATTTGGTAAAACTTCAAAAGGAAAAGTCCTCTCTCCCTTGTCTCACTAAGTTCACTACCACTTGAAAAATGGAACTTTTTATTTTGTTATTTTTATTATTTTTTTTATTTATTATTATTATTATTATTATTATTATTATTTATCTTAAAGAAATTAAAGATAGGCTTTTATGAGAAACATCTGACATTGCCTCCCTTTTCCCACTTTGGAGGTTGTGTTGGACAGCCCATCAGCTGGTTGATTTGTTTTCTTTTTTTTTCTTTTTTTTTTTTTTTTTTAGCTTTGCAATGCCAACCATTTTCCCTTTTTTTATTTTCTACCAACTTCACACCCAAAAAAGAAGAAAAGAAAAAAAAAAAGTTGCAGCTGTATGCAATTAGTTCAACCCAATCAATCACTTCCTTATGAATGATGTAATTTTAGACCCTATTCATCTTTTATTTTCTACTAAAAATGCCATTGAAGTTAAAAATTTTGGTATATAAAAAATATCCACCTAACACAATAACTTGAGAAAAAAAATGTTGGACATGAAATTTAAAATACATATATCATCAAAGAGAGTTTTGAGATCGAGGAAAAGTCTAGTTGCAAGAACAGAAAAAGAAACTTTTCACAAACGAAGAAAATGCACGATTGCAGGAAGAAAAAGATGTACATTTAATGGTGTCATCTAATATTTTACACCATTATATTTTTAATTCGATGAAATTTGATGTTTTCTTAGGACGGTTAATGTTAGAAAGTCTACTATATCTAGTTCCTACAACCTAGACAAAAGAGGAAAGGACTAGTAATAAGTATTCAACTAACACTAGTGTAGTGTTTGTGTCGAAAGACGACACTCTAAATATCATAAAGTTAGTATATACTACATGTGGCAATGTGTGTGGTAGTAGAGAGGAGAATTAACAATCTTATATAGGCTTGAGTGGAAAAAAAATATATCTTATATAGGCCTAAAATGGAAAAGGAAAACATAAGGATGGCCTTTTATGGAAGTCAAAATTGAATGTGATGGATCAAAATATGGGAGGACAAAGATCTCACCCACAAGAAGTGAGGTGCCACACCTTGAAAGCAATTGAGTAAATTCATTAATGGAGAAACAAGCGTGTCATTGTATTAGTCAATAGATATAAACTACACATGATGAGAAGAGATGACTTCTCATTTGGAATCAGTAGTTTAGACTATGTCAAGGTAAAGCAAGAAGTTATGTACTTATATTAAGTTCTAGTGAAATCGGTCCAGCCAATGGGGATTTTGTGTCGAGCAATTGAATTGAGAATAACTAATACATTTTATCTCCATTTGAGTGCACCAAGTTAGTAGTGGTAAACAAGGTAATTGTCATGTGTGGAGGGTTGTCTAAGTGTATCTCGATTTATCATCTATAGAAAAAGCCAAAACTACATATTCATGGTTAGGTCGACATGGTCGCTCGATGTTGTTTAGGCTAGCATGGTCACTCAATGCACTTCTGAAAATTATTAAAATCACCTTGTCCATCTGTAATCTCATTTGGTATGAACGTGGAATTCTTCATAGCACAATAAAAACAACCCCTCAAATATCCAAATATTTAGATGATAACCATCAAGATATAACTTAAACTAATCAAACTTTGTCATAGTTGAACATAATTTCTTCAAACAAACTAAAAAAAAAAATCCAATTTAAATAAAATGTCAAATTAGTAAAAATACTCCTGAATTATTAGGCTGATTTCAATTATACCTTTAATTTTCAAAATTTTCATTTTAGCCTTGAAGTTTGAATTTTGTTTCAAAACGATCCTTTGAGACATTTTCCACTAATTTATGGACAAAAAATGATGCGTTTTCTCTAGATTTTCAACGAATTATGTAGTTGTTTTGAAACAAGATTTAAACTTCAAGGGTTATAATTGAAACCACCCCATACATACGGTTGTATTTTAGCTAATTAACCTAAATAAAATGAAACAAAGCTTCATTCATCTCCTCCTCCAAAATGTTTGGGATAGAACCAAAATTCAAGAAATCTATATGACAAACCACTACAATTCCTCTGCCATTTGGAACCAACGTTTTGATCTTCATCTTCCTCCCAGTCTTATCCAAGCAAAACAAGTCATCTCCGGACAGAAACAATATCTCTCTATCTTCACCGACCTTAACGATGCAAAAATATTTGTCACTCGGTATGTCATGAATAATAAAGTCTTTCACCCATGGGTCCGTGGGAAGCCCTGCATAAATGGTGCCATTAAAGGCTAGGGCCAACTCCCAAGATCGTAGTGGATTCAATCTCCTCAGTTTCAACATCAATACCATAAATGGTTGGTCTTAGGGCTGAAACCTAAACCGAATACGTAAGTATCTTCCTCTGTTGCAGGTCCACGAACTTTGAAGAACTCGCCACTCATTGGATTAAATATGCCATCATGGAAATAGTCGTCGTTGGCCATTGCAGGAATCGATAATGAAGATGCACGACCAATCACAATCAGCGTCGTCAAACTTAAATCGAGACAATAGAGCTTGGGATTGCACAGATCACTAGTCTCGAAAGGAATGCAATCGGGGTTGTGATCAAACATAGAGAGAAGGAGATTGTTTGAAAGGAATTGAGAGGAAGAAGAAGCGAAATCTAAAAGCAGATGATTCCAAGATTTACAGACGAGCCTGAAGTCGGGCAAATTGGAGATAGGGAGTTTGGAGAAGATTACCTCATCACGCGGCGGAACCGCCCAATTTCTGTTCATAATCATCTTCTTCGTACTCTCCATTCCAGCAGCGAACAGGGAGAACAAAACTCAATTTTGCCCTAAACGTTTCATAAGTTTTTTTTTTTTTTTAAATTTATTATTAACCATCGATTTTGTTTTAATTATATGAATTTTAATTTAATTTAGTTTTTTTTTTTTTTTTTTGGAAAAGAAGGTATACAATATAGAATTTCCAACAAAAAAAATAATATATATGATGAAAACTAAAGCTTATTTATTTATCAAGTTTAAAATCATGCACGTTAAATTTTATTGTTTTAATTGAAAATAAAATTAAAGCTCCAATTCCCTCCAATTCCATTGTTTATTCATGAAGTACCGTTGTACTTAAGTAATCTCAAATACCTTGAGGGGCCGTTTGTTTTTTGGGAATCTAGATAATCGAAATATTCAGATGCCTGGAATTATAGATACCCAGAAATATAGATGTCCGACATTTTAGATAATTGTGTTTGGTTTGAAGGAATAATTTATAAGAATATAAGGGAATATTCAGATAACTATGTTTGTTTTGCAGGTTTTTTGTACGGGAAAGTTCTTAGATTATGTATAATACCAATAATGTCCTTCCTAATTTTTAGCTAATTTAGCTATTAGTTTAATATAGTTTAGTATTATTATTAAGAGAATAAATAAAAAAAATAAATTAAAATATTATTCAATATAAAAATAAATTTATTTTACATCTTAATGTAAAATTTAAAAAATAAATGGTTATTTCTTAGTGTACAAATAAATTAATTTATTTTTAAATAAAAATACAAATTGTAAAATGGAGGGGTAAAAGTGTCATCCGAAGATGCCCTCGACATGGGAATCTTTGAAACTCATCTCTCACGAGGGCATCAAAAGCTCCTCGGATGCCTCCCGTATGGGCATCCTAGGATGCCCGAGCATCCCGAATTTCCTAGGTATCCAACATTACCACAAAACAAACGAGGTAATCCAGATGCCCATTCCATGGACATCTTGGATTACCGTCAAACAAACGGCCCCTTGGGTTCCCAAACCCGTCTCGAATAGTTTTTTTTAATTAAATTTTAAAAATATGTATATTATATATAGTATATTATTTACAATAATAATAATATTATTCTTATATTATATTATATTATATGATTAATAACATTTTACAAAGTTTTTTTTTTAATTCTTAAGTGGGTTAGTTTACTTTATTTTTTATTCTATGCTTTTCTTTTCTTTTTTTTATTTAATTTAGATGTTTAAACCTATAATAAAAAGTGTTTAAAATTTTAAAATTAAATTATTTAAATAAATAATTAATTACACTCATAATTTTAATATAAAAGTATATATAATTTTTAATTAATTTCTATTAAAAAACAAATTTAAAAAAGAAGGAAAAAACCGGAATTTTTTTCCATAGGGACCCGATCCCCCGACTCTCTAAAACGAGGAATGAGCGGGAACGAGGATGAAAAATCCTAATAGGGACGGGGATGGAGAGTGCATCCCAGTCTCGCCCGGTTGCCATCCCTACATATTGGTGGTGATAGCATACCAAGCAAAAGCAAAAGTCATGGTCATAGTCATGGTCATCATACGGTGATGATGCTCTTCTAGAGAGATCTGGATCTAAAAGTTTGACACTTTTGAAGAATTAAGATGAAGAACTAGAGAACACCAACTTTTCATTCACAAGAGAATTTGTACAATTGAGTAAATTGAATCGTGAATTTCCTCCCAGTTCAAATGGTAAAAGGGGGGAGAAACAACAAAGAACATTTCTGCTGCAAGTTCTTCCAAGCATCTAGCATTTGTTGCATTCTTGAGAGATCACATTTTGAAGATATTGAAAGGTTTTGTGATAATTTAGAAACCCCATGAACCAGAAGTCAAAATTATCCACTGTAACTATTTCCATGTATTTCTGTGAAGGCTTCTTCACATTCTCACTCTGATTGATTCTCTCGACTTTTCCTACTGGAATCACTACCTGCAGACAAACATTTCTTTCTGAGTTTTAGCAAGAAGATGACAACGATGACGAACAAGAAAGCAACCGTTTCGTGGGCGAGCCAAGCTTACCTTGTAATGGAATCGAATTAGCTCTCCTGTGGGGGATGAAACTTTGATCGATCTGTCACTGCAGAAGGCAATCTTGTCTGTGGATATGAAGAGCAGACCTGCAATGGGTCCAGCTGTGGTTGACAAATAGCATTGGACAGCCTTCAATAACTTCTCGCCATCTCCAACGTTAAACAATTGCTTGTAGATTTGTCTCAATCCACCTACTTGAAGAATTCTAGCTCCTAAGCTCAACTTTCCCTTTACAGTTTCTGTGATCTTAGATCCTAGTCTCACTGCAGTTCCATAAACAGAAGAATCTATCAAACTTCCATTCCAAACAGCTCACTTGTATGTTGTAAAGTGTAATAAATAAAGAAAAGTAAATCGCTTTTATCATCCCAATTCTTCATTCTCTTTAGCACCATATCAAAGTGTTTGAAACTCACCGTGCTCTCGAACTCCATGTGCAAAGCTGTCTGCTCTTTTACCAAGCCTGTTCACCCTGCTAAGCACTGAATCTTTACTACCTGCAAAATGAAGACTCTTTCTCAATCCAAAAATCCATTTCTTGCTCATTCATTCATTTGTTCAAGCATGAGTAGGGGGGATTTTCTTACATTGTTTCAATGCTGGATATTTACTGTTTGAAGATGAAATGTTGTACTGGCCAGAGAGATCAGGTAAGAGTCTCTTGACTGATTGCTCAACCTGCAATGCTGCTGAACCAATTGGAAATCCAATAACATGTCTCTGCAGTGAAGCTTCCATATTTTATTAATGATAAAGAAAATTCAGCTTTACAAATTCTCTTGCTTGGAGTGGCTTGACCTCTGCAGCCACTCACCTGGGATGTTCTTCACTAGCAATAAGCAAGGAAGAGATGTTTGCTTAATGACTAGTGTATCATTCTTTGGTTCGCCCAATATATTTAAAGGGATCGAAAATTGTAGGTGAATCTTACTTTCTGTTGTCTGAGTCATCCAAGATGCATCAGAAAGAATAAAAAATTAAGAAAAATGAGAAAAAGAAAAAGGGTTCTTAGGTTTGGTAACTTTAGAAAAAAGCAAAACAGAATGCCTTTTCAAATATCTCCTATCTCTCTAGAAAACTTCTGAAGAAAGGCTAGTTTCTTGCAAAACAAGCCTCATTCTAAGCATTAGCTCGACAAAAATACCAATAGTTAGAAATCAAAATAAACTTAGAATTATAAGAATATGAAGGCTGATGGTCCTGGTACATTATATTGCAGTAGTGCTGGATGTAAATGGGGATTGATATTTCTTCTTTTGTTGATTTTAGTAATTGAAATATAGTATGCTGATGTAATTTTAAAATTTTCTCCCCAACAAATAAACCCTTTCTTTTTCAGCGTCATGCAGTTGACCATAGTTAAATGGAAAATAAAATGTGTGTTGTTTAATACTTAGAGGAAAAATGAGAGAACCAATGTGATGACTCTTTTTTCTCTTCTAAGAAATAATTTGCATTAAACCATAGGGGGAAACAACATCCATCCTACAAAGGTCCTCAATCCACAGAGGGAAAGCCCATACAAGAAATGGCATATTTAGCAATCTCATGTGTTGCTTAGTTAAAACGGTTTATTGACATGAATTCTGGTGAACCAACGTAGATTGGCCTAATGGTCAACAAGGGTCATGTCAATAATAAAGGACTTGGAGGGAATAGATTCAAGTGATGATGGTTACCTTCCTAGGATTTAATATCCTACAAGTCACCTTGACAACCAAATGTAGTAGGATCAAGACACGCACGGATTATAAAAAGTAATTTAAAAAACATGAATTCGGGTGACACCATCTAGAAAATTGTATAGGGTTTCTTAACCAACTCCCACCCTCACCCCAAAGAAATAATAATAAAATAAATAAGAAGAAGAAAGTATAGAAAAAGTTAGCTCTTGAAAATAGATCCCAATGCAACTTTTGAATCATAGCACTACAGATTCCTACTTTTCCTCAAGTTGAAATGGTGAGGCTATGATTTTGAAACTTTTTGAGCTGGCATATTGCCTTTCTGATGCCAGCTGACTTTTCATACCAACATAAAAAGAAAGAAAGAAAGGTAAGGAAGGTCCATGCAGAGCCCAATTGGTAAAACTAACACCTAGCACATGCTAAAAGGCATAACGGTCGCATAGTTTTACCAGAAACGACACTTGATATTATGTTTTCAGTACAAAATCTCAGTTGAGTTACCTGATATAACTGCTGCTTTCTCCTCCTCTGACACACCCAGCATCAAAAAAAGCTCGTAAACATCACAGTGAAGGTGAAAAAAGTACAAGAACTTACATCAAACACATGGTGTGCAAGATCCCAAAAGATATAATTCTGTTCCATTATGGGCATTCATGAAATCCCATTTTGATCTCGATTCATCCCAAACAGTGTTGATGGGTCCTGACCATTACAAAGAGCTAGAAAAAGAAAAACAATCCAAGGCTGATTCAAGTCGGCAGGTCAAAAGATGAAGGAAAAAAGGGTGAAGGGAAAGAGAAATTCACGACCTTACTAGAGAAGATCAGGAGGGTCCCCATGTCGACTTGGAAAGTTGGAATTCAACTTGATAATGTGGCAAAGCTTCCTTTTCTATGAATCATTTGCGCGTAGGTTCGTCGATCTTGAGTTGTAAAATGAACGAACACAACCAAAAGGATGAAATCAAATACTGTCTAGAAAGTGATTATGAAATTTAGGGCCACAATTTACTTGACAAATGGCAAAGAATCTGAACGTGTTTAATGAAAATATTTTTTTTAGTTCAAGAAAATATTTTAAGTGGGTGAGAAATTAAAAACATCGGGAAATTGTCAGAAATAACCCATTTAAGTTTTGGGTTTTAAAAAATAACCTCTTTGTAAAAAACTTGTTTTTTTAACCTAGTTAATAAAACCCATGGATGTAAATTTACAGCAATGCCCTTAAATCTAAAAGGTAAAAAAAAACAACCATTTGTTCTTCTTCTTCAATAAAAGTAAAACCCATTCCCTCCATTCTCCTTCTTCCCTTCTAAACCCTCCCATCCGTTCTTCTTTTCTCTCCTACTTCTCCTTGGGAACGTTTGAACAACGTCTCTGTGGGTTTCATTGTGCATCCAACAGCTACTTGCATTTCGAACCACGTTCCGACGACTTCTTTCATTTCGACTTCTTGCGGCGGTTGCCAATTACTAATGGAAGTTTTTCCATTCATAAAAAATGCTCTAAAATATAAGAGTATTGATTTCTATAAAAAGTTTTAAAAAGGGAGTAAACCAGAAGAGAAAGGAAGAAGGAACGGCGAAGAAAGGAAGACGAAGAAAGGAAGGCAAAAAAAAAAAAAAAAAAAAAAAAAAAAAAAAAAAAAGTAAAAAAGTAAAATAAAAATCGTGGCATTGCTGCCTTTTGTCCCGGTCACGTTCCTGGCCGGGACAAAAGGCAGTTTAGTGTTTTTTTTTGTTTTTTTTTTAATTTTAATATTATAATTTTTTTTCTTTATTTCTTATTATTATTTTTCTTTCCTACTTCATTCCTTCTTCTTATACCTCCAACATTAATATAAATTTTAAAAAATGTAAATTGGTAAATTCGACATTTCTGAAAATTTCTTGATCGAAAATTGATCTTATGTTTTTGTGTCCAATATTAATATAGTTTTAAAAATGATGAAATTGGTATTTAAAGAAAAATGATGAAATTGGTCATAAAAAATTAAAAAAAAATTAAAATTTCTTGGTTAAATTTTGATTGGAATTTCTTAGTAAAAAAATTGTGGCCAACATTATTATTATTCTTCTTTCTTCCTTATTTGCTTAATCTTTTGTATCTAACATTAATATAGTTTTTTTTTTAAAAAAAAAGTGGAATTGGTAAAATAAAAAAAATAAAAAAAAAAAGTGTCTTCAAAATTTTTGAAAAATTTCTTGGTCGATTTCCTGACCAAGATTTCTTGGTTGTCCTGACCAAGAAATCCCGGTCGGGAAATGATGAATCCCGACCGGGAAATGATGAATCCCGGTCGGGAAATGATGAATCCCGACCGGGAAATTATGAATCCCGGTCGGAATTCATGTTTTTTTTTCCAGATTTCCAAAAAAGTTTGTTACACAAATTCCTTGCTATCTAAACCATGTAATACATACCTATTTAAAAAATGTTGACAATATGAAGATTTTGATGTGAATCTACGTGTTTTGACAATCTCTTTTAGAATATTGTGGGTCAAAAACTATGTTAGGATTTTTTAAATTAGTTTTAAATGGTTGTTAGATGAAATTAGTTGGTTGGTTGAAATTTAATTCATTTTATTAATGAAGATTGAAGAAGGACAAAAAAGACATTTCACACTGTGGGTCCCATAAAAAAAGTAGCAAACTTTGTAGAGAATGGGTCAAAAAAACAAGTTTTTAAAAAGTAGGTTAATTTTGAAAATCCAAAACCTATTTAGGTCAAAATTGACAATTTCCCATCGATATTTAAGATGATAATGTGTCGAATTGTCGGTCTAGCCGAGCATGCTCATTTATAAGCAAATAATGCATAACTAATAGTTAAAATATGTTAGATTATAAGTTTTGTCCATAAACTTTTAAAAGTTTCAAATAGGTCCTTTAACTTTCAATTTTGTGATAAATAAATTTTTAAACTTTCACTTTTCTATTCAATAGACACATTTAACTAACTTTCATGTTATGTTTTCGGAACAAAATCTCAGTTGGATGTTTAAGGTCCCAATAGGCATAAAATTCAAATTTATATCTCCACAGACTCGTGATTATCGGTACAACTTTATGCCAGTTGAACTATGCTGTTGTTGGCGACACAAAATTGAAAGTTCGGAGATTAATTAGACACTTTTTAATATTTATGAACAAAATTGACACAACCCAAAAAAATTTAGAGACTAAACTTGTAATTTAATTTTAAATTAATAGAACATGTTGTTAATCTCAGCAAAGTTTAGTTGAAGCCTTTAGCATCTCCTAAGAGATCCTTCCATGTTTTTAATGAATTTTCGTTCAATTATATGTGAAGGTATAGAAATTCGAACCTTTTAACTTTTTTTTTTTTTGCCAAAACGAGCTTGTCTCAGCAGTAATTGGCATGTACCTTCGATCATGAGTCGTCAAAACTCATGGACTAAAAATGTTCATTTTGAAAATTTAGGGATCTTTTAAACATATTTCTCGAAACTCATGGACTAAAAATGTCTATTTAAAAAACTCATAGACCAAAACAAACTTATTCTTCAAAACTCAAGTACCAAAAAGTTTTTTTTTTTTCCTATATTATAACACGTTTAAAACTTTTCTTTTTTTTTTTGGTTGGGATTGATTATGTGGAAGAATCTTATCGCTTTTTATGTTTGAAAAAACTGATAGGGAATAAATCTATTAAAATTATTTTTATATATTTGTTCTCTATAGCTTTTTAAAATAGATTTCATCAAATACCTTCTTTCTCACAAAACCACCCTTTTTTTCAATAATTATTATCAGAATATATATTTTTTAAAGAAAAGATTACAGCAAAAAGAAATAATTCAAAGCAAACCAAATATAAATTTAAATGGGAAGCGCATAACTCTTTAAACAATTGTTTTTTATTCTTAAAAAAAAAATTACTTAAAAATTTTAAATTATCAAAAAAATATATAAATTTTGATAATATTTCTATTTTAATCCTTATAAATAAATCACAACAATAGATTATTTATTAATCAAATACTAACCAATTTTTTCAGGTTTAAAATTATTTATTTATCAAATACTAACCCAATTTATCAAACATTAATTTACGCTGACTTTTCTAAAAACACAGTTGTCCGTCATTATTTTAAAAATTATAACAATCTCAAACTAACTTGAAGGCATATAAGAGTACAGATATCTAACTACTTTAAGACTTATTCGAAATAACTAAAAATAAATATATTATGGCACATGTACAAGGATAATTGTAAGTAAGAAAATTGTAAATTTAAAAATGATAGATCTTATCCTACGGTTGATTTGAATTTGATTAAAAGTGATTAATTAAAGTTAAATAATTGATGAGTCAGATTAAAGTGGGTATATTTTAGGTTAAATTATCAAAAATACCCATAAACTTTAGGGTTTGTTTCAATTATGCCCCTAGACTTTCAAAAGTTTCAATTATGCCCTTGAAGTTTCAAAATTGTTTCAAAACTACCCTTGAAGGCTTTTTTTTTTGTTAAATTCATGGATGTAAAATGACGTGTTTGCATATATATTGTTGCTTATGTGAATAGATTTGAACACATACGTGGAAAAAACGATAAAAACACATGCAAACGCATCAATTTTTGTCGATAAATTTAACGGAAAATGTCTCCATGGGTAGTTTTGAAACAAATTTGAAACTTCAAGGGCATAATTGAAACTTTTGAAAGTCCAGGGGTATAATTGAAACAAACGCTAAAGTCGAGGGGTATTTTTGATAATTTAACCTATATTTTATTATAAAAGCACATCACAAGAAAACAAATGTGATATAATTTTAATTGGAGGAACCATTATTAATAGTTAATATAAATTTATTGTTGTGTTATTTAATACCAATGTGTAAAGTGAAAAAAGATATCGTTATTATAAAATGAACAAAACTTAGATTGTGGATCCCATAAAATAAAGAAATGGAATTGGATTGAAGAAGGGTTTTTTCTTTATTAGGGAGTGAGATTTCCTATTTTGGGATAAATGTTTCACAATTTTGAGGTTGAAGGACAAGAAACTAAACATGAACTAACTATTATAACAATCACAAGCTTAAATTTTTTGCCTTAATTAATCATCCCCTAATGTTTGAAAGTTGAAGGATAGTGATAGAATTATAATTTATAACAACTATTATAGTTTTTTTTTAGTATATTTGAATCGGGTCATTTACCTATAATGGCAGTTCTTCTATCCAAACTCTTGTGATGTTTGTCCTTCAAGCATGAATAGGTAGATTGTGAATAGCACTTTTGCAACTTCGTTCGTGGTGTAAAAAGGAACCCCTTAATGAAACTTTTTTGATGATATGATCGAATTTCATCCATTATGAGCTAAACTCTGTTGTTATATTGGTCCCTCTATTCAAGAAGTTTCCAGAGAATCAATGAGTCTCTCTCAACCTACAATCAGCGAAGGGAAGATCCACTGCAATAGCTATAGAAATGTCATCCAATAGAACAATCGTTTCCGCTAGCTCTACCAAACCAGTGAAATTTTGAACCTTCCATGCCACCAACATGGTTTGAGCATTATGATTTCTAACAATCGTTCACAATCCCACAATGGCGGAGTAAGGGAGGCATCCAAATTAAGCTTAAAGGAATCTCAAATTTAAATTCTCTTATAAAATAAGGATTCAAATCTCCACATGTAACGATGGTAATGTTATATTATAAGAAGACAATGAAAATTTTCTTTCTAATTAGTGAGGTGAGGTTCAAATCCCTATATCCCCAACATTTATTGTACTAAAAAAAAGTATGATTCATTGTACTAAAAAAAAATGTCTCGACAAGTAAGATATTAATAATCTCCTTATAAGTTGAAATTTAATTTCTCACCTCCACATTTATGAATAATATTTTAATATTTCCTCAATAACTCAAAGCTTTTTATTGACCACCACTAAATTATTTACATATGTTTCAGCTAGAAAATATAGACTACATTAATATTCTCCAAAACAACAATAATTAACGTAGTAGTATTTTCTCTTTTTCTTTTTAAGTTATATTATTTTATCTATTGACCGTCAATTTTTTTTTTTTACGAGAGTAGGAAGATTCCAACCACAGGCTTCTTAATCATTAGTACAATGTTTATATCAGTTGAGCTATGCTCATGTTGGCTAGTCAATCCAATTCAACCACATAATATTGAGATTTAACAAATATTAATTAAAAAACATAGTTTTTAGGTGCACTTAGAGCACTCATGTTGGCTAGTCAATCCAATTCAACCACATAATATTGAGATTTAACAAATATTAATTAAAAAACATAGTTTTTAGGTGCACTTAGAGCACGTTTTGGGAGTGATTTTGAAAGAACCAAAATCAAATCCAAACATAGTCATAAAAACCAAGAGAATGTAATTGATAAGTTTTTTGAGTTTCAACAACTATTGGGGTTGGGAGGTTTCGAACGTATGACCTCTTGGTCGAACCCTAGCTCAATTAAGTGGAGAGATATACTTTCAGCATTAACACAAGCAGTGACCAATTCAGGTTCATGTTTTGGACTTCCTTGGTCCTTACATCATGATTCAAAAAAACCCAACAGCACATCAAAGTAAAAATGATGTCTCAGCCCAGCTCTTCATTATTTTCTCAGAAACTGTTTGGAAACAGCAATAAACACTGGAATACAAGAAGATTACAAGATCCAAACATTGATTCTGCTTTGTAATAAAATATTTAAACCTGAACCTTATGAACATAGCTTCAAATTTTTGCAAGAAAAAGCCTTCTACCTCTTATCACAAATAATGGGAACTGAAAATTTTCAACCCACAAAAAGAAAGAGAGAGAGAGATCTAACAGAAGATGTCCTATTCATTCATAACTGCTTACCACTTTTTGTTCCACAACTGCCTACTGCCCTATACAGAAACTTATAAATTTCCTCCATTGTGGCTTTATTTTTCCATTGCCAATGAGAGAATTCAAAAGAAAGGCAAAAAAAAATGGCATTCCCAGCATCTAATAATTTGTATATTTGAAGCTGCCCACCATATTATTACCTATGAGCAGATGTGTGTGGCATCGGATACGTCATCGGACCCATGTTTACGGGTGCACCGGGAACCACCGTGCCGGGCACTGGCGCTCGGACCCCGTACGCCATGTGAGCTGGAGCAGGGATATTGACAGGGGTGCCAACTGCCGAGACGAGTGGTCCGCCCACTGGCTGCCCCATGGTTGGACCACCATACATTCCCACACCAGGAGGACCAGCTGCAGGCTGAGGAGGCTGTTTTGTTGGTTTTCCAGAGGGAGCTGCTGCAGAGCCGTTCGCTTGACCGGTGATTGGCCCTTGAGCGGCTGAGATATCTCCGTTTGTAACGCTGGTGATATCGTGGATGCTGGATCGCCTCCTTTCTTTGTTCATTGAGTTCAAACGGATGAAGTATTTTTGTGCATGACTTGCCACTTGTGTAGGTGTTCTTGTCACTACAAAGTTTCGGGATATACTTCGCCAGTCTCCTTTTCCGTATTTATCGAGACCGAGTAGAAACAATCTGTGTCGTCAAGACATGGAGAAGATTAAAACTTACAGCAGATGTTACAAAAAAGATAAACATATGCAATCCAAAAATCCTTCATCTGCTAAACAGATTTATAAGGTCTTAGAAAAATGGATAACATATACAGATGATGTTAACTGCATTTACCCCTGAAGAAACACAACTTTTTGCATCAAGAAGTAAAATAAGAAGTTCTAACTAATTTGATAGAGAGATGAAATGAGAAGCCAATTTCTGAAGAGTAAACAAAAGTCAGCGCAGTTCGGTACTTGTTCGAAAACAAACCATCGAAGAATTATAACTCGGTGGCTCATAAATATTAAGGTTATTATGCTATTCATAAGCCTATGGTTTTGTGAAAACAAAGCTAAAGAAAACAAGGAAAATCAATTCATAAAGAAACAGATTAACCAAACATGTTTTTACTGGTTCTTAAAGCAGTTCCTAAAAAAAATTTGAGCACCGGACACACGGTAACACGACGGTGTTTGGCACAACATTGAATGCATCAGCTAGATATCAGATGGTTCAACAGAAGACATTTTTCCAAAGAGCTTCCAACGAGGACATACGAGTAGGTCAAAAGAAACTATTGAATGAATTTCTTTTGGTATTAAGAATCAAAAAACATGCATCTTCCTTGAAGAGTTTTCAAACAAACAGATATTCTAAGATAAGAGACAGGGAACAAGAAACCTGAACTAAAAACTAAATCATGAAGGAAACACGTTGCAATGAGAACTCTATACAACATTAAGATTGATCAAAATACCAGACTTCAAAGAAAGGATCCTTTCCTACTCACATCTCATAAAATACTTACTGGAACTGGAAACGAAAAACTACTTATGTGTTGCGTATGACTCACTGAGTTTAGGTTTAATTGCATCGACTTTAGCTAGAAAAATCAGAATTTACGCCACCTAGGATCTAGATGTCGTCGGGACACATAAGAACTAAGAGGCAAACTTGTCACAATAAAACTGAAAATCTTATCATATATTTTCAATAAAAACAGGATGACTTCAACCAAGACATATGATGTGATTTCAAAAGAAGGGCATGAAGAAATTAATTTTATTCCAATAGCTCAGCTGATCCCCTTCCCAAGAATGTTCCGAACTAGATGTTGGCAATACATGTTTATTAGAATAAATTCTAAAACCTAAAATCGACTGAGGAATTTCAGACTATTAAAAGCAAGCAGAGAGAAACAGACATGACAATTATGCGGGTTACGGCTGCTACTCGTCATCTTTATGCTACAAAATTAATCATTGTTTGTCTGAAGAAGGACAAAAATCAATTCTCGGTTATCGAGTTTGCCAACACCCCAGAGGCATGGTTTTATCATGTAACCTTAATTAGATAAAACAAACCTGAGGCAGGAAGAGGTTTACCAAGGCAATTAGTACTTCATCAAATACATGTATAGTCTAAAATCGAACGAAATTCGGTAAAAAAAAATATCCATATCAGTCAAATATACGACTCAGTCAAGGAAAGTGATGATTGAGAAAAACCAAGGTGTCCTCAACTAACAGAGCATTGGAAATGGCACTTTTCCATGAGCTTGGAGAGTGGTTTAGGATGGGACCAGTCTAACTCAACTAGGCTATGCTAATATAATTTATCATTCGTTCACTGTAACTCAGTTCTGTGAAAAAAAGACGATATTTATGTGTCAAGTAGAAAGAAACAAAAGTGAGCTGATTAAGGAAACAGTAACCATACTTTTGACCTTATTAAGATACCATATCCCAACTTATATATGAAGGACGAGGAGAGGAGCAAACATAAAACGATCGATTCACCTGTGTTCATCTTCTGTCCACGCAATCCCCTTACGGCGCTCCTGATCCGACCTTGAAGTTTTACTTCCATGATTTGAATCGCCATTACAGTGCCCAAAATGGCCATTCTTCTTAGTTGTTCCTTCATCACCAGCAAGGCTGGCTGAACCATCTGAAGAAGAACTATAGGAAGGAAGAGGCACACACCCTGATTCAATTAGATTAACATCCTCAACTAAGAGCTCATAGTGATGTTTAATCTCTTCTACGGTTTTCCCTGGTACATCGGCTGCAATTTTCTCCCACCGATCTGAATCATCCTCGGGATGACTTGCAAGTGCATTCTCAAATGCCTTATCCTGTTCTAAACTCCACAAGGAGCTACTTCCTGCTTCATCAACAGTCATCTGGCCTTGTTTAAGTCTGCTGAGCAGAACTAGCCACTAGAAGAAGAAGAAGAAAAGAAACAACTTGACCCAACTTTACCCTTGTGTTCTACAATCTAGATTTCTATCTATACAATTTTTTGTTTTCCTAAATCTAAGAGAAGATTGAGTTTCCAGAACTGATTTTCCGAATTGGGATTTTTCTCTATCTCACGTAGATGCAACCGATGGCGGATTCGGTTTGGGGAAGCAGATAAGGCTCAGATCCTGGAGGTAACTTCGAATTCAGGAAGACGAAAACACAAAGAGAAAGCTCCGAGCAAGCTGAAACCAGAGAGCAGCCTAGAGAAAAAGTAACAAAAACCTGTAAAGTAGAAGAGGATTCTCAGTGTTGATTTGCTCCACAGCACAAGAACTCGACTCTTGTGAACAGCTGACCTATTGAAAGAACGAAAAGGCAACAGAGTTCAGTTGGACCATGAGAAATATCTGAATGCCATAATATCAAATAATAATAATAATGATAATATAATAAAATAAAATAAATTGTCAGTTTTCTGTGAGGCAATGGAAATTAATGCAGTCATGATATAAACAAAGTGGTAATTAAGGCTTTGAATTGCGAAATATGAAAGTGACATTGGAAGGTAACAAACAAAGAGGGAACAACCCAGAAGTCCATGAGGGATAAGGAAAAGGAGTATTCTGATAGATAACAAAACAAAAATCTCAATTACCAAAGCCAAACAGCTCACAAAGCTTTTTAACAGTTGAGGCCCACCAAAGTTTATCCCTTCCATTTCAGATTCTCACCATTTTTACAGCAAATCAAAACTTCTGAACATGAGTTTATTTCTCCTACTTGGAATCATTTGGGGAAAGAAGAGAAGGGAAGTCAAAAATAGAACCCATCTTAAATCTATGAAAAGGAATAGAGATGTGTATGGTATTGTCAGTTTCCCAAAAATCATAAAACCCCAAATTGGATGCAATCAAAATGAAGGGGTTTCAGTTTTGATGAAGCTAAGTTCATAAAGGGTTTTTGTCTCTGAGAATCCGAGTTTCAAAAATAAACAGATTCAGAAAAACTCCATAAAACCCACTTCTTATTCATCGAAAACAGTTCGAGAAAGCATTGATTTGAAGGAAAGAAAAAGGAAAAAGGAAAAACCCACCTCAAAACCCTCGTGTTCTTGCTTTCAAAGCCCCAAAACACAGTGATCGAAACCAGAAAAACAAGAGCAAAACAAAGGGGAAACCAAAGGATAACCAAAAAAAACAAAAAAGGGCTTGTAATCACCACAAAGATTTTGACAGTTTAACCAACAATCCAGAAGAAAACAATGAAGCTCAGTATTCCTTTACCTAGCAAAGTAAGAACCAGAGCTCAAATGTCCAAATTACTCCACCAACAATCTCAGTAAAAACAACAAAACCCCAAAAAACGTAAAGCTTAATTACAACCATTATCTTACATTTCACTGCAAGTTTTACTCAGAAATCCAAGAAAAGACAAACAAGGGCAGGATTCGAATCCGAAGAGAAAGAACTGGGAGAGTCCAGAATTGAGATAAACACCCAAAAAGGGGAAAGAAAAGATGAAAAACACCATGGTATTGAATATTGGGGTTTTTGAAACAAAACAAAAAAACCCTCAATAATGTTGAAAAATTACAAGGGCAGAGAAAGAAATTACTAGGGAAAATGATGGGTGATGTTGAGAATTCCACACAAGTGAAGAAGAGGAGAAGGAACAGTGCAGAATGGGGTTTTTTGGTCCCATTCCCATCAGCTACTTTGCTACAAACCATACAGCTAGGATTGAAAAGGGCTCACCCCCAAGTTGACAAAACACCAGAATCTGAATACTCATTAAATATCTGACACATCAAAAATAAGAGAGAGAAAGAGAGAAAAGAAATTACACACAAGAGAGAGAGAGAGAGAGAGAGAGCAATTGGATTTTTCTTTTCTTTTCCTTTCCTTTCCTTTCTTTTCTTTCCATCCAAACAGAAAACTAGAAATGAAATGAAATTGAAAACCAACCAACCAACCAACCCTGATTTCTTTCTAAACTTGGGTAGGGATCAGTTTCTGGCTGTTAGATTTCTGGGTTTGACTTTTCTGTTATTGTTCATCAAAGTTACTCAAAATGGAGCCCAAGCCCACATCACCAAATCAACACAAAAGCTAAGATTTTTGGATGTGGGTCAATCCACCATCATCAGCATCATAATGGGGAGCTTTTTTTCCTTTTCTTTTTGCTTTCTTTGTGTGTGGTGAAACTGGAAGCCATGGATGGATAAAGTTGAAGAAGAAGGCATTGGGGGAATTGGGCAAGTTGCAGAGGGCTGAGAACTGGACCAATAATTGGTGAACAGATCAGCGAGTGGTCAAATTTCACGGACTAAAGAAATCACATGCCTGCCCCAACAGTTTATGATGCTGCTTCCTTTTGGCTTCTGGTTTTCAATATTTTTAATGTCTTATGTGTGTTTTGGATTGGATTGGATTGGATTCTGTGCATTAAATTAATCAAAAATGGAAGTTGTTCAAATGTGGTTTCTGATCAATGTTATCTAGTTCTTATTCCATGGAGTGTAGAGATGTTTTTGAAATTTATTGATAAAAAGGGGACTTTTAGTTTTATCCATCACATATAAGTGGCAGAAGAAGTGAAAACAAAAAAGACTATATAAAATGTTAGTTAGATTACATGTTTAGTTCTACATTTTTCGTGTTTGCATGGGTAGTTGAATTTTAAAAAGTATGTAATAAATCTATGAACTTTCAATTTTGTATCCAATAAATTTTTTAGGTTTAAAAGTGTAAAATGGATTTATGAACTTTCAATTTTCTGTCTAATAGGTTATTGACATATTTAGCATTTTTTTTAAATTAACGAATTGCTTTGGTAGAAAATTGAATGTTATGTCTGATAGGATAGGACATTAGTTTTCAATTCTATATCCAATACATTTGTGAATTTTAAAAATTGATATATTAAAAACAAAATAAATAAATAAATAACTCAAGGACTTGTTAAACGCAAAAATGAAAGTTTAAATACTTATTAAACGTTTTTTAAAGTTTAGGGACTTATTTTACACAAATTTTATAGTTTCATGATTAAACTTGTAATTTAACCTAAAATATTCATGTGTGTAGCTGGTTTTAATTTTTTCTTTTTTTTTTTATAGTAATTTTAATTTTATCTTAATGTTTTAAAAGTTCTAGCTTGTTTCAAAGATATGAAAAGTTTTAATTTTATTCTCAATCTTTCCATTTTTGTTTTAAAAATTCTAGTTTGTTTCAAAGATATGAAAAGTTTTAATTTTATTCTCATCTTTCCATTTTAAGTAATATTAACAAAAGTTGCTAAGACAAATCTCTTTTGAAACATGTTAAGAGATTACGTGTATGACTCGAAATTGTTAAATGTTAGGGCAAAATTGAAACGAGTATGTAGATTAATGACATTTCATGTAATTTTGTCTAATAAAAAATGTAGATAAATAAGAAGATTTAACATGTCTACATATACCTATGTATATGTATAGGTGTAATAAAACTCTATTTAAAAAAAATTATAAATTTTGATTGCCGTAAGAATCTAACTTTAAAAAGTTTCAATTAGCTTTATATTATGCTATCTTTAGTCTTTATCATTAACCCACAAATGATATGACATGTTATAGTTATTTGTCACATGCATCAGTTTAATTAATACTGTTTATTTATTTGACATATCACGTCTACACTTTACTAATCTTGTTAATGACATAAACCAAGTAGAGATTTTCTCCTAAATTTAAAGAAAATGTTTGTATGATCTCGTTTCTTTTTGTTCACTCTTTTCTTATTCGAAATTTACAACCTCAACATTTTAAAAGAATTAGAAAAGGGATTTGTTTTTTAATATGATATACTTTATGTTATTGCCTAACTAAGAAAAAAAAACTGAGAAATTCCTACTAAAGAAAAAAAAAATGTAGTAAATAAAATCTATATGGTAAGGTTTTTCTAAAATTCAGGTGGTGGTAAATTTATTGCCAAATATAAATATATATTGAAATGAGTGAACAAATGAAAATTGAAAATCATATTTAAAAAAAAAAATGAAGACCAATAAATAATATTGAAGAAGGAAATAACAACCAATTACAAATTAATTCGACATTTTTAGAGACATTTATATAAATTGATGATATAAATATGTATTTTCAAAGATAGTAAGAAGTTTGAAAAAAAAAAAACATAATTAGAACCATATTCAAATATAAAATAAATAATATTAATAATAAAACTTATGCTATATTTGTAGAAGGCTAAAAGTTATAAAATCCTAGAAATACCTAAAGGTTTGATTTATAATACAACATTTTTAATATAATAATAAAATCACGAGCCAATAAAATTTAATGGATTATAGATATATAAATTTATACATAATTTTTTCAAAAAAAAAAAAAAAAAAAACTACTCATACATAATTATAAATTATCTTTTAAGTATACATGATTTTGATGAGTTATATTTTCAAATGAATAGAAGTAACCAATGGATTAAAAAAAAATATATATATATATATATATTTAATAACATATTTTGAAATTTAGGAAAGAATAACTAATTTAGAAAAGATTAGTTTAGCAAAATGAATTTTTAAGAAAAAATAGGAAAAAAAAATCTTAAATTTAAAATTTCTGAAATCCAACATCTAAAGTCGACTTTGAAAAAAAAAAAAAAAACTTTCCAATTGTGTTTTTATTTTAAAAAAAGAAAGGAAAGGAAAAAAAGAATAAAGAAAAAAGTTGCACTCCTTAAAAACACTTTTGAAATTTTATCCTATTTAAATGAATTGATTTGTTTTCCCAAAAAAAATTGTCCATAATATTTAAAAAACGAATAAATAAAAAATATTACCAAAATAGCCTTAAGAGTGAAAATCAAGAGTTCGGAATTTTTATTTTAATAAATATAATAATTATATTCCCCTCTCTCTTTCTCCATAAAACCTTAAATTTTTCTTATGAAAAAATTTAAACGTCTATTTCTATATATATATATATATATATATATATATATATATATATATATATATATATATATATATATATTTTTTGTTTTTTGAGACAAAAGGATTTGACACAATCCAACTAAAAAGAATGTTCTAAATCTAAGTAGACAGCCAATTGATTTTCTGATATCTAGCTCGTCTTCCAATCTCTCAATCATCTAATTCCAAGCTAGCTACTACTTTGCTCTGAATTGCCTCTTTCACACCTTGAATCAATCCCCTAACTCATAGTTTTGGCCTGCAACAATATTACCGACAAAGTAAAACATTTAATTGAAATGTAGGACGGTTTCTTACGTACGTGTGTGTATATATATATTGAAATGTACGATGGTTTCTTAAATTTTCATATGTATATTATAATATTATCTATGTTACTTTTAGACGTTTTCATTTAATCTCTCAACTTTATATAAAAAGTCGTTTTATTCGTTTTTTATTGATTTTTTATAATTTTTTTAGTAAAAAAATTTAACTCTATTTCTAAACTTAATCCTACCAAAGACATGCTTATATCAAGTCTCGATTAAATGGGTTTTGAAAAATTAGCAACAATAATTTAAATTATTTTGTATATAGAGGTTGGATACAAAATTAAATGTTTAAATGAGGATAATAAGCATGGATGTTCAAAGTCCAAAAATAAAAATAAAAATAAATAAATAAGTTTTTTTTTTTTTGGGACAAGTTAGAATTAGAAGATATTATTATCTTATAACAAGATATTTTTGTTCCTTTTGGCTCCCCATTCTACTAGCAATGATGCCAAAAATATCTTTTCAAGGTTGTACTAAAGTCAATTACATGGACTTGTGTATTCATGACTTGGTCAATAACAAGTTAATTATTTTGGGATTGTTAGTTCATTTTATTCTCGAGGTTTTAAACGTCGACGTCACAAGAATATTGAGGTCTCAATTTTATAAAAATATCGACGATGGATATTAATGAAATATATATATATATATATATATATATATATTGAAAATTTATTAAAATGTATTTAAATCAGCAAATAAGCATCTCACATTATGGAAAAATAAAAAAAAATAAAAAAATAAGTTAAAATTTCTTATTGTAGAAATGTCGATTCACCTCCTTAAGTCGATGTCAGACCCATTGACAGTTGAAAATGTCGATGAAAAGTTAATATATTGGTTGTACCTCCCATTTTTATTATATCTACTTTGTTATTGATTAAAAATTAAGCTTTCAAATTAATTCCTTTTGTTTTTGCATTTATGTAGTTATGTCGATTTAATTGTTGTACTTTTATGTTTTTTAGATTTTACACTAATATTTATTGATAATAGATAGTGTTAGATATGATAGAAAATTGACCACATACTACTTTTCTATTTAAAAAAAAAAAAATGAAAAAAGCGATGAACACATAGGCAAGATATGGGCTATAGAAATTTAATATATTAAAGTTATTAAAAAGTGATGTGATGTTGATGTAGGTTGACTTAAGGTTGATAAGGATAATAACCACATTTAACATTGATATGTACTAGAGAAAAATGGAGATCAATAATTACACAAGATGAAAGTTTTTTTTTTTCAAAAAAAAAAAAAAAAAAAAAAAAAAAACTAGATGAAGAAATTGAATAATTTTATTAATATTAAGGACAAATCTTACACAAATGAAAGATAAAATTTGATCTTAAAATAATAATAATAAAACCGATGGGTTAAATTACAAGTTTAGTCATTAAACATTTAAAATTGTGTTTAATATGTCTCTAAATTTTAAAAATGTCTAATGAGTTTCTAAACTTTAAATTTTGTGTCTGATAACCCCTAATCTTTAAAATTGTCTACTAGTCATGAAGTTTTAATTTCGCGTCTAATGGGTATTTGACACATTCAACATTTATTTAAACTAAATGATCAATTAGACATAAAATTAAATTAAATATCTACTATGACTCTATTTTTTCAATTTTGTTTCTAATGTGTTCATGAATTTTAAAATATGTTTAGCAAATCAAGGATTTATTAAATACAAAACAAAATTGTAAGTTGGAAATTTTTTCATATACCTTTTAAAGTTAATAAATCTATTAGACACCAGCTTAAAAATTTAGATGCTAAATTCTTTTAAATTGTAATTCTTATTTAACCTTACAAATAGGTGAGAGAATTTGCACATCAAACCTATAAGAGAGATTACTAATGCCTTAATCAACTATATTGTACTCAAATTGTTGTTGTTGTTTTTTTTTTTTTTTTTTTTTTTTTGAAAAAGAGATTTTCTTTTTCTATTTTGATAAGAACCTCAAATTTAATCATCCACCTTGCACTAAACTTCAAACTTGGCCTAATGCAACAAAAAATTATTTAATTTTTTGAAGCAAGAGCATAACACTCATCCAATAAAGCCAAGAAAATCACCGGAGCAACATTACATAGGGAAAAGGAAAAAATAGCGAACCAAAAAACCACCACACGCTAAAAGGACAGTCACGATCTAGCTCGCATTTCATCGTCAATAAACCAAAACAACTCGCTAGCCAGGCGCTCAACACCAATCTTCCACATAAAAGGTCATATCATTGATCATCTCAAGACTAAGCCAGCTACAAGGATGCTCCAAAACTTGCTCATTTCCCAACTCGTTTTGCCCCCGAGCTGATAGATTGGTCTTGTAACAATATTACCGTCAGTGTAGCGCATTTTGCATATAGATAATACCCCTAGAAAGCAGTAAAGGAGAAAAGATAACCCCAAAACAATTGTTCCACCAAAAAAGCACCCCAACCGAAAACATGCTACCTCTCAAAGCCCTCCTAGACCCATACAATGTGAATGATAGAGAGTCAAATGTAGGATATTGTCATGCCCAATCCAATGTGCAACAAATGTTATGCCTCCTGCCTAAGAGAAGCTACAACCAGCTAACAAGTTAATGAGATCCCTAAAAAAATTTCCAAGAAATTCTTGTGTGTGTGTGTGATAGCCTCTCCCAGAGCAGCCCCTAAAGTCCGAAGAGATTTATAAAAGGGGCAACAAGAAAAATGGCTACAAATAAAAAGGTGGCTTGAAAAATGGCTACAAACGTTTGTAAATTAAATAGATGGCTAAACCATTTATTAATTAATAATTCCCTAATTATACAAGACAAAAATGCCCCTCAACAAACTTCCTAACGTGTTGTTAACGTTTAAAACCAAAATCATTTGAGAGAGATAAAAAAACACCCCTAAAAATAGTTGGAGACATTTTAGGAGGTTTAAAAATACGAAAATAAAAAAGACACACAACTATTTTGAAACCCAAATGTACCAGACCCTAGTTGTTCCCCGGGAATAGGAGTAAATACCTTGTCGGACAATGAGTACAAAGTTCAACCACCCCGTCAGTAGAGAGAAACACCTCTGAACTCCATTGAGAACCTCTGAAAAATTAAGAAACCGGAATTATGACACATCTGCTGAAAAATTAAGAAACCGGAATTATGACACACCAATGAGTACAAAGACCCTAGTTGTTCCCCGGGAATAGGAGTAAATACCTTGTCGGACAATGAGTACAAAGTTCAACCACCCCGTCAGTAGAGAGAAACACCTCTGAACTCCATTGATCAGGAACAACATCCCTGTCCATCTGCATATTTACTACCTGCACCTAAAACCTGTCCATCTGCATATTTACTACCTGCACCTAAGAACCTTGAACTTTGTACTCCTTCCCCAATAAAGGTATTTACTCCTTTATTTATTTATAGCCATTTTTCTTGTCAAAGTTCAACCCCCTTCAGTAGAGAGAAACACCTTCGAACTCCATTAATCGGAAACAACAGTCCTGTCAATAGGAAGATTTACTACCTGCAACTAAGAATACCTGAAAATTTTTAAAAACAAATAAGAACACAGTAATTATGATACCTTAGCTGCTGCAATTATGAGTTGTCATAACACCGCCCACCCTCCCACCAGAACCGCCTTCATGCACCAGCCCGTCCGTCCATCTTCATCTTCCACAACCCTCCCTTCCCACCATTGCCCCCCCTTAAAAGACTTAATCCTCCATTTCCCACCATTTTCCACCCCCCAACACAGAGTGTATCCCAATCCCTACCTCTCGCATCGCGCCGACGACCCACATCCGCCGTGCCGACGACCTTCTTCCGCCGTGCCGTCGAGACTCTTGCTTGCCCCACATCCTCCATCGATTCTCCTTCTGCACGAGGACTGTACAATTTCTCAGAAATTCAAACCAAGGTAACAACTTCATTCTCATTCCCTTATATTAGCAACAAACTGATACATTCCCCCAAGATTTTAGGGATTTCGTTATTACATTCCCCCGAGTGGTATGTACTGATAAATACCATTTCTATTAGACATGAACAACTTCATTCCGATTCCCTTATATTAGCAACAAGCTGATACGTTCCCCGAGATTTTAGGATTTTGTTATTACATTCCCCCGAGTGGTATGTACTGATAAATACCATTTCATCGTTATTACAACTTCTCTGTAAAAAGTGTGCTTGTGGTATACTCATATGTATGTGTGCGTACACATTGACATGTCTAATAGAAAAAATGCTTTGATTTGTCTGTACTATTATATACATCCATGGAATGGTCTAATGTGTCTACTTGTGTGTGTATACACTTAATCCCCCTGTATTTGAGTTAATCACCCCCTGTATCGTGTATGTCTGGAATGCCCAATAAAAATACACTTTGTCTTTGTCTGTGTTGCTATATGCAACCATAATAACCCCCGTACCATGTTCACCTGAATGCAAATACCTGATGAAATGCCATAACTGATATCTGTATATAGTATTACATACATACGTGTTCCGCATGCATCCTGTGTGTATGCATACTTACCCTAGTCCCACCCCCATATGAGTTATATATACGCTGTAGTTTATATGTACTGTCATCTGTCTGTATGTACTGCTACTTACGACTTTTATTGTTGTTCTTTTGTAACATGGATAATGAGGGGCAAAATGTGAGGGATAAAATCTTTTTTTTATCGTTGGAAACGCTGAACCTAAGCCTAAAAAATAGGTAGATCTTTTTATACACTTGAACACAAACCGCCAACTGAACTCCCTATAAATCGGGATTCATCCATCCCGAAAAAAGGGGGGAGAAACTGAATGAAAAAAAAAAAAAATCTGTTAACGGCGTTTGTCTATAGCCGTATATACTAGGGGTAAAAATGTCAAAAAAAATCTAGAAAACAGTTCCTACTATTCCGGTAGCCACGCCTGCAAAGACCAAACTTCCGTAGCCAAAAATCAAGACCGCTTTTTTTTGTAGCCATTTAACACAATTCCCCTTTATAAAACCCTCCACCTATCTTCCCTTGCACTAGCACTAAGGCCTCGCATGAAAAGCTAAGAGGTCCAAATTAGGATGTCAAACTCAATACCTATGAGCCAGGAATAGATTAGCCCACGTGAAAATATTAACCTTACATTTTTAAAAAAAGAATTACAATTTTTCAAAAAGTTTATCTTTTTGTCACTTGTCACTTTCACCAACTTTCATTAAAAAATAATGTAAAATTAAATGGAGGAGTAATATTTGCACATGAGTTATAGTACAAGAGTATAATTTAATAATTTGTACCCAACATTAATGTATCATGTCAGTTTTTATTTTTAATGTCAGGTTTTATTTTTGGACCCAAAAGTTTACTTTTAGGAGAAAATGTACAATTTTTCTAAAGAGACTATGATTTCTCCTCAAAATAATAATTGAAAAAAGGTCTATGATTTCAAAAGAAGAAAAAGAAAAGAAAAAAAAAGGTTAATCATATATGAGGACATGGTGATCATATGACCAATTATTCATCCATATAAATGTTTATGTTGTTATCTTTAATTTTTATGCTACAAACTAATTGTTAGGTTCAATGAGAATTGATATACTAATTTGAAAGTTAAACAACTCTTAAAAATAAACTAAAATAAGATAAAGTTTCTTTAAAAAAAAAATAATTTCCAAATTAATTGGACAATTACATATATACCTATTTTTTTTTTCATGTGGGTTCAATCAAATAAATCGAGGTCAGTTTGAGCATAGGTTAATAGATACAATGAGAATTCAATCTCTTACCTACATAGTTGTTGAACTAGAAAATAAAATAAATTAAATTATTACAATTGCAATAAATTGAACTGCCAATGTGAACATGGTTCACTTCTTTCTTAAAGTTGGAGGTTTCAAATTTCCATACTCCACATTCGTTATAAAAAAATGAAATTGAACTAAAAAAGTCATATTAAATGTTGCAATAGTCATATGGTAGTTCTAATAGCTCCTTAGATTTTTCTTGGAAGTAATTAAAAAATAACAAAATAAAAAGGTATCATATTACATTTATAGCAACATAATTTTCAAATCTAAAAAATAACATAATATAAAAAACTTAATCCAAAAATAACATAATGAAACTTGACAATGACCATACCTATTACCATTTTTTTAAAAAAAAATATATGTGCTCATAAAATTTTATTGTAGTTCAACTCAATATTATAGACAGTGTCACTTAAATATTGATGCAGCATGTTAATTAGTCTAACAAATAATGAAGTAAGGTGAGTATCATTTTCCTTTTTTTAAGTTAAACACTAGGAGGAGATTAAAACGCCTAATCTTTACAAATGCATAGCGTCTTAACGTCTTAACCACCTTATCTATGTTCATATCAACAAATAAGATAGGTGAGTTAGTTGTACAGCTTCTCTCGACATAAACATTTCACCCCTCGTTTATATCATGTCACAATCAGACGCGGGAATAAATTTTTAAAAAATGGAGGTAGATGAGATTTTCTTTCTCCAAAAAAAATGAAATTATTGGAATGAGAAAAAATACCCATAAAAAAAAAGATTGTACAAGTTGTTAGAAAAGAGAAATAAAAGTTGGGGCCTTAGAGGGGACCAATTATGGGAAGTGTGTGATGGGTAGTACACAAAAGGCAGGCTTTAATGATGTGGGATCAGATGGGTTGCCCTTTCTTTGTCCTCAACTTCAAATATGGTTTTTTTTTTAAATATGTTTTTTTTCTTTGTCCTCAACCTCAAATATGGTTTTTTTTCCTAACTCCAAGAATTCAATTCTTTTAGCCTCCAAGAGCTTAGAACTTAGTTCTTCAATTCTTTTAGCCTCCAAGAGCTTAGAACTTAGTTTAACTGGCATAAAGTTTGTATCATCGACTAAAAGATCATAGGTTTAAATCTCTTACCCCACATATTGTAAAAAAAAAAAAAAAACAAAACAAAAACAAAAGAATCAATTCAGGTTCTTTTGATTTGAATTTTATTTTGGTCGTTAGACATTCCAGTTTAGGCTTTAGGTAAACTTCCGAACTTATAATACTTTTCGTACTTGAACTTTCAAAACATTTTATTTTAGCATTTAAACTTTAAAAAAATAATTGTGTTGGTTTCTATTGTTATTATGTTGTCAATTGTCTAATTGGTGAATGGTATAAGAATTCATTTTTTTCATTTTAATCGTTAAGGCTCCATTTGATGAACCCTCTTATTTTTGTTTTTTAATTTTAAATATTAGATACTTTCCATTTTATTTACTGTATTTTTTATGTTTTTTAAAAAATACATTTGAGTTTTAAAATAAAACAAAAACTAAGTTTTTAAAAACTTCTTTTTTTTTTTTTTTTGATTTTGAAAACGTTTTTTTTTTTAAGATTTTAAAAAATAAACATATTGATTTTTAATGAATTATATGACAAAAAACGATGTAACCCTCTTTTTTATGTTCTTTGAGCCAAAATTTTGTAAGTTATCATATGATTAGGCATTTTTCTTAAAGGTTAGTCTTTTTTCTTATTTAATGTACTATTTAAGAATTAATAGTTTTCTAACTCAAACCAAAATTGATGACCCATTGTTTTTTTCAAAATAAACATCATTTATTGATTGAAGAACTTTTGCAAGGTTCCTTTTAAAAGTCTTCTTCTAAAATTCAAATTTAGAATAAGTTGAATATGGTAAATGAAGTGCCTTTGAAAATAATATTTTTTTTTTGCCTTAAAATGCTCATATTTGATATTTGCTTAGAATTTTTAATACTAATTTACTTTATTGATAAAAAAAAATCTACCTAACATTCAACTTTTTAAAATAGAGTTACGAATATCTTGACTATTATATATATATCTTATATTAGAATAGTCTCAAATCTTACAATTGGATAAGGTTGATTAGTTTCGTTAACGGAAATTTGTCAAATGTGGCAACTTGCTCCACTAGTTAGTTGTACCACATTTGGAAGTTTATTAAAAAAAAAAAAATCAAACATAATTGTTTAATTCAATCAATTGACAAGTGAAATAAATATGAGGTAGGTTGTCACAATATTTTTTTTTTTTAATCACACAATTCAATCTCTTTGATTTTAAAATATAAAATTTCACTCCTTCCTTTAAACTCTTCTATGATTAGGGAGTTGTTTAAGAAAATCCATCTATGAAAAGAGCTTGTTGAATTAAGGAAATTCAACAATTAGAATTGAGTTGTTTTTATTTATTTTGCACAAGTCAACTACTTGTTTTATAATTATTCTAATTTTTGTTAAGTGAATTTCATTCACAGGCATGACTCATGAATGTAGATTTTTTTTAAAAAAATTAAACTATATGTCATATTGAAATATGAAATTCCAACCATGTAAGGTTTGTATGATTTATGTTGCCTTACATGCTTAGAATCATATTGTAAGATAGAATTTCATCCATGTATGGTGTGTAAGATTAGTAAGATAGTGATAATTGTTATTTGACTAAAGAACAAGTGAAATTTTGATGTCAAAATAACAATACACAAACATTGGAGTAGTAAAGTGATGAGATAGTATCATTGAAAATCAATTTTAGATTTGTCCTAACATTATATAAAGAATGTTCCGTTCTCTTAAAAAAAAAAAATTACAACGCTGTGGGGGTGAGGAGATTGGAACCACAGACCTCGTTGGCATCAATTCTCTTAATTAATTTAACCTGTGTTGTAACTAACTAAAATAAGTAGTTAATTGAAGTCAATGTTGATAAAGAACAACTAGAATTTAATCAAAATAGTCACCTCACTACCTCATGCTAGAATGTTGTTATAACAAATTTTTGTCAAAACAACATTTCCTAATGTGGTAGGTTAAGCAAAATGTTTTAATGCAGTGAGATTTCTTTGGATCTATAAATGTCAACACGAGCGTAGCTAAATATCTACAACTACTCCACCCCGGTCATAGACTCAAATTCTCGTCTTAGGTGTGATGTCATATTTTCAAAAAATAATCAAAATACTCCATGCCCAATGATCTCTCTTTCCTCAAGTTTCAAGTACTTGAGAGAAGGGAATTGAATTAAGATTTGAAGAATCATTACCAATAAAACTTATTAAGCACACAAAACACTTGGAACTTAATCAATCACCATAATTAGGTTCTTAATAAGATTACTGAAATTAACATTAGAAGTTAATATAGGTTAATATTATGGATGATTTGCCATTTTTAATGATCAATCTACTCAATTTACTACTTGTTACATTTGCAATTATTTTAATTTTGACTGCATCTTTAAATTCACATTTTATGTAGTCCCTAACCAAAAATCAACTCCAGCATCATTTTTGAAAAGCAACAAAAGTACATATAACTGTTCTAGCCCACTTTTCAAAAGCACAAGCTTTAAAAGAAAATTCTAGCAATGAATCATTGATAATTTTCTACCCAGGAACAATAAATTAGTAACAAATAACAATTAAATGATAATTCTATACCAATGACACCACACTTAACAAATATTTGCAACCAAATTAAATAAATGTCTATGATCTATGGTGTGGATCATCATCATCTTCAGACAAGATGAGGGTTTCATATGCTACAAAATGAGGATTACCATATGAGCAGACATGGCTGAAGAAGATTAAACCAGTTCTGACTTCAAATGCCAAAATCTCTCCTCAAAGTTGGTGACTGAGACTTCAAACTCTGTATCCTGATTCCGTGGAGTGAAAAACTCCGTTTTCTTCTATCGCTAACCTATCGACTATTCCTGCAACAGCAACAAACTATCAAGAGAAAATCAAGGCTGGTCTTGTCTCCAGAAGTTTGATAGATGGAGGGAAGTGTCCATACTTGAAAGAACTTAACGAAACTCGTCGTGGAAATCATAGTCGTCCTCGTCATCTTCATTAAAAATAGCACTGTAAAATACGTATGGATGATCAATCATTTCTGTCAAGGTGAGACGTCCATCTTTATCTGCATCCGCCTGCAAAATAAAGACGAAGGAGTTGTTGATCAACAGATATAATTGCTCCCTCGGGAAGAAAAACACAACTTTTAGACTTAATCTAGATCTCGTGGTAATGCTTTCTAATCAAGACAACAAAAATTTGCAAGAAAGTCTTTCAATGTAAAATGATAAATAAAACGATGTCATCCGACGCCTTAATACTCTGAGGCTGAGAGAACAACTTGGTCTATCTGATTAAAATCAATGAGGAGCAAATAACATTAACAATTATGCTATAGTTGATTAAATTGCAAGTCAGGTGCAATGCATTCAAAATGATCAAATGATTTAAGGAGAAACTGAAATCTCTTGCTGCATTATATCACAATTTTTAAACAGGAAATAGTTGGTGAATGGTTGTGTTTTTTACATAATATCTTGATATATCAAGGATGGCTGGTCGGTCTAGTAAAATTTAAAATAACAGTACACGAATATAAAATAATCCATTTATAACCCAGCAAGCTCTCATTGTTGTGGTGGGGGGGGAATACTTACGCAACCATACATAAGAGTCTCTGACTCTCATGATAAGGGCGTATTATTTTGAGATGATTGTTTATGCCATTAATGTGTGCAAATCCAAGCAATATCTCAATTACGAAGCCACAAAAATTCAACACCTTTGATACTTTCATATGAGTTTCAAGATTTCGTCAAGCATGAGTACCTGCTGTATGATATATTCTGCTTGTTGTTTTGCATAGTAATGCTCTGATGGGTGGATTTTTCCAATTATAGGTAACAGCTCTACATCAGACAGGTGCCTATGAAAAACAAAATAACATAAACAAATCACTAAAGTTGCCAGGGAACTCTGCAGATACCAAGTACGAAGCTGTCCACATCATAAATTTAGTTACCCGTCGTTATCTTTGTCTAGTACTGAAAACAAGTTTCTAGCGGGGCCATCCCTGGAATCTTCCGAATGATGTGAAGAATTGTGATTCTCATCATAATTTCTCACCATGTCAAAGAGTCCATGGAAAAACTCGTTGAAGTTGATCTTTCCATCCTTGTCTGAATCTCTCTCCCTACAAAGCCACTCACCAATGGACCAGTTAGCAAAGCTGCTGAAATGCTAAACCCCAAACAATCAAAAAGATTACACCCTTCCAAATATACTAAGCTTGCAAATAATATTTTTTTTTTTTTTTGATAGGAAACATTGTCATTTCATTGATGTATGAAATAGGTACAAAAGGAGATAAGAATGTAAACCCTATCAAAGATAATTACAAAAAACATCTCCATTGAGATAGTAAAGTAGATAAGCTATAATTACAAAAAGGAGGGGAGAGACTGCTCCAAAAAATAGCTAGGTATGTAGTAGCTTCGACGAACTCATAGGTATTGTGAGATTTTTCGGAGAATATTCTAGAATTTCGCTCCAACCAAATACTCCAAAAAAAGGCATAAATGAAGTTGCACCAGAGGATTTTCTTTTCATTCTTGAAAGGGTGGCCCACAATAGCAGATTTTATGAGAGCAAAAATGTCTCCCGATCTAGCAATATTCCATCCAAACGCTTGCAGAAGAATATCCCAGAAGGCAGTCACATATGGACACCAGCTGAATAGGTGAATTTGTGTTTCTTGAGCTTTAAAGCAAAGGCAGCAGCAATTTGGGGATAAGGAAATCATAGGCATTTTCCGTTGAACAACATCAGCAGTGTTTATGCAAGCGTGACTAAGCTCCCACATAAAAAACTTGACCTTTTTGGGCATCGGTATAGCTTGCAAATAATAATAAATTGATATTGATCCAAGGGGAAAAAATGTATTATCAAAGTCATAAATTACACACTAATTCTGGTTCTCAGTTAAGCTCGTGAAGATGCTATACATATATACGAGCTCCTTTGTTTTTTCTTTATAGATTATTTGTAATAAGCATTTCATTGAAGCCGTTGAAAGATGTAAAAGAAAGGGAACACCTATAAACTCAGGAGGGCAGATACTATCCACAACATAAACTTCTCGAGAATGGTAATAAATTAATTTAAAACAACAAAAATACTTATCACATGCCACAAGACGATAACATTTATTTGCATACAATATATATTTATTATTTTTACAAAGTGAAATGTAACATCACCATATGCATATATTTATTTTTTATTATTTTTACTGGTTCAAGATCTACATTTAGATTTTGAGAGAACAGCTAGAGAGGGAGCTCTGCCTTCCATCACTCCTCAAGGTTGAAAAGTTTGGGCTGATAGCCCACCCAACACTCCGTTTTCAAGAACTTTGTATGCTTGATACCAACGGTTAGGATCTGAAGTATAGGAAGGCTCAATCACAATGAAGTTGTTGAATGGAATCTCCTCTCCAAGTGGTGGAAGGTTTTAGGCCCAATGATACAGCAGTATACCAAACTATATGGCTCCAATTCTTCTTGAAACTTACTACAAAGTCCATTCTCACCTTCCTAGAACTCATAGATGTCCCTACTCCTAGAAGAGCTAACAGGTTGGTTCAGGGAGTCTATGAATTTTTTTTTTTTCTTTTTCTTTTTTTTATTGTGGACGTTAATATAGAGCAAACTAAGCACCCTGATGCTCGTATCCCTCCCAACTGGTGTGGTTTTGAGTTCCAACCATAATGAAAGTCTAGAACACCTGTTTCTTCACAGTCCATTATATATATATATATGTGTGATAGAGGGGGAAACTAAAAACAAACGAAAAGAAGGTGCTGAACGGTCTATAAAATAAAACAAAAATAATCTATACAATTTGAGTCTGCATCTCCTTGCTTCTCTAATATTTCCATCCTCTTGAGCCTGTTTTCTCCTCAATCAGAAGAGGCTGAGGAACTGGTGCTGATGGTTTGTCACTATGGAACAATGGAAGGAAACATTACCAATCCCATCTGAAGTGGAGTTGACAGAATGTTTCTTTTTATAAGAAACGGAGAAAAGACAAACAACCTAAGGCCCAAGGGCCCAGCCTAAAAGCTACAAAAAGAAGTGATAAAGGAACCTACATGAAGAGAGCCTTCCAATCAGAAATAATTATCAAAAGATGATTAGAGAGGTAATCATTCCTAAGCCTTTGGAAGGATTTCAATGGAGAGATGATGAGATAGGAGTAAAATCAAGGAGGAAGAATACATCCTTTGCAACGAAAGAATCAATTAGAAACAACATGCAGGAGGAAGACACGATACTCAAGAAACAGGTGTGACTGTAAACAGTTTAAAGGAGATAGTGCAGATAGATTTGGAAACAACACGGCAGTTGTTTTGAGCAGATGCTTCCATGACAACCAGCTAAAGATTCTTAAAGAGTCCACAAATCAAATAAAAGATGTGTGTTAAATCCTTTGCACCAAACAAAACACTGCTTAGATGTGAGAATGCTGATGAAGCTAGAATGCTGAGTCTATACAGAGAATAGAGCAATAGTTTTCACCAAAATTCAAAAAATGGAGAGAAGATATCAGTGAAAGGATGGTTGTCGTTTCCCCATGTGGTGGACAGCTAAAAATTAGAAATTTTCCACCAAATATTTGAAGAGATAGAAACAAAATGCGGCGGTTTTATTGAACATACAAAAAGAACATTAACTCAGCTAGGTGAAATAGAAGCTTACATTAGAGTAAAAGAGACACTAGATTTTTACCGGCTGAAGTCAAAATGGAAAGGATCAATGGAGAATCCCTCACAGATTAAATAACAAACTACTATGAAGAATGATACTCATGTATATATCACTAGGAATTTTTGGAAGTTAAATTCATGAGAACAGAGAAACAGACTTGTGTCTGAAAGACAAAAGAGTACTTAAATCCCAATGGTCTTCATCTTCCCCCAGTAATTCAAGTACTGGACCAAGAAAACAAGCCAAATAGCTGCAGCTTCAAAGTTGGTACACAGTCTTTCAGTTACCCAATGGATTTTGAACTTTAAATTTTGATTTCCCTCCAGATTTAGGTAAGACAAAATTTGTCCGATGGAAAGATCACCCTCAAGCCCAACAGACAAGATGCCCAAGCAAACAATGAGTTGAGTGGGTTCACGAAGAAAGAGAAGTGCACTAGCAAACAATGGCCATGAAACTTTTTTTTTATAAGAAACAATGGCCATGGAACTTTAATACAACATGCAACTTCATGAAAAGCCACCTGCAAATAAAATTTAGAGAACCACGCTTGGGTAGCAAAAACTTAATTAAAACTTCTCTTTCCAAGTTTAGATGATGTGGGTAAAAGTAAAAAACTACAGCCAAAGATCATCAGAGCATTATCTCCAATGCTTGGAATCCTGATTTCAGAAGGCCTCTCTGTAATTGGGAGATTAATGAGCTACCAAATCACAGATAATCACCATGATAAACAGATGTAGACTTTGGAGAAGGGCGGAATTTCTATTGGCACCATATTCTTGGGGTTTAAGGAATAAAGAGTCCTTGAAGAAAGCCTCTTCAAATCTACAGGGCACAGAGGCACCCCCAAGAGTAAACATTTTTCTTGCAGACTTTACTATGGGAGGGAAAAAACCAGCTTAGGTTATTCAAAGAAGAAATCAATATTGAGACTTATCTCTTAATTGTGTTTCTTGTGCTTGAAGAACGAAAACTTAGATTGCTGCATAGCCCGTAAATCTTTGGAACGTTATTGGATAGTTTGGTATCCATTGGAGTTTCTCCTCTACCTTCAGACAATCTCCACAGCAACTGCTCTTTTACCACTTTTTTAAAAGGAAATCCAACATTCTTCGGGAGAAAAGGTTCAGAACTCTTATTTGTGAATTGAAAGAAACCATAAAATTTTCTCAACGAGGGTAGATAGGAGAGAAGTAGGTTCAGGAAGACATTCATTGTAAAACTTCCTTTTGGAGTGCAACAGCCAAGTTATTTTGTAATAATGAATCTTTTTTTATTAACGCCAATTAGAGAAGCTTTTTGTAACCCATCTCGACTTATGGATGGATTTTTTATACCCTCTTTTATACTTTTATTCCTTCATGGTATCTTATATGTTCGTTATAAAAGAAAATGGCAGCAAGGTAGTGTGTTTGTTGTGAGGGGGGGATACTATACCGAGTGGCTGTTTGAAGATGTACAATCTTAGAGATGGTTGGAAGGAGCAGAATGACAGTAAGTGCAGAGCCTTAAACTAAAGAGAATTTGAAGAGTGGTTGCAACTGATTTAGTGCTTTGGAGACTTCCACTTCCTGGTCCTAAGACTCCAAACAAGCAAACTCTCTAATCAGGGAAGGAGATTCATCAGGCATTTTTTACACCAACCCCATAGTCATGCACTTCTATGTCTAAATGCAATTCCCTTTATTTGAGGCAGTCTTGCCACCATGGATGAAAAAAATTAAAACAGAGTTTTCATTGATATTTGAAACGACAATGTTTTAAGTTAAAAGACTCCCACAAGAATCCCTAAACTGAAAATTATATGAAAGAAGAAATTAACCCACAAATTTTCATTCATGTATTGTTACATTTATTTCAAATGTAACAGCAGCCATCGACAGCGGAAGCTTGCCTGCATGGTAAACACTCGAATATGCAAGTCCTAGAAAAATGAATCATGATGTAGACAAAAACATATTGCGAAAGTAATTCAGTTGACAAAACAGAAAAGCGAGAACCCAACATCATATATCTATCATATTTTCAATGACTTCAATCACGCATCAAATGGTTCTTTGTTGACATGAAACTAATTAATTCCAAAGTTTGATGGACAGTTCAAGAGTAGCCAAAATGAGATACATATTATGAAATTAGACAACAGCAGCTATTTTAGAGTTAATAGATAGTCATAGTCTTAATTTCAGTTAAACAATCTGTTAATGCCCTTGGTAAGAATCTCCATAGGCTAAAGTTATTCTAAATGCAGTAGAAACAAAGACTTCGAAACAACGGAACTAAAACATTGTGAAGAAAAATTGTGAGAACTGTGAAGAACAAAACTTCGTAAAATTTGATTACCGTATTTCTTCCTGACACAGCCAATGAAGTAGCTTTGGGTTTTTGCTATCAGCTGGATGCAGAAAGCTAAAAATCCAGAGATGAAGAAAAATTATAAGCATCTCGCAATGAAAATATCCAATAACTTTCAATACTCGCCCTCAAAAAGTAACCTCTACAGATCTTAAACTTACTCGTTGAACTCGGTTAAATTCAAAAGACCATCTCCATCCGCATCTGACACAATAAAATGTTCTTGATTCCACCAACCCATATCGTAGCCAAAGGAACTGTTATCTGGTGGACAGTTAAGTAATGAGTAACACACAAAAGAACGGCCTAAAAGGATTTACAACTACAAGTAGAAGAAAACATAAGACAAAGGGAAAACCCGCTAGGAATCTACATCATGAGTGCAGCAATTACATTTGTTTTGGTCAAAATACTTCTCACTTAAGAAATCGGTCGAAAAATGGTCTAAACTCTTAGTCCCAGATATTGAACATCACATTACAGAACGTATCAAGTTTCTAAACCTTATAACAATCCCCGACGAGCAAGATATTGATCACGACAAGAAGAAACGAAAGACGTTAGGCCCACCAATTCATTGTCGAGCATACATAAAACCAAAATCCACGAGCATTTAAAGGAAAACAGACCTGAATTGCGAACCCAACTGGGAGGCTCGTACTCCGAAAACGAAACGAGCCCATCACGATTCTTATCATGCGTCTCCAACTCCCTCTGCGTCCTATGCAAAGTTTCCCTCACAGCCTGCTGCAAATTCCACTCAGTCAGCTCATCGACAGAGACAAATCCATCATGTGGGTGAACATCAATCTTCGGAAACAGCAACGTCAGCCGATCGGTCACATTGAACCTATTGTCATCATTGAGATAATCCTCAGCATTCGCGAAATCCTGCCACTCGGGCTGCGACTCTTCACCAGGTGCCGATTCCGTCATATGCGTCGCCACCTCCGGATGGTGTTGTTCCACATACTGCTTCTCCCATTGCCGGTCTTCACGGCGGCGCTCAATGTCAGCGACGAGAGGGTCGAACGGCACAGCGTCGTGGTGGTGGTGGTTGGGGTGGTGCGAAGGGGCAAAAGTGAAGTTGGAGCGAAGCTTGAGGCGGCGATGGCGGTGATTTGGGGTTTTCTTGGGGGAGTGGGAAACGAGGAGGAGGAGAAGAATGGCTACTGTAATGTATATGATAATGGAAGCTTTGCCCATTCTGTGAAGTGCAGAACAATGGCTGTCAATGGCGAATGGGGGGATTGCAGAGACGATTGTTGAAGATGGAATGAGAGGGATTGAAAATTCGAAAGCGAGATCTGTGAAGAATTTGAGAGATGGGAAGAAGAGAGATTCTTAGAGTGAAAACAAAATCAATGAAGTTAGAGAGAGAACTAGTTGACGATTTGGACTGAACAGAGTTGGTTTTGTTGATCATTGATGACTTCTTAGACGTGGTTTCGTAGATCTGCTGAATTCCCCTTGTTTTCTATTTGATTTTGTTTTTCGTTTTTATTCTGTATTTTTTAATTATCTCTCTGATTTAAGAGTTGATTTTCGTACTGATATTTAGCGAGTGATCAAAGAGTGAAAATTCTAAAAGACACAACAAAAAAAAAAAAAAAAAAAAATTGTAATGGGGCAACATGAACGTAAATAATTACAAATATAGCAATTTTTATAAATATTTGCAAATATGGCAAAATTTTTGAATTAATTTTTTATATTCCTAAATTGCCCCTGTGTGCCCATCTTCTTCTTTCTCGTCAGTTTTTTTTTTTTTTTTTTACTGATAGAAAGTCTTTTTGATAGATTCTATCAGTGGTAGAAAAATTTTCTATCGGTGATAGAAAGTTTCTATCACTGATAGAATAAAGTTTCTATCAGTGATATTTCTATCACTGGTAGATTCTATCAGTGGTAGAAAAATTTTCTATCGGCGATAGAAAGTTCCTATCACTAATATTTTTATGACTGATAGATTCTATCAGTGGTAGAAAAATTTTCTATCAGTGATAGAAAGTTTCTATCACTGATATAATAGAAGATTTCTATCACCAATAGAAACTTTTTCTGTCAGTGATAAAATATTTCTATCACTGAGATAGGTTCTATCAGTGATAAAAAAAATTTTTATAGAAAATCATAGAAAAACTTTTGATAAAAAATCTTTCAATCTCTGACCACCCATAAAAATCTTTCTATCACCGATATAATCTATAAATGATATAAAAACTTTCTATATAGAAAAGCTTTCTATCAGTGATAAAAGATTTCTATCACTGATAGAAATTTTTACTATTCTATCAGTGATAGAAAAATATTCTATCAATGATAGAAAACTCTTGATAGAAAATCTTTCAATTCCTGATAGAACCTATCAGTGACAGAAATCTTCTATCACTTATAGAAATTTTTTCTATGAGTGATAGAAAAAATTTCTATCTCTATCACTGAGACCGATAGAAAAACTTTTCGTGAGTTATAGAAAATCTTTCTATCACTGATACTTTTCTATCAGTGATAGAAGATCTTTTGTTTCTATCAGCGATGATGATACATGGTGAAATCGAGCATTGAAAAATAAAGCAAAAACGAACGATTATAGAAATCAAACACTGAAAAGCAAAAACCAAACACTGATAGAACACCGAACAAGTGATAGAAAAATATCTATCGCCGATAGAATCTATCAGTGAAAGAAAATTTCTATCACTAATAGAATCTATTAGTGATAGAAAATTTCTATCACTGATAGAATCTATCAGTATAGAAAAACTTTCTATCAGTGAAAGAAAAATTGGAGGGATATTTTAGTAAATGCAACACACAAACTATTAGATTTTGCCATTTTTGCAATTTTTTTTGTGGGTTGCTAGATTTGCAATTATTTTGATCCATATTGCTATTCTTGCAACCGGCCCAAAAAAAATGTATGTTTGGATGATATCCAATTATTGAATTTTAAATTTTAAAATGCTTGATTAAATTAAAGAAGACAAAATAAATTTAATAAAGATAATTGTATGAACTTTATTCGTTTTTTTGTTAGATTAAAATAGGATTATTGTAATTGGTAGTAATTCAAAGTTTGTTGTTTGTAAATATCACAATTTAAAAAATATTGACAAATATGGCAAATCTACAAATGACAACTTAATAGTCTACTAACAATAATTGTAATTGTGATTGAAGTATATACTCCTATTACCAATAAACTTTAATTTTGTTATATTTGCAAATGGTTTTGGTTAAACTATATGTGATTGACATCTATAACTAATAGATTTCAATCACGATGACGTAGATTATTAGTGACAATGTCATTAATTGAGGAGTAAATAATTACACTTGTGATCGGAGTATGTAACTTCTACGACCGATAAACTTCAATTTTGTTATATTTACAAGTAGTTTTAGAGTTTGCTATATTTCCAATTATTTTAGTTTATTTTACCATTTGTGCAAACAATCCATTAAAAATGAGTATGATATAATTTATTGTAAATTATATGATATTAAATAATTACACAAAATATATAACATGTTTATAAATCTTGATAAAAACACATATTTATAAATCAATTATTGATAGTTTATATTCGACTTAATATTTAGATGACAACTAGTTTACAGTTTATAAATACATTATCAAAACACGTTTTGAACAATTGTTTAATTTGGGATACAATTTCAAAATTTGTTTTCAAAAACATATATGCAAGCATGAAATACAACCATCATTTTCCTAATTCATGTGTCCAAATCACTAACCAAACGCACACTTAGTTAGTGAAGTGTTATGTTTAATTTATGATATAAAACTGTGAGAAAACAAATGACAGTGAATAGATCAAACTGAACATCTTTTAAATGTAAAATGATCAAGCCAAAGCGAGCTTAATTCAGCGGTAATTGACATATATCATCCACCAAGAGGTTAGAGATTCGAATCCCCCACTCTCAAAATGTTGATGTACTAAAAAAAAGTAAAATGACCAAAACGAACTAAGCTAAAAGCATAAACACCAAAATAGACGTTTTGAGGTGAACCAAAATCAAAAGTAAGATCCAAAATAGTATTTCAATTGATTTTTTCATTTTTTAATATAAAAATCACAAAGATAAGTTTTCATTTAAATACCAGTTAAAAAAAAATGCACTTTTGGTCTATGAGGTTTGGGTTAGGTTATACTTTGGTCGTTGAGTTTTCAAACTCAACAATTTTATCCATGAGGTTTGGATTTTGTTACACTTTTGGTCCCTCCATCTAATTTTTTTTGTTAAAGCTTAACCGTTTGACACAATTTTTTTAATAAAAAAAACTATTTTTTCATTTTTTAATAAAAATATTATTTTTTAAGTATATTTTTTTATTTTTTTTTCTTTCATCTTCTTCTTCAACACCCCCATCATCACCAACATCCTTCTTGTTCTTCAACACTCTCACCAAAGCTCCAGTCGTTGTCCCTACCGTCGACATTTTTTGTTTCTCTCTCCCCCCTCACCACCTCTCTCACCGTTGCCGGAACTGCTATAAAATCACCCCAAATAGCAGCAACATGCATCCCTCAGTGCCCATGTCGGAAATACAACCTACAGTTGGTGCTCGTGCCTCGAACCAGCTAAAAACCAACACCTAACGATTGCAACCCAGTGAAGAATCACAAAATGAAGGTTTGAGAGATAGAAAGAGTGTGTTTGGAATTGGATAGATATTCAAAATCAAACCCATTTCACTCACCTGCTAGAATGCTCGCGAATGCCGACCACGAACCACCGATGCACAGTCGTGGATGTTGTCGGAGAAGACGAGCGAGAAAGCTGCTGGTTGGAAGTATGGAACGTTGTCGGAGAAGGTTGTTCGTGCAACTGCTCAGGCTAGTTCCATATATGGGTTTCGGGTCCTTCATGCGAGCAGATCTGGACTTTTCCAACGAGCACGAGACCCACGACATGCAATGACGGCGAGTGAAACTCCCAAATCTAAGCTTATTTATTATTATTTTTTTGTTTGACAACATATAGGGTAGAGAAGTGGGATATTGAACCTCACTTGTTGGCGATCATTTTTTAATTGAAATAAACATATATTTTTTTGTATATATATATACCTATATTAATATTTAGTTATTATTTTAAACAATATTAGAATAATATTCCAAAATCTTTCAAGAATTGATGAATGACACCATTAACACTCCATTGCTATTAAAAAAAAAAGACAAATTGCAAAAACCACCCATGAAGTATGATGGTTGTAACAATTACACCCCTAAACTTTCAATTGTAAATAAAAAATCCTCAAACTTTCAAAAGTGCAAAAATTAGGTCTCTAAGGGCCCGTTTGGTAACGTTCTCGTTTCTTGTTTCTGTTTCTTCATTTTTAATAAAGAAAAATAGAATTTCATGACCCTAACACCTATACATTCAATAATAATAAACCTATATTCTTAGTTATGTTTGGAAAAAATTGGAAACAAGAACAAAAAAGGAGAAACTAGTTTTAGTTGTTCCCAAAAGTTCTATACAAATTTTGGGAGTGTTTCTAAAAAATGAGAAACAAGAAACATACATAGTTATTAAATGCTTAGATTTCTTAATAAAATTAGAAACAAGAAACAAGAAACGAGAACGTTATCAAACGGGCCCTAAACTTTTAATGTTAAAATTAAACCGTGAAACTATCATAATTGTGAAAATTAGATCAATTTTATTCCATTTATCTCTAATATTTCCTCTTCTCTCTCCTCACATTCCGAAAGATAAATGGGCTGCCCCGTCTATTCTGTATTTTGATGGAATTCTGCCAAGTTCCAGTGAACGAATTTAAATATAAGAATCAAGAACTCTAAGCTATTCATTTCAAAGATATCCCACAAGAAATGGGGCTGAAAAATTGTTGAAACTTAACTCCAAACAAGCATTTCTTTGCAGCTTAAGAAATCCATAAGAATAATTCCCTCCAGTGTACAAAAGTAAACATTCCCACGAAGAATAAAAAATCTCACTTGCGTAAAACCTCCCAAAAATTTATTTAATGTCTCCTCTGAAGTTGTTCTTGCTCAAATCAAGATTCAAGGAACACCAAATTTCTCAAATTCAAGAGTGATTCTATAATTTCCCAGTAAAAATCGTTATTTCCGACATATAAGTTTTGGTTTGGAGACTCGAAATGCTTCCTATTTCTGCTAGAATTTTCTCGAAAAATTGTCCCGCGGTATCCAAAATTAGGAAATCTCGCTGGAAAACTCATTCTCCGATGGTCTAACATCTCCAAATTACCAACCCCTGCAAATATCGCCTGTGACACCTCGTCAAAAAACCCTAGTCCTTGTCAATTTAAATATCATTGTCTTTTAAATTATTGTTAGACATTTATAAATTGACCCTCACATTAGCTATTTATCTTTCTGAATAAAGATTGAGAGCAAGAGAGGAACATAGTGAAATGAGGACAGAAAGAAATAATACATAAAGAGTGGGTGATTGAATTGAATGGAGGGAGAAAGTTGAGAGGGTGGGATGAGGAAAGAGAAGGAAATATAAGAGATAAATGGAATAAAATGGATCTAATTTTCACAATTATGATACTTTTAGGATTTAATTTTAACATTAAAAGTTTAGGGACCTAATTTTTGCACTTTTTGAAAGTTTGAGGATTTATTATTTACAATTGAAAGTTTAGGGGTGCAATTGTTACAACTACCAACCATATTTCCGGGGTGGTTTTTGCCATTTGGCCCAAAAAAAAAAAAAAAATTGTAAACAATTAACCATCTTTTTTTCCCTTCCACAACTCAACTCACAATGAGGGCACCGTGAAGGAATTGCAAAAGAGAAGAATCCATTGACGGAGAAGGTACAGTACAGCACTACATGTAATGTAATTTGAAGATTCAGAGCTTCGAACTGTAATGGCGGCGAAGGAGGCGATCGGACGCCGCGCCGGTGAGCCCTAACTTCTCGCCAGCTAGTTAAACCAAAATCCGGATTGTATCCATTCCAATGTGTGAATCTTGAATTTCTAAATCCCCCAATATCATTAAATCAAATGCACTAACAGCAGATTCAACTTTCATGCCGCCTTCTTCTTCCGACGCTCCTTTCTCCGATCGTCGTCATCTTCATCGGTACTGTTAGACTCCTCGTCGTCGTCTTCATCGTCCTCATCAGACGGAGGCGAAGGATCGAGACGAGCGGCATCCTTGGCCCACTGAATCAACTTCTCAACCTCATCCTCTTCGTCGTCGCTATCAACATCGTCAGGTATCGAAGACGGAGGCGGAGTAGTCGAGGAAGGCAAAGACGCCTTCAGAGCAGCGAATCTAGCAGCGAGATCGTCACCGAGAATCGACTGAGATTCGCCATCAACGACGAGATTTTCAATCGCCGGCGGCCTAGACGACGAATCGGATTGAAGCTGCGGCTGAGAAGGCCGAGGATTGCGGGGAGCGGCGGCCGCGGCGGCGGCGGAGGAAGATCGCGATCTTAGGGCTTGGAATCGGCGATCGAGATCGGAATCGAGATAGTTTGGGGATACACGCGACATGTGTGAATCGATACTCAATTTCAGCATGAGATCGTCCTGAGCAGCTTGCAGCAATTGCTCCACTTGTTCGTCGTCGTTGCCGCTTCCCGTCTTCTTTCTGAAATCCATTTTTCTTTTCTGATCGACTTTGCTGCTTCTTCTTCTTCTCTTCCCAATACTTCTGTCAATTTCAGCAATTTCAGGGGAAATTGTCATTTTTAACCCCTTTAAGTTTTTGGCTTTCAAAAATAACCTCCTTTTGAAAAACTTGTTTTTTCAAGATGAATTTACAGAATTGCCCTTGAATCTAAAAGGTAAAAAAAAAACAACCCACCCAAAAGAAAAGAAACCCATTCGTTAAACTTAAACCCTTCGCCTTCCTCTCTGTTCGCCTTCTTCTTCGTTGCAAGTTTTCGCGCTCTTCTTCTTCGGCAAACCCGTTCGCCTTCTTCTCCGTCGTCTTCGTCGTTCGACTCCGGCAAGTTTCTTCATCCTTAAGGTACTTTTTTTTTTGGGATGAATGGGTTTTATTAATGGGTTTTTTGGGATTAATGGGTTTTTTGGGATGAATGGGTTTTAAGTCCGACGAATGTATCTATGGGTTTTATGGAGTTTGTGGGTTTCATTGAAATTTTGAGGATGAATGAAGTTTGTTGAAGTAATTTTTCAGGGAGGGAGAGGGTATACTGTGAAAAGGGAGGTTTTTTTTTGTATTTTTTTCAGAATGTCAGAGTAGAAGGAACCATCGGCGCCGAAGAAGATGGGTTTTCGCCGGAGAAGACAAGTTTTCCGGGTCACTTCCCGGTCGGGATCGAAACCCGGAAAAAACTGGTTCCCGCAAGTGGAAACCGGTTTTCTCGTAAGGGAAAATCGGTTCTTACCGGAAGCCGGTTTTTTTTTCGGGTCGACTTCCCGACCGGGAAGTGACCAGGAAAAAAAACAGTATGGTTTTTTTTTTTTTTTTTTAAAAAAAAAATTTCCCCTCCTTCCTTTCATCTATTTTTTCATTGTTTGTGTTTTTGTTTGTTGTAGGTGTACATTACTATCATGGACCAAGGAGAAAACTCAGCAAATAGAGAGGACACACGAAGATCTTCTAAAAATATCTCTTAACAGAATTTGTTAAGATAGGAAATTTCCTAGCCTTTTCCTTCTCCTATCAGGATTTGCAAGTAAAAAAATAAAGAAGTAAAGGGATGAGCATCCATATGAATTTTCTTTATAATAAGTAAAGAAGTAAAGGGATAGAGGAAGAAGGGAAGAAAATGAGAAAGAAAGATACAGAAAGAAAGAGAGATTAAAATAAAAAAAAAAAAAAAAAAAAAAAAAAAACGTACTGTTTTTTTTCCTGGTCAATTTCCCGGCCGGGAAATTGACCAAGAAAAAAAACAGCAAGCACGTGGTCAATTTCCCGGTTGGGATTCATCATTTCCCGGTCAAAATTCAATTTTTTTTTTCCAGATTTTCGAATACCTACTTATGATTTAAAACATGTAATCTACATATCTTCTTTAAAAAAACGTTGACAATACCCGGATTTTGGCTTCACGTGGTTGATGTTTTCATGTTTGAATTTTGTTTTAATTGTTGGAATTAGTTGGTTGAGAGGTTAGTTGACAATTTAATGACCATCATTAATCAAAATTGAGGAAGGGTAATAAAGACTTTTTACCTAGTGGGTCCCACCAAAAAGTATCCAAATTTGTATAAAATGGGTTAAAAAAACAAGTTTTTAGGAAGTGGGTCAATTTTGAAAACCCAAAACTTAAAAGGGTCAATTTTGACAATTTCCCCAATTTCAGCCATTGATATCGTGTTTTTATTCAATTTAAGAAAATAATAAAAATAAAAAATCAATTTGTTGGTTAAAAATCACTTTTGGTCCCTTAATTTTTAAGAAAGTAACAATTTGGTCCCTAAACTTTGATCTGTAACTTTAGTATCTGTACTTTCAATTTTGTAACAATTTAGTCCGTATACTTTCAAATTTGTAACCATTTAATTCATATACTTTCAAATTTGAAACAATTTAATGATTGTCGCAAAAAATATCAAAATTAAATATTGATTTTTATTATTTAATGATTAAACTTTGTAGCTTATTAACATATTGGGTCCCAAATTAGTTTATTAATGTAAGAAATTTCATTAAATATTTACATTAATTTTTCACAATAGGGACTAAATCGTTACAAATTTGAAAGTACAGGGACTAAATTGTTACTTAATAAAGTTTAGGGACTAAATTGTTACAAATTTGAAAATACATGGACTAAATCATTACAAAATTGAAAGTATAGGGACTAAATTGTTACAGAACAAAGTTCAGGGACTAAATTGTTACTTTCAATAAAGTTTAGGGACCATAAGTGATTTTTAACCAAAAATATTTTATGAGACCGTTACACTGCGCCTCACTATAACCATTGATGTAAATTTCAAAATCTATATGCCTTTAATAACTAACAAAATGTTTTGATGCAAAATTGAGATTTCAAATTTATATTGGACTCAATCCGACGCCGATCACCGACAAGTCGATTTTCATCGATTTGGGAGGGATTGGTGTTACGCCGATCGATCGATGACACTTGTCAGTTAGGGTCGGTTTTAAGAGTGTGGCATGAATAATACTATAAAGAAAATGAAAGAAAGAAAAACACATAAGATGAACAATAAATAGTAAGAATAATGTTTAAAAAAAAATAATAAAGAATATGAACAATAAGGAAGAATAATAATATATAAACAAATGGAAAATAAAGTAATAAGATGAAAACTGAAAGCTAGAGGAATGGACAAAAGAAAGAATAACAAAAAGAAAATTACATAAATAAATGAGGAAGAACGAGAATGAAAGAAAAATAAAGAACTAAGAAGAAACAAATACAAAGATGGAGTTGAAAAGAAAAATGAGAGAACCCTAATAGGGTTTGAAGAAAAAAAAAAGACGAAATAAATTGGAAAAAACATAATTAATTAATCATTGGGAAGACCAAGATTGATGCAGGCAACGCATTGCTGCATGCAGCAGCGTCAACTCATATGCATTTTAAAATTTTCTTTTTCATTTTAAATTTTTTTTTTCGGTTGGTTATTGCCCCTTTTGGGCAAGATGACCGACCAAAAGGTTGGTTTCTCATAATGTAAAACCGATCGGATTGAGTATATAAAAAAACGATCAACGGACGTTGGTTCGGTCGATTTCAATCGGTCGGCTCGGTTTATGACTTTTCTTGCTCACCCCTAATAGGAACTTGACAAGACATGTCACTTTTCATTATAAATCTAGATATACGTCACAAAACTTACCAAGCGTCTTTATGTTCAAATGATTGTTAAAAAAATCAATGGAGCTTCAAATAGGCCTAATACGAAACCAGTGGGACCCTAGAGAAAAATAACATCACTATGAAGTCATGTGTTCTTTGAATTCAATGAGTTTGTAAGTTTTTTTTTTCCTTAAAAAAAATTATGTTGTGCTGTTTTAAATTTAGTCGGATATTAAATATCACAGGTAGGTGGTCACCATGGATCGAATCCATTCCCTCTAAGTCATTTATTTTTTCTATGACTTCGTTCGAAGTATAAAATTTGGAATCTATTATTAAAAAAAAATCAATTTCTTTAAAAAATAAAGAAAAAATGAAAATCCATTAAACTCAATAAAGGAAAAAAAAAAAAACAGAAGAAAGAAAAAGAAAATTGAAATCCTTCTAAAGAAAATAAAAAAGAAAAAGAGAAAAAGAAAAGCCAGAAACTATTCGACATGTCGTTTGAAAGAAGACTTTGATCTCTTCGTTCGAAGGCGCCCGCCCTTTCTTGTTCGCTTTTATATATTGCAAGAAACACAAAAACGTCACCGTAATTCTAATTGAACCACTGTATTCCCAACTCCGACTCTACACAAAGAGAGCGCCAAGAAGCCTCGAAATGTATTCCAACTCCGGCCACGCTAACGGCTTCCACCACGGCGCCGCCTCCTCCTCCGAGAAGCGGCCTGGAACCGTCCAGAAGGGCCGTCCCCGCCGGGGAAGAGGTAGCAGGTCCTCCAATGGCGGCGGAGTGAGGGTTTCTGAAGACAATCAGCCGAAGCAAGTAGAGGGGCCTCCTTGTACCGACTTTGACATGGCCTACTTCCAGTCTTACTCCCACGTTGGTATTCATGAAGAAATGATCAAGGTCTGTTTCGGTTGCCGTTCTTTATTTGTGAGAATTACTGATGCGTTTTGCTAGACGATGTCATTTTCCTGCATTAATTCTGTCCTGTATTTGGAGCGGTGAAACTCAGGGGAGGGCAAGGTTTTCTCAACCCTGTTTTTGGAAAGAAGTTGGGACATCAGCAGAGAGGATGTTGTGGCCTTGTGGTGGTGTTTTGAGAATTGTTTTCAGAATGGTGTTGTTGATGAAAGTGGGAATGGATCTCATATATGCTTAATTCCCTAAAAGTTTCAGTCTATCGTTGCTATTAAGTACTCTAAACCGTTATATATATATATGTATATATATGTCTATTAGTGTTTAGGCTAGCTTTCGTATATCTTAACTAATCCCACGTCCGTTGATCCTACAACATTTGGAATATTGTCGAGTAGGTGGCTGCTTTGAGTTCGAACCCATAATCTCAAAGTCCTTCACTTTTTTCCTTGCTCACTTGGCCGATGTTCCACTCTGACTCTTATATAGATAGGCATTTTCATCCTTTGTCTTGTTAAGGACACACCAGTTGGGACTCGGGCAGCATGTAGGATATCTTTTATAAACTTCATAATTGGTAACAAGACATTGAAGAAAGACGGACTAAAGAAAGACCTTACACTTTTTGGAGACCTCATTTTTATATGCACTCAAGGATCTTGAGAATCAAGGTTCTCCCTGGCAATAAGAACACCAACTAAGGAGCTGATGGTGAAGGAAGTAGGTTGATTAAGCTTCCGAAGTCTAGTATTTTGGTTTAGAGAAAAAAATAAAATTATCAAGATATGCCAAAGGGGAGATGCACTTCTCTGTCTATCTGTCCTTAATGGTCTCCTTAATAATAAAAATTTCAAGAATCTGAGTTCTAGTTTCAGATATACTTTGACTGCAACCCGTTTAGAACGACATGTAAAGCCATTTAAAAACATCACATGATGTTCGAGTTTTTGATGAATGTGTGTTAATTATCTAGAACCAATGAATCATATTAGCTAAAACATACAAGTGTAAATTTAGAAATTCTATTGCCATTCCTATGTTGTTCTTTCTTTATATTGATAGATATCATGAAATCCCTATTTTCAGGATAGCGTACGGACTGAAACTTATAGGGCGGCAATTATGCAACATCAGAGTTCTATTGCTGGCAAAGTAATATCTTTTGTGCTGAAAGTTATAAAATCTATTTCTGTCATATGTCTAATGAAATAGTTTCTATCCAATTCTTTTTTTGTCCTTTTCTTTTTCTTATTAAATAAGATAAATAGAAATTTTCATTATATATATATATATATATATATATATATATATATATATATATATATGTTTATGAGAAACCTCGCTTTCATCGAGAAAAAAATAAAAGAAGACAAAAGGGCATACAAAAAAACAAGGCCGCCAAAAACACCGGCCAAAACTACAGCCACATGAATGAGTCTCAATCTAAGAGAATAAAATCAAGCTGATAATTACACAAAAATTTAGAACCAGATGCCCACAAAGACGAGTTAAATCTAATCGTCTCCCAAAGCTCAAACATAGATTTCTCCACTTCTCTAACAATTCTACTATTCCTCTCTAGCCAAATACCCCACAAAATAGCAAAAAAGCAAGCCTGCCAAAGGACTCTCCCTTTGTCACGGAAAGGGGGATGCCAAAGAACTTCCTAAAAAATAGATGAACAATCAATATTACAAGCCAAAGCAACCCCGAAAGCTCTGAAGAACTGACTCCATATCGAGTAGGCAAACTAACGATCCCAAAGTAATCTTTTCTGGGCCTCCCTCTCAATGGCAACCCGAGGAAGATTAGTTTTTGGACCCCAGTTGTCGAAAAAATTCAGAAAAGATTACACAATTGGGGATCACACAACATATCCAAAGGAGGTAGACACACCCTTATCCAAGCTACTCTCTCTAACCTCCCCATTTATTACCTCTCCTTATTCCTAGCCCCAAAAAAAGTCTCCAAGGAGATTGAGAAGATGTATCGATTATTTCTTTGGCGAGGAGGCATAGAGAAAAAAGGTTGTCACCTGCTTAAATGGTCCATTGTTCAATCCCCTGTTATTGAAGGAGGTCTAGGCATCTTCGATATTCACAAGAAGAATGTATCCCTCTTAGCCAAATGGATTTGGAGATTCTACTCCGAACCGGATGCTCTATGGAGAATTGTCATTGCCTCCAAATACGGAGTGGCCAAAAATCCACACAAGTTGGGAGATCTCACTCTTAACACTTCCAAGGGACCGTGGAAATCCATACATAAGATGCAGCACTTTATCTATGACTACATTGAATCTAGGGTGGGAAATGGCACCAAAACTCTCTTTTGGGAGGATATATGGCTTGGCTCTTCATCCCTAAAGGCCCAGTATCCATCTTTATATCACTTATCTCTAAAAAAGGAGGGTACTATAGCAGAATTTTGGAACCCGATTGATGGATCTTGGAATCTTCATTTGAGGAGGAATCTTTTAGAAGCTGAGATTACAGAATGGGCTTATTTATCACACAATCTCACCAACTTCTCCATAAAAAATGAAGAAGATTCATGGTTTTGGCGCCTTGGAAATTCAGGTATTTTCTCCACAAGAACTCTCTTGCAGCAGATGGCCTCCTCATCTCAGAATAGCGGTACAGATCTTTATGGCCAGTTATGGAAGGGATCTATGCCGAAAAAAGTCAAATTCTTCGTTTGGGAGATTAGTCATGCTTGTATCAATACAACAGATATTATTCAAAGAAGGAATCCTGGCTCTTTCCTCTCCCCTGGCTGCTGCATCATGTGCCTTAAAGCTAATGAGACCCAAGCCCACCTTTTCAGTAGCTGTGAATACGCCTCTGCTTACTGGTCCTACCTTCAACAAGCTTTTGGATGGCAATTTGCCCGGCCTGGCGATATCCACACCCTTATATCTTTTGCTATTCTTGGTCACCCCTTTAGGAAGGATAAAAAGCTCATTTGGTTGAATTTTTTGTATGCTTTTTTATGGAACCTGTGGCTAGAAAGGAATGCTAGGATCTTCTCTGATAGGAACCAAAGCACATATTCCTTTATTGAATCTACTACTTTCCTTGCTCTTTTTTGGAGTAGACACATCCCCACATTCTGTAATTACTCCCTCTCATCACTCACATCCCATTGGAGATATCTTTTGTAATACCTATGATAGGTGGATCTTTTGTATCTATTTCATACATCAATGAAATGGTTTGTTTCCTATCAAAAAAAAAAAAAAAACGATCCCAAAGTAAATGATGAAGGTCCTCTTCCTGACTCCTACGAAGAATACACCATTGCGGCCGCAACATGAGAGAGGAGAACCTTTAGATCCGATCTTGAGTGCTCACCCGACCATATAAAACTTCACAGACAAAGAACTTCACTTTCTTAGGGACATTGACCTTCCACAAAGAGGAGAAAATGGAGGCTCCCGTAGGAGGAAGGGGAAAAGAAAGAGACCGAAAAAAAAGAGGCACAAGAGAAGTCCGCAGAAGGCTCTGGAGTCCAGAACCTAGTGTCCCTTCCTCCAATTTTCATCAATAATTAAAAAGTTACGGATACGAAACGACATCTCCCTTTAGGAGAAGACATAATCCTACTAAACACAGGAAATTATGATTTCACATTATGAAAAACCTTGACTTTTTTGAGAACCAAAACATTATGAAAATGCCCCCCAACTGGGAAAAATTAAATTATAAGAAGAATTACAAGGAAGAACTTGAAACAATACACCACAAAATGGCTTGTCCTTTTGGCTAAATCCATACTCTCACCCCACTTTAGAGACCTCCAAGATTTTTTTAAAAATTTATTATTATTATTATTTTTGGTGATTTCTTTCATTTTAGATATCACAAATAATAGATTTTATGGGATTCATCTATAAAAGCTTTGCTTTACTTTTAAATTTCATTCCACAAAGTGGCTGCAAAATATTTTCCTTCAACCTTATATCGAATGCTCAAGAATCACCAAAAATTCTGAAAGTCTATTCCAACACTTGCCACTATATGAACTCTGAAAGTTTTTGTTTTGTTTTGTTTTGTTTTTTTTTTGACTCCTTTTGTTTTGTGCTTTCCTTTTTGTGCCGCCCTTATATATATATATATATATATATATATATATATATATATATTTCATTCTCTTCAATGAAAGTTGGTTTTTAAATCAATAATATAATATGAACTCGAACACAGAAAAAATAGATGTACTTTATCTTCCCCGGCTTTAAACTAGAAAAGACAGATTAAAGGATTTAACAACATATGGGGACATTTCATCTCTATTTAAGCCACCCAGCTGAGCAAAACAGTCTGCAACCAGTAAATTTTTTTTGCATTAGTCCTTTGATCAAATCCATGGTTTTTTTCTCTGCTACACAGAGTTTCATACATCTATTGTCTTTGACTCTTGTATTCGTTATGCATTATTTTTTCTCCATCAAAACAGGGTCAAGACTCCGGCCTTTCATTTGTCACAGTGCATCCATTTCTGGATTCTATTTGGATTTGTACTTGTTTTCCTGTTTACTTACTAAATTGAATACAGGTTGTAATGGATGTTGGCTGTGGCACTGGAATTCTCTCCATATTTTGTGCTCAGGCTGGTGCAAGGCGGGTGAGCTATCCTATGTCTAAATGTGTTTTTTTTTTTTTTTTTTTTTTTTTTTTTTTTTTTTTTCTAAAAAAAATTTATTGGAAAAATGCGGGAATTTATTTTAAAATTGTACTTGGATTATTAGGTTTTGTAATGGTGAGGTATTTTCATGTTTGAATGTTGGTTGAACTGGTGCAGACATCTCTGTCTTAACTCCAATTCCTTGAAATTCAGTCACTAACAGCCCATTTTTATCGAACCTTTTCTATTAAAGTTTGTTTAGTTATTAGCAAATGCAAAATTTATGCAGTGAAACACTAGGGAGTGTCCATTACTATCAAAGCTTGATATGTTTTATTATCCAAACTTTGGACAGAAAAGTAGAAAAAATAAAGAGTATCTAGAAAAAAGGTGAGAATGGTGTTAGACCATGCTCCGTTTTTGTTTTGTTTTTGTGTCGTTTAATAAACAGATCGAAGCGAAAAAGACTAGATCTCTGTGTATTGTGCTACCAAGGCTACTTTGCTGCTTACAGTACCATGTTGTGTATTTAAATCATATTTCATTTTTATTAGAATCTAGTAGTTTTTGTTGGGACCCTCCTGTTTTCTGGGTTGTGAGTACTTGGATGCAAGAACCACGTTCTTTGAAGCTGGTTTAAGGTTGGTGGGCAAGATTTTGGTGCGGCAGTTAATTGTTGCATTGGGTAGGGTATGGGCTAATGGAGAAAATAAGAGGTTTAAAGGTGTTTATAAAAGACTTGTATTAAAAAGAAGGATTGCACTTAGTAAGGAAATTATATAAAAGAAGTAGAATTGATTAATCCAGCAGACGAAAAACTTTACTAGTTGGGGAGAGGGAGAAGAAAGGGAAGATTAAGAAGGAATTTCAAGAATGGTGCTGAAAAGAAGAAAGAATTTTAGACCTAGTAATGGTGGAAAAACCTTTGATGTCAACAGTACAGCTTCTCCATGCATTGAATGGATAGAAATGATGGCCCCAATTTTCTTCCTAGCTGTGTGGCTTTGTGTTTGGTACATGATACAAGATGATTTGGTCCATGCTTGGGGCTTATATATGCAATTGGGATATTGTTCACTGAATGATTGAACAAAGAATGTTGGTGTTGTTAAAAGCTTTGTTTCTTGTTTCAAAAAGAAGAATGTTGGTGTTGTTGATGTTGAGTACATAATTCATTATGGAAGACCGAAACTTGGCGATCCAGAAGAAAACAAGACATCTTCCAAGTCTCATGTAAAGGATCATTGAGTGGAGGTACTCCTATATTGAACTAGATAGATGTGTTTGGAAAGAGATGGAAAAAGGCTATTGAGGAAGATGAGCATCAACAAGATCCATACCCAGAGACAACAAAGGGTAACACTTGATAAGGCTATTTTGTGAATGTAAATAGGTTGTTGTCCTTTTTTGAAGTGATCTTGGACTTTAAGATCAATGAAGGTAATAGTGTAATGTTGTGTATTAATTGTGAATCAACTAAGTTGAATAGATGGATTGCTTTGGTAGGCTGTGAGGTTATCTAGTTCTGGTGTAGCCTATTTCATGTAATCATTAAGTTACTTTCTATTTTATTACTCATGTGACTAGCACATGCTTTGTAACTACTTTTAGTTAGTCTCCTTGCCTATTTAAAGGCAAGAGCTTATCAATAAAGCATCATTAATTCATTCTAATTAAAGATAATATTCGGCTACACCAAGTTCCCTTCTATTTATCTTGGTCTTCGTCTAGGCCATGATCCTTAAGGTGTGTCCTTCTAGAGTTCGGCTCTGAAAAAGGTCCAAAAACAACTTTCTTCTTGGAGGAAGGCATTCTTCTCAGTGGGGATGCTTACCTTTATCCATGCTATGTTAAGTGGTATTCCTAATTACTTCCATTCCATTTTCAAGATCTCAATTGTAGTCTGTAAGAGCTAGAAGTTAATGAGGGGCTTCTTGTGGGAAGGTGTGGAAGAAAGGGGTGGGTCTCATTTGTTGGGTTGTGTTAAGGTCTAGGGAGTGAGGGAGCTTAGACATTGGTAAGTTGAGGTGTCATAATGAGGCATTGATGGCTAAGTGGTTATGACGCTTTTTTCTAGAAACCTATCGTTATGTGGAAAAGGATCATGGTCAGTAAGTATGACCCCTCACCCTTTTGCGTGAGTCGTAGCTAGTGGGTTCAAGGGTTATGCTCATAATCTTTGGAAAGCTATCCATGTTATTCACACTTTCTTCTCTCAGTTCTCTAATTGGTGGGGATGGTTCTAACACCTATTTTTGGAACGATTGTTGGGTGGGGAATAAACCTCTTTGTGCCATTTTCCCCCACCTTTATCATTTGTCTAAAAAGAGGCTCCATCTGGTGGCTTCAGTTTTGATGCCTTCGACCGACTCGCTGTCTATTTCGTTAGGGTTCTCCTGTCCTTTGACGGATAGGGAGGCATTGGAGGTTATAGCTCCTTTGGGGTTAATTAGGGATATTCAAATTAGCTAGGGGAGAATTCTTGGCTTTGGCTCCCTAATCCTTCAGGGAGCTTTTCGTGCAATTCTTTTTCCCGTCTTTAGGCACCCTTTCTCCGTCCACAGAAGCCCCTTTGATTTCCTCTCTTTGGAAGGTTGGAATTCCAAAGAATCAAAATTTTCTCCTAGTAGGTTTTGCATGGGAAAGTCAACACTTTGGATTCCTTTCAAAAGTGCTCTTTTCATATTTGGGTCCTCCATGGTGCATGTAGTGCAAAGCAGTGTTGGAGGATATTGATCCTTTGTTCTAGAGTTGTCAATTTGTGCAGATGATTTGGTGCTAATTTTTGGATTCTTTTGGGGTTTCTTTTGCTTGTTATAGGGATTGCAAGTCCATACCAGATGAGGCAGTGTTGTTGCTTCCCTTTAAGGAGAAAGGGAATTTTTTTTTGGTTGCAATCTTATGGTTTGTTTGACCTAGAAGAATTAGTATGATGTTTAGAGGGGTTGATTGGTCTTGGGATATTCTCTAGAGAAATATTAGGTTTAATACATCCTTGTGGTTGGTGGCCTCTAAGGCCTTTTGTAATTATCAGTTAGGTGTAATTCTTTTGTATTGGATGCCCTTTTTACAGATTTGGGCTCCTTTTGTGTGGATTGTGTTTTTGTATGCTCTTGTATATCCTTTCATGTTTCTCAATGTAAGTATGGTTTCTTATAAAAAAAAAAATGATCTTGTAACAATGTATACCGTCATTGACCTACACATTGTTGGTATTCAAAAACAATGAGGAGAGGATGATACTAAATTAGCTGTAGTGGGAAGTCCTTGCACGAAATCTCAGGTAACATTCTGATCTTTTTGTGTTGTTTTGTATTTAAGAAGAAAGAATGAGGAAAGGATGATACTATATTAGCCACATATTGTAGTGGGAAGTCTATCTTTGATCCATTCATCGATTTTTGCAGTATCTTATATCTCCCTCCCACTAAAAGATGTTTCTACTTTCTTCTATTAAATTTTGTTGCAAGTGTAACTAGACTTCATGGAAAATCTCATAAAACTTCTAAAAGTGGTAATTCTTTCTTCAATTTCTAAGTGTCTACACACTTCTGCTGAAGGAAGACAAATAGTGAACTTGGTTCTAATTGCTAATGATTTGGTAGAAAGTATATTTAAGAGGGATAGAGGATAGGTGCGTGAGATGAAGCATTGCATTTGAAAAAGCATTTGGTATGGCTGATGGGGAGTTTGTACAAATGGTAATGGAAAAAATGATTTTGGTCAGGAAAGATGGACACATGAGATGAAGGGTTGTGTTGTTGATATAAATTCCCCATCTTTCATAATGAAGAATAAAGAAGACCTTTATATGGTTATCTCTCAATCCTTCTAGAGGATTTACTTGCCACTCTTTCCTTCTCAGTTTGGGTAGCCATCATATCGCTAAAACCCTTTATTGTCCTTGTCGTGGAAGGTTAAAATTCCAAAGAAGGGTTTAGTTTTTTGCTCGGCAGGTTTTACATGGGAGAGTGAACATTATGGACCATATTTATAGGCATTCTTTCTTCTTGATGGAGCCACGATACTATGGACCGTTCTTAGAGACAATGATTTTATGGTTGAATGCAGTCAAAACAACTCTTTGGGTTTATGGAAAGAAAGACGAAACGTAAGGGTGTTTCATGGTTAGAGTAAAGATTGGGAAGAGGTGGTATTGTTGGCTAAGTTTAATTGTTCTTTGTGGAGTTCTTTATCTTCTTTCTTTTGTAATTATCCCTCAAGTGTAAGTAATACAAATTGTGTTTTCGATTTATTGTAAGGTCTTAGTGGGTTGAGTGATGACACTGGAAAATGATGAATATTCCCCATGGGAGAGTTATCAGGAATTTTGTAAGCCTGTTTTAGGGATTTAGCTTGATGTACTTTTTACTAATACAATGAAGAGTTAATCTTGTTTTTTTAAAATTGTTAATCTGAGATCTGGAGTAACAAATATTTTTCATTCCACAACTTTCTTGAATGCTCATCGTTTCTCTCCTTTGTCAGGTTTATGCAGTTGATGCAAGTGACATAGCAGTGCAGGTTCTGTTCTAGTATGATATCAATATTTTAATTATTATTATGGTCGTACATAGTATGCTTTTGGGCTTTAAACACCAGAGTGTTTCCAGCTACCGCTTTCTTGATTACTGCTACACCTGAAAAATCTTTTTGTAATGTCCCTCACCCACGTATGGTTTTATTCATACTCATCCCTTCTTGCATGTATATATATTTTCCATTACAACTTTTAGATAATATCTAAAGGAAACTGATGTAAGAAGAAAATATGAGTTTACCAGTTTAGTTTCAAAAAGGTTTGGGTGGTGTAGTTGGTTATCACGCTATCAAATCTTTCCCTTTCTAGATTCCATGTTTCCCTTTGGGTTTTGGTCACAAAATTATTTTGTAATTATCCATTAGGTCTTCATTAAGCTTGATTGGAGTCCCTTCCTGTAATTGGACTCCCTTTGGTGGACTTGTTTTTTTATGCCCTTTTATGCTTTCATTTTTTTCTCAATGAAAGCTGGTTCTTTATTAAAAAAAAAAAAAGAAACAAGAGTTACCGACTACTAAGTGTTGTGGGATTGGAAGTTCTTCGGAGATAATATACATGGTTGCATATGGGGGTTCATGCTTTGAATTTTTGTGGATCTTGTCAAGACAGGGCGAGCGCCTGGTTGAAGGAGTTCGACTTGGCTGCTTTCAGGCTCATGATTCAAAGGATTGAATTTTACCAACCAAAGGATTGAATTTTTGTAAAACAAAAGTTACGGACTCAGACTCATAATTCAGTAACCGGAATATGGGAACCTTCCACTGCTTATGAATGAAATAGTCAATGGTTTAGAGTCTTAGACTATCAATATGTTGTTTCTTCTAAAATAATTTTTTATGCAAACAGGCTTGCCTTGTGCATCTGACTTCATTTTTAATTAAAATCATGAAAGAATAGATAATTCTAAGGAACTGGTACGAGAATCCTATATATAATTGTTTTGATAAGTACCAATTTCATGGATTAGATGAATTGAAAAAATTCCAAAATTACCCCTCTACAGAGATTTCATTCTGTTGGAGTTTCTTTTCGTAATCTCCTTTCAGGTTTATGTAAATTTCATTTTCATCAATGAAATGGACGTTACAATTATTTTTGTTTTCAATTGTATAAAGAAAATCTATCTGTTAGATTTTTAATTCTGCAATGTTTCTCCCCCCTCTGGTTGCCCGGGAGGCAGGAACAACTTTTATCATTCGATCAATGTTCCAAAAGTTTAAGTTGCATGAGATTTTCCTTATCCTTTCTGTGTGTGCTTTTTGATGTTTACTGTACAAGGTAGGAGGTTTTTGACATAAATGTAGTGGAATATGAGTTAACCATATGTTTCAGAGTCTTGTTGGTTTGAGTATGTCGTGGAAAACTGAACTTATTTAGCAGTAAGTACCCATCACGTTTGCAGTTGCTTCTGCTTTATTATTATTATTATTTTAATTCTCTCGGTGTTACATGCATTACTTTTAACTCTCAACGTTTCAGATTTTGTAGCCTATCTACTTGTTGTTCTTGCTAATTTCTCTTTATATGGCTTATCATCTCTCTTGACCCATTGGAGGTCTTTCTTTTAATTATCATCAATAGGACTTTCTTTTGTATCTATTTCATACATCAATAAAATGGTTTTTGTTCCCTATCCAAAAAAAAAAAAGGTCGAGTATCAATTGTAATCCTTTTGGATGTAAAGCATAGTTTGATTATTACATATTGATGCATTCAGTTTCATTCTTAGGCATCTATGGATATTTTAGTATGTGCTCCACATGTAATTGTTATATTATTATTTTTAATAATATGTAATTTTATTGAAGATCCTAGTTAGACATCTATGAATCATGCAAGAAACAGAATTTGAACTTTATGTCTGAGTTGATTTTGCTTTTTCTTTGCAGGCCTCAGATGTTGTTAAGGCTAACAATTTATCAGATACAATCATTGTATTGCATAGTAGAGTTGAGGTGAGCTCTTTTAAGTTGCAAATGTGTCTTTGCTCCTATTTTGTTGCTTCGAGCCTTCATTAATATTAAATTGATCTGTTTCAAATGTTTCCATTATTTGAAAAAAAATTTATCGATTGGAGTCCCATCTTGTAACTTTTGACTCCTTGCTTCGGTTTGATTCAGCCCTTCTTTTGTAGTTTCATTCTTTAAATTGGTTAAAGAAAAGTTTCTATTTTAAATTTTTGGGGACTCGTGTAAATTTCAGTGGCTAATCTTCAACTTAATGGTGATAACTGATAATAACTCTCTAAATTTATAATCAGAGATTTAGGTTGAAAGAGGTAGAATTACTCGTATTTGGTTACCAATTTATTAAAAACCTACTTGCTTCCCTTTTTTCTAAATTTTTTTTTTTTTTTTTTTTTTTTTTTTTTTTTTTTTTTTTGCGTTTGGTTCAAGTTATTCTCTTGGGAATGGATTTTGGGTTGGGATGTATATTTCATGTTTTGATTTAGATTTCGATCATACGGCCCATAAGTCATCTTACTCTCTTTGTTGGTAGGTTTTTTCTGCTCTGGTTGCCCAAGAGCGACTTTGGTTGTCTATGTCTACCATTTCCATAATTATTTTTTTGGTTTTATTCTTTTGGACCAAAATCCTTTTCTTTCCCAGTAGGTTAGGTTTTATTGGGTTTCTTTTGGCTGTCTTTTCTTAGGCCCATGTTTTGTTGGCTCATGTGTTCTGGCCATGGTTGGCCTTTTTGTATTCTTCCATTGAGAATGGAAACTTGGTTTTTTATTATAACAAAACAGAAATCTTAGTCTCATTCAAAGTTGTGGATGGATGACTTCCTGTTCCTATTGGCATCAAAAGTACATACACATAATAGAGTTTCAATATTAGTTAATACAAAATTAGTTTAGTAATATCGACAAATCTGAGCATAACTCAACTGGTTAAGATTATGCTCCAAAAGGTTTGATGTTCAAATCTCCATTTCCACATGTTGACTTAGTTGTTTATAATAATTGTTTAATAATTTTGATTAATTTGTTCATAAATATTAATAACAATTACATTGTTGACTTTTTCCTCCTGAAACCATGCAGGATGTTCAAATTGATGAGGGTGTGGATGTTATAATTTCTGAGTGGATGGGATATATGCTTTTGTACGAGGTGATTATTTTCATCAACTTTAAAGCTTGTATTTTTTTTTTGAAGAAAGCTCGGTTTCTTATAAAAAAACCAACTTGTAAAACTTGAAGCAGAAATAATTACCTTATCTGCAAGTTTACCTTAATGATTTTCCTGAAAAATCTATTTTTACTTTATTCTTTTTATTGAATAGTGGGGTTGTTGCTATTGCAGAGCATGCTTGGAAGTATAATTTATGCCAGAGATCGGTGGTTAAAACCTGGAGGCCTTATACTACCATCGAATGCAACAGTATCTTACTTTTCTTATATTATCTTCAGTTTTGATCTGTTGTGTAATACTGGTGGCAAATTTTTGTCCCTTTGTGCTTGTTACTTTCATCAACTTGGACTATGGGATGTGACTACACTATCAGCATATACGATTCCTACTTTTCTGTAGAATCTCTTAGTGGTTTGGGTACTTCATTTTTAATGAAAAATGGATCTTTCATCAAGAAAGATGCAAGCAGTGAAAAAGAACAGCTAGAGCTATCAAAGTGGGAAAACTTCAAATGATCAGCACACTCTGTGCAAAATGAAAAGCTATATGAAAACTCGAAAAGATACCCCTCATGTATAACCTCTCCATCAGCATATATGTTACCTATTATTCTTTAGAATCTCCGAGTAGTTGGGTACTTTTTTAATGAGAGAAGGAGCTTTCATCAAGAAAGATGAAAGTGGTTGAAATAACAGCCAGAAGGTGGAAAAACTTTAAGGGGTGTTTGGATTGAGGAGTTGGAGTTATGAAATCTGGAGTTGTTTTGTCCTAAGAGTTGGAGTAAGAGTTGATAAGTTTTGCAGGGCCCACAATAAAGTGTTGGAATAGGAGTTAATAAGTTTGTGAGACCCACAATAGAATGTTGTAATTGGTTAATAAATTTGTGGGTCCCACAATTGAGTGTTGTATGTCCTTGGGCCAAACAAGGGGTTGGGTGAAGTTATTAACTCCACCCAACTCCTCAATCCAAACACTCCCTAAATGGTTAGCATATCCTGTACAAAATGAAAATCTATGTGATGGTATAACCTCAAAATCTTAAGGAGATAAATAAGACAGAGATGTTGTGTGTGCACGTGCTTTTTTTTTTTTTTTTAAACTCGAGTAGCTTGTCAGCTACAGTGCTGATTCTATCTATCTTGCTCACAGCTGTACATGGCTCCTGTCACTCACAGTGACCGATACAGTGCGAGCATTGATTTCTGGCGCAGTGTATATGGAATTGATAGTAAGTACATGTTGAAGCTACGAGTTCCATATTTTTCAGTTTCTATTGTATGTCATCTTGTTATTTAAATGTGTGCACCTGGATCTCTTGTGTGTCGTTTTGAGTTAGGTTTTTGTTTTTTATCTCAGTTGTTTATCTAGAATTATATGTACTTGGTTAAGTAATTGGATCTGTTAAATTAATTGGAAGATTTTCTTCTCTAAAACTGACAGCTTCATGGTAGTGGTTAAATAATCAGATGTTGTGCCATGCACCATGTTATCTTTTAAAAAATAATCTCCTTCCTTCTTATAAATATATATAATAGATTTTTCCTTCTTTTAGAGCTTATATAACCAATATTGCCCAACTGAAACAGATATCCCTAGATGTGTGCCATAATCCTTGGAAGTTTCAGTGTGGGTGCTACTATGTTTTGTTAAAGGAATCGATATAGTTAAAACACATACTGAACTTATTAAAACCTGCTCCACCCTCTTTAGTAAGTTACAAAAAGAACAATGTAGTTAGAGTTAATTACATTTCATGGGAAAATAAGTACAAAAAGAATTTTGAAAGAGTACCACCACTACAAAGAAGAGTATACAAAACATAGTTACATGAATCTTTTGAAAGAGAACACTAAGTAGGGGCGAGAAATCTAAATCTCAAAAAATGTCACGGCAAGAATTCTCCTGAAGAGCCGAAAAATAGGTGCCTGAAATGAGCTTGAAGAGAGCTGCTGAGCTACTTTTAGGAAGCATCAGGTGATTAAAGAGTTTAAAGAGAGGTTATACCAACATGAAGCAGCAAAAGGGGATAAAAAAAGAGATGCATTTGATCCTTCACATCTTCTATGGACAAAACTCACCAGCTGGGGTAGGCTGAAAGATTCAGCATTACTTTCTTCTGTATCCTGCAGCATGTATTGAACTTTTTGAGAGCGAAAATGAACGTAAAATCTTTCACCTTTTTGGGAGTTTTCAACTTCCATATGATATTCACATGTGAGGGGTTGTGGCACACGCTGTTATCAATGAGATTAGAAACCAAAGATCTTTCAATGATGGCCCAATTCCTTCGAGAGTCCAAAATTTTAAGTCTTCCCAGGTTTCTTGGAGCATGATTAGCAAGGAGGCTTGAAAGGAAGGCCTATTCCTCCACCTCTGCACCAGAAAAGTTTCTCCTGAAACTGAGGTCCTGATCTTTCAAGGTATCTGACCACCATTAGGACATTAGAAGACCTTTGGAATTAGCTACCCTATATAATCCTTGGGAAAGCTAATTGAAGAGGATCATTGATATGCCAAAGCTCTTCACAAAAAAGAACTGTCTCCCCAGCTAAGATCAACCCTGTACCACTTATCAGCCATTCTCAGTGTTTTCAAAGCGCAAGGCGCACCTCAAGGCGACAAGCCCCTTGATCGCCTCAAGGCGATAGGCGATAAAAAGGCAACGCTCGAGTGAAGCGAGATGCAATAAATAGAAACATAAATAAATAATATATATTGAGCATAAATTTCTATAGTAAATATAATTACATAAAGTGTCAAATTCTTATCCTCCTTACACATTAATATTGAATAGTAAAAACATATAAGGGCCAAAACATCAAACAAGAATCAATTTCTAGTAGTTGTAGTTCCAAAACACCATGAAGACAAGACTTAAGAGCGAACAAGTCTAAAAGCCAAAAGTAAAACATTAAAGGTCAAAATCATCCTCCTCCTCTCCTTCTAAATCTAAGGTCTCATCTACTGCTCCTCTTTGGCCATTATCCTCTTCAATATCCAACTCTTCTTCATCGTAAATTTGAAAGGAGAGCACTTAGGCTTTATGGGAGCCTTTTGGGGTAGGGGTCCATTCCTTATTGGAGAGCTTGGTATTTGTTAGTGATGATATTTCCTCGCATAGCATTTCTCCATGATGAAACATCGGCCGCTTTTACAACAATCCGAAATTTGAATGGAGAGCACTTAGGCTTTATGGGAGCCTTTTGGGGTAGGGGTCCATTCCTTATTGGAGAGCTTGGTATTTGTTAGTGATGATATTTCCTCGCATAGCATTTCTATCCATGATGAAACATCGGCCCTTTTCACTGTAAGAGCTATGTTCTAGGCTTTGAGATTTCCTGCACCTTCACCTTCACCCCCCTTGGAGATGGGAAGAGAGGTGCTTTGCCAATTGACAAGGTTGGAGCCCCCTTCATTCATAGCCTTACAAGAGAATGAAAATGATTATTACATCCCAAGAAACTAACTAACTAACTAACAAAGCTAACTAAAATTAGGAACTGGACTAAATTAATTACTAAATCAAAATAAACTAAAAAATCCAGAATATTCTAATATATTAGACTGAAAAGAAACCTAAATGATTAGGCTTTTGCCCCATAAGTGACCAATTAACAGTAGTTGATGTTTATTCACATTCACAATGAGCAACTGATGGGCACATTTAAACTGGTTCAATGGCATGTTCCAGTTGTAAGCACTGGTCTGCTTCTACCACATCACAAAATAAGAATTTCCTTTATAAAAGAAAAATGATATAAAATAGTTCACACACTATTGGAACTATTGTTCTTCGAGAGGGGGTTCGCCGTACCCCAGCCCCTAGGATGTTCTTTGGGGTTTTATTTATTTATTTAATACAAAATTTAATTTGATTTAATTTAACTTTTGTGTGCGGAATACATCTTTCTCAGTTTCTTATCAAAAAATTGGGAAGAAAAAAAAAAACTATTGGAACTACTATTTCCTTGTTTACCTTGGATATCCATTGACTTCAGTTAAAATATGTATCATTGAGGCAGATCAAATGATGAGGAGAACCTGATTTTTCTCTTAGTGAGTGGTACATATGTGCCATTCTTAACTATGATGTGGTATAAATGCACCTACACAGATTTCCATTTTAGCTGCAAGCTTAATAAAGTAAGAGTGTCTCCAGAATTCATGTAGCTTTTGTTTAATAGAGAAGGATAGGTCTTGTACTTAAAAATTTCAGGGCCGAGGTAGAGGAAGAAACATGTATAAATGCTTTTTGGTATAATTGTACCCTTTTGTTAAAGTTCCCTTTTCTTCTGTATTTTTTCCCCCTTCATCTTCTTTGACAAGAACTGAAGTGTCAGTTTCCTTCCTGAATAGATAATCTACACATACATCAACGTCCAGTAAATGGAATCTCTAGCCCATCATGGAAAATAGTAAAATCCATTACTTCCCTTTGGGCTCCAAATTCAAAACGTTATTTACCATGCATTCTTGTTGTAATAATTACATTTTTGTATATTCTGTTACACGATTTCCGAATATTCTGTTTTGTTGTTTTGTAAATCTCGTTCATGTTTTCCAACTGAAGGGGCACAGGAGACCTCCTGCTTATTTATTACCATTTTAATAATAATCCTTGTAGAACTTTGTACATTTATAAATTATGCATTTTCTTTGGCATATAGTACATCTAAAGGGAGGAAGTTGTTTCTGTTCACTTGTTCCCTGTGTTTTGGTTTTGTTGATAATTACCGTTCTTGTTGCTTTTTCTTTCTTCTTCTTCTTCTTTTTTTTTTTTTTTTGAGAAATACCGTTCTTGTTGCTCAATGATCAATATATAAATTTAACTCTCTCTCTTTCTTTCTCTCTCTGTGGTATGGGGGGACGGGGGTAATGCAGTGTCAGCAATGTTGCCATTAGCAAAGCAGTGCGCTTTTGAAGAGCCATCAATTGAGACAATATCAGGAGAGAATGTTTTGACATGGCCGGAAGTGGTGAGGATTACAAGTTTCCTTCTTTTTTAGGTTTAATTGTATAAATTGTGAACCGGAATTCCAACAACGAAAAGGCAAATAGGTGCACAAAACAACTCAGGTTTGATTATATAGACGAATGTATAATACCAAAAGAAGTGTTTTCAGCAACCTTACCCTTTTATACTTAGTTAATGTAAACCACTTGATGCTGCAAGTGTTTCCTCTTCTCTATAGTGCATGTTTGAGAGTGATTTCGAAATGACTGGAATCACTTTTGTCATATTCGAAATCATCCCAAAACATACCTTTAACTATTCAAAATTACTTTTATGTTTGATTTTACACTTTTAAATGTAATTTTTATACCATCAAAATTGATTTTGAATCATTAAAGACATGTTTCGGAGTGATTTTAAATATGACAAAGTGATTTTAACCATTTTAAAATCACTCCCAAACATGAGACTAGTCTTTTGGTTGTACACCTTTCTTGATGAATGATATCGCTTGTTTCTAATCACAAAAAATACATGGACAATGACTTAGAAATGGTGCATTAGGATTACAATTTTTGTTTGGAGTGGATCATTTTTTGTATTTAAGGAAGGTGAGAGTGAGACCTGGTCAGAGTCTTTCTTGAGGCAATCTTAATGTCTAAGCTGTAAAATACCTATGGATGTGGACGTTATTTATTTATTGTTATTTTTTCTTTTGTGGTGGCGGAGGTGGTGACTGATTTATATGAACCCTTTTGTAGCGAGTTCATAAGTGAGCTTAGTTGAATAAGCTGTTAGCTTTTTAGCTTCTTGCCTTAAGTTAACTTTAGCCGAGCCTCAACTTAGCGAGCCACTTAGTTGTCATGAAAGTTTTTCTTGTAAATATCTGCCGTTGTAAATCGGCTGGCAGATTTCTTGTAAAGCTGTTAGTCATTTGGCAAGTTGCCTTCCCTAAAGTACTCACAGCTTGCTCTCCTTGTTTCCCGATGGTTATCCATTTACCTATCAGAGAGGGACATTATGGCTGAATTTGATCAGGGCTTCAGTTTGGTGCTTATCGCTCAAAAGAAAAAATAAGATTAAATTCTGTTGTCCTTTTGGTTCTTACAGTTCAATATATATATATATATATATATATATATTGGTGGTGGGATTTTTTGGGTGTTTTCTTGAAGGGAGCAGGATTATCTCTCAATGTTTCAAAAACAACGCTTCTGGGCTTGAATATGGAAGAAGATGTTCTGAACCAGAAGGCTTCTTTGATGGGATGTGAGGTGGAGTCTCTGCCAATCCCTTACTTAGGGATTCCTTTGGGGGGCAACTTCCATTCGATCGCTTTTTGGGATCCGGTGGTGGATGAATTCTGAGCTAAGATTAAAAAATGGAGGAATACTCCTCTTTCTAAGGGAGGATGCCTCACTCTTGCAAACACCTTAATCAACCTCTCCCTTTATTGCTTCTCAGTTTTTAAGGCTCCGATGAGTGTGATTAAGGAGATGGAAAAAGTGGTTAGAAACTTCTTGTGGAGTGGTGGTGCTTTTAATACGGGGAATCATTTGGTGAAATGGGGTTGGACTTTTTTTTTTTTTTTTTTTGATAAGAAACGACTAAAGGATATCAAGAAATTCTTTTGTGACTTCTTTGCCTCTTCACTATGGGGGGCTGGGAATTGGCTAGACAAAGAAATAATGCCTTCCTCTTAAAATGGATGGAGATTTACTCAGAAAGAAAATGCTTTATGGAGGAAAGTAGTAGCTAGTATCTATGGGTGTGAGCCTCTCGGATGGATGACCCGTCCTCCAAAAGGTGCTTCGAAACTCGGCCTTGGGTGGAGATTGTTAAAACATCGCGCTGTTTGTTAACTTTATTCATTTCAAGGCCAATTGCGGGAGAAGAATAAAGTTTTGGTGAGACAAATTTGTGGGAAGTAACTCCTTGGAAGAAGCTTTTCCAGATCTTTTCCTCATATCCTTAAAAAAAGAAGCAACCATAGCAGATTGCTGGAATTCTGACCAAAATGATAGGGACCTTGGTTTTCAGAGAGGAATAAGGGATAGAGAATTTGATAGTTGGCTTGGCCGAGTGTCCCTAATTGATTCGGTGAGATTGGGGGAAGGAGTTGACTTTACTGGTCCCTTGAAAAATCTGGTTTCTTTTCAAAAAGATCAGCCTTTGGAAAACTTTCGGAAATGAGCCTTAAACTGAATGCCACCATTATCAACCAATGCCACCATTATCAACCAAATCTGGAATGGCTTCAAAGGCTCCCATCTTCTGAAATGGGACCAAGTTAAAGCTCCGATTGAAGGTGGCTTGGGTATTGTCGGTATTCAGAACAAAAATGCTTCTCTCTTAGCTAAATGGATTTGGCGTTATCATACAGCAAAAGGTGTTCTTTGGCGTAGGGTCATTTCTACAAAATATGGATCCCAACATTTTGACCTAAAGCCTGGCACCAAATTTTTAAACTCATCTAAAGGCCCTTGGAAACAGATTAACAGTGTGAAGCATCGCATTTATTCTAATATTCATATTAAAGTGGGTGATAGCAAATGCACATCTTTCTGGAGGGACAATTGGATGGGAAGCTCAAACCTTCAACAAATATTTCCTAGACTTTATCATCTTTCTAACAGAAAAGATGCACCCATTGCCGATTTTTGGTGTCAACAGACTCAATCTTGGTCTTTTTATCCAAGAAGGCCATTATTGGAGATTGAATTCGAGGATTGGGCCTCCCTTCTCTCCTTATTGCAGCCGATGATCAACCAAGACAGAGGAGATTCGTGGTTGTGGGAGACTCTAATGGGTACTTCTCCACCAACTCTCTTTCGAAGCATCTCTACGCTTCTAGCCCCAATGATTTATCAGTATTATATAAGCTTATATGGGCTGGTCATTATCCTAAGAAGGTGAAATTCTTCCTCTAGGAGGTTAGCCACTCATGCATCAACACTCAAGACAAGCTCCAACGTAGATCTCCATGGCTGGTGATTTCTCCATCTTGCTGCCCGATGTGCTATGGAGATGCAGAATCAGTGATACACATTTTCAGCGACTGTCCTTTTGCTTCTTCGTATTGGAGCTTCCTTCAAGCGACTTTTGGATGGCCCTTCCCTAAACTGGGTGATATTCTCTCTCTCTTATCTCTTCTTCTTATGGGCCACCCCTTTAAGAATGAAAAGAAGATCCTTTGGCTTTGTCATGTTCGTGCGTTTTTTTGGAGCCTTTGGTTGCAGCGTAATGGTCGTATCTTCTCCGATAAAAAGAAAGACATTGGCCATTTTATTGAATCTTCTTCATTATTAGCTATCTCATGGAGTAAATTATCTTCTCCTTTTTGTAATTATAGTCTTTCTACCCTCTTTAATCAATGGAGGTGTCTTTTGTAATTATTTTCGATAGGTTTCTTTTGTAACCCATTTCATATTATCAATGAATGGTCTTTGTTTCCTATCCAAAAAAAAAAAAAAAAAAAAATCAACCAAATCTAGAAGTTTGATCTTCCCAAGAAGATAAAAGGTTTTTTTGTGGAGTTTAGCTCACAAAAGCATGAATACCCAAGATAGATTGCAAAGAATGATGAGGAACATGACCTTATCCCCTTTTGTATGTGTTTTGTGTTTAAATGGGGGAAGAAGCCCTTGATCATCTGTTTTTTAGTTGTTCTTTTGCTGTCAAAGGGTGGAATGAGAGCTTTAAAGCCCTTGGCCTGAGCATGTGTTGCCCTGAGAAGTTGGAGAAGTGGACAAATGAAGCTCTTAATGGCTGGTCCTTGAAAGGGAAGGCGAGATTCTTGTGGAGGAGGCCTCCTATGGGAGATTTGGAAGGGCGGATCTTCGAAGATAATTGGAATTCTTTTGATGTGTTTTGGAATTCTGTACAAATTACTTCTTCTTTATGGTGTATTAGAAATAGGAAATTCTAATTATAGGCTTTCTCAAATCCTCCACGATTGGGAGTCGGTGTTTCACTAGTCTTTTGAGGGAGGGGGCTGCTCGCTCCTTTGCCCTTTAGGTTGTTCTAATCTTCTTTTGTTTCTATGAAGCAGTTTCTTATCATATATATATATATATATTTAGAGAAACAAATTTCATTGATGAATGAAATAAGAGTTTGCTTATTTGGCTCCCAACATCCCGAGGTGAATAACTATAAAGCTCTCCAATTGGAAATAAAAAAAAGAAAGACTACAACCATTAAAAGGGTGTTTATGTTTATACCAATATAAAACATGAACTAAAATCAGATCCAAAAAGCTATCAAAGGTTGAGAAAGCTTTCCCGAAGATTCTTCCATTCCTTTTGCACCAAAGATACTAGGAGAAAAATCTATTTATAGCCAGCTATAAAGTTTTTCTCACACCATGAAATGGATGTCCCACAAAAATTGATTTAAGAATGCTCGAAATAGTGTTTGGCAAAACTAAAATCAACAAAAGCATCCAGCACTATAACCCAATACTAGGCAACAAAGGGGCAATCAGCAAAGAGGTGACAAGGATGCTCTAAATTAGAAAAACACTATCACACACCAAGGAGAGAGGGTGAAATGAGGGTGAGATGGGGCATTCTCTGTTGTAAATGATCGGCTGTATTAATTCCACCGAGACTAATCTCCCATTAAAAATTCATTTTCTTAGGATAGGCATCTTTCCAAACTACCGAGGTTGTTTGAATTAGGACGTATAGCATGAACTAGGTCATCCACGAGAGATTTAATTGTAAAGACTTCAGAGGGGTCAGTCCATAATCAAGAGCTGTTCACTGACCTTAAAAGTAAGTGGTGAAAGAAGATGGGAGAGACTATACCATTCAATCACCTCCCGATCAGTTCTTACAGTTTAACTTCTCTTTGTGCCAATTGGAACCCATTTCCTAACTTCCTTGGCTTCAGGGTGTTTTTTTTTTTTTATTATTATTTTTGTTTGTTTTTAAGTCTGGTAGGTCAGATCTATAATTGATTTTGAAAAAAAAACACCCATGAGCATTACAAGGGAGCTTGTGGATTGTGATGGTTATCCACTCAACAGCTTCAAAGCAATTTAGCAAAGATGGCATTTCCCTAGTTAAAAGTATTTTCAAAAGTCCAACTAATGATGTGAAAAGTTTGTTTCCTTTTCAAAAAAAAGTCCAACTAATGATGGGAAAGAGAATGGAGCAACTGACTAGAACCTTTCTTTGAGAACTTTAGTTGAAGAGCGAGAGAATAATTTTTGGTTGTGAAAGAAATACTATTGGATTCCTAAATACTATTTGATTCCTTTTTTGAAGGGAGGCAGGGAGAAATAGAGTAATTTAAGACGTTTAAAATCAAACCGTTCACCTTTACAGGTAAAGCATGTAGACTGCTACACAGTCTCACTTGGCGAGCTTGAGTCTGTCACAAAAAGTTACAAGTTCAAGTCAATGATGCGAGGTAATGTCTTTCTTACCATTCTTCCCTCTTGACTTGCGGTAGTCGTGTACTTTCATTCATGGACTTTTGTAGAATTGGATTGTCATATCATTTGGAGTCACCGTGGAGAACTCTTATAGCCCTTAGCTTCCTAGCATGTGTTTACATATAATGTGGAGTTTGGATTTCATGGGTGTTGCATAAAATAGGAAGATCATGTGGATAATTTTAATCATGGTTCTCTATTTATTGTTTGTGCATTTTTGGATTGTAAATAATTTTTTTCCCATGTCACGGATCCATTTTCATGCTGTTTATATGTAGTTTTCCAGTTGCTATATTGTTCTTCGATTTTCAAATTTGTACTTGTGCAATTAAAAATTCTTTTTAATTTTCAGCTCCCTTGCATGGTTTTGCATTCTGGTTTGATGTGGAGTTTTATGGGCCTGCTACCGCCATGCATGGTCTAATGCCATCAAATCCTGATGATAATCAAGTGAATGATGGTAGCCAGAGGAAGAAACGAACTAATCCAAATGAAGCACTTGTGCTATCCACTGCACCCGAGGACCCTCCAACCCATTGGCAGCAGGTCCGTAATATAATTATAACATTATATTTTAAATGTTTTTGTAAGCTTTTTCTACATCATTGCATGGCTGAATGTTTTAGTTTCTTTGATATATTATTTATTTATTTTTGGATAGAAAACAAGATATATTGATTTATCTAAAACGTTCATTCCTTTCCAATCAGGTTACTTTACAAATAGCTGAATTAATGTAAAATCTACAAGGACTTTTCTAATCTTTTTCAATTTTCAAATTTAGGAGAAACAAGCCCAATTTCAAAGATAATAAGTTAGGAAGGGAATATAAATTTCAAAAGTTGTTACCATTTCTCTGATATATTCAGCTATGTCAGGCGTGTTTTTTGCTATCTTGTGGGGTATTTGGCTTGAGAGGAATAGTAGAATTTTTAGAGGGTCTGGGAGACGATTAGGTTTAACTCGTTTTGTGAGCAACTGTATCTATGTTCTTTTGTAATTATCAGCTCAGTTTTATTCTTATGGATTGAGACTAGTTTCTGTAGTTTTGGCAGGTGTTTTTGGCGGGCTTGTTTTTTGTATCCCCTCTTGTATTCTTTCATTTTTTCTCTCAATAAAAGCATGGTTTCTTATAAAAAAAACATTGTACCTCCTTGATTCTTCAATGCAAGCAATTTTGGGATATGCAACAGCATAGGTTCTTATTATTATTATAGTATCCTTTCATTAATTTGATTTAATGAGATTACGATGTTAAATTCTTAAAGAATCCTTTTTATAATTTACTTTATTGCAATTATGATCTTGGTTTTATGGGCGTCAGTCATTAGGCCTTTTTGTAATTATGATCTTGATTTAATTTTGTTGGATTAGAGTCATTTTCTGTAGTTAGTTTTTGGACTCTCTTTTTGTCGGGCCTGTTTTTTGTACACCTTTGTATATTCTTTCATTTCTTTCAATCGAGGCATGGTTTATTAAAAAATAATTTTTTTTTATAAGAAACAACAAAAAAGATATCATTCCAACAAAACAGGAAGACAACCTAAGGGCTGGGGTAGAGGAGACCCTCCAAACTAAACACCAAGAGCTTTCCAGTCTTTAACCATCATCAAAAGGCTATAATTACAAAATAATTTCTTATGTAAAGATATCCACCAAGATGCTATTTTGTACATAATTACAAAAGGAGTCTAGCTTAAGAAATTCTTAAAAATAATTATAATAATAATAAAAAACTTTATTGCAATTAAAGTGTTCATTTCTTGTAGAGTTCCTTCTGTAACTTTACGTTGCATGTAAATTTTTGATGTGGGATTATTCGTAATGTGTAGGTCTTGTTATTCTATGTGCTTTAGAAGAAGATTTTGATGCAAATCTCTTTCATTTTGCTTTTGCCTTTTCCTTTTCCTTCTCTTTTATTAGTGTTTGTTGCTTTGCTTGTAGTAATGTTGTGGAGATATTTGTTTTCCCAAAACTTCCATTAGCTCCAGTCTTGCTAGCAGTCTTGATATAATAGTTTAATTCCTTTGGCTAGCAAATAATGTTTTAATTTTTTGTTGCGTGCTTTCCAATCTCATGGTATAATGAATTTCATCTTCTCAATCTTGCTTACTTTTGCAGACATTAATCTACTTTTATGACCCATTAGAGGTTGAACAAGACCAAATAATTGAAGGTTCTGTTACTTTATCACAAAGCAGAGAAAATCGTCGGTTCATGAACATTCGCCTCGAATATGTGTGAGATATTTCATACATTTATTTTAACAAACACTTCTGCAGCTACTGCTTTGTTATGTGCATCTCATTTTGGTTTTGATATTTGATCTTGCAGTTCAGGTGGGCGGTCCTTTGTAAAAGAGTCAGTGATGAGGTGATATCTATTCTTTGCTTTGTTTCTTGATGTGAAGCCTCAGTGAGTCTTCTCAAGGCTTAACCTTCCTGAAACGGTAATTTTCCAAGCAACTTTAGGAATTACTACTCAACTAACATTTTAGAATTTGAAGTGTCTTGAAGCTGCTGGTCTGGTTGATTGCATACCAGAAATCCAAGAGACAGTTGACTCTTGACCGTGTTTGTGCTTTGCGATTGCTTGATTGGCTTTCTTCTTCACATTGTCTCTCCTTCGGGAATGATGTAGGCTTAGATTGATACAAGACTCCAAGAAGAATTCTTTCATTGTAATGTAATGCTACTTTGAGATTACAATCATAGGACTTACCCTTATCAAATTCTTAAGGATGGTTATAATTAAAATTTTATCATGTAAGAGTATAAAACTCCTACCATTATTTTTTAGATGCACAAGTTCAATCAAAAAGTAGGGCGACTTCCTTTTTCTCTCATCCCTTACTGATTCAATTACGTACACCCTCTTGTACTGACATTTCAGTGCTCCAATGTGGCTGCAGCTCAATCATCTATTCTATGATAGTCGAAATTTGATGAGGTATTAAGTTTATGCACATCTTTTTCTCTCTCTCATCTCTTCCATATCCAATATTACATATGTACTCTTGTTCTAGGACTTCAAGGTGTTCTTATTTCAGCAGGAAAAGAAACTAAAGCTAACTATATTCTCTTTATCTTCTAGCATGCTCCCCCTGTTAATTATGCCAATGTAGTTGCCACATGAAATATCTCTCGATCGATAGAGTAGCATACGAGCTTGCTCGTTGCTGCTAGTGCTTGAATTCCATCTGTGAAGCAAAACTTTTAGTTTTAGGTGGTGATAATTTCTCAATTATTGGGAACTCATGCACGTCTTTGATGCTTATACTTTAAATTTTATAATCTGTTATGGTTGGGTTGGTACTGTCATGTTAAAGAGTATCCATGCCATCTTTTTAGCCTATCATTGATTTTATTTTCAACTTCCAAAAGTACAAATGGACACAATAGGTGGGCTGTGGTTGGTTTGTATTATCAATTTGGGGGACATGAAGTGGATTGGTGGAATGGAGGTATGCCATACCAAAAAATTGCTCTTCCACTAAACACCATAGTTTAGAATTTTCTCCAAAATTTTCACTTTTCAGGGACAGTTGAGGGCCTCTGCTTGCCTGGGCAATGCCTTTACGTTTGGAAGTGGATAACATCTAACACTGATTATTTTATTTTAGTGAATCACTGATGCCTTTATTCAGGTGTGATTAAGGAATTCTATTTGCTTATCCTATATTTTAGTGTGTTTTCTTGTTGGATAGATCACTCTTGTAGTCTTTTGTAGCATTTTGGTACTTTGCTTTATCTCTGTTAAAGATTTGATCACTATTTTAGATTTTATTTCTGAAGCTGAAGATTATGAATGGATAAATAACTGAATAATCTTTGATTTTTTGTTGGAGGTTTGTTGATTATATTTATTTTCCCATATTTTATGCATACGTTCAAGGGTAGAGTGAAGAAGGGGAAAGGACAATTTCTCTCCCTTGGTTCATTTTAGAGTAAAAAAATTAAGATCTCGTTTGATAACCATTTCGTTTTTTGTTTTTGGTTTTTGAAAATTGTGCTTGTTTTCTCTCAATCTTCTTACAATGGTTTTCATTTTTGTTAGGTTGACATTTGAAGTTCCTAGTCAAATTCCAAAAACAAAAACAAGTTTTTGAAAACTATATATATTTTTTTTGTTTTCAAAATTTTGCTTGATTTTTGAAAACATGGGAAAGGATGTAGATAAAAAACAAAAAACTTGCTGGTAAAAATAGTGTTTATAAGCTTAATTTTCAAAAATAAAAAACTAAAAATGAAATGGTTATCTAACGAGGCTTAAGATTTTAATGTTCTTACCGCTTTCTAAAATTTCTCTAAACTTTCTAGAATATAAAGATTACGTTCATAGGTTATCTGTTGCTCAAAATTAATGGAAATTTTGATTCAAGTGCTAAGTTGTCATATTCTAAAAAATATAAATACTAAACTATTATAGTTAAAAGTATGACGACTAAAATGTTATGAGAGTCAAAAGCGTAGAAACCAGTATCTTTTTGGGACGGTGGCTTTAGTTTTACTAGCATGTAAGTTTTGAGCCACTCTTGTTCTTATTCCTTTAAAAGATGTCTTTTTCTTCTGGGTTATGTTTATAATAATTGCTTGAAGAGAAGAAAATTACATTTGCTTTCTTAAGTGGTTTTTTTAATTAAAAGTATTTGCTATAACTACTACTTTTGATCCTAATTAATTAGGATTGTGATTGAAACTTTTCTTATGGTCTTTATTGAAAAGCCTAATACTATTTTATTTAATGCATTCATGCATGTATACCACAATTACAATATTTCCTTTTTCTACTTTCGAAGCTCCACTCAACTCAAGTAGTTGTATTTACATGTATGGACACAAAGATTTGGCCTCACTTTCCCAAGTTGTTTTTGGGGTAGTAGGTAGTAAAGTTTTTGTATGTATTAAATTTTCATCGACATGTCAATACTTCATCAATATTTTCATGTGTTCATGGGCTTGACGTCGACATGAGAAGTAAATGGACCTTTTCATTATACCATAAAGAAATCGATAAAATAGAAATAAAATGACAATAAAATATAATTGATGTGGGTTTGATGTCGACATGAGAAGTGAATGGACATTTTCATCATACCATAGAAAAATAAATAAATATAAAACGAATAAAATGTAACTGATGTATTTAAACTTATTTTAAAATAAAAAGTGTCTTTTCGAAATAATTATTGACATCAAAATTTTATTAGTATTTCTATTAACACTTTGTAAATTTGAGGTCGTGATATTTCTATCAAAATTTCTAATCCTTCAAACTAATAAAATATTGTTAGATATAAGACTTGACTAGCAGTCCAGTTCCAAATGAAAGTTTGACTTCATTGATATATATATATATATATATATATTTAAAATCAACATTAAAATGTTTTTGTTTTTTGTTTCTTTTTAATGTCGGATAAAACATCGGCAACCTACTTTGTAGAGTTTTAAACAAACAATTCTTTGAAAGGCATATTTTCTATAGATTAGTAGTTACTAGTTATGAACTAAAAAAAATCTGGCATTGTTTGAATGGTTAGACATAATACACCTTCTCATGGGTATATTTGGAACTCTACTCTTTTATTTGCAATGCAATTCTAAAAAGAAAGAAGAAGGAAAAAAAAAAGAAAAGAAGAAACACGAACTATATAGAGACACATTTTTCTACCTATAACGAATGAAGCTCAATAATATTTAGAGGTAAGAGATTCAAATCTCTGACCTTTTCATCGAAGATATATATCAATTATCATTGAGCTATGATCACTTTTGACTGTCATAAAGATATTTGATGAATATTAAATGAATCGATGAAATATAATTTTAGAGAGTTTTGCAAATGAAAGAATATAAAAATAATCAAAATTTGAAGAGTTCTACAAAGGAAAGAAAAATAAGAATGATCAAACTGATGTATGATGATGGAAAATGGGGTTGTGTTTGTTTTCAACAAAAATCCAAAGTCAAGATTAATCATTCTTCACAAGACTATACCTTCATCATTTAAAGCCAAAAAAGCAAATGCATGAGATTCATTCACCCATACCTTGTGTATATATTCCCTTTATTTATTTCTTTCTTAGTATATTCCAATGATCATTTACTCTGGACTTTGTATGCAAAAACTTTTACTCCAATTCAACTTCAACACAGCTTAGTTCATTTCTTGGGATCCAAAAGTTGTTCTCTTTTCATTCAATACTATTCATTGGAAAGAAAAACAGTGTGTTTAAGAAGACTTTTAAAATTAGCATTCCTTTTTAATGAGAATGCCTTCTCTCTAATCCCACTGCTATGAAAAAGAATATATATCTTTTAGTAGAAAACATACTTGGAAAATATGTAGGACTTTTATTGGTGAGAAAATACTTTAGAAGTAACGAAAGAACACTCATGCCAAAGCGAGCATAACTCAACAGTAATTGACAGTACACTCAACTTTAGAGATTTGAATCCCCACACTTGAATGTTGATCAACTCCAAAAAAAAAAAAAAAAAAAACACACACACAATCTATTAAAATATGTAAAATAGAAAAAGCAAAGATGGTTATTTATTTTCATAAAATCTCTTTTCATCCTACATTTACATTATGAGATAAGGAGCCAAAATGAACGTAATCCTTACACCATGAGGTTAAATGTTCGAATTCCTACCCTCCTGTTTGAATCTTAAAAAATATTATGAGATAAGAAGATAGCGATCAGTATTCGGCTAGAAAACTCTCTCTCTCTATCAAGCATTTGTTAATAATGTAGAGAGAGACAGAGGTGTATTCCAGCATGCATGCACCCTGTAGTCAACATAAACATAATACAAAACTTACAATAAAAAAAAAAACAGGCCAAAAAGACTATGTAGCAACAAAGTCCATCAATCACAAGCATTAAGAAAAAACACACATTTTTATTTCTATACATCTATATATCTATATATATACACACACACCAGCTTCAGCTTCAGCTTCAGCTTCTTCTATATTTTCTTTGTACAGAGACACTCACAAAGCAGCAACTCAATTATACTCCAAACCCCACAACTCTCTCTTTTTCCCTCCTCATATTTCCCACACTTCAATCCATCATTTCTCATTTTCATTCTCAATCTCTTCTCACACCTTAACTACTAAACCATGCTACTCTTCCTTCTTCTTCTTCCTCTTTTAGCAACCGCCGTCGACCCGGTCGCCACCGGCCTCGCCGCTACTTACCCGGCCACCCAACTCCTAAACGTCAAAGACACAATCAAAGAAACAGAAACCAAGCCCTCTAGACTACCACAAGATCTCGACCTCCCTGAAAACTACCTTCCTCTTGACAACAGCAGCAATCAGAGTCAATGGAAGCTCAATCTCTTCCACAGAGATAAGCTACCCCTCAACTTCGACCCCGACCACCGTCGCCGTTTCAAGGAGCGTATCGGAAGAGACGTCAAGAGGGTCTCCTCTTTGCTCCGCCAACTCTCCAATGGCAGCGGCGAGCAGGTAATCAGGGGCGAAGCGAAGAAGGAAGGAGAGTGACAATTGTCCTCTGAATTTATATAAAGTGCTCAAGAGTTTACAGTTTTTCCTTTGAATGACCATTGAAAGATTATATATAAAAAGTTAGAATGTGAAATTTTGTCACTTCCTAACAAGGTTTTTACTCTGTCCCTGCAGGTGGCGGACTTTGGGTCGGACGTGATCTCCGGCACGGAGCAGGGTAGCGGAGAGTACTTTGTGAGGATCGGCGTCGGCAGCCCGCCGAGGAGCCAATACGTCGTAATTGATTCCGGCAGCGACATTGTTTGGGTGCAATGCCAGCCCTGCAGCGAGTGCTACCAACAGTCCGACCCGGTGTTCGACCCGGCCGGCTCCGCCTCCTACGCCGGAGTCTCCTGTGACTCTTCGGTGTGCGACCGCCTCGACAACGCTGGCTGCAACAACGGCCGGTGCCGGTACGAGGTGTCGTACGGCGACGGATCCTACACCCGCGGAACTCTCGCTCTCGAAACCCTAACATTCGGCCGCGTCGTAATCCGAAACATCGCGATCGGTTGCGGCCATATGAACCGAGGAATGTTCGTCGGAGCCGCCGGATTGCTCGGCCTCGGCGGCGGCGCCATGTCGTTCGTAGGCCAGCTCGGCGGCCAAACCGGCGGTGCGTTCAGCTACTGCTTGGTGAGTCGAGGCATCGAGTCCACCGGAACGCTGGAGTTCGGCCGCGGCGCCATGCCGGTCGGCGGCGCGTGGGTTCCCCTAATCCGAAACCCACGCGCTCCCAGTTTCTACTACGTCGGGCTTTCAGGTCTCGGAGTCGGAGGGATCCGAGTTCCAATACCCGAACAGATCTTCGAACTCAAAGAACTAGGATACGGCGGCGTCGTAATGGACACCGGCACCGCCGTAACGAGGCTACCGGCGCCGGCATACGAAGCATTTCGAGACACCTTCATCGAACAAACAGCAAACCTGCCTCGATCAGGCGGAGTATCGATCTTCGACACATGCTATGACCTAAACGGATTCGTATCGGTGAGGGTACCGACGGTGTCGTTCTACTTCTCCGGCGGGCCGATACTGACGTTGCCGGCGAGGAACTTTCTGATTCCGGTGGACGGCGAGGGAACATTTTGCTTTGCATTTGCAGCATCGGCGTCGGAATTGTCGATCATAGGGAACATCCAACAAGAAGGGATTCAAATCTCCATTGATGGAGCAAATGGGTTTGTGGGATTTGGGCCAAGTATTTGTTAATTCATCAATACTCAAAGGGCAAATCTGTCATTTTCAGTAGTCTTACTCTTACATAGTATAAATTAAATTCTCTTTCCCTACTTATTTTATTATAATATATTCTTTATTAGGTTAAATTATAGCTTTAATTTTAAAGTAAATCCCTCACTTTTAAAAAGTGTATAATATGATGTTGTGTCTAATAAGATGTTAAATTTTAAAAGGGTATTTAATAAGTCTACGAGCTTTTAATTTCGTTTTGAATAAATCTTTGAACTTGTCTATAACAAAGTTCAGAAATTTATTAGAACAACATTGAAAATTAAAAAAAATACTCATTAAACACTTTTAAATTTAGAGATTTATTAGACAACTCTCAAAATTTATTGACGAAAGTTGTTATTTGACCATTCTATTAATATCAATACTAGTTGAGTTTGAACCATCACTTTTGATGATAGTATTATATTACAAAATGCTAAAGAGTGGTACTTGATTGAGATTGGTGTTAAAAATCACTCTCAATTTTTTAAATTAAAATTTTGCTTTTCCATATAAAAATTCATTGGATCTTTCATTATATTATTCTTCAAACACTCTTTCGATCTCTCTATGTTGTTAGCCATAGTAAATGATCGTAGTTTTGAACTCTTTCCTTAAGTTCATTATATTCAAAAGACTTTTCTTAGTCGAACATCCCTGATGAACGAGACGCCAAAGACAGAACAAGGTAGATTACAGGTCGAGATTAAATTATTGTTTTACTAGAAACGCACCTATGACAACACTTAAAAGTAGCTTTGGAGTAAAAATAAATAGTTGGAAAGGGGTTAACTTTGGTTAAACAAAGGTAACAATAATTAGAGAAAAGGGTCAAACATTGGCAATGGGAAAATGAAAGAAAAATGAAATGATGTAAAGTGGGTCAAAAAGAATGGCAAAAAAAAAAAAAAAAAAAAAAAAAAAAAAAAAAAAAAAAAAAAAAAGGTCACATGTGAATCAAAATTATGGGTAGTAGAGCAGTAGTTTTGGGTAAGGTGATAGGATCCAAGGAATCCCTTTAAGCTTTTAACTTTGTGTTTTGTAGCAAAAAAAAATAAAAAAAAATAATTACAAATTATGATTTTTTTTTAAAAAAAAAAATAATTAATTCTCTTTTTTTCTCTCTCTCTTCTCTTTGAAATGATGAAGTAAGGGAGCCACCACTAAGGCAGACATGTGAAGGCATCACTAAGAGTTCTGGTCTGCCTTTGAAGTTCATTCAAGTATTCACTTTTGCAAAGCCATTTGCTTTTTCCTCTTTTTATGACATAGTGAGATCAAGATTGATTACTTTTGTCCCCCCTTTTCTTTTAAATTTACTTTTGAAATTGAGTTAAGAATTTGGAATTACAAAGATTTGTACATTCATGTTCGCAGAAATGTCGAGGTCTCCAGAGATATTCCTAGAAAAACTATGTGAGTCAAGAAATTCGTAAAGTGTTTAGATGAAGAAATGTGCATCGTACCGTTTAGAAATAAGTTTTAAAAGGTCTTTGTTATTGGTATTTATGTTCACATTAGTGATATTGTGTTGACGTTTTTTAAAATATATATTTTTCTTTACTTTTGTTGGTTATTGAAAATAATGACTAATCTATCGAATTGATTTTTTCAGGCCCTATTTGACAATACCATTTGATTTTCTTTTTACGAAAATTATGCTTGTTTTCACTCAATTTCTTTACAATGGCTTTCATCTTTGTTAAGGACACGTTTGAATTCCTAACCAAATTCCAAAAACAAAGACAAGTTTTTTAAAACTACTTTTTTTTTAGTTTTCAGAACTTGACTTGGTTTTCGAAAACATTAGGAGAATATGGATAACAAAACAAAGAGACTTATAGATAGAAGTAGTGTTTATAAGCTTAATTTTAAAAACCCAAATAATTATCCACCAGAGCCTCAGACTTCAATGATATGTAGGGTAGGAGATTCCAACATCTGATCACTTGGACAAGCGTACACGTCATATCCAATTAAGTTATGTTTAGATTGGCCATTGAATCGACGTTAAACTCTCTATACATTTTTAAAATATATCAACATGTTGACATGCATTAAACTTTGAATGCAAAATCAAATAGGAGGATATCTTTGTATCTTTAGAGAACAAAATCAGATAAAAAAAAAAAAAAAAGTGAAGTAACCCATAGCGCCCACTTAATTCCCTTGTTCACTTTATATGTCCCAAAAAGTTAAAATTTGCCTGTGAAAATTTGTGAAAGGAGAAGGAATCAATTAAAGGCAGTGTAAGCTTTAGTCAGAATCAAGGATCATTTTGGATATACAAAATATACTTTTCATTTTGAGTGGTTCAAAAATATTGACGTGATCTAGTTATCTAGTCCTCGTTTGATAACCATTTTGTTTTTGAAAATTATGTTTATTTTCTCATAAATTTCCTACCATGGCTTTCATCCTAGTTAAGGTTCCATTTGAATTCCTAACCAAATTTTAAAAACAAAAACAAGTTTTTGAAAACTACTTTTTTTGTTTCTGAAATTGGACTTGGCTTTTGAAAACAAGGTAGATGATTGATACTAAAACCAAGAAACTTATAGGTGGAAGTATGTGTGTATAAGCTTAATTTTCATAAACCGAAAACCAAATGGAACGGGACCCTAGTAAATGCAATATGACAAGGGTTAATTTTGTAAGAAAATTCCAAAAAGGAGAAAAAACACATTTAATTAAAATTGAAAACTAAGGGGAAAAATGAAAGAAACTGATAAAAATACCAGCTGTTATCTTTGGAAGGAACAAATAGGTTCATGATTTGATGTGCATTTGATCAATGATTAGCTACTAAAATCCAAAACAACACCTTGACTAAATTCCCAAAACAATAGAACTCTAAATTTTGCTTTACAGCTACTCTTTTCCAAAATGACAAATTTTTATCTATTTATATGTTTGCTAAACAAAATTTAGACCAAGCTACAAAGTTACAAGATAATGTGTTTATTTGAGTGAATACACCTAAAACAAATACATAAATCATATTTACACGAAAGTTACAAGTATTTGGACTTAATATTCTGATCTATAATGAGAAAGTATAAGACAAACAAAAGATTGAAGTAATGACGTATTAGGGCTTGAAACATAAAAATTGGAGTCGAGGGGGTCCTCCTTGATTTAAAGGGCTATTATCGAAAGTTTGTGAAAGGTTATGGCATGATTGCTCGGTCCCTCATGGAAGAACTAAAGGACCAATTTGACTAGTCTCTTCAAGTTGAGCTCTTTCAAACAGTTAAAAAAAGCTATGGTAGCTATTCATGTGTTTGCTTTGCCCAACTTTTGTAAATCATTCGTTATTGAGGTTGATGCATTAAGGATGTATAATAAGGACGGTACCGATAAAAGATCGACAACCTATTGCATATTTTTTGGGATGGTTCTCGATTATTGATCAAGAGCAACATCATTTTATGAACAAGTATTGGTGGTAATGGTATGAAAACCGATCATAAGATTACGAGGTAATTTTACGAGCTACAACTAATCATTTGCTTGACATTTTTCTAGACATTGTTCATCGTCGAGAAAGACACTTGATTATGAGTCTTCTTAGTTATGATTTTGATATACAACATAAATCAGGGATGGACAAAAGGGTAATCAATGGACATATCTTTATTCTATCCACCATGAGCAATCTTGGTGATGAATAAAAATATATATATTAGAATTTATATTACTTACGAGTTTAAGTAATTAATTAATAAAAATTAGGGAAAGTTTCATTTTTAACCCTAAACTTTAGGGGTTGTATCAATTTTAACCCTAAACTTTTAATTTCATCCAATTGAACCCTAAACTCAACAAGTCGTATCAATTTTAACCCTGAACTTTCAACTTCATCAAATTGAACCTCAAACTTATCAAATCGTATCAATTTTAACCCTAAACTTGCATAAGTGTTACAATGTATACCTTTGGTTAACTTTTTTTTGAACCACTGTACGTAATTGATTTTTTTTTTCTTAATTCACATTGCACCTGAATTAGTTTCTTATAAATAAAATATTGAAGAAACTTTATTTTAGATGACTTTTTCTCGTTGTTGGGGATTTTATAAGAGTTTTTTTGCTGCTATTTAAGATTACGAAAGCAAAGAAATTTTGGAGGTTTTTTATCTACAAATATTCGCTGGTTTTTTCTTGTTGCTAAGAACTTTGTGGGATTTTTTTTCCTTCTTTTAATGTTTTTTTTTTCTTGCTAATTAGAAGAATTTACAAATCTAGGAAACGGAAATAAAGAAATTTTGAGTTTTTTATTTCTCATATTTGCTAAATTTTTCTTGTGCCAATAACTCTGCGACTTTTTTTTTTATAATAATGAGAAAAATTGTCTGAGATATTTGATTTCTTAAAGAGTTTTTCCAACAAATTTCTTACAAAACACTAACTCAGATGCAATGTGAATTAAAAAAAAATATAAAAGGAAATTGTCAATTACATATTTTAATAACAATTCAAATGAAAAGTTGACAAAATGTCTACATTGCAACATTTATGCAAGTTGGAGGTTCAAATTGATACAATTTGTTAAGTTTGGGGTTCAATTTGCTAAAATTGAAAGTTTATGGTTAAAATTGCTACAACCTGCAAAGTTTAGGGATCAAAATTGATTTTTTCCCTAAAAATTAATGTTTTTATTAACATTTTTTAAAAAAGGGATTTTTATTTTGTGAATTGGACATCACAAGAACCACATTGCACAATTGATTTTTTTCTTTTCGACCATAATATCAAATTGGTATATGAACACTAAATCCAATCTGAATTCACAACACTAATCGAGTTTTTTTTTTTTAATTCAATATTGTAGTGGGAGGATTCGAACTCAAACCTCTTGGTCGATGATATATGTCAATTACTGTTGAGTTATACTCACTCTCGCACACTAACCAAGTTTAGACACAAACCATAATAATTACCCACAATGTTGACAAAGTTATAAACAAAAAACCCTGATAACCCTCTTTCAAAACAATCACACCCAAACAAATTCTAACCAAATCAAGCACAGAAATAGAAAATGGGTGAGCAAACGAGTTTAACCAAATCAAGCACACAAATAGAAATGAGTCCAACCATGATGGCCGGAGAGTTTTACAGCCAGGCACACACCGCCATGCATTAGTATGTACGATAAAGGTAGCAGTAGTAAGGCGACATTTGAGCTTTGCACACGTCTACTCTAGTAGTCGAATTGTGCAGACGAATCGAACTCGAGGTGCTCTATCCTCTTCTCGCCCGGCTAGTTGCTGTCCCAAAATGGTTCCCAACTTCAAGCTCTAGATTTCAGTAGAAAGAAAGCCTAACTATTCTAAGAAAACACTCAAGTATTCTAATATATTACATAGATGTACATAAAAACCTTGAACAAGTAAAATAACAGTAAGTCATTAATGAGTTCCAAACAGCTAATATATTACATATGTAAACAACAATCATGTACCAAGTACAAATCCTGAGTTCAAGTCTGCCTGATGTTCCCAATTAGTCACAACGACATCAATCGTCCGTCGGTATCAGAGTTCGATCAGAGATACTAGATCGGGTCAGAAGTATGAAATAACTTACCCATAAACAAGCATAGCACTTTCCATTGAGTTCACTGAAGCACTGTTAATGTGAATCATTGACATCATCTTAATGGAAGAACAAGAAAAGCAGTTGTTACAAGTACCTTGATTGACGGCCAAGATGCGACCCTTAACGTGCCATCTTTATTCCATCCTCTTCTTCAATCTTCAGCATTCAATAGTCAAGTTGCATATTTTCTAACCAACAAAATGAAACCTCTAATATTTTATACAGCACATGTCTTGCAATACGTACCTGAGCTTTTGTGAGAAGATCATTACAGAATTTAGCCGTCATGACAAAATAAATTAAAGAGGAAAAAGAAAGCTAACTAAAACTGAACATTTTGTATACAATAGAGATATCAACTAGGATATTTACAAGCAGCCCCATCGAGATATCTTGACACTTCCTTGAAACCCCAAAGAAGAAAAAAAAAAAGGAAAAAGAGGTTGCTAGGGCCACAAAAACTCATTTATGTTACCACAAGTATATGCTGACCCAGTCCATCCCGTGGGGCCTCTGGTGTGCAAAATATGTGCAACCAGTGTCTCTCGCCCTTCAATTATCAGAATCAGAAGTTATTCTGATCCCTACAAAATTTTTCTACAAGTGTAAGCTAAATAAAACTTCCAGAAGAAGAAGCTAAGATTCCACTTGATGATTCATTCAAACCATAAAGAGATATTTGAGATCTTCAACCGTCAAGCGAGAAGCGGAACCTCCACTTTGATCTTCACCGAATGCTGATGCAACCATTTTCCTCTTCTCTTCCTGCAAAACATGGCCAGAAAGGAAAGAAAAAAGAACATTCTTCATGTCAATATTACGTGCATATCAATTCATCTTGTGAAGCACTGAGCCAACCTCTTAACAGATGTTCAATATGATCACTATCAGTAATCAATTCAAAAGAATTTAGAATCAACCAAATTATTTTCTAAGACATAGCACTATTTAATGTTTGAATAAATAATCAAAGCTGTACAGAACCCCAACTCCATTTACAAGGAGAATTAACAACCTTTATTAAGGGACTCAGACAAAGAACTCTAGCTTTATCTCTAAAGCAGCACCCAGAAAGAGCTTCGGCCACCCAACTGCCTACACTCCTTGGTTTATACCCCTACAGCCCGAACACACAACCAAAAAGATTCTAAACCTTCTCAGCAAACGCACAGCGAATCAGATGGGAGTAAGTTTCCTCACACATTCGGGGATATTTGAAGACTTAGAAACCACCCCTAAGCCTTATCCAAAGTGTTAATATTATTGAGAACTAGACTCCACATAAAGAACTTAACCCGTTTTGGGACAAGACCATCCCAAATCTGATTGCACAAGGCACCATCCAGCACTTCCTTTTCATCTGAAGAGCTAACAGAGCAAACTACACAGAGAACCTGCCCGAGACATCTAACTTCACCAGAAAACATCTTCAGCTTGGTTCGGACGACACTGACTCGATAGGGAATGGTTAGGACGACACTGACTCGATAGGGAAGAAAGACCAATTCACTCTTTCACCTCTCTATCAAAAATCCCCCTTCTCAAACTCAGATCCTACACAGACCCGTTCCACAAATCATGGACTGTAGTATCTTTAGCCATAGAGATTCTGAAAATATGAGGAAACAGCCTATTGAGAGGATGCTCGGCCAACCAGCAGTCATTCCAAAGAAAGACCTTGTCCTCCCTCCCCACTTTGTACTTGTTGTGCTCCCCATAGAACCCAGCACCTTTGCAAAATTCTTCAACGGACTAAACTTGCCTGTCCACTTTCTGCGAGCTTGATGATCCCTAAGGAAAGACTCCCCGTACTTGCTTTTTACCACTACTCTCCATAATGCAGAAACTTCCTTATCAAAACGCCAACCACTTAGTTAGGAGGGCCAAAAGTTTTAGCTCTTAGCTATAAGCCTATAATGAAGGTAATTCATCTATATCTTTCTCTAGATCCATACCCTCGATAATTGTCAGAAATGCATCTTTGTTAAGTCTAGAGATCTCTGTAAGGTATCTCCTTAATATTGGCTCACCAAATGAGGAATCTAAAGGGATAGAAGATTAATAGACTTCAACAGCCAATTTGAGAGGATTGTGAGGTCTCTACTATGAACCAACGTTCTACAAAACCAATAACTGACTCTTTCCTACTCCAAGGCTCCTACTATTAAATAGATGATGACCCTTCCCTACTCCAAGACTCTTAATTACTAGATATTATATTAATGGGTCAGCAAGCCCATATACGTATAGCCCAAAATACAAATTAATTACTTATTGACCAGCCTAAGCATTACCCATTCAGCCCATTCTTATTCCTCCAAGCATAAATATTTTTTATTGGTGGCCTAACAGTCTCCTTATTCCAATTGAGCAAAAGCTAATGAAGCTTTTGTCCAGTTTTTTTTTTTTTTTTTTTTATAAAGAACCAACTTTCATTGAGAAAAAAATGAAAGAATACAAGGACATACAAAAAGAAGCCCACAAAAGGGGATCCATCTAAAGAAAGGGACCCCAATCAAGCAAAATAAGACCTAACAGATAATTACAAAACACCTTGGAAACCAACGCCCAAATAGAGACATGAAATCTAGTGAGGGACCACACAACATTTGGATCTCTCTCTCGTCAACTCTATTATTTCTTACCCCCAAAGATTCCAAAACAAAGCACACATCCCTGCTTGCCGCAGAAATCTCGCCTTCTCGCGAATCGACGGATGGAGGAGCTCCTCGATCATCTCCCTGTGATCTGCAAAACTCACCCCCTACAACTTAAAAGTATGACCGAAACGGCCCCACACTAAACAAATAGTCACAACTCCAAAGAATGTGATCCAGGTCTTCCTCCGCCTTCCAACAAAGAATGCAACGGAACGGGCCAACCAAGGGAAACATTTTCAACAACCTATCACAGATATTAACTCTACCATGGATAACTTGTCACATAAAGAACCTAATCTTCTTTGGGACTTTCACCTTCCACACACGCGAGAAAATAAACTCACCATGAGGAGAAAGGTGCAATAACCAACGGAAAAAGGAACTGCAAGAGTACCCGTCCGAAGGACTGAGGCTCCAACACCGTACATCTCTCCTTCCCATTCTGAACTCAAACTCTTCGATCAAAGAAATAAGGGACGTAATGTCGATCTTTTTCCTATCGAAGAAAAGACGACGGAAACCGAACGAAAACAGAGGAGAGCTCCCTAAATGAAACAAGACATCTTCATGGAGGATAAATAAAACAAACGAGGAAACGATAAAGAAGGGTCTATCTCCCAACCATCTATCTTCCCAAAAATACGTATTTTTCCTGTCTCCCACCATACAATGAACAAGACTAGAAAAGGTTGGAATCTCAAGGGCTATATCTTTCCATGGGTTTCTGAGAGTGCCTTTAACCTCACCCAACAACCATTCATAAGGATGAGGACCGTATTTACTCACGATAATCCGATGCCATAGGAAAGAAGACTCTGGAGGAAGAGCTTGCCACCAACTTCACAATACAAAATCCAGAATTCTATGGAACAACTAAAAATTCCTAAATATGAAATTATAAACACCTACTCGAGGCTTCTAAAAATTCTAAACATTCATTTCTTCTCTCTAAAACTCCAGGATTGATTTGCATCTTCCCCAAACTCTATAACATGAACTTGAACATCAAAATGAAGGGGAAAAAAAGTCAAAGATAGTGAACGCTAGAATACCTTATGGTTGAAATTAAACATTATATTTTAACCATGAAAATTAATGTTCAACATTCACTTCTATAAACTGAGCTTTCAACATATAAAACTGATAATGGAAAAACAAACATAAAGCAAAAGAGATGGAGGATAATACCTGCAGTGCTAGTATCCTATCTTCTACCGTATCTTTTATAGTAATCCTTGACACTGTAACAGGACGAGTCTGTCCAATTCTATGTGCTCGATCTACAGCCTGATCCTCAGTAGTCGGATTCCACCAAAGGTCCAATAGGATAACATGACATGCTGCAACCATGTTCAAACCTAGATTTCCCGCCTTCAATGACATCAACATAACAGTGATCTGCAAAAACAATTCACCGACTCAAATCTTGAATTAAACATCCACACTAAAATATAAATATTGCTAATCATTTCAATACCTATATCATTGCAAATCATGTTAAGTAACAGTAACATTTAAACTTCCATAGTATATAATGTCTCCAACATAGAGAGGCATCTTAAATCCACCAGAATTTGTTGAAGTAGTATTCAGATTAAGGGCCAAACCTCAGGGTCAGAGTTGAAGTCTTTGACAGCACGGTCTCTTGAAACCAAAGACATTGTGCCATCAAGCCTCCTATATTGTATGAAAGCCTGGTTCAGTGACATTTCTACTAAATCCAACATCCCAGTCCACTGGGAGAAAACAATCGTCTTCACAGGTTCTTCGGTTGGATCTTCGGTTGGATTGGGACAAGGAGACGTGTGTTTTGTAGTATTAACATCAGTATCACAGATCTCAATGCAATCGTCTTCAGAGTGTAGAGAACTTCCGTTGCATCCAAAGGAAACCCCTTGTTCAGAAGTTGAAATTGATGCTTTGCAATTGTTCTGCAGAATCTCAAGAACGGCCCTAATTTTGGACGAACTGTACTCACTATGAACAATTTGAGATTTCTCAGATAACCCTGAACTTGTGGAACCTCCTTCAAGATCATCAGAGATACATTTTCGGAGGGTAGTCTTCGAGAAAACTACGTCAGCAGCAACTTGTTCCTTGCATCCAAGTGCAGGGCACATATTGTCATCGCCAGTTAAGTATTCAGACACGCATTGATAGCAGAAAACATGACCACACATGGTAACAACAGGATTTTCAGGTGGATCCTATTAAAAAAAATTGAAAAAACCCGTAAACATGATATCATAGGTCACATAAAAAATGATAAGATGGCCAATAAAATATTTTACCACCTTTTAAGAAGTAATAATTAAAATCTTTAAGACAAAAATAATCAAAAGGATAGGCCGCATGTGTTCACCATGAATCCTGTGCTAAAAACTTTGCAGAAGGTGTAGCATTTCCTTCACAAGCAAAAGAGAGAGAGAGAGAGGTATTCCTAAAACCAAGTCAAAAGAAGCCAAAAACATATGGTATTTGAAATATCTAAGGATGTTCAGCCATCCAATCCCTGTCTCCATCCCCACCCCCAACTTAATCCCTCGTCCCCATTAAATGTTACGGAGATCGGAGTGGAGATCAGTTTCTCCATGGGAAATAATTCTCCGTTTAGTTTTCTTTTTGTTAATCTCAATTAAATTAAATGAATTTTTTGGAAAATTTTCAATTCAATAGTTAGTTCCCCATGAGAAATCTCCATTTAAAGAAAAAAATTGTTAAACCTACTAATAAAAACAAAATAATATTTCACATCAATTTGTTTGATTATTCATACATATAGTTCAAATTAGCATACGGGAAATTTTTTTCCCTACTACTCCCCAATTCTAGCCTAAACGGGGATTCCCATGAGGAAAAAGAACACCCCTAGATACATCCCTGCTAGCTACACTATCACACGTAAAACTCCCCAAATCATTGTCTCATTCACAATGTTCCGAAGATTTATTTTTTTCCCTCTTTCGTAACAAAATGTAGATTTTTCCTTCAATATCCATTCATAATGGAGGTTGAGCACAAAAGAATGGTTAAAGAACAAGAAGAAAGTAGTTCTCCTTTCACCATATTTCATAAGTTAATATGAAGAATGAAACTCACGTCGCATACACGGCATATGGCCAAAGAAGTCTCCAAGCAATTTAACAGATTCATCAGCATATCCCTAGGAAGTTTACTTGCCATTTCTGTAGAATCCTTCCCCACAGAATCAATATTATACCCTTTTACAAGTAGTGGGTGGTCACAAGCCTGACGAAGGCGTAGAAGCATCAGCAGAATATTTGCATAGTTTTGCTTTACAGTACCAGCTGCGGCATAAGCCTGCAAAGTACATGTCATATAACTCCTGTAAGACTCCACATTTAAGAAAGGGAACTTTCATTCAACAAAGGGTGTATAAACCGGACATACAAGAACCCTAGCCCCTATGCAGACAAGAACAAAGACTTGATTAAATTATTTTTTTAAAGAAAATTACAAATTTAAACAAATATTTTTTTTAAATAATAATAATAATAATACTTATTTTATATATATATATATATATATAAAAGACTAAAGAAAAGTATCCATATGTCCTTAAGGTCTGGTGCACTTGAAATCCAAAAGAAAGAAATTAAATATACTATATTTCAAACTCCATGGCATCTGTATACAGGTATCTTTTAGCACTTTTTTGTTTTCTTGATGTAGGGAGTTATTAGGCTTTTTATTTTTTCTTTTGTGTGCATAGTTTTGGATTTAATTGTAATTATTTTGATTCTTAATGTTTGTTTCATTTATTTATTTAGTTTTAAGTTGAGATTAGTTAACTGCTAGTTACCTTGAATGAATTTGTTTTAACCTTACAGTCCAATCTCTTTTTTCCCTAAGGCCTAACATATATATAAAGGCATAAAGCCAGTTGCACTCAACTTTATTGAAGATCATGAAAATAAATTGGTTCTCTAACCTCACCATCCCTTAAACTATTATACTACAGTCAGGTGTTCATATTGGAAAACCAATTGGAGAAGGAGAAATTTATTTTTTAAAAAACAAAAAGGAGAGAGAAAAAGGACTGGTTCTACTCTAATAAACTTTGAAAAGACCAGTCTCATTCAGGAAGGAAAGGAAGAACACTATATGCACCTTGAATTGCTTGCGAGAATCAGCTTCTAACTGAGTATAAAAATCACGCTCCTCAGTAGAAAAATCCACTTTTGTCAAACGTATGGTTTTGGGGGGCAATTTGACAATCGGCTCCCCATCAATTAGTGTGCCTAAACAGCAAATAAGATCATTATAAGAACTGAAGGGAGAAGTGACCAAAACTCATATAAGGATATAATATGTCGTCAATTAAATAAGGTGTAGCATATACTGTCAAATACAAGTTTAATACAAATACAGTGGCACTTCAGATTAACAGCAATATTAAGCAGATCAAGGATCAGATCAAGATGTCATCTAGATGGATAGAAGGACCGTGAGAAGGAGACTGACATAACAGCGTGATGACCCTTCAAGTTTTGACATTAATTGAGATATGATATGTCCAGTTATTTACATGTAAAAAGTATCCCTAGGTTTCTTAATACATCTGTGACAAGCAAAAGATCCCTGACCCAAAAATCTCTTGCTTTTATCCAAGATTCGTTGGAATATGAAATCAATCCAAAATGCATCTTCAAATTCGTCTGAATGCTCAACATTTGATGGGTATTGTCATGGATTATAATAGTAGTAAGAATTGAATTGAGATCATCAATTCTGGTGAAATTCTTGAACCAAAAAGCTCTTGATTTTATCCAAGATTTCATATTTTTCATAGTTTCCATGAAGGGAAAGATATTTCTTTCTTGCACCCACTAGTCCTTGTACAAATCCTTGAAAACATGAATCATGATCAAAATATTGAGATACATTTTGAGCAGAAGAAATATTCTCCAATTCTTCCTCAGTCACTAGAATCAAGCCCCCAATCTTGATTTCCATTGTATTTGAATCCTTCCTTGCTCGAATCAGAATCCCAATCTTGATTTTATATTGCATGATTAAAATTTTTGTCCCTCCCGTGCATCATTTTTTTTTGATAAAGGACCATGCTTTCATTGAGAAAAAATGAAAGAATACAAGGGCATACAAAAAACAAGCCCGAGAAAGAGGAATCCCTCTAAATGAAGGGACTCCAATCCAAAAAGATAAGACCTAAGGAGTAATTACAAAATAAACGCGTCACCGACGCCCAAAGAGAAACGTTATATTTAACAAGGGACCAAACCTCAAAAGGATCCCTCTCCATCCCTCTAAAAGTTCTATTGTTTCTCTCACCCCACAACCCCCAAATATTTCCAACTGTTCATATTTCATGGGTTGTTGTTCTTCATTCTAGCAAATCTTGTATTGGATTTTGTTCACCATAATATCGTCTACGTACTCTAATAGGTATCATCTTGTAATTTTGTGTGTTGTCGAAGATCAAGCACATCTCTACAAAGCTCCCTCTTGCAAATTCATTGACAAGAGCTTTTTGGTCTCTGCTAGAGGCAGCCATCATTGAGATTGCTCTAATACCAAAATGGTTTAGCCTAAATAAAAAAAGGAGGGAATTCTCCAAGAAATATAACCCAAAGGATTCAATTATGACTCAAAGTATTCGCGGGTTCTAATCCAAGAAGCATGCGACTTTTCCTCCCAAGAAGCATGCGACTTTTCCTCCCAACCATCAAAACCCCTTCTCTCGAGGGGGCTCTGATACCAAAATTGGTGTAAACAACCAATTGATTAAGAATTGTATTAAGAATCTATGTTTTTACAGCCTAGGATCAACCTCTTTATACAAGTAAACTAGCTACTAACAACCTTCTAATAGCCACCAACGGCTGCAACAAAACTGAATGGGGAAACATTTGCTTAAAATTGAAAAGATAAACCAACTGGTCATTACCCTTCAGCCATTGGCCAGGGTACACAAGTCACAGTCACATCAGACACTCAGTTGGCTGAATGGTTGTGGTGTTTCCCTTTGGAGGTTGATCCTTTGCAGCATCGGCTTATTGTGAGAAAAGGCTCATTCAAAAATCCCTGGAAAGTGATCTCTTCTAATTCTCCTCTTCTCGCAATTTATGAAATGCTCATTGCGGAATGGGTCCAACTCTTACTTTTGGGAGGACTGGTTGGGTGAAAAGTCTCTTTGTTATAAATTCTCTCGTCTTTATCACATCTTTGAGGTTTAGCCCTATGTCTTCCTTTCTACCTCCTAAGGGTACTTATTTTTCATTCTCTTCTGGTTTGACTCTTCTTTCGCTGCTGGTGACCTAGCCATGGATCTAGGGATTTTCGTTTTTGGCCTCATGATTCTTTGATAGGGTTCGCCTTCTTTGTAAGAGGGCATCTAGGGACCTAAACCACATTCTTTGGAGCTATCAATTTACCATATCTATTTGGATTTGCTTTTTTCAAATGTTCGATGGTTGCTTGGGTAAGAACAGTGAATGCATCGTTTTTTAGAGGAGAGAAAAAAATTTCATTGATGGAGTAAAACTTCAAGCACCCAAGGGTGAATTACAAGAAAAGTTTCCCATTTGAAATCAAATAAGACAAACTATAATAAAAGAACGGGTGTTTACATTTGCACCAGTACAAAGCATGAAAAATAACTAAATCCATAAAATTATCAAAGGAATAGAAAGAGTCCCTGAAAATTCTTCTATTCCTTTCACCCCATAAAGACTAAAGAAAGACCTTGTTTAAAGCAAGCAACAAGATCTTATTTTCTCCACGAAAGGAATGACCCACAAAAATGAGGGCTAAGGAATCCTGGAGGATATTCTTTCATTCTTTTTGTGAGAATGTACCGGTACAATCTAGTAAACAAACCCCAATAATAATAATAAAACCCAATTTTAAAAAATATCATGTAATGACTAATAAAAAATTCTTTTGTAATTACAGCCTATCCATGATCCTTCAAGATTGCAAGACTTTGATCCATTATTTCTCTGGGAGGAGAGTTTCGCATCCCTTAGAAGAAGAAGAAGACAAGGAACACCAAGAAGATATCCTCTTTCTTATGCCACTCGTAAATTTGTATTTAAAATTCCTTTGGTTCTTAACCAAATTCTTGAAACGGTCACTTTAAGCGCAATTTCCCATAAAATTTGGGCTTTGCCTTTAAACTTGACACTACAAAGAAGTTGAACAATATTATTCCAAGTGCCCTTGTTTGCTACCCACAATTGTCATTCATTACATATGAATTGGAGTCTTATCAACACACACATATATATACACACGAGAGAGAACAAAACAAGTATCTTCACTTGCTTTCATACACAATAAACAAACCAAAGGTTGCAAGACTACAAAAAGCATTTTTCATTTGAAGTGTTTCCGCTATATTTACCCCACCATTTTGTAAGATCCATATGACAGGCAATAGGCTTGATACCAAAACTAGAACATATTATACAACATTAGTCCAAAAAAAAGATAAATGTTGCATCATTAAAACAACCTGGACGCCACCTCCAAAAGAACCTTCAAACTCAAAATATAGGATAAGTTCCAAAAGAGACCACCACTTGGCACTGATGTAATAGGATTAGTGGTTAATTACATATCTTGGTTAATTCCCTGGCTAATTAGGATTAGGATTAGGATTAGTTTGTTTGATTCCTTGGTTAATTAGGATTAGAATTAGTTTGTCTTCAAATGCTCTATAAATAGAGAATTGTCCTCTTGTATTCCTAACTTTTGATTCATGATTTGAATGATTGTTGGAAGGACTTCCCCTTTTATCCTCCTAGGCTATACCAGATACAATTTTTCCTTTAATTAGTCAAAGCTTCTTTGTCACTTTAAGTCCCATGGGGAGGCTAGCCTTGAATAACCTAGACTTTTGAGGCTTGATGCTTGAACTCCAATGATCAAACCTACAAATGGCAAGTTATGTGAGAAAACATTTCATATATATATTGGTTCTATTGCAGTGAAAAGCCTCCCTAATATGTCATAAAAGATTTGTCTATGTCCACACCAAAAATGAGAATATCATCAAAATAAACCACCATAAACTTCTCAATAATTTATGGCTTATATAGGCCTATAACCTCCTTGTACTTCTCCCTCATAAGAGTATTGAGCATAGTATTGGACAATTTTCTTTTCCTTATAGGCCTATAACCTCATTATTTTGGCCTTGCTTGTTTCTGCCTATATAAGCAGCAGCATAAATTAGGGGTGAGCATCGGTCGGTCGGGGTCGGTTTTGGCTCCAAACCGACGCCGAACCGACCATGTCGGTTTCCAACCTTCTGAAAACCGATTTTTTTTTCTTAAATTTCACCAACCGATTGACCGACCAGTCGGTCGATCGGTTTGGTCGGTTTAAACCGATGGACGACAGAAGCAGCAAGGAAGACGGGCTGGAGTGGCGAGGACGATGAAGAAGAGGAGCTTCAACGACACGACTTCGACTGTGTGAGGGAGAAGAGAGAAATCGAACCTTCGACGGAGCTTCAACGGCACGACTTCAGCCTTCAATGGCACGACGGAGCTTCAACGGCACGGAGGAGCGGCGACGTGGGTTGAGTTTCGGCTATGCGAAAGAGAAGAAGAAAATCGAGGGTTGATGGTTTTGAAGAAGATGAAACTGAAAGTCTTTCAAAAAAAAGGAAGAAGATGTGTGGGTTCAAGGTTTAAAAAATAATAAATAAATTATAAAAGAAAAGTAATGATTACCTAGGTAATCATTACCTATACCACCTATATATAGGTAATTAATGCCTTTTCTTACAAGACGGTCTTTTCCTTTCCTCTTTCTTTCTTTTTTCTTTTTTTTTTATAAATTTAAGAAAAGGGGGTCAGTCGGTTTGGTCGGTTTGGGCCTTTTTAGGCCCACCGACCGGTCGGTTTGGAAAAACCGACTCCGAGCGAAACTACTATAAAACCGACCGACCAACGTCGGTTCGGTCGGTTATGGTCGGTCGGATCGGTTTTTCGGTCTATGATGCTCACCCCTAGCATAAATACCAATATTTAAATCATCAAGGGTTGACTTATGGTTCAATAAGGGTTATAGGAAAATAAAGGTCTGGGAGAGAATGGGTTACATCCATGGTGGCTTGGCCACCTACCTAGGACTTAAATGAAGTTGTCCAGTGAAATTAGTCGAGGTGGACACAAGTTGACCTAGACACTCACGGATACCAAAAAATAAATACCAATATTTAGTGAGAAATTTGTATTCTCATCATATTCTTACACAAAATAAGATTGGAGTTTTTATTAAAGGAAACTAGCGAGGGAGAGAGCAAGTACCCACCTTTAGTTCGTCGCAACATAATTGCCCTTAGGACAGCCTGAAGCTTCTTGTAGCCGGTAACTGAATTTCTGGAAATTGGAACCTTGATTGTATTGTAGAAAGATTTGTAGACGGCATAAGGATCATATCTCAGAAATCTGAAATAGCTATATAAATCATCAATTGCATTTTGTATAGGTGTTCCAGATAAGCACCACCTTCTTTTGGCTCGAAGGCTACAGCAGGCTCTAGCTACTTGAGTTCTGTGATTCTTTATCGTCTGAGCTTCATCCAGAATAACCCTGAACCAACCCACTCTTGCCAGTGGGCCAGAATCACACTCAATGGAAATACCAGTTCCTTTCCTGCCCTTCTTACCCTTCTTACTGCCGATAGAAGTCTTTTTCCTCTTTCTGTTGACTGAAAAATCAGAAGTTAATCCATATCTGTCTCCATTTTTTTCCTCAGCATCGTCCTCATCAACTAAAGGTTGTTTTGGAACTTCATTGGTGACGATTGAATATGTTGTGAGAACTACATCATACTTTGCAAGCTCATCAGGATCCCTAGTCCTACTTCCCCCATGATAGATTAAAACTGAAAGCTTTGCTTCTTCAGTGACCTTGTCATCTAGTTCTCTGGCCCACTGCCGAAGAATACTTGCAGGGCACACAACCAACGTACCAGCTGCTGGTCTCCGCTTACTGATTGCTCTAGTTGTTTTCACTTCTTGAATTGGCTTAACATCATCAGACTCTCCAGTCTGCTGCATTTTATTTGAATCAGCATTGCCATTATCATCATCATCATCCAAATTCAAAGCTTCAGCTTTTGTTTTGCTACCATCTTCTAGTTTTGCCTTTGATTGCAAGGACCTCTGCATTTGTATGAGTGAAATCATAGAAATTGTCTTCCCAAGGCCCTGCAAGAAGAGAGGGGAAAAGTCTAGAACCTCACTAAGGACAAATTTCCACAAACAAACAGGAATTTTATCCAGGCCCAGTAGCTTACCTGGTCATCCGCCAAAATTCCTCCCAAACAATGCAAACTTCTAGTTTCCTTCTGTAGCATCCATGCTAATGCAATTTTCTACAAGACGGAGTATGCAGAAAAAAGTCTTAAAAAAAATGTCTGCCAGTAAAAGAAAGACACTGCATTCTGATAGAAACCTGATGTCTTAAAAGAGGAACAGACAAAAGACCGTTGGGTAAATTAGCCTCAAGTTTTGGTTGATTCAGATCCTGCAAAAAAAAGAGTTATTGAGACTTTAGTAGTAAATGCAGAAGAAGAGAAGCAATAATAATATGAATAGAACTTCTCCACCAACTGAAAGCAATCAGTTTTTTCTATCTAGATCTTTTTGGCCATAATGTTTCCCCATATCTTTTGGACTATCATCAGTTTAACCTCTTTTTGTTTAAATGAAGCAATCTAATAGATCTACGAAATAAACAAAGTAAATGACCTACAAAATTAAGGAAATTACAAAATACTTCTCCAAAATGGTGCAAATCAAAAAAATATCCCAGTTAGAAAAAATATTCATCTAACAAACTGAATACGAGAATAAAAATAGTATGCTCCAATAAAATTGACATTCCTCCTATCCTACTCCAATAAAATTGGCACATCCCTTCCAATATCCTGAAAGATGCTCTTATTTATTTCCAACCAATTGTACAAAAGCACAACTCGGTATATTAAGCCCAATGACTTTTTCTTTGGACTAAGGTAGTGCCCATTAAGCATTAAGTTAAAACTATACAAGGAGCTGGAGAGAATCACATTCTGGTTACAGACATCCAATAGCATTTGTCAAACTTTAGGAGAGAAAGGACATTTGAGAAATAAATGCACCATGTCCCTTCACTGGGTTTTGCATAAGCACTTTTCATATTTTTTATTGTGTAATCAAAAGTGCTTTTAAAAAAGTTAAAAGCATTTAAAAATTTATATAATTATGGTTTTGGGCAAGTTTATGCAATTGGGACACTTTTCTGCAACCCCCTTGGCTGTTTGGGAATAGCTCATGTTACATCTTTTTGTTATGAAGAATATACAAATCTTTGTTTCCTATAAAATAAAATAAATCATTTACTGTGCTTTTGGAGGAAGCCTCGATTAGTACTTTTTCAACATTTCCTAATACAAAAGGTGCTCCACGTAAGAGTATTGCTCTTAAAAGTCACCACAAACTCCTTTGGAGTAGGGTTTATCCCCTTTCTTTTGTAATTTCATATCATCAATGAAATTGTTTCTCCTCAAAAAAAAAAAAAGTCATCACAAACTTACTCTTAAACCTCCTAGCATCAGACTGTTATGCTTAGTCACTAGCTTTAACAAAAGTATCTATAAGACCCTTGCAAATAGAATGCAAAAAGGTATGGCAACAAAATATTTCTCAGAATCGGGGTGCTTCCGTGGCTGGTAGATAACTGGTAGATGAAGCCCCCATCACTAATGAAGCAGTAAGAGTTAGAGGTCATATGCAGGAAGGAATCATCTTCAAAGTTGATTCGCAGAAACTGTATGATTGTGCAAAGAGATTCTTTGATACAAATTTTTGAAAGAATGTTCAATGATGCAGGGGCTTAAACCCTTTAAATTATAAAATGGTCGTTGAAGGCTTCTGTTAAGAAAATAACCATTAAACCTTTCAGATAGTTAGGTGGTTAAGCTGTTAGATTACTTTGTTAAATTTAAGTCGGCACAAACTATTATACATACTAGTCTTCTTTTTCTTTTTTTTTTTTTTGATGAATTACATAGTAGTCTTCTTTGGTTTAAAAAAAAAAAGCATAATCAATAATATAGCTTTGTTTTCCACATTCAAGTAGAGAACTTGAATGGCAATTGTTTAAGCTTGGAAAATTTCTCCATTTTAATCATTGAGAGACCTAGGGGAAAAAATTCTTTCAAGGGTAGGAGACAAAAGGGTCTTTCTCTATCCTTCCTCATTGTGGTGGTGGATGCTTTAAGTAATTGACAAGAAGGACAGACGGATTTAATTGAAGGCCTTCAAGTTGGAAGGATAAGCTTCAACTCACTCATTTCCAATTCACTAATGACACCATTTTTTCATTCGAAGAAGGAGATTTCTTTCCATTTATTTATAAAACCAGTAGGATTTTTTAGTTATCTCATCTTAAAATAAATGCTAGGGAAACTGTTCTATGGTCGAGGATAATTGTGATATGTATAAGATCTAGTAGTTGCTCTACCTTCTATAATACTAGAGGCTTATGCTGGGACAGTCTAAGAATGCTCTCATTTCGGGCTAAAAAAACCAAACTTTCATTGAGAAAAAATGAAAGAATACAAGGACATAAAAAGATGAAGCCCCCAAAAGAAAACCCCTTAGATAAAAGGCCTCCAATCCAACAAAATAAGACCTATAGAATAATTACAAAACAAACATGTCCAATGTTTTTCTGAATATCCCCATCTTGTAAATTCACTCCACACCAACAAAAAAAGCACGTCACATTTTGGGCTACTGATCAAAATCTCTTCACAATGTCTTCACAGTGTTTTTCATGATGGGGAAGATCGAAGATTCACTATAATTCAAATTTTCTGGAGCAAAATCACAATCTACTTGATCTCTCGATAAAGCATATGAGGGTTTGTATATGTGAAAGAGCGAGGTGGTCCTTATCTTGTAAATTAGAAATCAGTTTCTAGAATGAGTGGGAAAGATAGCTGGGAAACTGTTAAGTAGGAGTCAATAATGCTACAAGAGCGTCCGTTCATTATGCCACCCCCAATTCCACTGGGGCAATGATAAAGGTTCAACAAACAAGAGAGGGGCATTGGTGCGGGAACACAAAGCAATAACAGCTTCCTAAAATAGCAAACCACAGCGATCAAAGATGGTGTAGGTCTTATGCAGATATCAGGATATGTTTTCAATGCCAAGTTTCCTCTCATGCAACCATGCCATTGTGTTGAGGGAGGCACTTTGCCCATTAAAATCAAACCTTCAATATCCGAGCCCAAAGTCTTTTGTCTACCTTCCCATCCCAACCACTAGGTAACAAAAAGAAAGTTGGAATCATACTTATCAACAGAGAAACCTAAATCATTCAAAGTCAAAGATGAAAGTGGAAAAAGGGAAAGCAAATACTCCCTTTCCATAACCTGTAAGAAGGGTATTTTTGCCCAAACCAATTGCTCTTTCATTTTAAAAATTCCTAGAACCTCATATGATTAATTGGTGGGGGTACTATTTTTCCATAATGAATTGCCCTCGAATTTTTGTAGATTCCTAAAACTTCATATTACTAATTGGTGAAATGTTGGGCAATCAAAAACCTATGACTATGATATAAACAAAAGAGTACACTTTCTGCTAGAAGATATGCAAAGGAACGCTAAGAAATACATTAGTGAAAGCTTCCATCATAATCCACAAGAAACAATCCGAATGATCAAGGACCACTTTTACACAGTTCGCAATAAAGGCATGCTCCCACAATTTTGTAACCTCCTAAAACCTCATATTACTTATCATCGGTGGAATACTAAACAAGCAGATAATTTTTAATGATGCCAAGAAAAGACCATCAAATTTAATTTTTAAAAAAAAATGTAATAGGAGCAAATCCTTTTCCGACAAAAGATGCTAAAGAATGCTAAGAAAAGCTTAAATCACAACCCACAAGGAACAATCAGATTTTTTTCCTTTATGAGAAACCAAGCTTCCATTGAGAAAAAAAATGGAAGAATACACAGGCATACAAGAAAGAAGATCACATAAAGGGAGTCAAACTACAAGAAGGGGCTCCTTTTTTTTTATAAGAAACATCAATAGGATATATTCCTCACAAAAAGATATGGAATACAGCCTAGGGGCTAGGGGTGGTGATTACCCCTCCCCCAAAAAAGAACTAACAACAAGTTATCTCACAAGCGCCTGTCAATCTTTGATGATCATTAAGAGACTATAATTACAAGAAGTGACTCCAATCAAGTAAAATAAGACCTAACAAGTAAATACAAAAAGGCCTAGAAACAGAGGTCCAAAGAGAAACATAGAATCTAACAAGAGGCATTATCTAATCAACGAAATGATAGCATGATTCACATAAAAATGTATATATAAGACAACTGGCACTTGTAATGGTGCATTCTATCCTAACTTACCCTTCAGACAAACCCTCCTCTCCTTTTTTTACTTTGCTGCGGGGAGGGAGGGAGGAGATCCTTAACTAAAAGGAAAGAAGAAAAAAACAGACTACTATCTCAAAATAGACATCTCCAAGTTCGCTAGTTGGAAAACAAAGAATCATAAAATGTATTATCTAGTTTAGAGAAATCCAATAGCCTGAAAAATGTTATATCAAAAATACCTCCAATGCTGCTTGATAAATCAATCTCTCATCACTTCCAGCCACCAATTCTTCACCATAACCAGGACGATAGGGGTGTTCACTTGGATACTGTGAAGAAGGTATACTTTTCCCCGGTGCCAAACTCACAGGGAGGACCCTGTAATCCCTGTTCTCGGAACTAACAGCATCATCACCATTGCCTCTGAAAAAATTCTCTCTCCCATAAACCCTACCGCTAGTTGAATTTGGCCTTGCTGAATCATAAGAACTGACATAGGCATCACGAATTTGACTGCTGCCCACATTATCTACTAAGCTAATTGATTTTGCCGGGGGTGCATATGACTGAGAAGTATAAGGTAAGGTCCTTCTTAAAGCCTGTTGAGAAGATAGTCTTTCATAATCTGCACCAGCTGTGGTTGCAATTCGAGAATTCACAGTTCGAGGTAGACCAGCATTCCCATTTTCAGTAACATAATTGATATCATCTGGGAGGACAATATGATGATTTGAGGCTCTAGTGTCACCATTAGAACCAGAATGCGGGCTGTTATTAACATTACCTGTAAATTTGATAGTCAGTTTTTTCCCCATTATCAGAGTTCTTTTGAGAAAACAACAAAGAATTTTTTCTCGCACAAAACTCACTTTGACCTGGACTAAAATCTGTGGATGCCCAATGAGGAAGCTTTCTGCTGTGACTAGATTCCCCAATACTTGGTGCAGCATCATCACTGTCACTAATATATTCTAGCTCTACATCACTGTCTGATGAACTAATGTCTATAAAGTTTGTCACAGACATGATGGTCCAACCGCAAGTTCTCTCTTCTTCGACAAAACTAGGAAGAAGCTCCTAAAAGTTTAGCCAAACTGCCACAGAAAATCATAGAAATTGTTACAAAGAAAGTCAAATAGATAAGCAACAGACTGATCAAAATATCAACTGCTTTCTCCACGTACATAGTTCAGGAAATGTCTGAAAATGAAGTTACAAATCCATCTACTTACAAAAACGTAATACCTCAGAGCTAAATCAATAAATTCTCAAAGATAGTCCGAATAATCAAACATGTAGCCATGCTGCATCATAATCTTTTAAGATGCAGCAGATCCAATAGCAGGGACATCTTTGTCAAAAACATCCCTGAAAATACCAGAAAAGAAAGGGGAAAATTAAATGCCAAACATCTTATTATTAGTTGAATACAAAAAGATGGATTGTCGAAACATCAAGGATACAGCAAAGAGAAGCTTAAGAAACTTGAGTGATCTACTGGCAGTGACTAAAAAGACACTACATCATGATCACTTAAACGAAGCCATTGCAGCGAAATATACTTGAGCAACCTAAGTCATCGGCTTAATTTTCAAACAGAGCCCAGTTGATAAAAATAAACAAGATGAGATTTGAAGTAACCTGAAAGTTGTTCAGAAGTAGCTAGCCAGATCTATGAAAAATATTCACAAGTGCCGACCATTATACGAGATATTTCCAGCAGTGAAGAAGCGAGACTGTCAAGTATGTAAAGATGATATCCCCATAATGCAAGAAACGCAGTTTAAATCCAAATCTCGAAGTAGCTCTCCAGCACCTAAAAGCAAACCGATTATAACATCAAATTCAACCATTCAACTTACAAATTCACCCTTCTAAGAAGAAATTAAAAACTTAAATTCATTTTTCCCTCGTCTAAGAAGCAAAATGCTCTGTGCCAACCCGAAAAATCAACTTCAATTACTCAACCCACAAACACAAAGACATTGAATGCAGAGCCACGGCATGCATTAGGCGAAATGAGTGATTAGGGTAAAAGAAAAAGATCCCATCATACAGACAACAGTACTCGAAGATTCACACACGTTAAAACGAATTGAACAAAAACCAAGAAACCAGACCATGTATGGTAGAAGGGCGATGAATGTGACGACAAAAAGAATGAAATGGAGAAAGAATCCATACGAGGAGTGGCAGATTGAGGCTGCAAATGAAGAATGTTCTCCCCTTCCTTTGTAGGGTTTGAGGTTTGAAGTTTCCGTTCAACGCCAATGCGGAAAGAGGTTCTTTTCTGGATTTTTATTTTTCTTTTTTTCTTTACGGAATTTGAGATTGACGATGGCCGTATTGTAGTTGTAGTCTACCCACTGTACCCGTTGTTAACTTTTTTTTTTACTTTTATAAATTGCAATTAACTCTAATTTCATCTCTTTAAATTAAGTTTTTTTTAAACGGTTAAATTACGGATTTAGTTCTTACTCTTTCAAATTTTATGTTTAATATATCTACGAATTTAGTGTGTGTTTGATACTAAAAAGATTTTTTAACTTCCAAATTTATATCTAATAAGTTGTTTATCTATTTGACAGCATTTTTTTACTTACGAATATAATTTGGACAAAATTGGAAGTTTAGCTATACAAAATTCAAATTTATGTCTAGTGAGTCAATTAAATCTAAGAATACATTAGGTATCTACCAAACACAAAATTAAGGGTATATTTGGTTTAACTTTTCAAATGTTTAATCATTTTGAAACGAATCATGGTGTTGACAACAACAACCACTAAAAATGACTTCTTAACAAATGATATTGATAAACTATCTTAAGATAAACACTTGAAATAAAATGTTTTTAAAAAAGTTTGTAAATATATAATGACTCGGGTATACAAACACTAATAAGGAAATGTAATCAAACATGTTGTTTAAGTTTATGGGAAAAAATGCACCTTTTAAAAACACTTAAATTAAAAGGAATTCCAAACAAATCTTAAAACTTTGAAGATACATTAGACATTTTAAAAAGTTCATTGACTTGTTGGATATAGAATACAAAATTTACAAACTTATTGGACACGTTTTAAAATTCAATAAACTACTAAACAACCTTACAAAGTTTACGGATTGAGCTTGTAATTTAATCTTTCACCTCAAGTTATAAAAGTTTGGTTAAATTATAAGTTCAGTTTACAGCCTTTAAAATGAAGTGCATCTGATGATACCATAGATTTATAAATTTAAATGTTGTGTCTAGTAAATATGTGAATTTCTAAAAGCTTCTAATGAGCTCCCTTAGCTTAACTCTTTTAACCGGCCGTTGGTAGTTTAATTTTGTATATAATAGTTTGTGTAAATTGTCTTGTAAATCAATTATCAATTACAAAATAAAATAATAAAAAAACAATAATTCTTTTGACTTGGTTTATAGTTCATGTTGTGGGTGATTTTGGACCACTCCAGAATCTAAGGACTAAGGATGACAACGCAGCACCAACACGAAAGCTTGACCAAGGAGCATACCCCGGAGGAGAGCGAGTCGAAGGGATTGGGCCGTCTTGGGCCAATCCCATGCTCGGCCCACTCGTGTGTGGGTCGAGTTCCCTCCCCTCCATTCGATCCCTAGTACTGCCTCTGACTGTCCCGGTTCCACCTGGTTCATCCTGAATCGCCTCTAAACGCCTAAAAACCCTAGATGAGGAATATGTATTAAACCCTTCTTCGTCACTGAAGAAGGGGATCTCGAAACTCATTCCCTTAACTCTTTCCTCTTATTTTGCTCTCCTCCTTCAGCTTTCAGACTTAAGCATCGGAGGCGGTGTGGCAAGCACCACGTCGGTGTGCATGTTTACTGTTTTGCAAGTCACGTCTCCTCACCCTCTCATACAAATTTACCGTTTGTGGCACGTGAATGACAGGTGAGTTCCTCCTGTCCATATTTTGCCATCAACAGTTCTAAAACTTATTATAGGCTAACTCTATTTATCATTCGAGTTGTTTTTAATTAAAATAGTTTGATAGTCCTTTTCAAAAAAAAAAAAAAAAGTCTTATACAAAATTAATCACTTTTGGCATGCCAATGATTTATAATTATTTACATTTTGCAATGGGTTGTTACCGTAGATTGTGAACTCATTAAAGACTGTGTTATAATGCCTAAAAAGCAGTCATTGCATCAATAATTTATGGTTCTATTATACACTGTCACAACAACTTATGGCATAAAATTATCCTTTTGAAATTTTCAACAAGTTTCATTTTTTTATATATATATAACAACATTTGGAGTGGGAGCATTCGAACTTCTGACCTCATGATCGAGAGTACATGTCAATTACCGTTGAGTCATGCTCGCTTTGGCTTCAACAAGTTTCCTTGTGGAGTAAGTCAAAGTTATACCTCATCATATGATATATAAAACACTTTAATTTCAAATGTTTCGTTTGAGGTTTTTTATGCTTTAGCTACATTTTGATTGTTGTTAGCTAATCTTAACTTGACGTTAAGTTGACCTAGTGATGTAAGATGAGGTATGAAAGGGCCGGTTGCAAAAGTAGCAAAATGGCCCAAACTAATTGCAAAAGTATCAGCCCGCATAAATATTTGCAAAAATGGCAAAATCTCACCATCTAAAAAGTAAAATTACTAAAATGTCCATCACTGATAGAAAACTTTCTATCACTGATAGAAATTGTTTCTATCACGGGTAGAAAACTTTTCTATCAATTTTCTATCACTGATAGAAAACCTCTATCACTGATAGAAAGTTTTTATAAGACTTTCTATCATAGAAGATTTCTATCAATATATATAAAAATTGACGAGGAAGAAGAAATGCATGCGCCAATAAGTTTTTCTATTACTGATAGATTCTATCAGTGATAGAAATCTTCTATCAGTGATAGAAATCTTCTATCAGAAAGTGATAGAAAACTTTTTTATTAGAAACTTTATTCTATTAGTGATAAAAACTTTTTATCATTGATAGAAAATGTTTCTACCACTGATAGAATCTTAAAAAAAAAAACGAAAGATTTTCTATCAGTCATAGAAGATTTATATAATAATAATAAAAAAAAAACGAGGGAGAAAAAGATGCGCGTGCCAATCGCAGGGGCAATGCAGGAATATAAAAAATTAATTAACAAATTTTGCCATATTTGCAAATATTTTTAAAAATTGCTATATTTGTCATTATTTACCTTCATGTTGCCACCTATTACAATTATCCCGGATGAAATAACTTGTTTTTATCTTCCAATGAATTTTGGTTGTCCCCCTAATTCATACGCATTTGAAGTTCTTCTTCTTCTTTCGTTATTTAGTATTTTTTAGGCGTGTTTGCTATTCTTGCTCCAACCACGTAATTTTTATAAGTTGGAACCTAAGATATATATATATATATATATATATATATATATTTGAGACAAGAATCTAAGATATCATGAACGTACTATTGATTACAATTGTTGAATTATGTCAAGATTGATAAGTTGTTGACCAAATCGTAAAAAATGAACGTATTGAATCATTCTCTATTCAGTGCATCATTGCAATCTTCTCAAATTTTTTATTTATTACAAATTTTAATAGTTGGGTAATTTTAAAAGATGTTTATAAATATATATTTCTATGCAAGTAGTTAATTACTGATTATAATAAACAATTTTTTTTTTTTTGGTTTTATCTTTTTATAAAATCAATCCTATAACTATTTCCACGTCTTGTTTTCTCATTTTTTATTTTTTTTTTAAGTTTTAAAACACCAATCTAAATATTGAAAACCAAATTTTGTTTGATAAGGTTTATTTAATAATCGTTTGGTCTTTGGATTTTGAAAATTAAGCTTATAAGTACTACCTTTTATAAATTTGTTTGTTTTGTTATCTACATCATTCTCATGTTTTTAAAAAGCAAGTTTTGAAAGCTATAAAAGGTCAATTTTAAAAATTTATTTTTGTTTCTAGAATTTGACTAGAAATTCAAATGTGTTGTTAACAAAGATGAAAGCGGTCATAAAAAAATTGGGTAAAAAAGTCTAATTTTCACAAACCAAATGATTATCAAACGAGGTCTGACAATTTGGTTTTTGAAAATTATGCTTGTTTTCTTCAAAATTTCGTACAACTATTTTCATATTTTCATATTTAGTGAGGAAACATTTGAATTAGTAGCCAAACTCATTTTAAAAAAATTGAAAACTCTTTTTTTTTTAGTTTTCAAAATTTATACTTGATTTTTTTAAATATGGACAAAGATAGCCAAACTGCTTGAACGGGTCTAAAAATAACTTCAAAATAAAAAGGAAAAATACACTTTTGGTCCCTGAGGTTTGGGTTAAGTGACACTTTGGTCCCCGAGTTTTCAAACTCAACAAAAATACCCCGAGGTTTGAGATAAGGAGCAATTTGGTCCCTGCCGTCAATTTTTCTGTTAAACCATAACGGTAAGCTGACGTGGCACTATTATTTTAATTAAAAAATTAATTTTTAATTTTTTTAAATAAAAAATATATTATTATTTTTAAAATTCTCTCCCTATCTTCTCCATCTTCTTTCTTCTCCACCTTCTTTCTCCCTCCATCTTCTTCCTTCCCCCTCCCATCTTCTTCAGCTCTGGTGGCCGGCCGCCGCCGGCTGCCGGCGAACGGCGACGACGGTCGCCGGATTTTTTTTTTTTTTTTTTTTTTTTTCATTCTTTCTTCTTCTTCTCTTCTTATCTTCTTCCCTTCTTCTTCTTTCTCTTCCTTTCTTCTGTTTTTTTATTTTTTTTTCTTTTCCGGCCTTTTCCTTCTCTTTTTTCATAATTTTCTTTTTTGTTTTTTTTTCTGCATTTTCCTTCCCTTTTTTTTTCATTTCCTTCAAGAAATCAAATAAGTAATGACATTTTTTATAAATGTTTTAAACAAATTGAATTTTTTAGATTACAATTTATTTCTTTTTGTCGTACTTGAAGCAACTAAAATTTAATTAAGTATTAAAATCAAATAAGTAGTTGTATTGGTTTCAATTGTTTAAATAAATTGATTATCATATTACAATTTATTCTCTTTTCTTGAATTAATTAAAATTTAAATAGTTGTAAAAAAATTTGAAGTTTAAATAAGTGTTAAAATCAAATACGTAATTACATTTTTCTAATGTTTTAAACAAATTGAATATTATATTATAATTTAGTTTCTTTTCACAAACCAATTAAAATTTAATTACGTATTAATTAATTAAACATTTTATTTTAAATTCACATATATATTGATTTAGAACAAATATAGAAAAATTAAAATTAATTCTACTTAAAAAAAAACTATAATAGTTAAATCTAGTTTAATTTACTTATAAAGTGTTTAAATAATTAGTACTTAGTTGGTATTTTTCAAAAAAAAAAAAAAAAGTACTTAGTTAAATTTCAATTACTTTAAAGAAAAGAAAATGAATTGTAATATTAAAATTCAATTTCTTTAAAACATTTAAAAAGATGAAATTACTTATTTCTTGAAGGGAAGGAAAATGCAGGAAAAAAAGCATGCATATGTCGACCTACGTTAAAAAATGTTTTTTTTTAAACATCTAACAAGCGCGATTTTCGAATTTGCCACATCAGCAGGTCGTCTCTTGAAGAGACGATCTGCTAACGTGGATTTTAAACTACAATATTCTAATAATAAGTTTCAATGGAGTATTATTTCATTGATAAGATAATAATATTAATAAAAAAATGTCCGCCATAGCTGCACCAATTCTTTGCTTCCCTACTTCCAAATAAGTAGCATGTGCAGACTCTAACGACTCCCTTAGTGGCCATAAGTTCAATAGTTTTTTTTTTTTTTTTTTTTTTTTAAGCCTTTCAATATCTCATCTATTCTAGAATCTCGTGTAATTTCTAAGTTCTTGTTTCACAAGTTTGTGTTTCTCCAAGATTTAAGAGATTGAACTGTTAAGCTAAATTAGAAAGATCTTTTGAATCTAGTCCGAGACATATGCACCTTGGGATTTGAATAAATTTGATTATTTAAATTCAACCATTTAAAATTCAATAGCAATGAGAAACAAACTCAATCAAGCACAACAAAGTTGAATGTGGTTCACACAAGAAAATGTCCATCTATTTAAAATATTTTTTAAAATTTTGGACAATAATTTAGAAATATAATTGTGAAATGGTGAGACACACGCTGTCATGAGCATCATTCAATGGCACACGTTGGTTGCATCTTAAAGGGAACTTGCAACAAAATATAATTGTGAATTTCTGATTAAAGGGAAAAAAGGCAGTTCTGCATTTAAGGGAACAAACAACCTTGCACAAAACTATAAAATCCTGATTAAAAGGGGGAGAAAGGCAATATAACATACAAAGCTAGAAAGGAAGAATATCAACCCTAAAATTTGTCATAAAAGTTATATCATCAGTCAATTTCAAGGAGTGAAAGCTCGACAAGCTTTATTAACAACGTGAAGAATTATAACAAGAAGAACTACAAACAGAGTACCAACCATAAACGTAAAAGCATAGAGTTCGAATACTTGAATCATTAACAACCTGAAGATTAATAAACAAAATTATAACCTTAAAACAAAAGCATAAAGTTATGATAATTGATCAACATGTTGCAAACGACTATGGCAGATATACAGTTGCAACGATGATGACTGTAAAACACGGACGACATCAACTAGAGGATGGCGACAGTTGGCAGAATACAAATTTTGGACGTTCGACGACATAATGGGTAGAAGAGAAGAATTGATTAAGACTCGGGCATGTGGGAGGTGAAAAGTTTTTTAAATTAATATTTTAACATTTTTTAATAGTTTAGTTTTTTTTAAAAAAAAAAATTTATTTGCCTAGTAAGCAAATGAAGTAGCCTTGTCATCATATCCACGTCAACACATAACGATCCAGTCAACATTCCGTTAAGTTAAAGTTGAGTCATGAACCATTTATAATGATTTTAAAAACCTGGAGGACTAAAGTGTATCTTTTGAAACTTTAGGGGCCAAATAGACATCAATTTCAAACCTCAAGGACTAAAAGTGCATTTTGTCCAAAATTTTTGTTTCAACGTCTCTACACATTTTTCTCTCTCTAAAACATCTTTTCATCTTTCTAATTTTTAATAAACTGAAAACCAAAAACAGTTATCAAACATATATGGTTTTTGTTTTTAAAAAACCGAAAACCAAAAACCAAAAACCAAAAACTGAAATGGTTATAAAACGGGGCCTAAATGAATGGAAATTTTATTATGATTATTTAATTAAACTATATATAATCAATACAATTATATTTGAATTAACAACTAAAACATAAAAATTGAATAAATTGAAAATAACAATAATATTATAATTTTAAATAAATAATGCACAGTGCAAATACGTTAATAAATATACAATGACTATAATTTTTTTAAGGACCATAATTTTTTTATATTCAAAATAATATGTAGGATATTATTACATTATATAATTGTTTTATTAATCAAAAAAATTAAAACATGATTGTCCATTGTAAATAAAATATATAATCATTCACCTAAATATACCTAAATATCAAGTGGTTCATCCAAATATAAATAAAGAAAAATAAGTTAAACAAAATAAATAAATAAAGAGAAATAGAAAATAATAAATTTGAAAAAAGCAAACGGTACACTAAAAACTTAAGAGACAAAAAAAAAAAAAAAAAAAAAAACTTAAAGTACAATTTTTTTTAAAGAAATAAAAAAAAAATATATTGAAAGAAGTCACCTGACGGCTCAAGGCGTCGTCGTCACAGTTGCGATTTTACACGCCCGCAACGTGAAATTAGACCGTCATAGTGATTGACATTATATGTACGTATTAAAACAAAAAAAAAAAAAAAACTAAAATCTCAAACATGTCGAACGAAATTTTGAGATTTTGTCTAAAATCCATACGCTTCTTGTTGCACCCCTTCTTGGCGTCAGGTAGTTTAAATCACTTAAAATATTCATTTTAAATTTTAAACTATTAATCTTAACATTTCTTTTTGGATAAAAATATTGCATATTGTGGCAATGACGTGCATCTAGACGTTGTCAATGCCAGAAAGCTGACAAGCGTTGTAGAAATTTGTTTTATTGCATTGGATGCGAAAATAGGAATGTATTGTTGTAGATTTGATGGCACAACAGATAAATATAAACATACATGTATATGTATATATGTATATACAGACATACATATATATATGTGGCACACCAGACAAATATATACATACATGCATACATACATGTACATATATGTATATAGATATATATACATACATACAGCTCCCTGCTCTTATCGTCGCGCGGATTTTATTGTAGTAGGTCTGTTTCTATGTATGTTATATGATTAGTAACTACTTTTTACAAATTGGATTCATTCTACCCTAGAAATTTGGGTTAAAAAAGACTAACATAATGGAGATTCACTAATATTAATTACTCAATAATTTTCCCAATCATTTCAACAAGAAGCTCGATTTGGACTTGCGACTTACTCCAGCTAAGGCTGCCCCCCACACACCCTCTGTTTCTCATGTCGCGCCCTTTGCACTCCATGTCGTGCCTCATGCTGGTTATTAAACATAATCTAGTAATTAAAGTTCGTGTTTGACATTTTTTTTATTGGATTCTTGATCTTCGAGTGACTGGTTTGAACTTATTTTTTATTTTTTTTTTTATGAATTTCGACTTAAATTTGGCTCCACCAGAACTCGATGAGCTCAAATTGGACTTTGGTTGGCTCCACCTGAGACTGCTCCCCTCGCGCCCCCTGCACTTTTCGTCGTGTCTCATGCTCCCATAACACCCGTGGTTATGCCTCATGCTCCCAAGCACCTGTGGTCGTGCACCCGTCGTCAAGGTACAAAATCACTTAAAATATTTATTTTAAGTTATAAACTATCAATGTTAATATTTCTTTTTTGAGGAAAATATTGCATTTTGTGGCTACAATTGAGAATGTGCATCTAGACGTTGTCGATTCAAGAAAGTTGGCCAGCATTTGTGGAGATTTGTGTTATAGCACATGATGTTAAAATAGAAATGCATTGTAGTAGATCTTATAGCACACCAAATAAAATACATACATATGTATATACATATATAATCACCCAATCATTTCAATAAGGAACTAAACTTGGACTTGCGGTTGACTCCATTTGAGGTTGTTCCCCACGCATCTCTCGCTCCTCCCATAACGCTCCCTACACTCAAATTTGGCTCCACCGAAGCCTAATGAACTCGACTTGGACTTGCAGTTGGCTCTACCGGTGTAATGTATTTAAGTGATAAATTTTTTTAAATAATGTATTTAAGTGATTTAAAGTATCTTGACAAGGTGTGATAGAGGTTAAAGATAAATAAACAAAATGATGTATGGTAGAAGGGCGATGAATGTGGCAACAAAAACAAATGAAATGGAGAAAGAATCCATACGAGTGGCGAGGTTGCAAATGAAGAACGTTCTCCCCTCCCGTACTTTATAGGGTTTGAGGTTTGAAGTTTCCGTTCAACGCCAATACGGAAAGAGGTTCTTTTTTGGATTTTTATTTTTCTTTTTTTCTTTACGGAATTTGAGATCGACGAAGGCCGTATTGTAGTTGTAGTCTACCGACTGTACCCGTTGTTGTAAATTGCAATTAACTCTTATGGCGTACATACATGCATGCATACATACATGTATGTACATATACATAGCTTTTACCGTTGCACACCTTGCACTCTCCGTTGTGCCCCATGCTCCCATAGCACCCATCGTCTAGGTACTTTAAATCACTTAAAATATATATTTTAAATTCTAATCTATCAATGTTAATGTTTATTTTGTGCAGGAAAATATTGCATTTTGTGATTGCAACAGAGGATTTGCATTCTGACAATTTATTCTTCCAACATTGCATGTTCCACCCGTGCTATCTCATAGGGTTTTTTAGTTTCTCTAAAGCCACCGTCAAATCTTTCATGTTGAAAGATACCAAGTAAAGATTGAAAAAGATGATCACAAAATCATTTTTGTGATCAATTAGTGACCATAGGAGTGTAAAGAACCAAATCGAACCGATGGAATGAACTAATATTATTGCACTGGATGCATAAATAGGAATGCATTGTAGTAGATTTGATGGCACATCAGACAAATGCATACATACATATATATTCATGCATACAAATATACATATATATGTATATATGTATATACATATATACTCTCCCAATCATTTCATCAATGAGCTCGATGAATCAACCGACCGACCGCTTCAATTTTTGGTTGAACTGACCGACTGACCGACAAAACCGACTCTGACCGAATCTGGTAAAAAATCGACCGACCGACGTCAGTTCGGTCGGTCGAGTTGATTTTCGGTCTAATTTTGAACACCCCTAGCCGTCGGTTGCCGACCATAGGGTTATGAAAAAACAGTGCTTATGGAGAAGAATAATAGAAGAGTTATGGATAAGAAGAATGAAGAAGTAGAGAACAAATAATAATAATAAAAAATATATATTTCAATTAATTTATTGATATTTTATTTTTATTTTTTATTTTTTAATAAAAAATGGTGTTACGTCAACAATCCGTAAGTATTTAACGGAAAAATGAAACAAAATCTAAACCTCATGAGCTAAATTGTCAATTTTGAAAACTCTGGGATCAAAATAAAACGTAACCAAACCTCAGGGACCAAAAGTGTATTTAAAAAAAATAAAGAAGAGAGAAAAATTTATTAATTAAAAAAAACATAAAAATCTACCATTTAAAAAAGTGGAGCCCACATCCAAAATTTGATGATTTTGACGAAAATTTATAGTACTACGGTAGTATGGAATACCTCTTTGCCATGTAATAAATATTTTAGAATGGTGTGAGACCCATGAAATAATGTTCATTAGAGGTGTCAAATGCTGAATGGAAGCAATAGGTACTACTACAGTACTGTAAATTTTTTCGAAATTTTCCCACGCACCTCCGTAAACATGTGGGGTAGATTCATACTAAATTCCATCACGTGTTCGTCGGTCTTCGTAGCCCATTAAACAACCCGAAAAGCTCAAGCCCAGCGTTGTCCAAGGCTCAATAACTCAAACCCAGGTTTATCAAAGGCCCAATAGTTCGAACCCAGGCCCATTTAACGGGCGCTTTTACGAGAGAATAGTATGAATTTGAAACGTCGATACGAAACCGCGCAAAATTAACGGTCAGAGATCGAGCCAAATCATCGATCCTCGTGAAACGAAAACAAAACGCGGGGATTAAGGGCGCCAAAATTTAGAAAAAAATTTCCCACTTTCTTAGTTTCTTTAATAACAATGGCCGCTTCAGTTTTCTCCCACGAAAATTTTCCCATTCGCTTCAATTCTTCTGCATTTTCGAAGTCACCGATTCAGCGGCGGAGAAGAGGAAATGGCCGGCGGAGGATCGTCGAAGTCGAGGAAGAGAGTGGAGGCTACTCCGGCCGACGCCGCCGCCACCACTGGTCCTTCCCTCGTGAGAGCCAAAGACGGCAGTGCTTTTGCTCGATGGTGCGTTAATTTTTCCAGTTTCTTTATGTATGTTAATGTTGAGTCACATTGACTGGTTGAGAGCTAAACAGGACGTAGTCACATTGCTCGATCCTTGTAACTTTGTGTTTTCTTTTTTCTTTGATTCCTATGGTGGTTTCATCGGTGTGTTTGTGTTGTACTTTCCTGACACTCCATCTCTTCGAATATTTTCGGAGCAAATCGTGGTTTCTGGAGCTATTTTTGTTTCTGGAGCAAATTGTGGTCCGATTTCGTTTTAGAGTTGAATGAAACGTTCATTTTCTTTATGAATGTTCTTGTCGAGTTATATTGACTGGTTTAGGGCTAGTGAGAATGTAGGACCGTTGCCGAACCTTAACAACTTTGCATTATTTTACTGCTTTTGTTTCTATGTTGGTTTCGTTGGTGTTTTCGTGTTGTACATACCTAACACTCCACTTCTTAGATTATTTTCGGAACAAACTGTGGTTTCCGGAGTTTTTGTGTTTATGCATTGATAATTTTGGTTTTCAGTTCGCCTGATACTGCGATTTCAATTCAGAGTTGAATGAAATGCTCGTTTTCTTGTAACCGGAGTCACAATAGCAGCAACCTTTGGTTTCTTGATTATGTAAGAACTTGATTGTCTCATATTTGAATAGTTAATTTTTGGCTGGTACAGTGACGAGTGCGGCAAAAGTGTTCCGGTAGCCCTAATCAGCATGCACAGTTGTAGCCTCGACGCCAAAATTAGAATGAATTTGGGTATATTATCTGTGTGGATTCCTGAATACCTTTTTCGATTGGATTCTTTTCTGATTCGGAACTCTTACATTTCTGTTTTCCTTCAGAGGCTCAGACTGTAGAGAAGCAAACTCAAGCTAAAAAGCCAGTCGAAAGGTGTCTTACTCGCTACTCTGATCCTCTCTCTGTCTCTGCACGTTTTTCTTTATCCATACCTAGTTGAGGTGATGCTTTTAGTTGTATTAACTTGATTGTTTCTTTGTACAGGAAAAGATCAGCACCATCCGAACCTAAGTCTAAAAGATCCAAAACGGAGAAGAGGGGGAAGAAAGAAAAAGATCCAAATGCACCCAAACGCCCTCCTACAGCCTTCTTTATCTTCATGTATGCAAATTCTTCTGCTCCCAAGCGTTGGATTGATCGAATTACTGCATTGGTAGTTTCTAATTACTCAAAATCGTTTACTGAAATTGCTCACTGTAATACTTCAGGGACGACTTCAGGAAATCATATAAAGAAGCAAATCCAGATTCCAAAGGCGTTAAGGAGGTTAGCTAGATCCACATACATTTCTTAGTTTCCAGTTTTAAATTGTATGATGACCAGAAATATTGTATACTCTGTCTCCTGATTGAATATCTTAATCTTTTTAGGTTGCAAAGGAGGGTGGTGAGAAATGGAAGTCAATGACTGATGAAGTGAGTTTGATTATTACTTACCATTTGAAAACATGTGTTTGTTTTGTGAATTGTATAATCTAAACCTTACAATGACTGACAGGAGAAGAAGCCTTACCAAGATAAAGCTGCTGAGCTGAAAGCAGAGTATGAAAAAGCTCTGGAAAGTCGAAATGCTGAGAATGAAGATGTAAGATTTGAGCTATGAACTGTTGAATCTTTTAGTTTAACTGTTCAAATGCTAATTTGGGATCTTTGTTCAGGATGAGAAAGAGACAGAAGAGGTTGCAGAGAAGGAGGTGGAAGAAATAACAGATGAAGAGTAAAGCATTCCATGTTAGGCTTCTGTAATGGCAAATAGCTAGAAACAGCCTCTTCACTGCCTGGTTTCTTTTGTAAATTCAGAGTCTAAATTAGTCAAACTGCTGTTTGATTCTACGGTTGCGTTTGAAGCTATATAGTACAAATGCCTGATTTTTGTGTTCTTTTTTTTGGTCTGTTTATCTTCATGAATATGTAGTTCTAACAAAATTTAATCTAAATTTGAACCCATTTTAGCCTACCTAATTAACTGGCTCTTGAGTGATGGAAATGGAGAAAGATTAAGCATTTGAAGAAGTGTTTAATGATGGTTTTTGTTTAACTTTTTGCCTTTTTATGTCAGTTTTAAGACCATATACATTTGCCATTTGTTTGAGTACTATTATATTTTGGTGCATGTTTGTGGAATGTGCTACTGTATTTCATGTTACTTGTCCTCATTTCTCTTTCTATTATTAGACGTGTAAGCTCATGAACACTTCTGTGGGCCTCATAATGTATTGCCTCTTTGTACATATTGAAAATATATTAGATAAAGTGCATTCTGTTAGTAATTTGGAAATATAAATTTTAAAATAGGTGATTATGGAGATTCAATAAATAGAGTTGTATTGCTTACATTTTTATTGTTACTCGTATGTGTTTAGTAAAAAATTCAAAATTGGAGTTTAGTTTTAAAATAAAAAGTTGTTGCCAAAGCTAGCATAATTCAGATATTTGAATCTTAAAAAGTTGTTTAAAATGTGTAAATTTGTAAGAGATTGAAAATAGTTGTAGTTAGTGGTTATCAATTAAAGATTTGGTTGAAATTGAATCTCATTTTTAACTATTATAATCTAAATTAAAAAGGTAACTTCAGTAGGGTAAAATTAACACGTGGGTGAGTATAGCTTAATGGTTGTGGGTAAATCTTTTGTTCTTGTTAAACTAAAAAAAACTTATAAATCCAATTATAGATACTAATCAATTTTAGACTAACTTTATTTAATTAAATTTATTCTTTATAAAAAATAAATTTATTAGTAAAATAACATTTAAGATGTCCCTAAATAGAAGTTCTCCCCTTGTGTGTGTGAAGGTGTTATTCATATTCTTAAGGATATCTACTGGTACATTTTGATATTTATCATGTCGATCACAAAAAGGTTCGAATACTTTTTTTTTTTTGAAAATAAAAAGGTTCGAATACTTATCTTTCAACTTTTGATTTTTTTAATTTTTAATTTTTGGAGAATTAGACATGGAAGAGTAATTCCCATGCTTTTTTAATATATTCATGAGTAAAAAAATTTGATATCCTTACAATACGGGTTTTCTTGATGCTCTTTTGTTTGGTTAATGTCTTTATTTCTTTTGACTATATTTATTTATTCTATTAAAATTAATTTTTATAATCAACCAAATTATATACAAATTTTATAATAATGTATGGAAAAATCTAACTTTCAATTGTAATAAAATAATGTGAACTAATTAATTGATTAAAGTGCATTAAAAAAAACATAACGATCTTTTAAAAAAAAAAACATAACGAATTTTCATTCATAAAATGAAAAAAAAAAAAAAACAAAATTGCTAAGAGCTCGTCAACTAAACTTTTAATTTCATGAAAAACTTAGATAAGTGTTTCAAAATCTTAAGCTTAAACTTAAAAAAGTATTGCAATTTTACTCCCAGATGAGTTTTCTTTTGAAAATTAGTTTTAAAAAATCCTCATATACTTTGAATGAATTATAAAACACATGATACAAAATTGATAAGATTTCAAAGAAAAATGACGTTAGAGCTACATTTTTGTTAAAATTTGTGAGTTTTGGCCAAGTTATTCACTAGTTAATTTGTGCATTAATCAAATTTAAAATTTTAAAATCTCCATATTATTGAAATTTATATCTCTTTGTTGAAATATGAGTTCATTAATTAGTGAATACATCATAGTTAAGTGATTTCCAACAATTAGGGATGACAAAAATATCCAATGAGTTGAGCCCCCAGTCTTGAACGAGATAGGAAATCCCTGTTTTGACAGGGTACGAGGTCAAATCGGGGATCCTCTTCAGGTCCCTAGTCGAAGAAGGGGTGGGGATAGAGATGGTATCCGCGCCTCGTCCTCGACCCCGACCCCGCCTCGATTTTTTTTTTTTTTTTTTTTTTTGTACAAATACATATTATATATCTTATTATTATTTACAATAATAATATTATTCTTATATTATATTACATTATTAATAACATTTTTTTATATATATTTTAATTCTTGAGTTTTGGTTTACCATAATTTTCATTTTCTTTTTCTTATTTATTTAATTTAGGTGTTTAAATTTATAAACAAAAGTGTTTAATATTTTAAAAATTAATTATTTAAATGAATAAATAATTATCATACTACTTTAATATAAAAGTATATATAATTTTAATGTATTTCTTAATTTTTAATTAATCTCACGGAGAAAAATCATCATCGGCCTTCGCCTCGTTGTCATCCCTACCGACAACCTTATTGCTAGACATATAAGAAATCAAATTCAAACCCATAACCTCTTGATTGTAAGCACTTACTTCATGCCAAATGAGCTATGCGATAATTAATTCGTATGGTTGTCTATAAATTTAAGAACTTTTTTAAAATTTTCAATTACATTGTAAGATTTTTGCTTTTGGTTCTAGTAAGTTCTAATCATTATGTTTTTTTGTTTGTTTTTTCTTGAGTTCAACAACAATTGGGGATGAGAGGATTCGAACCTTTGACCTATTGATTAATGGTATATGTCAATTTACGATAAGCTATGCTTGCTTTGACATGTTAATTTAAATGTAGTTTATTAGTGAAAACCAATTAGAATTATCATCTCAAATGTCAACGGTTTGATCTCCCACCCTTGCAATTGTAGCACTCCAAAGAAAAAGTTCCTATCATTATTAAAATTTACTTAATTTGGGCATATCCATTGGATAAGTAACTTTGATAATTTGGCATAACATGACAAGTTCAAAGCTAAACATGTTCTTAAGTGAGCAAAGTTGAGGTCTCTACATGGGTGGATTAAGTAGAACTATATAGAAAGAGTCAAGCATCTGTTTGATGCCACCCAAACGCTCTTTGGTGCTGAAGTTAGAGTTTTTTTTTTGACAACATGTAGGGGGAGGGGATTGAACCTCTTACCTCTTAGTCAGAGTACAAACTTTATATCAGTTGAGTCATGCTCTTGTTGACTACTTAAGAGTCTTATGTTAAAACATGAGTGACGATCAATGCAATTATTTGGTAGGGTGGGTACATCAACATATTATTCTATTCCATTTGAACTTGTTTCTTCTATTGACATGTTATTTTATGACAAACAAAGAATGGAAGTAGCCAAATTGAAACGGAGGCTTTTATACCTCGAAAACTCATACAGTGTAAATTGGCTAGCCTTCATTGACTTACCAATTTTAACTTGGCCACCACAAGCTCCATCTAGTAAACTTTGGACACAGGATAACTATATAACTCCATTTATGACCAATGAACACCAAAGTTCTATCTATAATCACATCAGATGCAAACAAAACAGCCTAGTTTAAACAAGCACAGAATATGTTCTTCACAAAACCCCATTTATAAGACACAATTCATATATGTTTAAGAGAGAATATAGAGAAGATTCACTTACTTTGTTTATCTTACAAGCCCCAAGTTGAGGATTCCCCATGATGTGTTGGTCCATGTCCTCTCCCTGGCCTTCATCAGCAGCACTCTTCCCCAAGCAATCCAGCCCTCCCATGGCATCCTCTTGTCCCAAGCACTGCCCCATTCAAGCATCAGCCTCACCCCTTCTTCAGCCTCCTTTTCAGCCTCTTCAAACCGCCCTTTCCCCAAATACAGCTGCCCCAACGCCACATGCGGCTCACCAACAAACGGATTCTTCTCCACACATCTCAACAGCAGCTCCTCAGTTCTTTCAGACATTTCACAAACACCTTCCCAGTACAAATCCCTTGCGGCAATTTGATCCTCTGGATCGAGAATTCTTGTGCAGTTTTTGAAAATTGGGGGAATTACCAGGTCTATATCCTCGTCTCTCTCTGTTTTGAGCCCTAATTCGCCGTTTCTTTTTCTCTGTGCGATTAAAATGGCTTCCTCTCTCGCGATTAGGGAGTATATCGCTCCCATTCTTGATGCGGAGTTCATCCATAGTCCAGGCTTGCCGTTTCCAGGCCAGAGAGATGTGTAATTGTTACCTGTGAATTCGAGACGTCCGTTGGAGTTTTCGAACAACGAATCTTGGAATCCGAAGAGTTGATCGCTGAAATCGGCTATCGTCATCATGAGGAAAATCGCAACCACTCGCCTCGAAACCATCACGTCTTCTCCGGTTTTGATGTGCTTCACGGTCACGCCATCGGCTGGAAGAATCGACTGTAATTTCTTTCTCCAGGTTTCATCGTCGTTGAAATGTCCGTTTTCCAGGGCGTTCTTCAGCGATGCCTCGGAAATTTTGAGGTGATCGACGAGTTCCGAATCGGAGTAGTGGAAAAGAAGGTCGTCATGAATCAGAGGCTGCCGAGGGACGATACAGAACAAATGAATCAATCTCTCCGCAGCCTCGCCGACATGGCCTCGAACAACATCACGGCCAGTGGAAGGATCGAAAATGGCGAGATTGACATAGGAATTGGAATACGCCGAGTGGAAGAGACCGCACAAACACACCGGCTCTTGCGCTTTCCAGATTTTGAGAATACGGTAGATATCGACGAGGTGATCGAGGAAGGTGCCGTGCTTGTGCCAGCACTCGCCGGCGCCGACGGAGCGGAGGACGGAGATGAGAGAAGGAAGGTTCGCGTTTATCTTTTCGAGCTCGCCGCGAAGGAAAGGACGAACAGAGCCTAACAGAGCCTCGAGGCGGTGATTCTCCGGCGAAGATAGAGTGGGGGAGGACGACGGCATGGTGACGTGGAGAGTGAAAGAGGAATCTCTACCGGAGATGAAATGGAGACGGCCGCCGGAAAAATGAAGAGACGTAGTGATGTTGGATATGGATTTTGATATGGTTCAGATGATTTTATTTCTCGAAGAGCAACTACGAAATTAGTTTCAATTATATCCTTGGATTCCCGAAATTTTTAGTTCGAAATTTGAAATTTGTTTCAAAACAACTCTTAAAACATTATTTTTTTTTTGTTAAATATAATAGGTAGAGAAAGAGATTCGAACCACAAATCTTATGATTATCAGTACAATGTTACAGTTGAGCTAAGCTCTTGTTGACAATGTCATGGTTAGAATGTCTTCAAATTAGTAGGAAATTTTATTAATTCATTATGCCAAGTAAGTTTATCATCAAATATTCATTAATAATGAGAGACTAAATTAAAAAAACAATCAATACATTATACTATTAAATTAAAAAGTTTTGACTAAATTATAGAAAGTTATTTGTATATCGTTTCAATAATACCCCTTAATTTAAAAAAGTTTCATTAGTATTTTTGACCTTTCAAAAAATTTTAAAAATACCATTATTGTTATGTTTTGGATGGAAAATGTTTCTTCTTCTTCCTTTTTTTTCCTCTCTAAATTACGGGAAATTTGAACTATCGAAGTCTTTGACCTGATCTATGGTCGATATAGTGGAGTCATAGATACCATGTCATGATCATGTGAATGGTACTAACAATGTTGCTGCCAAGGGAGCATAAAAGCATACTCTTCCTTAATCATGAGATGGAACAAACATTATGTGACTTGTTCTTCGACTTTGGCAGCTAGAGCACCACTTTATGGTTGCATCAAACCCTGCTTTCTCACGTAGGATTGATAGGCAAAATTTATGTGGTTTTCTTTGAGAAATTTTATATTTATGAAATGCAACATGTTTCACGTTTTTGGTATCTTTCCTCTTTTCTAATGATGGAAAACAAAATTGTGTTTGATAGGTATTTCTATTTTTTTTTTTTACTCATATTTATGGTGATCATTTTTTGTTTGTTGTTCTCTAAAATTTTAAATTAAAAAAAAAACATGAAAATGACTGGTCATAGAGCTAAAACAGATCCGTTGTATTGAGAGAGATATGATCAAGTTTTTTTTTTATACTTTTTTTTAATGTTATTTACAACATGTTTGTAAACGGAGTAAAATCTTAAAGGATCTTGATTTTTAATGCCCTTGAATACCAAAATGATCTAATTTTGAATTTTGAGAAACAATAATTTTGAATTCATTTAACCAAATTGGATGATTTTTTTTTTATATTATGTGTTACTTTTTGAGATTTCATGCTCGAGAAATGATCTTTTTGACCCTCAATTTGGATTACACAATGTTTTTCTTCAACATTTCATCTTTTTGGGTTGTTGGTGCCGGAGTATAGTGAAATGGAAAAGAAGAAGGAGAAGAGGGAAGAAGATGAAATAGATGAAAAAGAGTTTTAGTGGGATGAAAGAAGAGAGGGAGAAGAATATTATGGAGAAGACAGCAAAGAAGGAAGAAGAAGACGAAGATGAGAGGAGAGAGAACATAGGGTGTATAAAGGAGATTTCACACCTCAAAAAGGTAAAACAATTTTTTATAAAGTATTTTTTTAATAATTATTTTGAGCAATTTCCCAAATATTATATTCATTTACTAAAGGATTTTGCACATCTCTAAATTTAATAGGTATAAACCAATATGAGTATAGCACAATGATGAATGAACAAGCAACCTTCGTTATGACTATCAACCTGTTAGTGGGTTAAGACATATATCATCGACTTCATCTCCATCCTACCATAATCCTTATGCTTCTAGGTAGTGTTGGTCATTACTACTAATTGTTTCAAGTGTTTATATGAATGATTGGACTGCTCCCACATTCAACTTACCGAACTCAATTATTACCTCATCAGAATCCTTCCCATCGGTACATCTAATGACATTGCAAAATAGATCTTTTAAAGCTAGTCCTTCAAACAACTTTAAAAGTTCGCATACAAATATCACATAAAATAGGTGTGTTGAAGCATAAACGATCTAATTTTGGCACTAGCCCCCTATCATATGAACTTTCTGATGAACTTGTTTCTTTTATTGCTCAATTCATAAAGGATTTCCTAATATGGTTGTGAGGATGTATTAAATTTATCAAGTCACAATATACGACACTATAGAGAAATCCATTGGTCATACATATAATAAATAATAAACTTTGGAAGTGCAAATTTAGAATATCATATTAGGTAGTAAGTAGTTTAACACAAGGCATTGCCTTTTTCCTTTGAGAAATAAGAATCATGGTTGGTAAAATGATCCTTCAATCTCTGAAGAGTCCACTTAGCTTTAGTTGGAGTTGAAGAATACGATAAGAAAGAAGTAACAATCTGCTTTGTCACGTAACAAAATTTATCCAATTCCTTTACAAAATTTATATTTATGAAATGTGTGTTCAAAATAATAAAGTCAGTCAATACATTTTTATAAAATATTATGCAATTTGGATTGAAATGTTCTTTTGTATCTAATCAAATCTAAAAACTTGTTCATAAAAAAAAAAAAAAAAAAAAAAAAAAAAATCTAGTCCAAGAAAACAAATGTTAATTAAATACATCCTTCAAAACTACTTTTTAAAAACTTATGAAAATTTATAAAATACTTTCTAGTATGCATTCACACATGAAAATTTTGAAAAATATTTTTTAATTAACTAAATAATTTTAACAAATTAAAAAAAAAAAAAAACTGTTAAACTAAGCATAGTTTAGTGATAATTGACATATAATAGACCAAAAGGTTGAAAGTTCGAGGTAAAAAAAACAAACTATTGCTTTCCAAAGTACTTGTAATGAAAGTACTTCCAAACCATTACAGTCAACAACAAAACAAATCGAAATAAACATTTATAATAAAAGATCTTCCTAGAAGCTGCCTGGATGATGTGATATCTATATATTAGCCAAACTAAACTATCAAGCAAACCCATCTAAATCCTTTCTATTCCAGTAAACCGAAAGAATCTGGATTGCCTAGTCCATATCTTGACACTGCAAAACTATTTCATGTTCTAAATATTGTATAAACGTGTGCGTGTGCGCTGCATACGAGAGATAATTTACTCAATGCAACTCTACAAGGAGAACCGCAACTCTGATCTGTATGGAAATGTAGGTTTCTCGAGACATTAAAATATATATATATATATACACATACACACACATAGATACCTTCCTTAAGGTGACGAGACGATACGTCAAAATCTCGACTCATCAACTAATTTTATGTTCTCTTTTTCTTATCATCAGGTTTGACAAGCTGAACAGGAGCTGCTGGTATTCTAATCCACCATTCTCTTGCCCGCCTAATCCATTTGTTACTGGTTTCCTTCCTGTATGGCATTTCCCTCGTATACGCCTCTACTAAAACTAGCATAATTAAGTACTTAAATGGCAGAAATGCAAAAACTAAAGCTGCAAAAACCAGCACTAGAGCAACCATGTCCGTCGCCTGCAAGAAAGAAGAACATTAGAAGAATACCAAGGATAAAAAAACTGCAGTTTCACACAAGCTTACATAACTGAATGAATTTAAACTTTAAAGTTTATGTACAGATATATTTCCAAAGAAAAAATGATACTTTTATTGATGTGTGAAAAGTACAAAAAGGCTAAAGGCCAAAGATTCCTAAAAACATAGAGGGCGATTGCTTTATTATGGATTTTTTTTTTAAAACTATTATTATATATATATACATAACTGGAGCAGGATGTGAAACTTCAACCTCAAGAAAAGGAGTGGATGTCTTCACACATGAGCTATATATATATATGAGCATGGCTCATGTTGGTGCCTGCGGTACGGCGGTAGAGAAAGTTTTATTCCATCCAACCTGTCATGATAAGGGTCATATTCTCTAGCATGCCTTTTTCCCCTTTCTTGGAGTATTTGGCTTAAGAGGAATGAGAAAGTTTCTAAAGGGTTTGAGAGGCATTGGGGAGAGCCTAAGAGGAATGAGAAAATTTCTAAAGGGTTTGAGAGGCATTGGGAAGAGGCGTGGGCTCTCGTCGAGTTTAATGCCTCTCTAAAAGTGTCTGGTTCTAAGGACTTCTATACCTCTCTTTAGTTGTCTGGTTTTTTAATGACTGTTGTAATTATTCACCTGGTCTTATTTATTTAAATTTATTTATTTTTGGATTGGAGCTGTGTTCTTTATCTTGTTAGGTCTTTAGTCTTTTTTGGTTTCCTCTTTGGGTTGTGTTTTTTTATAAGCCATTTTGGTAACGAAGCCCAGTTCTTTATAATTTTCCTTTTTAAAAAAGCACTACAGCTGGGGTTAAAAGATAAGGAGAAGCCGCCACCACACGCTGAAGCCACCAAAAGATAAGTACAAGAAACGACTCCACTCATTGGTAATCAATGAGAAAATTCAGAGAGAGAGAGAGAGAGAGACAAACAAACAAACAAATTTAGGGTTTAAAAGGTCAAGATTCCGATCATGCTCTCAAGTACTTTCTGGAGAAGAAGATGAAGGAAATATTTATAATATACATACCTGTGGAAGTACTGCAAACAAGAGAGCTCTAATTTTTAGAAGAAAAATATTCCCATCTTGAATCAATGATTCAACTTGCGTGATGACTTCTTGCAAGGTCAGCAACTGTTCTACGGCATTTCGATTAGGGGGGGATGTAATCCTGAAGGGTTCTAGTGGCTTGCTTTTGCCAAACTTCCTGCGGAAAGTCATGAGAACCGCAAGAAATACTAGAATGCAAGGAAAAATAAACCTTATCCAATTCCTGCATTTCCACATGGAAAATTCACGTTATTTCCAGCTAATATCACTTCGCATTAATTGATGTATGGAATGAAGTTGAGAGATTAACTGTAAGTTAGATCAGAATGCAACCATCGGTAAAACAAAGAAAGGAAATTTATAAATATTAACAAGCCAAACAATTGAAGCTTATCAATTGACTAAAATAAGTAATGTTGCGGAACCATTTTTAAACATCTTATCCACTCTCCTTATATGTTGCAAGTTAACTTCACATATAGTGCATTTTTCATTGGTTTACTAGTTATCCATAATTATTATTAGTGACTAAAAGAATTTGTATGACCATTTTTACGTCTCAAGGAGATACTTTGATATAGTAATTTAACAAATTTTATGCATTTTAATTAATATATCAAATCTTAGCAAAATAAAAGAAAATCGAAATTAAATGACTATATGAATTAACGGATTCTTATTTTAATAAAATAAAATTTTCATTCACATAAAATAACATAGAAAAAATGTAAATTCTTTCTTTCGTCTCTTTGATTGGGGGCCCTAAACACAAATGATAATATTCAGAAAAGGAATCCCAACATTGTCCTAAACCCCGATCGGTGCATTCTATGCAAAAAGTATCTGGAAACGGCATATTATCCCTTTCTTTCTTGTCATTTTATGGGCAGCCATTGGTCCAAGCTCCTGGACATTATTCAATTGCATCAACCAACTTCATCAATTCCTCTCTGGACTTAAACTTGGAGGTCCGAAGAAAGTGTTCAGGATCAATGCAATAATAGTGGAATCTTCAACTCTGAATAAGGATCTTCTTTCGACCTTTGGGATGGAGAGAAACAATGGAATTCTTAAAGTGATTGAAATTGAGGAAGGAGGTGTGGCCAAGTTTCATGCCTCTCTTTGGGAGTTAGTTTCAAAGGATTTTTTAAATTACCCTTTAGTTAGGTCTTATCCAGTTCGATTGGAGCTTTTCTTGTATAGTTAGTTTTGTATGGTTCCTTCTGTCGGGCCCTTTTTTTATGCCATTCTTATTTTTTTTTTTTAATTTCTCTTGATGAAAGTGTGGTTTTCAATTTTTTTTTTTTTTTTAAAAACCAAAGATTAGAGGGATAACATTCTTTAGAATTGAAGATCTTGTCGTTGTGCTCCAACCAGATGTGCCAAAAGGAGACCACAAGCATTAACGCAGAGCCTAGAGGACTTCCTTATGCTGTCTAAGGTTGAAACTAGAGAGAAATTCAACAAATTGTTGATCGATATGCCTAGCAAATAGAAGCCGGAATTGGAAAGTATCCGGAAGCTTCAAGCATAAACTGATCATGTGTTAGGCCCCCAATCATCCAGACATATCATAGGAAGGGCAAAAGGGTTATTACTGAGGAGACAGACCGTTAGTGGGATGATAAGTTGGGGTAGGGTTGGGTTTTTATTTATTTATTTATTTATTTATTTATTTATTAAAAAAAAAAAAAAAGAAACATCAAGAGAGAAATATCTAATAATCGTTAATAATTATAAGCAGGCTATAATTACAAAAAAAAATTTGTGTAGAGAAATCCACCACGAGGTCGTATTTTGTACAAAGTTACAAAAAGAATTAAAGCTAGAGGACTTATCTTCGAATGATCTAGAGTTTCTTTCTTTCCATAAACTCCAAAGGATCGCCCTAAACGCACAGCTAGCCACTACTCTAGCTTTCCTAGTCAAGTTCCAAGCATTAAGCCCCTCTGCCAACCAATCTTCCACCCTTTTGGGGATACAGAAAGAAATGCCCAACTAACCAACCAGCAATGAAGCTCCAGGCCTTCCAAGCAAAATCACAATGTTATGCTTCCATATAGGGTTTTAGGCAGATTGTCTGTGGGGAAGGGGTATATGACCTACGAAGTGTACGTTGGGGTAGGGTTCTCCTTCTCGTTTGTTGGAGGGAGTATAACCATGAGGTCCACTGGGAGTTTAGCAGTTGTAGTAAGCAAAATAAGTCCTTCATTGAGTTATGTAGGTTTGTTGGTAAATCTTAGGGTTTCTTGATTGGGTTAGAAAAAGAAGAAAATCAAAGCAGTTACTTCTTTTTCTAACCCAAAGATTTATGATTATGTGCCCAAAAAACTATCATCACTTCTATTATCACTCATACTCAAAAGTGCAGAAATCGTATCCATGTAAAATGTCTTGACAGATTATGAACTTAATCCAAACATAGCCTTAAAATAGGTAAAAGTAAATACTGTAAGACCAGCATATTATAGCATGCATATGAGTTACAAGCTTTGTTTTCGAACAAAGTCATTTGTAAGCCAATAAAGTGCCACCAAGATATCGATGCTCTATTTTGACCCAAACATGCAAAGCTCCAGAAGATGAGTAGTTACCTTATAATAGCATAGCAGAACAGCAGTAGAAAAACTGTTGATTTGTAAGTGTCCTCCCATGATGCCAAAATCTGAATACGTCTACTCAATTCCAGAAATGGAAACAACAGTTCCTGGACAGACAGAGAGAGAAAGACTCAGCTCCAAAAAATACTTTGTCAAAGAATTCAATATTTTTCTTTGGTCGACTGTCCAAGCATGCAAAAACTTACCACCTATCCAGTATTTAATTTATTGATTTGGTTCACTCAAACGGAGAAGTGGGGATTAAAATTCCTCATATTTCCTCTAGTATGTAAAAAGATAAGAGAAGGGATACTGAAACATGGCAGTGATGATAACAGTTGTTGATCAAGAAGATATACAAGTCCATGAGTTAAATCAGTACTGAGTTTTAACTCAATCGCTAGCATATCTTCCAAGTAGAAGGAAGTCTATTTTCTCCAAGAAACTCAGTCGTTTACCTTCATCACTGCAAGATTTGTATCAATACCCTCCACTTTCACTTGGTCAACAGTTGCTTGTGCAGCTTCAGCCCTGCCTGAATCTGATATTGATTGTCTCACTATAATATACAAGGGATTTGTCTCACCCACCCAAACATCTCCAACTAAGACTGTGTCACCTTCATAACCTGTCTCTTTCTGTAAGGTGAATCCAAGTTGACTTAGTGCTAAAAGAAAAATTGGAAACAATTGTCGTTGCTGCTTTGCAGGTGGACTCCCAGAAGCATCATGCTGAATAGCATCCCTATTTATCAACATCATTCGACTCAAGAGAGTTTCCAAAATTGAATCTCCCCCAGGAAGACTTTCAGCCAGATTAAATGTGAGTAAGGTTCTGTAATTTGATGAAAAAACATGAAAAGCTTCTCTAACTGCACGAATTCTGAAAATGCCAAAAATTGCCCTCGCAAGTACTTCTGATTTCTGAGTTTCATTAAGATTGTGCTTCCTGATAAACTTATGTGCCCGCAGGATCTCAAGACAGATCTCCAGCCAATAATCCCGGCGAGAACTGCCTTTGAATTCAGGAAACTCAAAATAAACAGGTTCTATCCTGTAAAGGATCATTAAAGAGTTTAACCATAAAATAAATTAAAATACCCTCACAGGAAGGGGAAACAAAGATTGGAATCTAGGAACTACAATATATAAAAACACTTAACATTGTTCAAGAGATAACATACACAGATGTTGACTTGTACATAACAGCTTTATCAAAGAGACGTGCACCCAATGGTCCTGTAAGTTCAGGTTTTATTTTCTGCTTCATATCGGCTCCCAGATCATATCTAACAGCTTTGTCATATAAACCAACACCCAATGACTCAAAGTACAAGGCATGACTGGTCATTGTCAACCTCCCTGCATGAATAGATAAACCAGATCAAATGAGATGTGGGGGAAAAACACTAAATGAATATCTTCACCTCAGAACAATCAAGTGAATACTACATCACACAGCCACTCTAAGTTTATCCTTTCGGAGTCCTAGAGAATGTCCAAAAGCATCTATCTCCGAGAAAATGAAGGATTTTTCCCTAGGGGGATTTCACTACGTCAATGGAGTTACAAATGTATGATGACTCTCCTTGGTGGTCTTCTGGTATTTTTGGGCCAACTTTGAGTAGATTTAGGAGAAGTTCTAGTGTGAGGTTATGGGGCATTCAAAGTTTTTGTCCCAATTGAAGAGCTTTGTTGTAACTCCTTGGTCTTCATACATCTTTTAAAACTTTCGAAACCTTGGCTTCTACTACCATTTGAACCATTCACCTTCAAGATTCTATTGGAACTCTCCAACCATTTCCTGAAAAGACAAACCAACCTCTCTTCTTTACACAAACGAGAATCAGAATGCACCTTCTCATTCCTTCATTAGACAAAGTAGTCTTTTATTATTATTTTTATTATTTTAATGCAAACCAAACTTTCATCTTAGAAAAAGAAAGATATTAGACAAAATTACAATTTCAGCTTTCAAAACAAACTCATTCACTTTTTCTGCAACTAACGTTTAATGGAGAATAGAGAAGACTAAACAACAATTGTTCTAACCACTTGATTCCATTGCAATCTTATGAAAAAAGAAGGCTTGTCTCTTTTCTCCTCCAATTTGAAAGCACCAACCATTTAGTCACTAACTAATCAAATAAAAAAGAAAATATTTTCTACACTACAACTTCTAGAATCCATAATCCATCAAAAAGCTCACAATCTGCAACATATTTGAGATAAAATCTCCAAAGAGAGAACTATCTCCCCTTTCTTAGTCAAATGTAATTTATCCAACATGAATCATCTATATTTTGACCGGCAAACCAAAGAAAGCTTGAATTTTTTAAAAAAAGAAACATGAACTTTTAGTAATGGTTGAAAAACTACAATCAAGAGAAGGAAACTTGGATATTAAATTTCAATCTTCAACATCTAAACTGAGGTGATTCAATCTGTTTAATCTTGGATTACATTTTTAGGAATAAGACTCACCAGGCCATGCAGAAATGCCAATATGCTGAAGAACTGGTTGAGTGGGTACTGTACCCTCAACTTCGAGGACAATTTCTCCTTCAGAAAGATGGAGATTTCCAGTTGACGGGTGCAATGCATGTTTGGTTGCCTTAATAACCCTGCAAAACAAACATCGTAATAATTTCTTTTCTGATAGTGACGTTAGACCATAAACTAATCTATTCCGGAATAGAAAAGGTCATGATCCTAGTAAAAAGAAATGTCATGATCCAGAAACAGATAGGTCCCATCTTTAGACTTCTTCATTCATTTGATATTCACTAATTTAAAAAATTAAACATAATACAATAGTTGCAATATATTTCTGTCACAAGGTGCAATTATCAAACACTTCACATAAGCTTGTAACAGCCTGTAAACTTTCATTAAAAAACGAAAGACTAATCTTGGAAGAACGAAATTCAAAACACAAGATCCTAAAAACTAAGGCGTTGTTTGATAACTATTTCGTTTTTTTAGTAGAACAAAAGTTGGAGAAACAATTTCAATCACATTAATAAAGATCAAAAAATTGTCCACACTAACAAAGCAAGTTCTTACTTGTCAAGACTTCTTATATACTTGTCGAATACAAGAAAATGGAGTCGGTGACCTGAAGAACTTGTTAGTGAGTCAAAAAGATTGTGAACAGTTATGATATCTGCAAGAGCAATGCATGCAGGAGCTATCCGTGCAAAAGCTTCTGGCCCAACAGTCTTCTTGTCATCAAACTGATCACCATAATATAAAAGTTTTAAAAACTAGTACCTCAAAAGCTCAGTCAATGCTAGCCAAAAAAAGCTTCAAAAGTACCCATCCTAGACATAAGATAACATAATGTGCCTATCAAGTTGCAGATAAGAAAACCAGAAAATTATTAACCTGAACAGCCATGTTTGTAGAATTTGAATAAAATAGTGACCACTCTTCCTTATCCTCTACTTCCTCATTACTGCAAGAAGCAGTTTCCTACAGTTGGAAAGAGGATTTAGAAACACAATCAATTCCTTCTCTCCCTCTTTTTTTACTACCTTTGTAAATGAAAAATAAAAAACTAAAAGCTAAAGTATCCCGTAGTCCACCCCTCCACAACCCACCCCCACCCCCACCCCCACCAGAAAAAAAAAAGAAAAAAAAGAAGATGCATTTAAGTGATAATCTCACTCTATCTTACTAAATATCAATGAAGTATAATGGTAGACTGTCTCACTTGCGGTAGTGGTTCGCTTTCACTACCAGGGCACTCCCAAGCAAGCATGATGTCATATGCCAAGCGACGAAAATCCTTGTCACTTAAATAGTCTGGACGTCTACTCATTGAATAGAGTGTTTGGTACGAGCAAAATTCCAACAAACTTCTAGAATAAGTTTCAGGTTCCTTATTAATTCCAGGTAACTCTGAATCAAAAAGTTGCTGCATTTCTTCAGTGGAAATTTGAAGAATCCTGCATAATAGAAATGTCTTTAGATGCATGAAATGACGACAATATAAAAACTGAAGTCAATGTCGAGTTCTGGGGATTGTATTGCAAATGCTGAATCCAAACTATGTCTTTAATATTACATGTAATATATCTTTAAAGGCACTTAAATGGGTGAAATCCTCAGGGTAAAAATTTGTAAAAGAAATTAACTTTTATATCTTTCCAAAAGGATAGGCTATTTATGAAGGAAAAATAAACTCTTTTGTTGCTGTAAAACAAAGCATATTAACCGACTTATAAATTTCAAAAGGCAGAGAAAATAGATTCTGTGCAATAATGCAACAGTAAATGAAGAAGATTTTTAAAAAGGGTAAACTTAAAACACTCTTCTGGTTTAATAGGTATAGGTCAGGAAATAATAATAGAAATTGATTAGTTTGATAGCTACTTAATTTAAATTGACGGGCGACACACTATACTCACATTAGTGTCCATGGAGCATGAGTGAAGTGATTGATTATTAATGCACAAGTTCTTCCAAGTACTAGAGAATCAGTCATTTGCACATGAACAACAGCTAATCATCCTACTTCAAATCACACGTTAGAACAACTTTTACTTAACTATTTCACCAGTACGGCCGTATTTTTATTATCGCACGTCAATAACAGTCACAGTATCAGATAATACATGGTAAACACATCACAGTCTGAAGCACGAAAATACCAGTTGATAATGTAAAGATAAAGCCTCTAACATCAACATTACAATATATGCAAACAAATATACATGATAAAAGCAAAGAAAATGTTTGACGAATACAAAAATGAAGATCAAGGAAAAGAATGAGGAGAAATACTTGGAACAACGAACGACAACAGAATTTGCGAAGGGAGAGAGTTGAGGAATGGATTTAGGAGAATCGGAAGGGGACGGATCGCCTCCATTCTTCGATTTCTTGCGCATAAAGATGGATCTGAACGTGTTTGGTTGGCTCCTCATCAAGGTGTCGATCATCGCAACCTTCACTTTCTTCGCCATTATCTCTAGGAAAACAGATATTCGTGCAATTTAATTCGAAATTGTTGAATGAGGAATCACAAATTGAAGAAACGGATTGATTGAGAGAGATGATTCGAACCTGTTCGTAGTCAATGTTCCTCCAGTTCAGCCTCACATTCTTCCTCCTCGAATCCTCTGCTCTAATTCTCGGCGTAGAACCAAAGAATAGAATAATCACATGCCTCTTTCTTCTTTCTATCTCTCTCTATTTTTTTTTTTTTTCTTTTTGAAAGAACTCTCTCTATTTTCATCCTATGGTTTTCAAATTTTGAATTTTGTTTGGATGGGTTAGGGTTTGTTTCAATTTTGTTATATTTTCCTAAGTTTCAATTTAGTTTTTTTTTTCTTTTGTTCGTTCGTTAAATAGTCGGTGTAGATGAGAATCTCTAGTATTTTTAGTTTAGGATATTTGTCCTAACAGTTAAATTATTTTATTATTTTTTTTAGTTCTACAACATTTTGGGATAAGAGAATTCGAACACATGACTTCTTAATTATAAACGGGAAAATTTATGTACTATCATAGTAAGAAAAAATTTTCATGATACTACCTTCATTCATTGTTTGTTGTGAATAAAGTATTTAAGAATTGTGTTGGACCCATGTAATAAAGTATTATATCATTAAATGACGTGTCAAATGATGGAGGACGCCGTAATACTAGAAATTTTCCCATTATAAACTTACAAGCACACACTTTTATGCTTTTTTTTTTAATTCACTTTTATGCCAAATTAGCTATGCTTTTGTTGGCAATTATGTTATGTTGTAGCTTAGTCATAATTGTCCCTTTTTTAATTCACATATTTGAACGGTTGGTCAAATATAATGTCTTTAACTAGTTTAACTATATTTCTACATCATTGTCACATGAACATTCATTTTTGTAATGAGTTTATGTCTTTAGTTTAGCTTAACTAAATCCGTTGGTTGTTCTAAGATTTTTTTTTCTTTTCTTTTTTTAGTTCAACAACATTTGGAGGTGGGAAATTCGAATCTCATACCTTTTGGTCGAAGGTACATGTCAATTACCACTAAACTATGATCACTTTGGTTGAGAGTATGTGTCTTGTCCTAGGGTTTTAACGGATAAAATAGAAACGAGCATGTGCATAAAAGATAGTATTAAGGACCATCTTTTAGGTTTAACCAACTTGTAGAAATTAAACCAGATTAGAACTTTAAAAATATTAAATCGAAACAAAGTCCAAATCATAATGACTAGATTGAAATTTAAAAACCGTATAGATTGAATTGAAAACCTGAACAAATGATGAAAAGACGAGAGAAAAGTTAAACATAGAAAATTTAGAGAGATGAAAGAAAATGTTTAGAGAAAGAATATTAGTTAGATTCGAGAAAAGATATTAGTTAAAGAAAAAATAGAAAACAAGTTAGAGTAAAAGTGATAAATTTTAGATTAAAAAATTAAATAAAAAAAAGAAAATTTAGAGAGATAGTAAAGTTAAGAGTAAAAGATATGCTAAAGAACTAACGATAAATAGTTTAAAAAAAAAAGAACTAACGATAAATTAGAAAAAAAATTTTAAAAAAAAGTTGTAGCGATAGAAAATTTTGGTAATTTTTTTTTCCAAAAGAAAAATTAGAACATATTTATTGAGGAGAGAAAAGGTATTGACAAGTTTTTAGAAATAGACAAGTTATAGAGAAAAAAAAAAGTTTTGAGAGAGAAAATTTTAGAGAAAGAAAAAAATAGATAAAGAAATTTGTTGGAGGGAGAGGTAAAAGAGAAGAAAAGTAAACATTAGAAGAAAAATGAGTTTTTGCAAAACAGAAATCTATTTTTAAAAACTCCTTTTTTTGGTTTTTGAAATTTACTTATAATTTCAAAAACGTTTTAAAAAAACAGAAAACAGAAAACAGAAATGGTTATCAAACACCTCTGTTTTTAAAAAATGAAAAACAAAAACAGAAAACAGAAAACGAAATGGTTATCAAACGGGCCCTAAAAGTTTAAATTACAAATTTGGTTTCCTAAAAAAAAAAAAAAAAAAAGTCTAAATTATTTACTTTAATTTTTAATTTAACTTCTACCATTTTAATAGTTTCAATAGCATATATGATTGGGTTAGACCTTATAAAACAATTTTTAAATTGGTTTTTAAATATCTAGTAAAAAAATCGACTTTTTTTTTATATGTAATATGCAGCAAAATAAAAAGTATCAAATGTGTCACGTACTTAATATAGGAGGTGTGGTTAAACTAAAAAAAATCGAATTGTATATCAAATGTGTCACGTACTTAATATAAGAGGTTAGAAATTCAAATTCCTACCTCCCATGTTATAAAAGAAAAAAAAAACAATACATCTAAGGGCCCGTTTGGTAACGTTCTCGTTTCTTGTTTCCTGTTTCTAATTTTATTAAGAAATCTAAGCATTTAATAACTATGTGTGTTTCTTGTTTCTCATTTTTTAGAAACACTCCCAAAATTTGTATAGAACTTTTGGGAACAACTAAAACTAGTTTCTCCTTTTTTGTTCTTGTTTCCAATTTTTTTCCAAACATAAACAAGAATATAGGTTTGTTATTATTGAATATATAGGTGTTATGGTCATGAAATTCTATTTTTCTTTATTAAAAATGAAGAAACGGAAACAAGAAACGAGAACGTTACCAAACGGGGCCTAAATGACCCATTTCTTAATCAACGTTTTTCAATCTATTTTTCTTTATTTATTTATTGAGAGATGGTTTGGATCTCTCCTCTAATAAAATTTATCAGTAGTTTTCTTTTTTAAAAAAAAATACACAAAATATATTCATATGGAATATATATAAATTAGTGACATTTTTTCCTTGGGTAGAATGTGTGATCAGTTCTATATCACTGAGAACTAGTGGTGTATATATTTAAAAAAAAAAAAAAAAAAAAAAAAAAAACCAGTGGTGTATATTTATTAATGTTCCTTTCATTAAAAAAAAAAAAAGAAAAGAAAAATTGAAATAGTGATATAAAGAATTATTCTTTTAGTAAAAAAAAATGTTAAATACAAATGGTAAAATAAACAGAAAAATAACCACGGCTTTTTTTTTTTTTTTTTTAAAAAAAAGAAAACACAATAACCACTTCTCTAGCATGAATTCTTTTTGCATATGTAACTATTTTAAAATAAATGCATCATCTTCTTCTAAAAAAAAACAACAACAATAATATATCATCTCTCGTTCATCTAATTAAATTTTATTTTGAAATAAAAATATATTTTATTATATTTTAGTAGCAAAAATTTCACATTAGTTTTAGTTTTAGTTTTTTTTTTCCCTCGTTTGAGAAAGATACATTAAGGTTGAGTACCATGAAATTTATCACAAAAATGAAAAAGGAAAAAGGTTGAGTATCATGAAAATGTAGATGAAAATATCAAGAACATGTTGATGTCAACGAATATTCTTGAAAAAATAATTAAAACAAAAAGTAAAAAAAATAATAAAAAATAAATATTTTACATTTTCTAGATATATGAAAATTTATTATTAGATATTATCTTCATATTAGTTACATTAGGTTGATATTTTCTTTATATTTTATCAATTTCTTTAATGTATAATTAAAATGCCGAGTCATCTCTGATGTCGAAGATGTAGAAATATTGATGAAAATATCAACATACCAATTGAAATTCAAGACAGTGATTATAATAAAATAAACAATTATTTCAAATTGTTATCAAGAATAATAAAATAATTCATTAATTTATTTGAGTGAATTTGTTTCTTATTCTTCACGCAAGTTAACGGTCCATTGATTTTGCCGCCTCTTCTGGACTCACTCTAAATTCCGAGTCCCAATTTCCCTTTCCGATTTGGAAGTCATTGCCGATTTTTTTTTTTTTTTTTTTTTTTTTTTTCCTTCTCTGCAAAGTTTGTTTTTTTTTTTTTTATTATTTGAAATAATCGAAATTGGTTTCTTTCTCCAAAAATAAATAAATAATTAATTAAACAATAAAAATAAAATAAATCGAAATTGGTTTCAAATTTTCAATCATACATTTGAAGTTTGTTTCACAATAATCTTTAAAGACATTTTTATTGTTTTTTTCATATATGTTCAAATATATTCACATAAGCAGTAATATATTGTGAGATCTCCACCAATCTCAAAACCAATTGACCCTTGAAGCTTATATATTGTGAGGTCTCCACCAATCTTTTCGATGTGGGATCCTCAACATAATTAAAGCTAACTCCATAATTCAAGAATATTTTTGATAATTTAACCTTTTCAATTATTTGACTTTCCCCATAATCTTCCATTTTTTAATTTTTTTTATACCACATGTGAGATGGGGGAATTCGTATCACATATCTCTTGATCATTAATACACACTTTATATAAGTTGAGTTATGCTCAGGTTGGCTATCAAAATCTGACTTGCCCATCTGTTTGATGGATATCTAATTAAGTGGCATGTGTTCGAGTCTAAACGTATTATTGAAAATAATATTTTAATGAAAAATCAATTTTATATATGTTGATCAAGGGGGTGTTTGGGGAGATAGTTTTGAGTTTGAGTGGTTTTGTTCCAAACTCTAAATCATGTTTGGCTCATTGTAATCACTACCCTACAAACTTAACATATTAAATTTAAAAAAAACATATTTATTTTACAAAATTAACAATATTCAAAGTAATAAAAATATAGTATTCTATTTTAAAATTTAAATAAGACGATTAGTATTTAGTTTAATATTTTGATGGGATGAATATATACCAATTACTGCTAAGTTAAGTTTATTTTGATATGATATTTATTTTAGCATATGATATTTATTTCAAATTTATTTATATTAAAATAACATAAATATACATAATTTCATATTTAATTTAGTCATTTTAAAGTAACCTATACGATGTATTATATTTATTGTTTAATAAAATTGAAATTACAAAACCTATGCAAATTTTGCACTCTATGTAATTTTATGTTCCAAAATTTTCTTTTCCAATGAACCACGATTTTAGAGCTTTTTTTTTCTTCTAAACTTTTAACTTTATTAAATTCAACCATTAAGTGACAACTATTACCATCAACATGATTATACAACTATATTCTATATTTCTATTTATTTATCTTATTAATAAGTATGTAGAAGTAGAATTATTTCTAAACATATTTGGTTCCTTATTAAACAACTCATAAGAAATCTGTCTTTTTTAAATGTAGCATTTAAAATAATTTTACATTAACCACTTTTAGCTCAATAAATGTAAGAGTGGAAGATTCAACTTTAATATATCTACATACATATATTATAGCAATAAATATAATAATTTATTTACCTACCAAGTCGTAACCGAATTTGCACATTAGTCATCAATACCACTAAATTAAGTTTTTTAGACTTAAATAATGCTAATGATTAAGACATTAGTAATATTCCTTGAATGTTTCTTAAAAAAAAAACTCCCTAAATGTGTGTGTTTCACTTATGCTATATTCAAAGAAAATGAATTGTATGCGTATATTATTTAGTTCAACAAATGCAAAGTGTAGTTTCAAATCGTCAATCTATGAAAGATAATAAGTGTCTTATTTCTTTTAATTCGTTAATTATATCCTTAATTGCCATAGCAAGACTCAAAGAGAAATCAAAGACGTATTATATATATATATATATTTGTTTAAAAATATTACATATTTCAAGTATAGTGGAGGATTCAAATCTCACAAAGAACTTTTTAGGATTTCTAACACTCCAAAGCTAGAATATACTAAGATTTTGTCGAGCTTTGGTTTAAACTTCATAAAAAAGTTTCTAAGGACAAACTTTAGGTTTCTAACTCACTAAAGCTTGAACAGAGCAAAGTTCGATCGAAATTTAGTTTAAACATTGTAAAGAACTCTTTGGATGAAGCACTTTGAGTTTCTAACTCTTCAAGGCTCAAACAAGCAAAGTTTGGTTGAAGTTTTTTACAAACTTCGTAAAGAACTCTCGACTACAAAACTTGAACGAAGCAAACTTTGGTCAATATTTGAGCCAAACTTCTCAAAAAACTCTTTACATAAAAATTTTAGGGGACTAACGTTAGAGTTGTAACTCTCCAAACAACCATTGCAACAAAATTTGTTTTTCTAGTTCAACAACATTTGGAGGTGAGAAGATTCAAACCACTGACTTTTTAGTCAAGGGTATATTGTCAATTACCGTTGAGATACATTCAAAATTTGATTAGGTTTTGGTCCAAACTTCGAGTTCTCATGGATAACTTATTTGCCTCAACAGGTTTACAATTTCTTAGAAGAAGTAACTCGACCAAAGCTCGCAATTTCCTTTGACCTTTTAGTCAAGAATACATGCCAATTATCGTTGAAATACATTGAAAATTTGATCAACTTTTATTCAAAACTTCAAGTTTTCATGAATAGTTCATTTGCCTCAACAAGCTTACGATTTCTTAAGAACTCAACCAAATCTTGCAATTTTATTTATCTTATTTTCAGACCACAAATATTTTTCAATTGCCAAAGCAAACATAGTTCAACGGTAATTGACATGTACTCTCGACTAAGAGGTAAGAGGTTCGAATCCCTACCCTCCCAAATGTTGATGTACTAAAAAATATATTTTTGGGAAAAATACCTTTTTGGTCCCTGAGTTTTGAGGTATATGTGCGTTTGGTCCCTGAGTTTTTAAAATAGATCTTTTTAGTCTCTGAATTTTGAGAAATAGGTTTAAAAGGTCCTAAGTTTTCAAAATGAACCTTTTTAGTCCATAAGTTTTGAGAAATAAGTTTAAAAAGTCTCTAATATTATTTTTTCAAAATTTTAAATCAATACTTTTTAGGATAATTGTAATGGGTGGCAACATAAAGGTAAATAATTACAAATATAGCAATTTTTAAAAATATTTGCAAATATGGCAAAATTTTTGAATTAATTTTTTATATTCCTAAATTGCCCCTGTGTGCCCATCTTCTTCTTCCTCGTCAGTTTTTTTTTTTTTTTTTTTTTTTTTTTTTTTTTTTTTATACTGATAGAAAGTCTTTTTATTACTGATAGATTCTATCAGTGGTAGAAAAATTTTCTATCAGTGATAGAAAGTTTCTATCACTGATAGAATAAAGTTTCTATTAGTGATAGAAAGTTTCTATCAGTGGTAGAAAAATTTTCTATCGGCGATAGAAAGTTTCTATCACTAATATTTCTATGACTGATAGATTCTATCAGTGGTAGAAAAATTTTCTTGATAGAAAGTTTCTATCATTGATAGAATAGAAGATTTCTATCACTAATAGAAACTTTTTCTATCAGTGATAAAAGATTTCGTTCTATCAGTGATAAAAAAAACTTTTTATAGAAAATCATAGAAAAACTTTTGATAAAAAATCTTTCAATCCCTGATCACCCATAAAAATCTTTCTATCCCCGATAGAAATCTTTCTATCACCGATATAATCTATAAGTGATAGAAAAACTTTCTATCACCGATAGAAAAGTTTTCTATCACCGATAGAAAAGCTTTCTATCAGTGATAAAAGATTTCTATCACTGATAGAAATTTTTACTATTCTATCAGTGATAGAAAGATATTCTATCAATGATAGAAAACTCTGGATAGAAAATCTTTCAATCCCTGATAGAACCTATCAGTGATAGAAATCTTCTATCACTTATAGAAATTTTTTCTATGAGTGATAGAAAAACTTTCTATCTCTATCACTGAGACTGATAGAAAAACTTTTCGTGAGTTATAGAAAATCTTTTTATCACTGATACTTTTCTATCGGTGATAGAAGATCTTTTGTTTCTATCAGCAATGGTGATACATGGTGAAATCGAGCATTGAAAAATAAAGCAAAAACGAACGATTATAGAAATCAAACACTGAAAAGCAAAAACCAAACACTGATAAAAAACCAAATAACAACAACCAAACATTGATAGAACACCGAACAAGTGATAGAAAAATATCTATCGCCGATAGAATCTATCAGTAGTAGAAAAATTTTCTATCGTGAAAGAAAATTTCTATCACTGATAGTATCAGTGATAGAAAATTTCTATCGCTGATAGAAAATCTTTCCATCACTGATAGAATCTATCAGTGATAGAAAAACTTTCTATCAGTGAAAGAAAATCTGGAGGGGTATTTTAGTAAATGCAACACACAAACTATTAGATTTTGCCATTTTTGTAATTTTTTTTGTGGGTTGCTAGATTTGCAATTATTTTGGTCCATATTGCTATCCTTGCAACTGGCCCTACTTTTTAATTTTTTAATTTTAAAAACCATTCAATATAAAAAAATAATACAAAAATATTAATTTTAAAAAGTTGCTCCTTTTTCCTCGGTCGACTTTCAAAGTTTAGACCTTCTATTTCAACAACTACAACTTTGGACAATTTTTATTAATATTATAATTTTTAAAACTTATTATTAAAATATAATTAGTTTGAAACTTATTATTTAAATATTGCAGTTTTAAATTTTCGGTCAAAGGTCGTCTCTTGAAGAGACGACCTTGAAACACGTGTCCACCATCAGCTGACATATAATAAATTTAAAAAAAAAAAAAACAAAATTCTCAGAGGTCGTCTCTTCAAGAGACGACCTTTGCACTTTTATTCAAAAACTTTACTTCTGGCAAGGTGGTGAATGTGGGTTCTTCCATCCTCCCCTTCCCATGTTCGAATCTCAACAACTGTATTCTTTTTGTGATAATTGAGATAAAAGAAAAATAAAAATGAGAAATATGACAAATAAATCAAATTGTTGTTATCTTTATACCAATAAATTAATTTTATCTTTATACCAATAAAAAATTGGTTATAATAATTTTATAATCCAAAATAAAAATATAAAGAAAATGGTATAAAAATGTTGAAGTATATTTCAAACTTCAAATTTCAAAGAAAAGTGAAACAAGAAAAAAGAAAATAAAAAAGTGCTCATATTTTTTAAACACAAAAAACTAGAAAGCAAAAAAAAAACGAGAAAAGAAAGAAAACGAAAAAAAAAAAAGAAAACAAAAAGAATACAGTTGTTGAGATTCGAACATGGGAAGGGGAGGATGGAAGAACCCACATTCACCACCTTGCCAGAAGTAAAGTTTTTGAATAAAAGTGCAAAGGTCGTCTCTTGAAGAGACGACCTCTGAGAATTTTGTTTTTTTTTTTTTTTAAATTTATTATATGTCAGCTGATGGTGGACACGTGTTTCAAGGTCGTCTCTTCAAGAGACGACCTTTGACCGAAAATTTAAAACTGCAATATTTAAATAATAAGTTTCAAACTAATTATATTTTAATAATAAGTTTTAAAAATTATAATATTAATAAAAATTGTCCCTACAACTTTTACACTGATATTCCAATTTGAGCTGAGAGAAGGATGGGTCAAGCTGAAAGCGTCGCAGCGGCAGCGGCTCCGAACGATCTACCACAAAGCCGGAATTCATCTCCAAGTCCCGTCTCCCATTCCTCTTCCGATTCTCCTTCCATGGAGTCTCTAATTGCAGGTTCGTCGCCTTCTTCCTGAGTTCTTCATGTCTTTTTGCTCAGTTCGTATTCTAGGTGTCCGTAAAAATGTCTATGTAGGCGAGCGAAGCGATCTTTTTCATACGAGAATGATTCGTGTTGAAGAAATTGAAATTTCGATCGCTAAAAGATCTAAGGGATATCGTGAGTTTTGCTGAGTTTATTTTCTATTCGTATTATGAATTTTTTTTCTTCATAACATGCTTTATCGACATTAACTTCTCGGAACGGTGCCGTGTTTTTAATTGAGTCATTGAGTAGGGATTTCTAAATGAAACTGAGGTTTCTGGTAGTTTGAGAGGTAATCATTGAGTTGAAGAGATCTTGTTGAGGGATGCGGGAGGGTTAAAGAATACATGAGACTGTACTGGAAATACTTTAGAAATGAAAAGCCACTTACTATCCCACTCGTGCCAGCACAAAACTTAATGGTAGGCAATAGGAGAAAATACTCTGCTGTATGGCCTGCTTCAACGAAGGGACTACCTTATCATTTATGACTCGCTGCATTCATAGTGATAGTATGAATTGGATTTTTCAAGGTTATGAGCAAATGATCGTGTTCTGACATCTTTACTACACGGGTGATTACTATGACTTATGAGAGGGGGCTGGTTACTGAAGAGGAAGGATTATGCGAAGTGGGTTAATTAAGGGACTGGGAGTTGTCACTTGAATTGGTAAGGGCAAGAAATGATAGAATTAGAAGGATAAAGGGTATTGGTAGGGTTATGAAGAAAACCTTAACCTTAAGCTAGGAAGCAGGATCAGGAAATTTTAAGTACTATATCTATTGAGATGTATATACGTTCTAGCAGTTATGAGAATCACTATATTTCTAGTACAAAGACATACCTAAAAGTTTGATGCTGGAACGTGGTAGATTGATTGTGTTTGAGGTAAAGGTTGCCGTAGCAAAGGTTTTCAGAAAATAACAATTGGGAAGAGAGTTGTGGAAAGTTAAAAAGGAGTTTGGCCTTAAGAACTGGTATGAGGAGCCTGTTTATCAATTAAACTGTAGTGTAAAAGGCTTCACCAATTAAAGTGGCAATGGCATAAAGGCTTATGCTCGAAGAGCTAATCCAGTTTCAACAAGATAGCAATGCTTTATTTCAGCTCTCTCATTTTTAAAGTGGTATGGAAGAGACAAGATAATCTTACTGGATTCCATGTTCTTCTGCTTTTCAGCAAATTAAACCAGTGGTAAATATTGTCCACCATCAAATTGGACTAGGATTCTTGTTTCTAGTTTGGTTTCAATATAAAGTTTGAATAGTTTGAAGCGAAGGATAGCCTCTCAGTTCATTTTTAAGGAAAAATGAAAACGAAAAACAAACAAACCACAGTTACAATAAATAAGTGCAATCCTCCACAAATCTCCATGCAAAAGATCAAGAGGTTCATCTGATAAGAAATTGACTTGGGGAAGAGAAATTTATGAAAATATCAAATTGATAAGCTTTACAAAATGATACAAATTTGGATCTTTCACTGTAAGATATGGGAAGTAGAGCAGAGGAGCTGCTCTTGTTGAGCAAGTGTGCTTTACAAATACTGAATTATATTTGCAATAGCATATGGTGTGTGACTCAATAATCTACACACATGGTTTCTCAATCTTGATTTCTTCCCCTCCTCTGTTGCGTTGGTTTCCTCAAAGTTACCTAGCCCATTCTGTCTGTCTGTTCTAACCCGGCAAGAAAGAAATGAGTATCTGGTTTGAAGGTTTGATTTTGTGAACCTACTCCAGCAAGGTTGACATGAATTTGATTATTAGTATTATTATTATTGTTTTTTTTTTTGGATAAAGAACCAACTTTTATCGAGAATGAATGAAAGAATACAAGGGCATACAAAAAAAGAGCCCACAAAAAAGGGATCCAATTAAAGGAAGGGATCCCAATCAAGTAAAATAATGCCTAATGAATAATTACAAAAAAGTTTCGACACCAAAGTCCAAAGGGATATATGAAATCTAGCGAGGCCATGTATCCCTTGGGTCCTTCTCCAACCCCCTAAACACTATGTTATCTCTTCCCCCCACAAAATCCATAACATTGCACACAACCTTACCCAGCTTGCCACAAGAACCTCCCCTTCTCGCGAAAAGGTGGATGGAGGAGGAGCTCCTCAATCATCTCCCTAACATCCATATAACTCTGCGTCTGCACCTCAAAAGCACCATAGAACAAATCCCACACCACGTGCGTATAGTCACATGTCCGAAGAATGTGATTCAAGTCTTCCTCCGCCTTTCGACAAAGAATGCAACAAAGCGGGCCCACCAACGAGGGCATACTTCTTGAGAGCCTTTGGAGGGTATTAACTCTACCATGGATAACTTGCCAAATAAAGAACTTAATTTTATTCGGCACTTTCACCTTCCACACAAGAGAAAAAAATTGACTCACCATGATTAGAAGGGTTCATTAATCAACGAAAGAAAGAGCTACAAGAATACCCCTCCGAAGGACTGGGGCTCCAACATCTAGTAACTTTCCTCCCCTCCCCCCTCAATCAAAGAAAGAAGGGTCATGACATCTGTCGTTTCCCTGTCAAACAAACGAAACTGAAGGAGAGCTCTCCAAACGAGATACATCAGCCACCAAACGGTTTCTCATGGAAGACAATTGATACCGTTGAGGAAACCTAAAGCAAAGGGGTCTATCCTCCACCCACTTATCCTCCCAAAATTTGATTAATAATCATGTTGCCTCTGAGAAGTGCAGCAGTCAGTCTTCATTCAAATGTAATTTCATGAAGTTTAGCCTTTTCTTTGCAAGCTTGCTCTGAATATGGCTACAATGAGTGTGTTTTTGTCATCTGACCAATACAGAACATAACGAAAGAAAATCCTCATCAGAATTCAGAACTAGATTTCAAACCATGGACAAGTTTTATTAATATTCTCTTCACTAAGGATAATCAACCATCTTTTTAGTCCCTTGACTGGCAAAAGTCCATGTTGTTTGCTGAAGTATTTGCCTCCAATAGTCTTGTTCAGCCCTCAATTGGGTGCCTAGCAAGGACTCGATGCATCTGTGCCTTATGTTTCACATCCTATGACTTGAAAAACAATTTCAGCTGACATCTAACTGTACAATCACCCCTGAAGAAGTTTATCAGCTACCATTTAGGAGTCAGTATTTTATGTTTTGGATAAGGAAATTTTGTGGCGTTTGTTGGTGTGTGAGGGGATAAACGCAATGGACATCATATTGAACACTTGTTAAGTATACTAAATAGACACAATACTAAATGACAAAATAATAGATTTTAAGAGTGAAATACATTAACATTTTTTAAGCATACAAATGCATAAGCTTATTGATTTTGAATTTCCTTGTATAAAAATGATATATATTTAAAAAGAAGATGGCAGAAAAAACTGAATAGTACTGCTATTTAATAAGAAAACAGAAAATATTATTTATCTGGTGTGCTATAAAAATTCTCTGTTTTAAATTTTAGAACGGTTTAAGTACACATAAAATGAAATGTTATTTCCAATACCTGTTGTACTAGTTTTATTTGGTGTTAGATTCGGGGACATTGTTGGTAATCAACTACTTTTTCATTCTTGCAGAAGCTGCAGCTTATGGTAATGAAGCCAATGAGGTTTGTCCACTTTAAAGATATAAGCTTCCTTTTGAAATTGGAATTGCAACCAAAGAAGTTGACCTATGCTTCTTTCAGTCTCTTGATGCCAAAGCTAATAGAGCGTTAGAATGCCCCTGCATAGCTGACTTGCGTAAAGGTCCATGTGGGGTCCAGTTTTCCGATGCTTTTCGTTGCTTCTTCAAGAGTACTGCAGAGGAAAAGGTAAGGAGAAAAAACGAATCACCACATCCTATATAACTTTTTAAAGGAAAAAGAAGGATGTTATGGCAAGACTTTTTGGTTAAATTATATTAGAACTCACCAAATGTCTTTGACATAAGTGAGAGATAATTGGAATTCAACCTAGCAAATTATTTGTGGATGTGGTAGACAAGTTCCATACTATGTAAAACGATGTAGGAATTTGATATTTCACATTGGTTGAAAAGCATGAAATTATTCTAGATGTTAAGACATTTCTTGGTTGAAAAAGTAGAGACAAGGGTTAAGGTCATGCGGTTGTCCCGTGAGATTAGTCGAGGTGCGCGTAAGCTGGCCCGGACAATCACGGATATTTTTTTTTTTTATAAGAAACAAAATGGAAATATATTCACAAAAAGAGCAACAACAACCTAAGGGTCAGGGGTGGAGGAAACCCCTTCTTTTTTTTTTTCATGAAAGGAGGTAGTTACAATTATGAAAAAAAAAACCAATTGAAAAGGATAAACGCAATGGACATCATATTGAACACTTGTTAAGTATACTAAATAGACACAATACTAAATGACAAAATAATAGATTTTAAGAGTGAAATAAATGAAAAAAAGGTTAAAGTTACGAGATTGAAAATATAATTAAACCATTTTTTTTTTTTTTTTTTTCATTTGGGAAGTTCTGTTTAGGATCCTTACAACAATTGAGCTGCATACTTACAGTTAAATTGTGATTGGTTTTTTTTTTTTTCCAAAGGGATCGGACTGTGTGCATCCTTTTGTGGCTTTGCAGAGCTGCATAAAAGCAAACCCAAATGCTTTCTCAAAGGATATTTTGGACGAGGAAGAAGAAGAAAAGGAAAGGGAAAAAGAAAAGGCAGAAGAACCAACTCAAGATTACAGAATCATTCCTCCTTCATGGTCTAGAGAACCTCAAACTCCCAAGTCCAAGCTCTAACTCAAACCATCAACTTCCATTTTGTCTGCCCTGGTATGATTATTATGATTATTTTTTGGGGGTGTAGACTGCATTCTTATAATGAATAAGTTTGAAAATCTGTTGGTTACATTGTAGCAACTATTCCCGATTTTCATTTTATTCCCTAAGTAGCACATTTTAAAATTAAATTTATCTTAAATTGTAAATTAGATATGAATTTATCAAACTTTCTTGATCAGTTTATGGTGACTGGATTACATAGATTCTAGCTAAAGAATTTGAGGATCACATAGAAAATTTTGGATTATGAGACACTTCTCATCTTCTCTAGGGCAACTAGGAGAATATCACTGAGTGATTCGTAGTGTTTTGAAGGTGCGCCTAGGCGCAAGGTGCACCTTACGAAGTGAGGTGCAGCCAAAGCGTGTGCCTTCCCTCGAAGCCCTTGAGGTGTGTGCTCAAGACGCCTCTAGGGCTTCACATTTTTATATATATATTTTTAATTATTTAAACCTAAATACTAATAATTAAAAAAAAACTTCATTATTTGAACCTTGTTTATCTTTTATCTATTTTTCTTGGTTAAAAGCTTCATTACTTGCCATGAAAGTGGTATATATATATATATTTTAGTGCGCCTTGTAAAAAAAAAAAACCCGTTCCTTTTAGTGCGCCTTGTAAGCTTCAGAGGACCATTGCACCTTAGTGCGCCTTGAGCCTTTTAAAACATGGGTGGTTCATGTTTCTTAGTTTAATCAAGGCTAATCTATAGCCTCTAACTATCATAATTTTCCTTCCTTTTTGAATTTTCCCTTAGATTTTGACTGCATTAGGTATTAGTGCCTCCTATAAGACTTGGTTTTGTGATTGAACCACTTTTGTTGAGAGCCAAATCTTCAATGGGCTGTTTGGTTTATGTAAATGTGATAATGATCTGCAAAGTAGAAACATGTATAGCTGTTCCATTCCAATACCATTCTCTGCCAAAAGATTTTACAAATGGAAGAAAATTGCATATATCTTTTTCTCCTTTCCAAACTAGCCTTGACTGAGTACAAGATCAAAACTAAGAAAAAAAACAAAATTATAAACTAAGTTGGCCACTACAAACTTTTCTTGTAGGCATTTTTATTTGATGGGTCACTAGGTTTTATGAATCAATGAGTGAAATAAGTTGATCCAAGACAGTAGGATCTGCAAGTGTTGAGGTATCTCCAATCTCATCCAACTGCTTGGATGCAATTTTTCTCAAAACTCTTCTCATTATCTTTCCACTCCTTGTTTTTGGCAGCTCATTTGCCCAATGTATCTTATCAGGTGCTGCAAATGCCCCAATCTGAAAGTGTAACAACAATATATTTCATTCTCAATTATTCTTTTGTTACACTTTTTAAGTTATATTGATGATAGCAATGACTAACCTGGGTTCGAATTGTTTGAATTAGGCTTTCTCGGAGCTCTTCACTTTGAGGAACTCCCTCCACTAGCGTAACAAATGCACGAATACTTTGCCCTTTAACCTGAAGACAACAGAAAGGTTAAATTTTAAAATTCAGTCTCTAAACAATTCTACGTAGATCGTTGACTAAATAATGATAACATGTCTATTGGATTAACCTTAATTGATTTGGCACGACACAATAAACAAATTATCACAAACGATATAAGAAATAGATAACTAGATACAATAGATCGACATAATCTATTAAGGTGTTTTGATACATTGCTTTAAAACGATGGTAAATGCCAAAGTGAGCATAGCTCAGCGGTAATTGGCATGTACCGAAGTTCGAATCCCCCCATCCCTAAATGTTGTTGAACGGTATATTTAATGTTTCATTTAATTCTACCCTTCCACTCCCTTTTGTTATCTAACCACTTTAATTTAAAAATAATTACATAATAGTGAAATAAAATAATATGAAGTAATGTGAAAAATTAGTATTGAAATAGTTTGTGACCTCATGATCAATGCCAATCACTGCAGCTTCTGCACAATGAGGGTGTGAAACTAACGCAGATTCCACTTCTGCTGTCCCAATTCGGTGTCCACTGCATGATATTAAGGTTTTTAGACCATATTTTATTAAAAAAAAATTGACTTCATTTCGAAATCTAACACCTAACTTACAACATATCGATTTAAATATATATCTATAAAGATACCTTAGTATATGCAAATGAAAAAAAGATGTCACACTAGGTCTTTGCTAGAGAATTTATGAAAAATTGGTAACACCGACATATAGTAGTTAAAAGTTCAAAGATTAAAAAAAAATAAACTTGAAAGGTTAGAAATTTACAAGATTTTAGCTTAGAGACAATCATACGATAGTTTCTTTTTCATTACTTGATAACTCCAAACATCATTTTAACTCATGAATTCAAAGCACAATCTTCTCCAATCTAAGATATAACATATTCTACAAACTTTTTATTCTTAAATATTGTAGAGTCAAACGCTTATTCTATAAATTTAGTGGAAGCATGCGAAAGTTAATTTGAACGTTGCACATACATGTCAACTCATTAGCATCATTCGTTCAAAGAAAACGAAATGTACCTAACATTGAGAACATCATCGACTCTTCCAGTAATCCAAAAGTATCCATCTTTGTCCCTAGATATCGAACATAATAGCACCAACATTAACATAATTACTATCTAAATCAAATTAAAAAGAATTCATTAATTGGAAAAAAAAAATTGACCCAAGAAACATGAATTTGAAGAAGAAAATTAGAGAAAGGGCAATTATGTAAAAGTCACCTTGTACAACCATCCCCAGTGAAATAATAGCCTGGAAATGGCTTGAAGTATGTGGTTTCAAATCTGTCATGATCCCCATAAAGTGTCCTTAATGCCCCTGGCCATGACCCTTTTATACATAAATACCCACTGCCTTCTCCTTCTATTTCCTTCCCCTCTTCATCCACTATCACTGCCTGCATTCACGTGTAAGTAGGTCGGTTCGGTTTGATTTTCTCTACGACACGAATGTGTGAAAAAATATATAGTACCAAGTGTAGGTACGATTTCGTTTACGATACAAATGTGTGGGAAATTATGTAGTACTAATTGTAGGTACTTCTTCGACTAATTTTAAGACATGTATCTAAAAAATATATTATTTTATCATATAGCATCGAAAATTTCTTTTGTGTTCTAGTTTAAGGAAATGACGACTACAACTAGTATTTCAAACCTTTTCTTGAATGTGTCGGTTTAAGAAAATTCGAAACTAGACTAGAAATCAAAATTTTGAAGAGTTCAAAATTTTTATTTTATAATCTTTCACTCAATGTTTGTGTATTTTTTTCTTCTTCTTTTCTCTTTTCTTTCTTTTTCTTAAGTATGAATGCAATTTAGCATAACTGAAATAAAATATATAAAAAAATATAACAACTAAAAGAATAATAATTACTTTTTTTAACTCAACAAATATATATATAAAAGGCCAAATCTTCAATTTTAGAAAAGATTATAACCTCTTATCTACTAAATTATGTTCTAATTGACTCATTAGTATGTAAATTCATCAACTATTATTATGATTACAATTAATTATCAATCAACAAAAAGAAAATACAATTATGAAAAATTAATGAATTTGACTTAAAAAAAAGTATTATATTTGTAACCTTTTGTAATATTGTAACAACAATAATTATATTTAAAAAAGATAAAACGGTGTAGTTTTAGGTGAAGAACCTGAACTCCAAAAAATGGGAACGTAGCAGAACCAGGCTTCAGTGGCCATGCCCCTGGAATTGGAGTAATCTACATCCACAAAACCATATACTATAATTAATTAATTAAATAAATCTTTTTAAACAAACATAAATAAAAATAAAAGATATTTATAATTTATATTTTTTAAAATGAAATGTTTAATTACCATGGCTGCACCCGTCTCCGTTTGCCACCACGTGTCCGAAATAGGGCACCGTGAGTCACCCACCACCTTGTAAAACCAACTGAATATCCAACCACACTATATTATTGAATATAACTCAACTAGTTCTGACATGTGGAAAAAAAAAAAAAAAAAAAAACCTAGTTCAGACGTATGCTTTCAACCAATAAGAGTTTCTCGAATCTTTTCATCTCACATGTTGTTGATCGAAAAAAGAAAAAAATCGAATATCGTACAATTATATCGTTTCATTACTATAATTTCTATCATTTTCATTTATATCGTAGTATATTACTATAGTACAATTATTCAACCTAGATTTATAATAGTTTAATTTACTTGTCGAGGGCATATTTATTATTTCTTTAAAAAGATGGTAAGTTCGAATCCTCACCTCCATATTTACAAAATAATATTTTTTTAAAAAAAATTAAAATAAGTATAAGGTTGAATTATTACCTCCATGCAGCTGGATTAATTGGCTCGCCAGCACTTCCAAGTACTCGTAGAGACTTTCGAGAGTAACGCCTAACATACTGCATCCATAATATTGATCTCATTAATTTAAATCAAATTATAAAATAAGTTCATAAATTTTGATAGTCGTATCTATTTAATTTTTTAAAACTTAAAAAAGAAAAAAAAAAAAAAAAGAAAACTGAATAGAGAAAATTACCTCATCCCCATCACGCATGAGAGAACGCAGCAAAGTGGGAGCAGTGAAGAAAATTGAGACCTTATATTTATCCACTATTTCCCAACATCTTCCTGAATTTGGATAATTTGGAACCTACATTTAATTATAAATTTAATCCTTTTACTCCCTAAACTTTTAAAAAATTTAATTCTTTTTTTTTTTTTTAAAAAGATTTAATTCTATTTCCAAACTGTCTTCCATTTTCATTCTAATAAATTTCGACTATTAATGTTGTTACTTAATTGTTGATGTGATATGATACACAAGAGTAGGTGACAAAATAAGAACAATTAATATTTTCAAAAAAAAGAAAAGAACAATTAAGAAAAAAAAAATCAGTTTGTGATCATGTTTGTCTATTTTTGTTTAGTCATCTACTTTTTTCCCGGTGTTTTGTCATGACGTGTTGAATCGACCAATTTAGTATAATAGACATGTTATGTTATCATTCGGTTTTTTTTACAACATATGGGATCGGGGATTTGATCCTCGGATCTGAATACAAACTTTATGTTAGATGAATTATATTTTTGTTGACTTATGTTATAATTTCGTTAATGAATCAGAGAGAATGCACTACATAGAATTACAATTTGTGGTTCATAGAATATTATTAAAAAAAAAATTAAGGAGTATGTAATAAAAAGGACAGTTAAAAAAACAGTTATCAAAATTTAGGACTACTTTTATAACTCAACCATTATTTATTGTTGAAGTGTAAATGAAATTAAAAAAGAAAAGGTTTTTTTTTTTTAATAAAACAAAAACAGTTTTTTTTTGGTAATTTCATGGTATTAATTATATAATTACCCCTTCATGAATGACAATAGTAGCTCCATTAAGCAGTGGTCCATACGTCACATAGCCGTGACCTGCACCCCAACCACAATCAGCCGTCGCCCTAAATACAGTAGAACTATTGTATCAGTGGTTAATTGGAGTATAGTTCAACCCTAATTGATATGCACTCATTTTCTTGTGGTTCGAGTTCAAATCTCTAAACTCCACATTTGTACTCAAAAAATAATAAAAAAAAGGATTTTTGTATTAGTTCCCACGTGTCAACATATAATTGGTAATTGGCATATTTACAAGAATTCAAAAAAAAAAAAAAAAACTACATACCAAATTTTTTTGGAAAATAAAAAATATATAATATTCAAATTTCAATTTAGTCCCATAAACTTTAAAAATATTTATTTTAATCTTTGAACTTTGAAAAACAACTATCTTAGTCTTTGGTTAGACTATTTTATCACTGAATATTTGTTTATCTAGTACTCACATCAAACCTATGTGATTTGTTTGTACACACATTCGAGTCAATAGGTTAGTATATGTATATTTGATTGCACGTTATCAATTTGTGAAGGACAAATAAAGATAAAAAATCAAAATAGTTATTTTTAAAAAATTATGATATTTAAATATATATTTTAAAAGTTTAGACTAAAATATAACAAACAGGAAAAAGAAAAAAGAAATGAAATAATCCTAAAATAGGATTTGAAAAAAAAAAAAAAAACCTTGGGTACCAATTAAAATAATATAAATTAAAGGTTCAACTATCTAAAGTATCTTGATTTTTTTTTTCTTGAAATTTACATTAAAATTTGTAATTTTTAACGTTTTATTTTTTTAAAAATGATTTAATTAGAATTTGATATAGATACGTTTATTAGTGGTAGTATTTTGATTTTTTTTCTAAAGCATCACAAATACGAGAATAGAGATTTGAAGAGAAGAACTAAGAGAAAAAAGAACTTATATAAAAAAAAAAAAAAAAAAAAATTACCCACCAATGAATATCGGAAGGTTTGTAATCAAAGACATATTTGAAAGTGGTTCCAACATACACCATATATCCACCTGTTGTGTGAACCACACCCTATTTCACAAAATAAAATCAAATAATTAGATATTAATATTAAAAAAAAAAGTTACTAATAAGAAAAAAAAAAGATTTTCCCATTCTCTATTTTAACGTCTATAATATTCCAATTTCAAGAATTAAGATTTAAACTCTTTTTTTTAAGTAATAATCGAGATTGAGATGCAGTTTTTTGCTTTTGAATATACATATTATTATAAATAAGGAGGTTGAAATTTAAATCTTTGAGCTATAGGTTACTACAACTTTTTCCGTGAGTTATACTCAAATTGATAACCGTTGATTTAGAAGTGTTAATATTGTTTTCCTATAATATTTTATCTCGCTAAATTTGCTTGCTTTTATAAATTAATTAATTAAAGAGAAGGATAAAAAAAAAAAAAAAAAAAAAAAAAAAAAAAAAAAAAAAAAAAAAAAAACCTTAGGCTTTCCAGAGCTCCCACTTGTGTAAAGCAAAAAAAGAGGATCCTCAGCATCAACCCATTCCACACTACAACTCTTTGAATACTTAGGAATCACATCCTAAAAGAAAAAACAAAATTAATAATAATAATAATAAATGAATATTTAAATTGTCTAAAAAGCTTGTTCCAAAAAAAAAAAAAACTAAAAAAAAAAAAGTTTTTAAATTAGGCTAAAATTCAAAAACATTTTTTTAAAAAAACAAAAATAAAAATTTATTGTGAAACAAAAGTCTAAATTAAATAATTTGAAAATTATGTTTTGATTTATAATTTTACAACTTTAGAAGATGCATTTATACAAAAAAAAAAAAAAAAAAAAAAAAAAAAGGCAAAAATTTCTTATTGTACACAAACCTGCCACCATATGTCCCTTCCTTCTTTCCATGAAGTGCTTTCTTTCTTCAAAGTTGATTTATTTTCAAAAACCAAACATGAATCTGACAAACAAAGTTACATAATTACACCATAAATAAAATTATTATTTTAAATATTTTTTATTTGCACATATTAAAATGAAAAAAAAAAAAAATCTAACATGAGTCTAACTTGACATAAAACTTCTATCTCGACCAGGGGTTAGAGTTTTTTTTTTTTGTTTTTTTTAGTACATCAACATTTGGAGTGGGGGAATTCCAACATATGACCTCCTGGTCGAGGGTACATGTCAATTACTGCCCAGCGAAACTCGTTTTGGCAGGGTTAGGGGTTCAAATCCTCAGATTAACATATATAACCGTATTTTCATTTTCCTATACCCATAATTAATTTTGTAAACTTCTCGGACTGTAAATGAGAGAGCTCCTAAATATCATGAAATTACTTTTTAATAATTATTTTGATCCCTAAATTATTAAAAAGAGTATGGAAGGATAAGAATCTAATTTTTATAAATTAGAGAATGAGTGAGTAATATTAAAAAAAAAAAATGAAAAAATATAATTATTTCTATAAATAATGGATTAAATAGCATACCAATAGAAAAGCCATGCTTGGCTGATTGGATTAGGGCAGCATCAACAATGTCTTTAAGAAGGATGATTTTGGAACCCCTTTTTGCAGCATTGCAAGTGATCAAAGCTTTTGGTTTGCAATCAATTATTCTTTGAGCAAGGGATTCAGAAGAAAATCCAGCAAATACAACCTTATATTATACCCAAAAAAAAAAATAAATATAATGATATCGATAGTTTTCTTAAAAAGATATCTGAATAAAATTGGATTAAAAATCACTTTTGGTCCCTGAACTTTCATGAAAATAACAATTTAGTCCCTAAACTTTAATTGTTATCAAAATTAAATGTCGATTTTTATTATGTAATGATTAGACTTTGTAGTTTATAAACATATATTTTTTTTTTTAGTTTAACAACATTTGGGGGTGGGGGGATTCGAACCTCTGATCTCATGGCCGAGGATACATGCCAATTATGAGCTATGCTCGCTTTGGCGGTAGGTTATAAACATATTGAGTCTCAAATTAGTTTATTCGTCTATGTAAGAAATTTTATTGAATCTTAGCATTAATTTTCACGATAGGTACTAAATCGTACAAAATTGAAAGTATAGGGACTAAGTCGTTATAAATCAAAATTTAAGGACTGAATTGTTAATTTTATGAAAGTTCAGGGACTCAATTACCGTTGAGTTATGTTGGCTTTGACAATAGGTTATAAACTTATTGAGTCTCAAATTAGTTTATTAGTCTATGAAAGAAATTTCATTGAATCTTAACATTAATTTTCACGATAGGTACTAAATCGTACAAAATTGAAAGTATAGGGACTAAGTCGTTACAAATCAAAATTTAAGGATTGAATTGTTAATTTTATGAAACTTCAGGGACCAAAAATGATTTTTAACCGATAAAATAAAAGACGAAAACAAAATAAATATAATGTACATACCGAGTGGATGGCACCAATGCGAGCACAAGCAAGCATTGCAATGGGAAGTTCCACAATCATAGGCAAGTAAATCACAATAGTATCTCCTTTTTTAACTCCAATATCTCTCAAAAAATTACCAACCTAAACAATATTAAAAAATTATATAAAATTAAAAAAATATTACAACCTAAATAAAAAATCAACTATTTCAAAAAAAAAAAAAAAATCTTTTCCATGATCGAGATAAAAGGGTAAAATATAGAGTTGGGAATTCAACGTTTGCGTAGTGTTGAGAAGTTGTTTTTGTTTTAGTTCAAATTGTTACATTATTTAGAGAGAATGAGTTCAATCCATGGTGGCCACCTACCTAGGATATTTAATATCCTATGAGTTTCCTTGACAACCAAATGTAGTAGGATCATGCGGTTGTCCCGTGAGATTAGTCGAGGTACGCATGAGCTAGCCCAGACACTCACAGATATCAAAAAATTAAAAAAAAAATTGTTACATTATAAAAGGGTTACTATTACTAATGTTTTAATCAATTTAATAATGTTTACTATAAGATAAAAGACTTATATATTATTTCTATATTTGTTTTTTTTCACTCAAATTAATTATATGTTCTATTCAATAGTTAATTATAAATACTAGATATGGTCCTAATTTAAATCTAGTAGCTGTTGGAAAATGATGTTATATTATATTAATCATTCTCAATTTTTAAAATAAAAATGTGTTTTTTTTTTTTCCTTTCTAAGGTAAATGTGCTATTTATGTAGTGGCTTTTAAAGCTCTTTCAGTTGAGTTATTTTCAGAATGGTATTTAATTTAATTTATGTCTTACTAAATAACAGAAAGACACGGCCCATAAATAACGAGCGGCATTAAATAAAAATAAGAATACACACTTTTCTTGAATATAAAAAAAAGAAATAAAGTTGAGTAGATATAAAGATTATAAAAGGAAAAAGGAAAAAAAAGAAAAATTACTTGGGAAACTTTGTGAAGGAGGTTGGTGTAGGTTAAAGAAGAATGAAAACCAGGCTCATTTCCTTCCCAATACATTGCAATTTTATCTCCCAATCCAGCTTCAATGTTTCTATCTATGCAATTGTAGCAAATATTTGTGATGCCACCCTTGAACCACTGCAAATCAAATCATAATCAAATATTAACAAAATCCACGTCTAAACACGAACTCTTTCATGCTACCTTATTCTATTTTCATCTCTAAACTTTCAATGATTATATTTTAATTCTTTAACTCAACATAAAAAATAGTTTGTTAATTTCTTATATTTAGTATGACATATTTTTTTGGGTTAATTTACCTGATGAGTAAATGTTTGCACGAACAAATATCTGACGTTAGGGTTAATTTTTTAGTTTAAGAATGGATCAGGATTTATGTTAAAATCAACCATGAAAAAGAAAATTAATGGTTATAATTATTCTAAGTTTAGAAATTTAAAAGAAAATATATAAAAAAAAAATTGTATAAGAAGATTTAGAGATTAAAATTGAAGTTTTGAGAATTTAGGAGGTTACCTCTATATTGATATTGGCTTTGGTAATATCAAAGTTGTGATTGTAGGCTTGGTGGTGGTTCCACTCCTTTTTCCAATAGAACTCAGATGATGCAATTTCAGACCAAAATTCAGAAGGTTCTTCAATGGATCTTTTGTACATCTCCAAGTACTTAATTCAAAAAAAAAAAAAAAAAATCATTCAATCCATTAAGGACAAATTATTCAACGAGGTCGTCGCTGTAAAACTATATGATGTGAATCTTCAAATTGCAGCAATCTCTTTAAAATCATATGACATAAACACTATTGAATATATACAAAATCGAAGTACATTTGTCAAAGTGAACATAGTTGAACAGTAATTGACATGTATTCTTGATCAAAAGGTCAAAGGTTAAAACCTCCCACCCAGATGTTAAAAAAAAAAAAAAAAAAAAAAAAAACGAAGAGAGACCTTTTCAGTGGTAGGGATATGGGCTTGGTGAGAAAATTCTTCGGATGGAAAGATAAGTTCATCTTCTTGCGAGGGGAGAAACTCCTGCAAAACGACCGTGTTTAATTAGAATATTGAGAAAGTTTGTATACTAAAATTAATTTAAAATTTAGAATGTTACCTCTTTGTCCATATTGTCTTTGGTTAGATCATGATTCTCTTGTTGGTGATTCCTCTCCTTTTCCCATTTGGATTCAGAAGATGCAATTTCTAAAGGTACTTCAATAGATCTTTTGTAGACCTCTAAGTGCTAAATTAATTATTAAAAAAAAATTAATCCATGAGTAGAGCAAAAAATAGATAGAAATCTAAAATATTTTTTAAAAACAAAAAATCTATTTTCTGTTTTTGGTTAAGGATTTGAATCACAGACCTCTCGGTTATTAATACAAGTCTTATGTCAGTTGAGTTATGCTCATGTTAGCTCTTACTTTCAGTCTTCTCATAAGACGATGATTCATATTTATCTTTCTTTTTTATTATAATTTCTAAAAATTATAATATAAGCATTTTTTTTTACTTATAAAGTGCATAATAAGTATTAAAAAATGAGCCCTTACATAACCATTTGAATATTTTATTTTTTTAAAAAATAATCAAATTTGCAAGTAATTGAATTTTTTTTTTAAAAAAAAAAGAGCTAAATATACATTCTTTTATTTTCTTTATTAACAACATAAGAGAGAAAACAAAAAAAAAAACATAATAATAATAATAAATAAATAAAATGATAATGATAGGAAGAAGAACATTACCATAGGAACTTTAAAGGGCTTGACTATAAAATTTCTTGAAGGAAAAGATGAGTTGGTGTTGTTGACAAGAGGAAAATTCCTGCAAAACGGCAGCGTTTGAGATCTCCATAGCATTTCCTTTGAAATCATTTTGTTTTTTTTTTTTGATCTCTTTCTTTTTCTCTCCTTTTGGTGTGTGGAATTGTGTGGCTCTTTGGTTAATATTTATATGCTCAAAATTAAATTAGATTGAGATATTGTAAAATAATAATAATAATAATAATAATAAATTGAGGGGTTTTTTTTTTTTTCTTCTTCTTCTTTTTCAGTTTCTTTAGCCAACTCTTCTAAAACTCTTTTCCAATTAATACCAAGCAACTGTTATGAACTAGAGAGGGAGAGGTTATACTGATTTTTCCACTTTTGTAGGTACAACTTAAATAACATTGATGAGAAAATTTATACCATTTTTGTGTATTTAATTCTTCTTTTACATCATAAATAATTATTTAATGTGAATATTTTAGTTCAATGTCATTTTATTTCTACTTAGAGTTGGATAAGAGGGAGGAGAAAGGTGAGAGGAGGGAGAGTGTTAAATATATCTATGTTATGTTTTAAGCAGTTGAATAGTAATTGACGATACTCCTTTTCTAAAGTTTTGCAAAATACCAATGGAGATATTGTTCCTTATATACTCATGTTCTTACTCTTATCTAGTCAATGTAGGTCTTTGTTTGCAATTCTAACAATTTTCTACTCTTAAACTTTAAACGAAAAAATACTTAAATTTTAAAACCTATTAATAACTAATAATCCATTGAAGAAACTCTCATTTACAACTCATTCATTTATGGAAAAAAAAAAAAAACCTTGATATGTCTCTTTTTTTTTTTTTTTGGCTCAAGATGAACGTTGGCAGCATGATTAACACATGCAAGTTGGACAAGAAGTGGTTGGCAGCATGCTTAACACATGCAAGTTGCACAAGAAGTGGTGTTTCTAGTTGTAGACGAGTGAGTAACGCATAAGAATCTTTGGGAGGGGAACAATAGCTAGAAATGGCAATTAATACCCCGTATGCTGAGGAGCAAAAGGAGGAATCCACTTGAGGAGGGGCTCGCATATGATTAGCTAGTTGGTGAGGCAATAATTTACCAAGGCGATGATCAGTAGCTGGTCCAAGAGGATGATCTACTACATTGGGATTGAGACACAATCTAGACTCCTACGAGAAGCAGTGTCGCGCTACTCTACCACTGAGTTAAAAATGCCTATTTGACTCAATTTCTAAATAAGTCACTAACCATGATGAATCTATGGTATATGATTATTATAAAAAAAAAATTGAAAAGATGATTATTATAAATTATAAATAATAAGATATGTACATAAATATATCTTATCCACATAGTCTCTCATTCAAGAACAAAAAATTGGATTGATCTAATGACTATAGATAAAATAGTTTGTTGACATCGAATTGTTTGATTATAATATCATAAAAGAATCAAGTAAAAAGATTTATCTTAGGAATTCTTTAGGCCCTTTAGGGGTGACCTACTAAAAAGAGCGATTGAGAGTGGATTTTTGGTTAGATAGTGTCGAGAAGGTATTAGTCCCTTGAAATTGTAAATTTTTATTCATTTTATCATTTAATAACTCATAACCTAATCTCCTTAACTAAATATTTGCAAATTGACGATTTAAAATAGATTTTTCAAGTGCTCTAATATATTTAATGGATGAAAACGGGAGAATTTTGAATTCTTATCCATATAGTAACATCATTTTCAATACATTTAATTTGAATTGACATTTTCTACATCATAATTATCACCATAATTATTGTGAAGACCTACAAGAATTAGCTTCTTTTTTTTTTTTTTTTTCGGAAAATGTATAGCCAAAAATAGACAACACCAAATTAATTATCTAGTGTCAACATGAGTACTAAAAAAAAAAAAAAAATCTAGTGTCAATATGAACATAGCTCAATTGACACATAACTTTATTAATAACGAAGAGATATGTGGTTCGAATCCCCCACCCCACATGTTGTAAAAAAAAAAATAATAATAATCAACTAAGCCTTCTTCATGAGCAACTGTTCATTGTTTTTTATTATTGGTGAGTTTTCTTCTCTTTTTTTCGGAAAATAAATAGTGGAAAATAGAGAGATTTATTTATTTTAATATTCTTAATCTATTTCTAAAAATTACTATTCTAATTATTTATTAATTTTCTATTAAATTATTAATAAAAACAAGTATTTAATATATTTTTAAAATATTAAATGCTCAAACTAGTAAAAATACTAATTCTAATATCTTAACTCACCTAGAACAACTAATTAACTATTTTAAGTTGGATAAATTTTCCATAAATTTTTATATATCTAATGAAAAACTTCAATATATATATATATATATATATATATATATATATATAATGGAAACTTTTAAAAAAATTGAGCATGGAGTAACAGCAGTCTGGAATAAAGGGTATCACAAGTGGATACAATAATATAAAACTTTTTTCACTATTTTCTTGCGAATTGTTCAAATGATGGAACCAAATTAATAGCTCTACCAAAAGAATAACTCTATGCTTGTTGGTTCCCACTTCAACCCTTCCCTAATTTTTTTTTTAGTTATAAACTTATAATTCCTTTACAGCATACATACCCTCTTCTCATATAAAAAAAAATTATGATCAGAATAAAACAGAACTTTCCTTCTAATCCAACTTGATAACAAGATTTAATGAATATGATATACAGACACAAGGGGGAGAACAAATTGTAACCTGAGGAGTGAAGTCTTAGCCATTCTCGGTGTCCCGATATCGTCATGTACACGAGCAGATCCCGAGCACTGCTATATATTCTGGACAGAGAACTGCAGCAAATAAGAAAAATCATTGAAAGAAGTGGCTAGTTAAGGGGAAAAAACAAGAGAGTTTTCAGTTTTGACAGAGCTTGCCTTGAAACAATGCTCTAGAGTGATTCCATCAGCTTGTTCCAACTTACTAACAGAATGTGAAATATATTTTTGCTTGGTATTGCATATCGTGACATGATTGATGCACAGAGATTTGAGATTTTTCATGTCAAAAGCTTCTTGATCAGAGACTGTTGAGGCCAAGTCTATATTTCAGGCTTTTAAAATAACAAGCCTGATAAATGGATGTTATATGGATGTAGCAACCTTTGTGATTAAGCAACTCATTGTAAAACTAAAACCTGCTGTTATAAGAGCTAGTATTTGATCAAGGCTGGGAGGGAAGCATGAAGTTCCACCAGGCACTCAAAGATCCAATTTAGCAGCTGTTCTCTTGGTAGCTCTAAGAGAAGTCCAGCCTGCCAAAGGTGAAAGGGAAAGGGATTGAAACGACAAAGAGAAGAAAAACAGTAAGATACCAATTTGAATTGTGTAGGGTAGAAAGAGAATGCAGATACAGTCTTATGCTGCAATAGCAGCTTTGTTCAAATGTTTCCGTTTTGTGAGCATAGAGAAGTTAGTTAGTATGGTGTTAGGTATCCAAACTAAGAAAAGACACCAAACACTAATATATTATATTGCAATATAGAAACGAAGTTATAATATAACCGATAGCCTCGGTGATTAGGCTGTTGTTGCCCTTTTGTTGTTAATATATATCATTATCGTCTCTTATCTAAAAAATATATATATATAACCGATAGCCTTTTGAGAGGTCTAACTCTCTCCCAAAGCCTCACTATGAGACTACACTCAAAATTCTCCACACCTCTAAGGCTCCCTAAACTTCCCTATTTATAACCAAGGCATAACCAAGACACTCTAACTAATTACTATTATACCCTTACTTATCTTCTATTCCTATTCCCCATATATATCATACTAGTACCCTTACATATGGCTCCAAGTCTTCCACAATGCATCACAACAAAAGAAGAAAGAAAAAACAAGAGAGAAGTTGTTCAAATGTTTCGTGATACTTTTAGTCTAGTTCAACCATTGCAGTTGTTCTAGTTCAAATGTTTCGTGATACTTTTCTTTCTTTGTTTAGCCATTTCAGTAGTAAGACAGGCCTTTGTTTACTCTGAGATCCATCATGGTTCTTTTTTCCTTTTTTTTTATTCTCCATTAAGAAAATGTTCATAGAAATAATTAATTTTGAAAATTTTCCATACAAAACTTCCTTTTACTTTTTCCATTTATCATCTCCTTAGAAGCATTTTCCAGCTGGTGGAGAAAAGGCTAGAGACGCAAGATCAAGAATAACAAACTTCAATAAATCAAGATACAAATAGCAAGATATTTTACATGCTCACCTTGATCTGATGTTCCTCAAAAGACAAACAATTTCGATGCACCTCTGATGTCATCGAATCAGATATCAACTTGAAAACTTTCTTATTCATTGTAGTTTCCATGCAAACGGTCTTTCCAGAATTATATATCCGAGAAATTCCTAGATCCGCTGCCATTCTCCTCACGTAAAGCTTCTTCAGGAGGATCTCCATGGAATAAGGCTCTTTTCCATGTTGCCGGCGCAAATTCTCAGTAAATTGCATTAAAGCCCAGATGTCTGTCTCAGCCGCTTTCTCGGCCCCATTAATTATTTTCATGGGATTCTCCAAATAATTAATGTATTCAGAAGGCAAATGAGGATTAATATCGATATCAATCTGTAAGAAAGCTACAAAAATCAGACACAATTTAAAATATAACCCAGAGAATTATATTAATAATGATAATGAATAAGAAAATACAGAAAGAAACTCCATGTAATTAGAAGAGGAACTTGAACCTTTCCATCAAGTAACTCAAGCCTAAACAATTATTGCTTGTTTCCATCCCTTCTCACTCCCTCAATTTGTAACCAACCCCTACTAAAAAACTCACTAATATCCTAATCTCTATTTAGTGGTACTCCCAACACAATATTACTTTTCTTTCTCTATATAATAAGCAAACAAAATCTCTATACTCTTTTAGTTTCAACTTCGAATTTTATCTTCAATCTTTAAAAGACAAGTTGTATTTCACAAAGCAGTAAATGTTGAACTGAATTTCAGTAGAAACAAAGCAGTCAAGTTGCTTTTTGCATGTTAAAGACATCATAATTCTCTCCGTCAACGAAAGAGAGCTGGCTAACGACCATGAAATGTAGTAACTATTTAGACACTCAAATTCAATAATCAAGCCTCTTTTTCTTTTTTTTGATAAATCCCAATCAAGAAAGTACCTTCACTGACTGGTATGGGATGGAGACTACCCTGTGTTCATCAACCTGCAACTCATGGGAAAAGAATCCATCCAGAAATAGAAAAATTAGCAACCAACCCGTGCTTTAAAAATAGCTAATTAATCAACTGTAGATGGCATATGTGTTCACACATCATTACTTGCTGAAGATAAGGAAACAGGAAGAAGAAACAATGACAACAGGAATGACGCACAGAAAATCAACACTTGGTTTAAAAAATGAGGTTGGCACTTCAGCAAACAAAAATTTGAAGCATTGTTTATAGTTTGCATTATATACTTTACACGCCAGAATCAAAGAGTAAATAAAAACGTCAAAGGGGATTACTACAGAGTTGAAGCTAATGTGATGAGTGATACGTATGAGCACAAATGTTGCCCTCAAAATATAAATTAGTAGATGGCGAAGCATTACAAACCTTAGACAAGCTGTCAAAAAGCATTTCAAAGAAAAGATCAATGCCCACATTTCCAACATCACCAGTTTGTTGCTCACCAAAGATGGTACCAAAGCCTCTTATGCCCATGTCTCTCTCAGCAAGTTGGAAACCTTGACCAAGTTCACGGCATTCTTCAAGGGCAGCAAGCCTTTCCTAATTTATAAGAAAGAAGAGCAATAAACACAAGAAGAATTTGAAAGTTACCATAAAATTTCCAAGAAATAGTTGCCCAGAATAGATTATTAACGTGCAGAACTTCCACATTGTTTGCATCGGCGAAGATGAGATGGCAATGAAAATACAAACCAGTGCTTGATCAGATAGCAGGGACTTGTCTGGGTAAAACAAGTATGCATGTGCTTCCTTGTCAGCCCGGCCCACCCTTCCACGCAGCTATCAGGTGTTATAGAGAAACGTAAGGGAAAGAGTAAAAGATAGTAAAATAATAAAATAATGAAGAAAACTATAAAGTTCATAAAGATAGAAGCTAGTAAACACAATATTTACATGACCATTTCAATTTTTTGATCCATTCCCAAAAAGTAACATGTCCAAGAGGCATAAAAAGAAAACCTATAGAAGACATGATTGTCATTATAAAAAGCAAGCGTTCCCCTCTTTGGAACATTTAATAGTATCATCTCTTAATCTCCATTTACAAATATACATTCCAAACAAAGATTGAAACGTTAGGTTTTGAAGCACATTGTTATCCTCAAAATTTTGGACAAAAATGAAATAAAAGAGAGAACAGGCAGTACCTGGTACAATTGTGCTAACCCAAATTGTTGAACATCCTGAACGATGATGGTATTCGCATTTTGAATATCCAGACCACTTTCAACAATATTCGTACATATAAGAATTTTAATATCACCAAGGGAAAAATTTTCCATTGTTTCTTCAAGTTGCTTTGAGTATTGCTGCAAATAATAGCTATATGAGTGTTGTTATCGCAATAATAGTTATAACAGTGAAAATGAAATGCGACATATACAATATGCAGTTCTAACATATTTGAAGATTGAACGTGAAGGTATTCCTAACAGGAACCAGGTTCCCTTGATGATACTTTTTTTTTAAACATCCCTTGATGATACTTTAATATAGGGTAGGCTTAGACCTTAAATGAGGCTTTGGATGACTGGTTGTCCGCAAAAATGTACTTTTCCCATGGAAGACCGAGAAATAAGATTTAAGCCCATGAAACAATGTGCAGTGATCTTGTTGAATATCTTAAAGAAACATGAGTCTTTCCAATGAAAAAGTAATGTGGTTGAGGATCCCACATCGAAAAGATGAATAGAGACCTCACAATTTATAAGATACATGAGTTACTTCTCTCATTGACAATTGGTTTTGAGATGGAATCTCATGTTTATCTAATATGGTATCAAAATCCATGAAGCCCAAACAGGTTTTCGGTCCAAAAATTGAGATTTGACTAAAAAATTGTGCATCCAAAGAGGCACAATCTTGAGGGGCATATTGAAGATGCCACATCAGGAAGATGAATAGAAACCTCACAATTTAGAAGATACATGAGTTACTCCTCTCAATGCCAATTGGTTTTGAGATGGAACCCCATGTTTGTCTAATAAATACCCTACAATTAAAGCAGAGTATCCTACAAAATAATTTATTCATCAAACTTTTTAATTCCTTTAGCTTGAATGAACTAAAGCTGAGCACGTTTTTTATGTTGTAGCATATTCTAGCTTACCAGTCTATAGAGTTGGTTCTAGAAACAATTGCTAAAGCTAGCAAAAGCAACTAATTAAAGACACAAAGGCCTCGCATAATTGACAAAGTGAAAAAATACCTTTCCATGAGCAAGAGCTATTTCAATGTCTGGAAAACTCGCCTCAAGAAAATCCTTCACTTCCTCAAGTCCTGTGATTCAATAATTGCATTACCACACTGGATACAGAACCGCCTAAAATTCTTATAAATGGATGTAATGAGGTAGAAGTGTACCTATTGTTAGCTCAATGATAAGAAATACAGCTTAACACAATAAAGCAAACAACTTTAGGAATTACATGTTGGTGAGTGATTGTATCCAGAAATGAGAAATCAAAACATGTGGATATTATCACCTTTCTACTATTTCCTCTTGGTCTTCTTGTGATAGAATTTTAACTACAATGTTTCCATCTTATTTTCCCATTCCCCCTTTATGGTATTAATTCTTTTTTTTGGGGGGTAAGACCCCTTTATGGTATAAATGAAAGTTGTCTGTTACCAAAATGTGTGCAAATGTATATATATAATTAAAAAAGAAAAAAGAATAGTTACGGGATTACCTTTGATTCGAGGTAAAACATAAAAAACTTGGCCTCCACGTTCCAGCTCATATTTAATAGCCGATAGCACTCTTTCTTTACTGAATGATGAAAGATGGGTTTTTATCGGGACTCTTTCTGGAGGTGGAGTCGTAATCAAGCTTAAGCATGGAAAGAAAGCAGTGATTTAGTCCCAAAAGCTCATATTGGGGGACCACGGAGATAAGTCTAGTGAAATGGATAATGGAAACAGACGGGTTCAATTAGGAACAGAAAGGTTGATGCAAAGGAATGCGATAATATTAATAGCAAATTAAACAATGAAATAACTTACGTCTACTATCTAGTATGTTTATGACCAAAATTTTGTTGGATAAATACAAACAATCATGACTTCTGCTTATTAAGGATTCAAACTTATTGACTTCATTTTCTACAGATGTCAAATATTACTCAATCCATCATTCAGTCAAATATAACAAAAATATGGTTGAGCTTCCGTGGCTTATATAACAAAATAGAAAGGATAGTCAGAATTGTTACAAAATCAACAAATGCAGGCAGTATCTTCACTCATGAATTACATGCTTTGAGTTAATTACCTAGCATCACGAAATCCAGTCAATGCTAAATACAGGGTCCGAGGTATTGGTGTTGCGGAAAGAGTAAGAACATCAATTGAAGTTTTGAAAGAAGCAATTTTCTCCTTCTGTTTGACACCAAACCTCTGGAAAGACAAAAGGAACAGAAGAAAAGAAAGTTACTCTACAAGACCAGGATGATTAATAGCAAATTAAGATGAGATACCCCAAAAAAGAAAAAGAAAAAGAAAAGAAAAGAACCTGTTCCTCATCAACAACTAGGAGCCCTAAATTACTATACACAACACGATCTCCAAGAAGTGAGTGAGTCCCAACGATAATGTTCAATTGACCTTCTTTGATCATGTCTAGATGCTTCTCTTTCTCTGCTTTTGTCTGCATATTGTAATTTCTATAGTTAGCTTAGACATTCAATAGTTATAATCTTTAAGAGTGAGTTCGCATAACAGGAAAGCATTGATGTTGAGTCTGCTGACTCTGATAGTTTGAGCTTTAAAATGAACTAATTAAGACTATATTTTAAGGCAAGCCTATATGCACCAAACGGTTGAAGAAATTCATATTACTTCTTTATAACTGTTTGTGCCCATGTGACTATGTGTTGCCGTCTTACCAGAACTTATAAGCTGGTGTCTTCCATAATAAAGGTTTACGTTTATCCAACAGTACCTGGAATCTGCTCAACAGTCCAATCTGGACGTCAGGAAATGAAGAAAATCTCTGTATGATAACTTCAAAATGCTGTTTGGCAAGGACTATCGTTGGTGCTAGAACCATAGCTTGCTTTCCTGCTGAGACTACACAGAAGATTGCACGCAGTGCAACCTCAGTTTTACCAAAGCCGACATCTCCACAAATCAATCTGTCCATTGGAGTTTCCCTCTCTGTCAAATCTTTCTCGACATCTCTGAAAGCCTGCATAAACAACATACAGTTTACAAGAAGAAGAGAAAAGAATATGCATATCCACAAAAATTTCAAATAACACAAGTAGGGATCTAGGTCTTTAAAGCAATATAGTAATAATCTTGAAGCATCTAATGACTAATATAAGGATGGATAGTTAGATAAATTATAAATATATAAATACATACTCACGAACCCTATTATGCTTGCCGTTGCAGACATAAATGTAACAGAGCAGCATAAGAAGATCGTGTTTAAAAAAAGATAATCTTGACATCGTGATGGTGAATTTTGACCTTTTACACTGTTCTAATGAAATTTCTAAAATTCATATACTTTCTACACATTATAATATGAATTCATGTTGTTAGATGTTTACGTGTCCTAGTTTATATATATAAGCCAAACATAATGTACAATGGCATATTACCAATCATCTGTCAAAACAACTATAAGATTAAGATTATTTTCAAAACAATTGATAAGTTTGAGAACGTTATTTGAACTATAAATTTTTTTATTCAACTGAAATCAAGCTTACAGTTTAAGGACAAAAGGTACACTTAAAGCTGATAGGAACGTAAATATACAGATGTAACATCTCAATTCAAAACCATACATGAAACTTTGGTTTCATTCGGCTCCCTTATGGAAGTTGGATAAATTCCAAGAAAGCTCTGCCCTCCCTCTCCATCTATCCAAGGAATGGAAGGGCAGAAGCCTTTGAGTGAAAGTACCTCCTTTTGGTCCACTGTAGGCTCGTAAGGAAACTGAGCAGCAAATTCCTCCATAGCCGAACACTTCGGGTAGGGAGGCCTTCTCTGTTTCAACCTATGCAGATACAGTTCCATTAAGTCAACAACCATCTTCTGAATTGCAACCTTTCCCTTAGTTTTTCTCTTTTCCCATGTGCTAGTGTCATTTAATTTGCTCAATGTCCGAGGCCTTTTGTTTTCATTTGGGCTGAAAAGGTAATAATAATGTGTGAAATAAATGGAACATGGATACGTAAATAGAAATATCAAAGCAAATAATGAATTTGGTCATATAATCCTCAACTCTAGGAAGAGTATTAACCATAGTTCCAGCAACCGATGTGAATAATTTTCTTACCCTTTTAAGAGCAAGCTCATTTGCAAAATATTTTTTATATTCATGAATGTTCAAACCAACTTACTTAAATATCAATTAATCTCATGAGTGACCATATAACATTTTCTTGTCAAGAAAATCATTGGATCCTACATAATTGACTGGTATGGAGTTGAACTCATTCCCAAAATTTGTATACTTATTCACATATCCTATGGGTAGGCTCATTCATATTATTTACCAAGTCTAAAACAGTAATAACGAGATAGATTTTTCGATAACGGAATGCAAGTCTCAAGACTTGCAGTAAATAAAAACTAAAGAAATAAGGAAGCATAAATATCTGATATCCGACATCCTAGATATGTCATTAGTTCTCTGTCTATTTTGGCTAATAAGTATCCTTAAGAATCCAATTACTAGTCTACCATTACAAACTGTAGCATGTGCCACTAAAAGATGACCACCATATCAATGAATGTAGCGAATAATTCAACAGCAGCGCTTAACGAAAGTCCACCATGAACAGAATGCATAAGCGGATAAATGAACGAACAAACGTACAGATTATAGCGATACAGCATTCGAGACGCCTGCTTAACAGGAAGCTTCGCCATCCCATCGGCATACTCAATGAACACATACTCAATAGGCTCCGTAGAACCCTTCTGAACATCAAATTTAATTCCAACGAATCGGCCAATACCGACCTTCTTATGCACAACATAATCCCCAGACCGAAGCGTATAAGGATCAACCTTATAATTAAAACCATCGCTCTCTTTCCTTTGCCTATCCCCCTTCAACTTCTGCAAGCCCCTTTGCTGCTGCTCCTTCACCATCTGAATATACCGGTCCGCCTCCTCAGCGTCCATAGCCGTTTTCGAAGACTCCCTCTTCCCATGGAATCGGCGAATTCTCTCATTCAGAGCCGAAATAGAGTCGCGCTCGAGCTCAATTTGCTCTCTCCGCCTCGCCGATTTAGCGGCACCAGGAACCATAACATCTTCGGCATAGACGACGTTAGTAATCGAAACAAACCGCTTGGGGCAGTGCCGGAAAGTACAGTTGCGATTGAAGAGTCCCCATAGCCTGGGAAATGAGCCGAGTCTGAAGGCCACTAGAGGTCTGGACGAAGAAAGGTCTGGTGCGGGTGAAAGTAAAGCCATTAAAGGAATAACCTAAGAGATTACTGAAGACAAGTATTACCAAGTAGGAGAGAAATCGAGTGAAAAGGATAATGGAGATGGAAATTCCGCCATTGAAGGACTGGAAGAGAGCTTCGTGAAAGAAGGATAATAATAATTGGAGGTTTTGGAGAGGTTTTTGGATTTGGACTGATATCGAACCGTACGTGGAAGCAAGCCAGCCAAATTTCTTTTAGATATTTATATGTCGGGTCGGGTCGGGTTTGAAACTTTTAATTTTTTAATTTTTAATATATTCCGTTTTTTTTCTTTTGTTTAAAGTATAATTTATAAATGATTTTTAAAAATGTTAAATTACAATTTTAGTCCATGAACTTTCAAGATTGTGTCAATTTAGTTCCTTAACTTTAAAAAATATTTGATAGGTCCTTAAACTTTCAATTTTGTGTCGAATAATCCCCTGAACTTTCAATTTTGTATCTAATAAGTCCCTAACATTTTTTAAAATTAACAAATTTATCAAATAAAAAACTGAATTTTATGTTTATTGGGATACTTAAACATCCAATTTTGTATCTAGTAGGCCTTGTGAATTTAAAAAAATATGTTGAATAGGTTAAAGACTTATTAAAACACAAAATTGAAAGTTTAAGGACCTTTGGACATAAAAGTGAAAGCTTAAATACCTACTAGATACTTTTTAAATTCAAAGACTTGTTGGACATGAAATTAAAAGTTTGAGGACCTATTTGATACTTTTTAAAGTTCATGGACCCAATTGACACGATCTTGAAAATGGGACTAACTTTGTAATTCAACCTTTGGAAAAGTATCCATTTTTGTCATGAACTTATCAATGCATGTCAATTTTTGCTTTAAATTTCAAATTGTAGATTGAACATTGATGAGTATTGCAATATTTGACTTAAAAGTTGAATAAATGTTGCAATTTTGTACACTTTGATTGATTTTCACTTGAAAGTTGGTTAATAAAAACATCCAACCAATATAAAAATATGTCTAGTACAAAATTAATGATGTTTGAAAAAAAAAATACTGGAATTGGACTTTTGTTGAAATTTGTGGGAAAAAAATTATTTAATCATTGATTTTATGTATAATTAGGTAGAATTTAGTTCAAGGCTTGATTTTTGTGGAGACTTGTAAGTTTTTTTTTTTTTGTTTTTTTTTTTTTTTTTTTTTTTTTTTTTTTGAAAACGAGACTTGTAAGTTATTATAGGAGATTTTTACTTTAAAAAAAAATAAAAAAAATAAAACTAGTAGGTGAATTTTACGAAAATTGAACAAAAGGTATAAATTAAAACCCATGTTTAAGTTTCTGGTTCAATTTAATGAAAATGAAAATCTATGATAAAAATTAATACAATTTATCAAGTTCAAGGATAAAAAATTATTGTTTTCAATATATATATTTTTATAATAATAAGATTAAATAGTACAATTTATTTATACATTTTTATGGTCTATTTATCTTTAATTTCTCAACTTTAAAAAGTTTCAAAATATATTCCAAAAGTTTTGGTTGTAATTCAATGTCAATGGTGTCTTAGTACTATTATCTAAATAAGAAAGTTATGCATCTATTAGATAAATGTTGATTTGACGAAATTACATGCATTTGGACCAGCATTGGTTGATTAGATATAATATGTCAAACACATGGAGTGAGTTAAAAGAAATAAATAAACTAGACAAAATAAAGTGGCACGTGGAATACATCTTCTTTTTGGAGCAAAAACAATAAATTTATTTTATAGATTTTATTACTCCATTTTGTCAAACTACTCACTTCCTTTTTGTTAGTTAGTTATCGCAATGTGTGACTTCTCGAAATATCTATCTTTTTGCTGTATTTTTTTAACAACCAAAATGACATTGACTTGAAATTGAAATGTTTGAAAATAATATGAAAGTATATCTTTAAAAAAAAAAAAAAATAAATAAACACTTTCTTTTTAACAAATAGTGCAAATTGAGGGCAAATACATTTCTTATGTTATATCTCATAATTTTGCACCAATGTAAAATTATAACTTTAAATGAATTTTCAAATTTTCCCAGTTTGAAATATATTCTTCAGTCTCTTTTTATCTTTTTTTCCCCTGTTTTTTTCTTGTTTTAACATTGTCATGCCAACACTAACAAATTTATGGACAAAAACATAAAATGAAATCTCCTCATCCATGTTTCAATTTTTCCCTTAAAATTGCAATTTTGTCTTCAAAAGATTTTTTTTTTTTTTTTTTTTTTTGACAATATGTAAGGATGGGGATTAAACCTTTAACCTCTTGGTCGAGATACAAGTTTTATGTCAATTGAGTCATGCTCTTGTTGGCGTCTTCAAAAGAATTTTGGTTCCATCTATATTTTTCCTTTTAATTAATACAAGGATGATACCTTTAAAAAAGAAAATAGAATTACTTTTTTATTTGGTTAAACAACACTTTTAGTCTTTAAACTTGCATGGAAACAATAATTTAGTACTTCATTTTTTTTTTTTTTGAGGAGATTTAGTACTTAAATTTATTGTAACGATTTAATCAATTTGTAACAATTTAGTTTATGTACTTTAAAGAATGTAACCACTTTAGTCTCTAACCTGATAAATGTTGTCAAGTTTTAGTGGGATTTCTTATCTATATATTGATCGATAAACTTAATAGGGACAAATGTGTTTATAAACTACAAAAACTAAATTGTTACATAATAAAAATCGACACAATTTTGATATAATTTTTCATTGTAGGGACTAAACTTTTACAAATCGTAAAATATAAATTAAAGTATTGCACACCAAAGTTGGAAAACTAAATTGTTATAAATTTGAAAGTATAAACACAGAATTATTAATAAAGTGAGCATAATTTGATGGTAATTGACATATACCGTTACGAAAAAGACTAAATTATTACAAATCAAAATGTAGGAATTAAAATTGTTATTTTCATGAAAGTTTAGAGACCATATTTTTAAAGTAATATTATTTTCTTAACTAATACAAAAATAAAACATATCATTATCGCAGGTTGAAGGTTCAAACTTTCACCGTTTCATTTTCAAATACATAATAATAAAGAAAACTTCCATAAAAGTGCCAACATTTTTATAGTAAAAGTAAAATTGAAAGGATAAAGTCAAATTATCCGCAGGCATTACATTGCAAAATATATATATATATTAATCTCAAGTCTTGTTTTTTTTTCTTTCTTAAGAGTAATTAATCTCAAGCCTTTTTTTATATATATTATTAACCATATATTAATTAATCTCAAGACTGCGAGAAATAGAAATTAGCCGCCGGAGACTGAAAATCTTCGGCGCCGGTGTCGGAAACTGCCGGCATCGAACCGAAGATCGGGCCATGCACGTACTCACTGCTCGAATCGAATCCGAAACACGATCCAATTCCAATCGAAGACTGATCAAAACATTCAAATCCAACGTTCTGCGATTCCATCAAACCGTAATTATAATTATAATCATAATTATAATCACAATTCTCCAATTCCGACGAAATCGACGGAGGAAACGGCGGAAGCTCCGCGCTGCCATCGCCGGAGAAAAATTCAGACGGCGAGTCTCCGGCGGGGGGGAATTGGTGGGAAAGAGGCGGCGAAGTGGGCGGAAGCAGAGGAAGAAACAGAGGAGGCTGATCAGGAGCGACAGCGGAGGGCGGGGGCGGCTGTGGCGGAGAATCGGAGTAGAGAAAGTTGGTGCGGGCGAGGGAGCCGCGGAGGGAGCGGGCGGCGTGGTCGTAGGCGACGGCGGCCTCCTCAGCGGTGTCGAAGGTGCCGAGCCAGTGGCGCTCTTTGGTGGAAGGGTCTCGAATCTCGGCGGCGTATCGGCCCCATGGGCGGCGCCGGACTCCGAGGAAACGGTGCGGCGTCGTTTCCGGCGGTGGTGGCTGTTTTCGCTTCGGCTTCGACGGTGATGGACTCATCGTTACAGAATCAAGAAGAAGAAGAGTTTTTTTTTTTTTGGTGTTTTAGTTTTTGTGTGAATTGAAGTTGCATGTGTGTGATTGTGAGAGGGTTTATATAAGTGCAAGCATGGCAGCTGTTGAGAAATTTTTAGGTGTTTCCGGTGTAATGAAGTCGGTAGTTCTGCACCGTTGGATGTAAGAGAGAAATGGTAAAAGCGACTCGATTTTGTATCCAACAGTTATTAAAGACAAACAAATTTAAAAATTTATATCTGGCGGTTTTAAAGAAGGGACCTCATTGCACTCGGAACACATAATCATTTTCTACCTTTGTGAGTTCTTGCATGTTTTTTTATTTAATTTTTTAAAATTAAAATATTATTTATCTATGATAATGAATATCTTGCTTCTTTCTTTTTGTATTTTCTACAATTATGAAATTTCACAGCAATTTACAAGTTTTTTTGGTTAAAATGTTTTGGTTGAGATAACAATATCGTTCACAAACTTTATTACGATTGAATGATGTGTAAGTATCACTTTAGTTTCTATAAATTAAATTTGGGAACATTAAAGTCTTTGTAGTTTAGAATTTGTTTCATATCATGAAAAACATTTATAAATTTATCAATTTTTATTATTTACTAATTTAGTGCCTAAACAAGTTTATCAAGCTTATTAAATATTAATAATATGGTAGATATTAATTTGCTACAAATATTAAATCACATGAACTATAAATTGTTGTAACTATTTTTAAAAATTGTTATATAACAAAGATTACTAATATTTAGAGGCCAAATCATTATTTCTAGGACCAAAATGTTTTTTTAACCATTTTTTTATTGAATAAAACTTGGACTCAAGTGCTCTTACAAACTTACTTTACTAACACAGTTTATTTGTCTCTGTTTTTAAACTCCTATAAATAGATAGGTAGGTGAGTGTTCTTTTTATATTAGTGTAAATTCTTTTTGTTTTGTAGAATGTGCAATTTTATTTTTTTAGTATAATAGGAATACACCTCACTCTTTAGTAAATAATATGATTTAAAAAATAATAATAATAATAAGTAAAAATGTGAAACAACCTCGATCTAAATCTAAACTAAAGTAGATGTTGATGGTCGATTTTGGCCAGAGGATCTCGCCTGACCTTCACGTGCCACCAACGGTAAATTTGTAGATGAGGGGGGAAGACGTGGCCTGCAAGACAGTAAACCTGCACACCGGTGTGGTGCTCGCCACACCGGCTCCGATGCTTAAGTCAGCAAGCAGAACGGTAGGGCGTGGAAAAGTAAGAGCAAGAGGAGAAAACAGAGAATAGAGAGTAGAGTTTAGGGATAGAATTCGGGATCCCCTCTTCAGTGGCGAAGAGGGATATAAATACATGTTCATCCTCCTCGCCTTTTTAGGGTTTCGGAGGCGTTTTAGGTCAAACCAGGCGAAACCGGGGCATCCAGAGGCGGTGGGGACCAGACGGGACCAAGCGGGCCGAGGGTCGGCCTCGGCCCATGGCCGAGGCCGAGCAGGGGGTCGGGCCGAAAACCCGACCCCTTCGATCTTGGCCCGTCCCATTTGCCGGTTTTGCCTCCTTGGTCCATCTTTCAGCCCGATTTCTCCCCGGTTGTCCTCGTCAGCTCCTTGTGTATCGGGGTGGTCCAAAATTGCCTATAACAGTAGACAACATAAAATATAATATACGGCAGGTTGAATTACAAGTTTAGTTCATGTACTTTCGAAGTTGTATGAATTTGGTCCCTAAACTTTTAGAAAGTGTCAAATAGGTCTTCCAACTTTTAATTTGTATCCAACAAGTCCCTAAACTTTAAAAAGTATATAGTAACCTTTGAACTTGCTTTGTAACTAATAGGTTCTCAATTTTCAATTTTGTATCTAATAAGTCCTTAACCTATTAGGTACAAAACTGAAAATTGAGGAACTTATTTAGACACTTAAGAACCAAATATAACTACGAGGGGTTGTTTGTTTCATGGGTTTGGATTGGATTGGATTGGAATGGAAATGGATGTCCTTGGTTGGTTGGTCGGGGTTGGAATGAAAGGGTGGGCATGTGGATTTCAATCCATTCCCACATTTTGGTGGGTCTCACTATTTCTCTCTCCATTTTTCTTCCTAATTTTGATGGACCCACAATTTCTTTTTCTATTTTAACCATATTTTGGTGGGTCCCACTATTTTTCTTCCCATTTTTCTTCATAATTTTGGTGGGTCCCACTATTTCTCTCTCCATTAATTTCAACTCAAATCCAATGCACCAAGAATCATGATTCCAACAAAATATTCCCATAGGCATCAGATTCCATTCCAAACTCATTCAATTCCGGCGCACCAAACGGCCCCTGAAAGTTTATGGACTGGACTTGTAATTTAACTTAATAGTATTATTGAGGAAATGGAGTGACATGGATTGTCCAAAAAAATATTTTTCATTCTCAAATTATTGTTTTATATCTATTTTTTTAAAAAAAATTAATGTCTTTATCAATATCATTGTTATAAACTAATTTTCTTAATAACTAAGAGGGACATGAATTTGCACAATCTGTAAAGTAAAAAAAATATATATACTTTTGGGGAGTGAGAGAGAGATTGACACATTTTTTCATAGCCATATGTGTTACTTTCATTATCCACTAAATCAGTCTTCAGGGGAGCCTAACATAGAGCTAGCATAAAAATTATGTATAAGAGCCTAAGATATGTAGCTACCTATTAAAATGTTGTATTTTTCTTTAAAGCCTTGAAAATACACATGTGTTATCTAGGTTTTAACATATTAAAAAATGGAAAAAGAAATACAAAAGTATAATTTATAAGTAATGACAAGGTCTAAATACTACTTGATCGGTCTATGTTCTTTCGGTCCCGGTGCTTCATTTTTGTCTTTGTACTTTCAAAATGTTTATTATGGTCTCTGTACTTTGGACTTTGGTTTATTTTGGTCCATGTACTTTTTAAAAATAACTACTTCAATCCCTTCATTTCCAGTTTTTCTCTTTATTTTTTTTCATAATTTAACACGACATTTCACTTATTGAAATGTAATCATAAATTTGATTAAAGGATTTCCGTTGTTTATAAAATTTACGCTTGAAATTTGCAAATAGAGACTAAGGCCCCGTTTGATAACCATTTGGTTTTTTGTTTTTAAAAATTATACTTGTTTTCTCCTAAATTCCCTATCATGGCTTTCATTCTAAGGTTGCATTTGAATTCTTAGTCAAATTTTAAAAACAAAAACAAGTTTTTGAAAACTTTTTTTTTTTTTTTTCAAAATTGGGCTTGGTTTTTGAAAACAAGGTAGATGATTTATACTAAAACTAAGAAACTTATAGGTGGAAGTATGCGTGTATAAGCATAATTTTCAAAAACCAAATAGTTATCAAACGGGACTTAAATTTGTCACTTTTTAAAAGTACACAAGAATCAAAATGAACATTTTGAAAGTACATGAACCAAAATGAATCAAATCCCAAAAAAAAAAAAAAATGAATCAAAGCCCAAAATACAACTACCAAAATGGACATTTTAAAAGTATAAGGACCAAAATGTATCAAAACCAAAAATTACTTTTAGTATTTAAATTAAACCTAATGACAAACATCATCCTATTATATTAATATAAATTTCATAAACTATAGGTTATAATAATATAATGAAAAGTAGAAGGCATAGGGGGTGCTTGAGTTAGGTATATATTAAAAAATAATAATAATACAATAGTTTAAGGGTAAGCATGCATGCATGTGCTTCCAATTTGACTGATGGAGCAAATGCAAATAAAATTCAGCAATCATATGCTCCACGCACTCTTCTCTTACTTTGATGTTTTTTTTTTTTTTCTTTTTTATTTTGGAATTATATTATTAGTTATTGGACATTTTTAATTAATTATATTTTTAAAATGGAGTTTCTATATATTTTGTTTAGTTTGGAGCATTTTGCTACCATCGTGACATTATTTTTGTGGGTATTGATTTTTTTTTTACTATGGTTGATATATTTTGTGTAGGTCGTGGATCATAAACATCAAATAAGATCAGTTCGGGTTTATTTTGAAACTCAAAGTAAAACCTTTGACAAGTCGAATGTTACATTAATGTTGAAATCAAACGTATTGGATGAATCTACTTGTGCAAAAGTCATTTATATAATTTTGAGAGCATCTTCGAGTGAGATTGAAGTTAGGTTAGATGTAAGAACTTGTAAAGGTTTGGTGGCTATTGTTGAAAGCAATCTTATTCGATAATATTTGTCTCGGTTATAAGTGAATTGTATAAATTATTTATGCATCTTCTCTATCCAATTATATTAGAAGCATATGATTTGTTATGAACATATGATAAAAAAATTTAGGATTCCATGAACACACTTCAAATTTTCAACCACTTTTTAGGTTAGGTTAAGACATTTTATTATTGAGTTTGGACTCTTTTTACATTTTTTTTTTTACTTTAAATAAATATATTTTAAAAAATTATAAAGAAATATAGTATTTTGCTATGAAATTCATGTTTTTGTTAAATTTTTCCAATATTGTTTACTCATTTTTAGGGGGAAAATTCAAATTTTACTCTTTAAATAAGCGTATCAACTTTCACAATAAACTTTCCATTCATCAAATTGAATCCTAAACTAGACAAGTATTGCAATTTTTTACCATATATTCCAATTTCAACTAATTCACTCACTAAAAACTCCAAAAGCTCATTAATTTTAATGAAAATCAAGCCTTGCAAAATAATCAACCACTACAAAACTTTGTCAAAACACGAGAATTTCAAAAAAAAAAAAAAAAAAAAAAAAAAAAAAACATCGGCTCTAATGTCGTTTTTGTTTGAATCCTATCAATTTCATTCCAAATATGTATGATAAAATTCCTTGGACGATATCATGCAATTCTTTAAATAAATATATACTACAAGGTAAATTTTGAAACTTTTTTAAAGTTTAAAGTGAAATTTGTAATACTTATTTAAGTTTAAGATACAATTTGATAGGAATAGAAAATTTAGGATTATAATTGATACAAAGTTCATAATTAAAACTTTTCCGTAATTAAAAGCATAAGTTGATTTGAATATGGCATATTTTTTTTTTTTTTTTTGATAATATGGGGGTGGGGGGATTCGAACCACAGACCTCATGGTTATCAATATATCTTTTTTTGAATATGGCATATGTAAATTAACACTAATGATTTTTAAATTAAACTATTAAATAAAGTCAATCCATAAAACAGTTTTTAATTAATTCATTCATTTTTAAATTTCTTTTTTTTTATTATTATTATTATTATTTGGCTTCATTCTATGTGGATGGGTTGCATGTGAGTTAATCAAAAAAGACACATGTAGAGACAAAAGGCCTTCTTTTTAAGAAAACGATGAGTAGCTTCATAGGCATTACTCCATTTCATAATTATAATAATTCAACTTCAAATTACCATTACTTCCCTTTGACCAAATGTCCCTAATGAATATATTTTCAATTTAGTCTCTATTATTTTAAAATTTTCAATCTAATATCTATATTAAAATTCGTTCATGATAAATTTAATTACTTGGTACAATGGTTAGAGAATTGGCGGAAATGTAGAAGAGAAAAAATGTCATTTATGAAAAAGAAAACTCGAAATTTAGACTAAATTCTTTGAAATTTGGAGGAGAAATGGTACCTGTTTTTTATATAAAAAAACAAAAAAAAAACAAAAAATAAAAAACGAAGACCCCGTTTGATAACCATTTGGTTTTTGGTAATTGGTTTTTGAAAATTATGTTTGTTTTATGCTTGTTTTCTCTCAATTTTCATAGGATGGTTTCCATCGGACACATTTGAATCCTTAACCAAATTTCAAAAACAAAAACAAGTTTTTGAAAACTACTTTTTTTAGTTTTCAAAATTTGACTTAGTTTTTGAAAACATAGAAATAAGGTAGATAGCAAAACAAAGAATCTTCTAGGTAGGAGTAGTGATTATAAGCTTAATTTTTTAAAACCAAAAACCAAATAGTTATCAAACGGGACCGAAATTTTATCAAACATCTCCTTAATCATCAATATTGAAAAAAATATATCATCTTTAAAACATGAGACATTGAAAACAATTTTAATCATCAAAATAGGGAATCGGTTTTGACCATTATCTATAAATATATACCTTATTTCAAATAAATAAATAATTAATTAAATATACATTTTATTTAAACATTATATATATTGAAAACAATTTGTCTCCCAGCTATGTACAAGCTCTATAATTCAAAAAAAAAAAAAAAAAAAATCAAGGTTATAATATCATTTTCATTCTCGTATTTTGAGTTTTATTTCATTTTAATTCACGTATTTTTAAATATTTGATTTTGATTCCTGTATTTTAAATAACTCTTAAAACAATAGACATGTAATCATCCGTCATTGTTTCTTTTAGATTTTAACTCTTCACCAAGGTTTAGAAATACTTTCTTAAGCTTTGAAGTATAATTTTTCATAATATTAAATATTGCTATCGAGTTATTATTAGTATAATTCGATGTTTGAAATTAGTAAATAAATGCCTAAAAGTATTAGCATTTTCATTATTTTATAAAAAACTTTAAACAATATCCAAAATATTGAACTAAGACCGCTAAGATTTGAATGTTTGATTATTCATAGACGATGACTCAACTCGACTAATTTATATAAACAAAAAATATTTTGAATAAGGTAACTAAGAAATAACAACGGTACATCATACATTAATTTATATAAATTTAAATAAATTAAAAAAACAATAACTCTGATTATTAGTTACATCATACATTCCTAAGTCGCTAATTTTTGTTCATCTGGATCAATCTTCATCTTTAAAGATGTAGATGCCTTTTGGGATTCAGATTTTTCTATGTAGATCTTTATAAATGAGGAGATTGTTGTACATTGTTTCTGTTTAGAATGAAATTCTTCTTTAAAAATAAATTCCCATAAATTGTTTTTAACAATCATTCAATAAAAATATTAAGGTAAATATATCAAAGTGTTAATTGATTAATAAAAATGTTTTAAAAAGTTATGATTGATAAAAAGGTTGTAAGAACTAAGGGGTCGTTTGGCCCACGATTATAACAGTGGGGGCTATTATAACCAATTTGGGGCATCAACAAAAATAAGGGATGGAGTTGGTTATTTTCCCTTTTCGTGTTTGTACAGTAACCACTATTCAACCCACCCAATTATTCTATTCATCGTAACTCTTTTCTCTCTTGACTCATTGATTTTATCCCTTCAAAATTATATATGTTCACAATTATTTTAAAATATATATATCTACAAGTGAAGTTACCCTTCAAAATTTTCTTTTTGCAAGCTATCAATTTTTTTTTTCCTTTTTGTTATCTCTTTGTACTTTATGAAAATGACAAGTTGGTCACTTTATTGAAACAAGTTGCAACCTAATAGTGGTAGTCCCATGTGAAGTACACATTACATTTTTTTTCCTCTATTTTCTTCCTCAATTCTTTTCACTTATCACTTCTCATCTTTCATTTAGTAAAAATGTTTTTTTTTTATTTATTTATATCCACCTTTACAAAGACTTAAATTTAAGTGAGAAAGGAAGATTCTTTTTAGTTTCAATTCAAATAAATAAGAGATCAGATGAGAATTCAAACCTATAATTATTATAAAAAAAAAAAACTAATATCTTAATATATTGATTTATGTTGAGTGAAAACTTCTCGAACATTAATAAATAAAATTAAAAAAAAAAAAGTTAGTCAATTACAAATTTGAAGGAAAAAATAAAATCTCCTAGACATAATTATGGAGTAAAATATTGCTTTTAGTCTTTTAATGCAAATATAGTGGGTGGAAACACCTAAAGGAATTATAAAGAAAATAAATTTAATTGAACTTTATAGTTAGATGTTGATATTGCAATAGTTGAAGGGCTAAGTGAAAGTTGGTTGGGATTTGGAGTAATGTGCTTCACACTCACAATATTGGAATTTTTTTTAGAAGAGCTAATTATTAGCTATATAGCTTCCCATTTGTGCTTCCTACTTAATTAGATTATTATTATTATAATATCTTAGCACTAGGTCAAGCATTTGTCTCAAGTGAGTGATGTCTTAAAAGACCACAAACAGTACTCAAAATTAAATTAATTTTTTTATTATTTAAAAAAAAAAACTAGTGTAGTACCTATCACAATAAAATTTAATAAATATTCCATTGATCTCAATCAAACCTCTATTTCATCCAAAAAAAATAAATAAATAAAGTTTTAAGGATGTGGAATTCAAATTATGAAGTAATTTAGTAGTAGTGATTATTACTTGTTTTGGAGTTTGACCATTGTATCGTTGTTCAAAATACATTTTATCTTTTAATCTTTCTTGTAGTTACGACGGCAAGCGACCATTTGGTTCAAAGTTTAATTGGATGTCAAATAGTAACCTATGCTTGCGAGTTGGGATTAAGATTATTAAGAATCAAATATTACTGTATTAGTTTATAATTGGAAATGAATATGAAATATCCTTACTCGTGAGTATAAAAGGATACAGGAGAATACTTTATTTAGTTATTTTCATTGACGTTCCCACATTCCAAACAATAGGATGAGTTGTGAATAAGTGTGTTTGACACATCTTTTAGTTTAAACAATTTCTCTTAAAATATTCATAGCAAAAGTGTTGTTTTATCTAACGTCTTCTAAAAAGTTTTTAAATAAAAAATTTGTTTGATTATATTGCATTCTTTTTTTCCTTTGGAGTGCAATAACAAGCGAGAGTGAAGATTTGAAACTCTGATCTTTCAATTGACAATATATATTTAAGCGAGTAGAATTATTTTAAGGTTGATTTGGTTGCACTATATTCAAAAGTAATTCTATTAATTACAAATATGTATTTTGATCATGGAGTATCATTGAGAAATATAAATCTTAAAAATAGTTATATTGTTCATCCATTGATAAAAAATTTCAATTTTTGGAGGCAGTATTCGAAATCAGGGCAAAGATGATGGCAAAGATGATCATTGATGGTGGAAGTTCAAATGTTCTTCCATAATTCATTTTAAAGTTTAAGAAAAGAGAATTCTTAGCCAATTTTCAAAAACAAAAAAACATCATTTTTATTAAAAACCAAATTTTAAGGAGAAGTGAGAGTTCAAATCTATGATCTAGAAGAGATATATATTAAATTATATGCTTGCTTATTCACTATGGTTATACTTTTATTATTATTATTATTATTTTGAAATAACGTTGGTTATACTTAATTTTAAGTTTTAAAACAAGCATCGATAAATTATTAATATTTAAAACAAGCATCAATTTTTATTGAGATAATTATAATTCATAATTCAATACAGCAAAATCTAAGACATTCACGTTAACTATTAGTTAATATGAATTTTAAAATTTAAACTTGAAAACCTTCATTTTGATTGATGTAAAATTTTCAGAGAGGTTAGATACTCTAATCTCCCGTTGTTGAGTTAAAAAAAAAAAAAAAAAAAAAAAAAAAAAAAAAAAAAAAAAATCCAAATTTTGATTTAAAAAAACAAAGAAAGAATATATATATATATAGGACAAAAATAAATATTTATATTTAAAAACATGAAAACAAAAACATAACAAATAACAAAATAAGATAAAGAAAACACTCGGTAGACAAAATTACTACTACAAAGTTTATTTTCCTTTGTATTTGTTTGAGAACGAAGGACTCCCTCGCTGCTTATTGTCATTCTTCCCCACGCAAATGTCCTCAGAGAAAAAGTCGTTCAAAAAAAGCAATATTCTTGTAGTATCCAATAAGTTCATTCATAATCTAAGTTCCCTTGAAGAGCTTACCATCATAATTCAAGGGTTTTAAATGATTTTTGTTAGGTTCAATAACATAGGGTATTCCATCCTCTAGACCTTATATTGAGGGTATATACCTTAGCCTATTAAGCTATGTTCGAGCTAGAAAGAGTTACGAGGTACTGTTGAAAAACATAACATTTGATCACTTACAAGTGAAAGATTCTCATGCAAATCCACCTCCTAAAATCATAACCATTCCCACCAATCCAATAAAACAAAATGAAGAATAGATAAAAAGAAAGTTATGCTTTACTAAATGCAGCTAAAAGTTCAGTACATGAAATTCATCTTTTAAACAAAACCAGATAACTCTAAAGCCAAAATATAATCTATTTAGGATAGACAGCATAATCAAGTCTGATACCGTACAAGAAAAATAAATATACCATGATCAAAACAGAGACTGCAATTTCTTCCCAACAAAAAGAAACAAGGAACAGCATCATCAATCACCCTTTCTCCTGAAAGAACAACCCTCGGTGAGTCTAGCACGTCCTCCAGTTGGCTGGCACAAGACTGTCTGGCAGTTACCGCATACCACGACAGTTTGAGAGTGGCTGAAGACAGTGGTACTGCATTTCATTGACAAAAAAAACAATCAGAAAATTTCAATACACAACAGCTTAATGCAGAGCCCAGATGAATTGCAAAACAACAAACTGATGAAAAGTGATGGCACTTACATGTTGAAGCAACCCTGGCACTTGACGTCCTTCACATCAACAAAACACAACAATTAAAGGAAAAACTTGTCAGAATATCATATAAATCAAGGCTAAAACGGAAACATTAACAGCTTGCCTTCTGTATGCTTCTACAAGAGGAGCCTCAATAAATAAAATTTGATGTGCTAAATTAACAAGACAATGATACCGAATGGAATGGCATTGTTGAAATAGAAGAAAAAGTATACCATGAAGAAGGAGTTGGGCGATTGCACAAGACGCTTGAGCTTGTGCTTCCTCTTCTCTAGCTCAGCAGGTGGATTCAGCAAATCAATATCGTTTTGGAGAACCTATCAGAGGAAAAAACAAAACATCCCATTTAAACAACTCCAAAGATAAGAATCTGAAACAGATTTTTTAGACCAAAACATTGCAACGAGGAAAAAGGAATTGAATATGACAAGAAATGGGGTACAAGAAGTCAACAAAATCAGCAAAAATTATGTGCTACATTAGGAAGCATAGACACTATTTAGAGTATTGCACTGGGTTTTGCTCTTCTAAGATGTCAACATGCTCGAACATGCGTTTGAATTTCTTCAATATTTAACTTCGTGTTTTAAAAAAAAATCAAACATGTTAAGGACGCATGAGACACGTTCAAATAACTTAAGATAATATGATAAAAAAACGTTTAAAAATTATATAAACAAAAGGTTTCTTCTTCATCAAAGTACGAATAATTGTGCAATGGTCCTTTCAATTTCATGAGACTAGATAAAAATAAAACAGGCGCGAGTTGGAAAAAAGAAAAACATTAGAAGATTCTTATAAATAAATTCAGGGCAACAGATAAAACTAAAGCTCCCTGCTAATTGGAAAAAAAAAAAAACAATGACTCTTCCAAGCAACTTCAGGGCGTCAGAAGTAAACACCAGTGTGCAAAGTTTCGCGCATAATTCCTTTGAATTTAATGCAAGTTTTCAGTATTTCTCCAAGAGTTGGGGAATAAAAATATTTCACTACTCTAAATCGACAAACATTCCTTTTCGTTCTCCGCCCATGTTATAAAATATTTTTTCAACAATCGCTCGAGAACGAACAAATCCATCTCTCAATCATCAAATCTGGAAAGGAAAAACAAAATAGTAGAAAGAAAACCACAAGTCTTCCCGGAAACAGAGGTTTCAAATGTATCGATTCTACCTATCATCTTCCTACAAACATGAATCCATACACTCGAAAGTGTTCAAACAAAAAGTACGGAGAATAAAATAAACATGAATACATTCAACTTTGCAGCCATAGAATTTTCAATAAACAAACAGATCGAAAACGAAAGCCGAAAAGTTACAATACATTAAATCTGAGTAGAAGAGGAATGAGAACTCACCATCTTGGAAGAATCTCGAAAGAAAACCGGTGGAAGAAGGAAATCCTGCGAAGTCTATCGAGAGTACCGCACGACCGCAGCAGAGGGAGGAAGCAAGAACCCTAAAACCTCGATCTTATATATAAGGGTTACGTAAATGGGCCGTGTTCAAATGGGCCTGTTAAGTTTGAAAGCAGATTTCGGGCCTTTTAAGTTGGATTATCGATGGGCTTTGTCAGGGTGTGGTTATTGGGCCGTTACACCTTCTTAAAGCCTAAAACTTTAGACCTGATAACTATTCTGTTTTTTGTTTTTGAAAATTTATAAGTTTCTTTGTTTTGTTATATATCTTCTTCCCGGGTTTTAAAAAATCAAGTCTAAGTTTTGAAAACTAAAAAAATATAGTTTTTAAAAATTTGTTTTGTTGTTTTAATTTGTTTAAGAATTCAATGTTTCCCTAACAAATATGAAAAACAATAGTAAGAAAATTGGAGAAATAGAAACATAATTTTCAAAAATTCAAAATCAAATGGTTGTAAAATGGGGCCTTGACTATCAAATTGTGAACAATTGTTGATGATGGAAAAATATATCAACTTGGTTAGGGTAGAGTATGGTTTTGGTCCTTGAATTTCGAACTTTGCTTTATTGGATCCCTACTTGATCGTTGAGTTTAAACTGTAATTTGTGGTCATTGAGATTAAATCCAAAAATTGGATCAAACATGTCGCTTTTGAAATCTCATGAATCAAATTTTGACTATATTCAAATTTCAAATATTTAAAATGTTGCTTTTAGAATACCAAATAGAAACTAAGTTCAAAACTCGAGGACCAAAAATGTTTCTTACCCATTTTATTAAAAATACTATTTTTGTTTTTGTATTATGATTGTTGTTATATTTTGGCATTTATTATTTGAAAGTATTAAAATTTAGTTCTTACCCTCTCGGTTTTTTTTTTTTTTTTAAATAGTCTTCCACCATTAGTTTTGGATTAAAATTAGCAAGTTTGTAAAAATAAGATAAAACCCACTTTTTTTTTTTTTAGATAAGTTCTCTCTTCCCTTACCCTTCTCCTGATCGAGAAGTAAAATACATATTACATTTGTGTGACGTGGTCATCACTCATTTCCACTGTCCTTTTCTTTTCTAAGTCACATGGAAACATTCCTAGTTTTACGGTAGTATGAAAAAATTTCCATACTTCATTCTTTATTTGTTGTAAAAAAACATTTAAGTATTATATCATTAAATGACGTGTGAAATACTGAATGTAAGAAGTATGTACTGTACTATCTCTGTACTATAAATTTTCCACCAACCTCTCTTGTCCATCCCTTTGTTGCCCCAATGGCATTATGCCATGTGACTCACTAGTAGTGTAGAATTTGTCGCTTTGTTGTCATAGTTTGGAATAAAGAAAGTATGATAAACATTGGTAATGACTCAAACCTATTATGTGTAGTATATGATTTGATAGTGCAAATCTATCATTCGTTGGAGAGAAAGAAGAAGGGGTGAATGGAAAAGACGATGATAGATATATGGAAAGCGATAATATAAATGAGTTATTCGAAAACCATTTCACTTATTGGGAAAAATAAAATAAACAAAATACATTGTTTATGTATTACAATGGTAAAATCACGTAATATTGAAAAATACACAAGTTAATATTTGAAGGCTAATGAAGAAGATATAATTTGAAAAACACGCAAGTCAGTATTTGAAGTTTAAGAATATACCATTTGAAAAACAAGTGATTGGAAAAATTGATGCATTAATGAAAGTGATTCATAAAAGTAAACTTCACCAAAGTTTAAACTATTATTTGTTGTAATCTAGGTTGAGAAAAATGATTGGATGAGCATGAGGAAGCTACCTGAAACGAATCTATCATAGATATAAGTTCGAACTCTAAAGTTATTGGTACTAGTACGTGGGAAATAAAAATTGGTACCAAATAATAAAACGACCTAGTGCGGGTCACTCTGGACCAGGTCAGGTCGAACCGTCCGTACAACCGGCCTTGGGTCGGGTCGGGTCGATTTGTCCGTACAACCGACCCAACCCAGGAATTTTACACCCTTACCAAATATCATAATTCGGGCTATTCATTCCAATGACAATTTTCACTTAAGCTCATTTACTTACCACTTAGGATTAGTGTACACCAATTTAAAATTTCACCTTTTTTGTGGAAATGACATAGTGGCTAGTGGGGAGAGGCAGACAACACCAAAAATATCTATTTATGAAAATAATAAATAACTCATATGATGCAAGTGAGCATAGGTCAACTGACATAAAATTTGGATGACCAAAAGGTTCGTGGTTCAAAATTCTCACCCCACATGTTATAAAATAAACTAAAATGAAATAAATAGATAAATAATAATAATAATAAATAAATAAAAAAAGAGACATGTGATGGAGGTGAAATTTTGTATTTTATTGTAAAGTATAGAAAAAATGAAATTAATAAAATTGTTTAAATTTAACTTGATAAAAATATAACCTACTAGTTTGAATCCACATATATTATTTTGTAGTAATAACAATTTCTTGTATTAAAACGAGAAGTTTCAATTAATGCACGATTTAAAATGAAACGATAAGAATCTAATTCACTATCGTTGAAAAAAAAAATCAATATATTTGGAATTTGGATTTTGAGTTCCAATAGTATTTGGAATTTGGATCAACAAATAATCTCTACAATATACATTATTTATAACTTCTATAGAAAATTGTCACCAATTAAGACAAAACCAAACATCGTGTTTATAGATTATTTTCATAATGTACATATCAACTTAACCTAATTTAAAAAATAAAGACAAAATGGTATAGCCAACAAAAAACATATAAATTGTCATAAAATTTGTACACTCGCCAAAGTCATGACTAAACTTATGATTGAACCAATACAATTTTTTGTGTGGCATTTTTTTTTGTATTTAGAGGGTAATATTCAAGAAAAAAAAAATGGCAATCTCTTTATTTTATCATTATATAAATATATTTTGTGATCTTAAATTACAAATTTATGCCATAATCTTTCATAGTAGTTTCAAATAAATTCAAGGACTTTAAAAAATGTCTAATAAATTCGTAAGGTCTCGTTACATAATTATTCGATTTTTGGCTTTTGAAAATTATGCTTGTTTTTCTTCCAAATTCACAATGGTTTTCATCTTTGTTAAGGATCCATTTGAACTCTTAGCCAAATTCAAAAAACAAAAACTATTTTTTTTTCCTTAAAAATTTGACTTGGTTTTAAAAACGAGAAAAAAGGTAGATACTAAAACATAAAACTTATAGTGGAAGTAAGTGTGTATAAACTTAATTTTCAAAAACCAAAAAAACAAATGGTTATCAAACAAAATCTAAATTTTCAATGATGTATACCGCTTCCAATTTTGTATCAACTAGGTCTATTATACATTTTTCAAAATTCACTAACTTATCAAACACAAAATTAAAAGTTTAATAAGGACTCAAAATTCAACTTTATCATAATAAGTTTTTTAGTTTTAAAAATGACGAACATGTCAAAGACTTATCAGACAAAATTGAAAGTTCATATATATATGAACACAATTTTTTTTTTTTTGTTCAATTGTTAAAAATACCTATGAATTCTATTAGGTTGGTTTCAAAATGACATTTTTTTCTGTTAAATTCATGGTTGGAAAATGACCTGCTTGCATACCTATGTTATTTTAGAAAAAGCCTTTGGAGATAATTTTGAAACAAACTCTGAACTTTTTAGTCTAAAATGAAACTTTGAAAATTTTGATAAATTGAAACCAATCTCATAATGTGATGATATTTTTAATAAATTGTTTAAAACACACAATGGATTGAGCTCATAATTTAATTCAGTTGAATTATAAAAAATACCCCTAAATTATGGGATTGGTTTCAACTATAACCTGATCTTTCAAAAGTTTCATTTTATCCCTCGGAGTGTTGAAGTTTGTTTCAAAACAACCTTTGAGGCATTTTTTTAGTTAAATTTATGTACGAAAAATGACGGATTTTGCATGTGTCGTTGCTTATGTAAACGTATTTGAACATATACATGAAAAAAAAACAATAAAAACACATGCAAACACATCATTTACACCAATAAATTTAACGGAAAATGTAGAGTCGTTTTGAAACAAACCTCAAACTTCGAGAGCTAAAATGAAACTTTTAAAAACCAGGGTATAATTGAAATCAACCTATAATTTTTTTTTTTTTTAAAAAAAAAAACTAATTGAGGGTATTTTTTATAATTCAACTTTTTTTTTTTTAATAAATAATTTAACCATTTAATCCTAGCTGATAGCCCAAGTCCATCATCCTTCACTTTATATTAGGGTTTTTAATTTTCTAACCAGTGCCGCAGTAACCCAGCCGCCGGCTCGCAGTCTCCATTGCAGCTTCATCGACGACATCATCTCTTTGCTGATTTACTGCCACTGCCGAAGTCGATAGTCTTCCTCCCTCTTCAATTATCGTCTCTAGTGCTCATAGTAAGTATTTCTTTCTCAATCACCCAACCCTTTGCTCTTCTGTTTTTGCTTTTAATTCTGTTGTTGCCATCCTACCGCCGTCCCGCCCTCGCCATTAGCGAACAACAGTTGAAAGGAATCATTTTGAAGAGTGTAAACGAGTTTAAAAATGGAGGGTGTGGCTTAGATTTTGCTATATGACCTAGGAGGTTTTAGGGTTTTTAATTTTATACAATCTAGAGCAACTTTTCATTTCGGATTTTTTGAGCACTCAAATTTCCTAACATATCTTGTGATGGTGGTAAATTCCCAGATTAGGTTGTGAAGTTTTTTGTTTAACGAGAAATCTAGAAGGGAAATTCTTCAGCTCCCCATATTACAATGTCGACTTCGTATTTTGGATGCCAGTCTTTGAGATTTTCCCCGGCGGGTCGCCTTTTTGTATCCAAGAACTTCGGTTCCAAGAAGTATAGTTATAATCCTGCTTTTGCTTCTCTGAGCGAATCGGGAAAAGACTTCTCACTTCAAACGAAGGTACTTAGACTATTTCTTTCTTTTACTTTTCCATGGATGAATCTGAGTTTTTTTTATTGAATCAGTAGGCACTCGTTAGGTTACAATTGGGTTGTTGTGCAATGTTGATACCGAGTTCTTGTCGTCATTAATTTGGAATAATGCTATCTCCCATGGTTTGTTTGTTAAAAAGTGTGGTTTATGAATTTTGATCTGTAGTTACTTTGTTTTCTTTCAAAACCTTGAAATGGTAGGAGAACTTTATCGTTTTTTATTGTGAGTTTATGCAAGCCTGTGTCCATTGCACTCTCATGTGCTTTGTGCTAAAAATGCTGTTTAAGACAATCACTGGATACGTATGACATATGCTAATAAGGTGTTGAGATTTTAAGAATGGGGATGTAATCAGATAAAAGAGTGCTCTGCACCCTTTTGAAGGCAATATTTACATACTTTTTTTTTTTAAATAAAAAAAAATTATACCAGACTTATTGAGGAATCTATCTGGTTCATTTGGTAGGGCCCGTTATATGTCTGGTAGAAAAATTGGGGAGATTAGATCAAAATCTCTCCATGGTGTTCATCGTTGCCCGATAATATTATTATTATGCGAGCTACATCTGGATTCCACATTCTATTCTATAGTATACAACTTAGTTGAATTGATTGTGTTGCTATAATCTCACATTTCTTTGCATGATATAGTTTTAACTTTTAATGTGTGTGCTGTTGAGCATGTGGTTTTTAAAATGAAAGCTGCACGTATATTTTAATTTTTCATTAATGTTGAAGAATGCCAGCTTCGCCAATATTTTCTTTTTTGTTATATGATCAATGTACAAATTACAAAACAAGTTTCCAGAACCCCTAGAAAAAATCGAAATAGGGAATGATATGTTAACAATCAAGTTAATATGATGAACATAGAAAAACATTGAATAGCTGCATATTAGTTCTTGTATTCTCTAAAAACTGCTTGAAGATTTATAAGGATCGGGATGTAACTAGATAAAAGAGTGCTCTGCACCTTTCTGAAGGAAATATTTACATACTTTTTTTTTTTTAAAAAAAGAATTTTACCAGACTTAGTGAGGAATCTACCATGTTTATTTGGTAGGGCCCTTTATTATGTTTGGAAGAAAAATTGGGGAGAGTAGATCAAAAGCTCTCTAAGGTGTTCATCGTTGCCTGATAATATATCTTATTATTATGCGATCTACATCTGGACTCCACATTCTATTGAATTGATGGTGTTATATTCACACAATTCTTTGCATGTAGTCATATTGCGTGTGCTGTTGAGCATGTGGTTTTTGAAAGGAAATCTGCATGTAATAGTTTAATTTTTCATTATTGTTGAAGAATGACAGTTTATTCACGATTATTATTCTTTTTGTTTTATGATCAACATACAAAACAAGTTTTCATTATCTAGAACATTTGGAAACATGGAATGATTATTGTATCATTATTTTTTTGGATATCTATGAGTGTCCGGATCAGGTTGCACGCACCTTGACTATGCCTGACCCTACTACATTTTGTATTGTATCATTATGTTAAATATCAAGTTAATATAATGAAGGTAAGAAACAATGAATAGCTTGCATATTAGTTCTGTTTACTCTCTAAACCCCTTAAAAAATTTGTATTGTGTGACGGAGTGAGGATTTTACTTTTATAGTTGAAAAACCATGTTCTGGAGGTTAGTAGATGTAGAGTCGTAGACTAGGAATTAAAGTTCCATGTTATACCAAGGACGGGGGGGGGGTTCAGGATTTCATAGATGTCTAAAAAAGCGGTGTAGGGTTGCACTCCATAAAACTCAGTGATATGCACTGAGGTTTGTGCATGCACTGGATACATGTGCCTTATGCTAAAAAAGTCGGTGTCATACATTCCATTGGATAGGCAGGACGTATGCTAACAAGGCGTAGATATTTTAAATATGGAGATGCAACCAGATAAAATACTGTTTTACACTCTTCTGAATGCAATATTCAGAATATATATTTTTTTTGATGAACCGCACGATGAAGAATTTGACCAGACTTAATAAGGAACCTATCTTGTTCATTTGGTAGGGACCATAATGTGTCTGGAAGAAGAATTGTGGAGATTTGATCAAAATCTCTTCAAGGTGTTCATCGTTGCCCAATAATACCTTTTATTATTATTTGAGCTACATCTGGACTCCACATTCTATACAAGTCCAACTCATTTGTGTTGATTTTATTGTTGTTTTCCCACATTTCTTTGTATGATGTACTCATGATGTGTACGCTGTTAGAGAATATGCTTTTTGAAAAGAAATCTGCATGTTCAGTTTGGTTCTTTTGTTTTGAAAACAGACATTTTGATGGTTCTTTTGTTCATCGTTGCCCAATAATACCTTTTATTATTATTTGAGCTACATCTGGACTCCACATTCTATACAAGTCCAACTCATTTGTGTTGATTTTATTGTTGTTTTCCCACATTTCTTTGTATGATGTACTCATGATGTGTACGCTGTTAGAGAATATGCTTTTTGAAAAGAAATCTGCATGTTCAGTTTGGTTCTTTTGTTTTGAAAACAGACATTTTGATAGTTCAAAACCCTAATAGAATGTAGGAAAAAGAAATCTATTAGTTCATTTCAGTTGAATCGATTTTGTTGGTGTTTTCTCACGGTTCTTTGTATGATGTACTCATGATGTGTGTGCTGTTGAGAATGTACTTTTTGGAAAGAAAGCAGCATGTCTACTTTGATTCTTCATTCCTGAAGATAGACATTTTGATAGTTCGAAGATCAATTTTGGAAACAAATGAGATTTAAACCAAAGTTTTATCATAAAATCTCATTCTAAATTTCTTTTCTTTTTTCTGTCGCAATTCTTTTGTTTTTAGTTCTTCGATAGTTCACACTATTCGTATTCTGTTACTAATACAGAATGAGCCATCATGGTGTTTGTCAATACCAAGATCCGATAAGTTGAGGACTGATATTGCAACTTTCAACTATGCTCTCTCTCTTTCCCTCTGTTCTTTTCTTCTTATTAGTTTATCATTGTAATCTAATAATATGGAATAGGATGTTTCAGGTTTTGACGCTGTTAGATAACATAAAATGGGATGATAAAGGTCTGGCAGTAGCTATAGCTCAAAATGTTGACACGGGAGCGATATTAATGCAAGGATTTGCAAATAAGGAGGCTGTTGCTGCAACTGCTTCCCAACGTAAGGCTACTTTCTATAGCCGATCCCGATCACAGCTGTGGACGAAGGGAGAGACCTCTAATAACTTCATAAACATTCACGACATATTCCTCGATTGTGATCGTGATTCTGTACGGCTCTAATCGACTATGACCTAAAACACACAAGCTTATTGTGGTTTACTGTGCATGGCTAACTCAGTTTTAAAACTGATTGTTAGATAATTTATCTCGGGAAGCCCGATGGGCCTACTTGTCATACTGGAGCTGAGACATGCTATTATACATCACTTGATGATTTGATAGATAATCAACAGGTCTGCTGCATTAAAGCATCGTAGTTGTTGGTGCCTAATGAGGAGAATGACCTTGTGACTTATTTGTCTGTTGAATCTTGTAGGATGCAAAGGATAAGTTGGCCTTGTCCACTTTGTACTCATTAGAGAATACAATCTCCCAACGCAAGGCAGAAATTGCAGCTCCACAAAATGGCAAGCCCTCGTGGACGAAGCGACTATTACTCGACAACAACTTGCTCTGCTCTAAAATTAGGTATCATGTTTGAAATCGACATTTAGTAAGTTACTTTATGCTCCATGTAGTCCAGTTTCTGACAGGTTTTGCACTTGTTCCAATCTTGGTAGGGAAGAAGCAGACGAGTTGTGTCGAACGTTGGAAGAGAGTGAGGATAAGTCTCGCACTGCCTCGGAAATGGCAGATGTGCTGTATCATGCCATGGTTCTCCTGGCAGTTAAAGAGGTAGAGATAGAGAACGTTCTTCAAATTCTACGCCAGAGATTTTCTCAGTCGGGTATCGAGGAGAAGAAAAGTCGAGCGCCAAAAAGTTAATGAATGAGCTCCTACTAGTGTGTATCATCAATCCAACTACTGATTATCAGCATCTTTAATTATGGCAATGTGTATGCATGATGACCACACAAGCACATGGAATTTATTGTAGTACGAGTTGTTGGGAAGAGGCTTCAATAAGAGAAGCTAAGTTTTGCATTTCCAGTGTAATTTGGAAATGTAGCAGTCATAAATTCCTATGTATTTCACTTTATTTTTATTTTTTGTTTTTGATGCAGCAGTTGCTACTGTTTACAGGAAAAAACATGTATGTTTTCTACACTGATTTTAATAAAGAATTGGACTGAGAGAATCTGCGAAGCTCATTCAACTGTAACTGTAAGCCTTTTTTATGTTTTGTTAATTGAGATTTCATACCTGATTTTTTTTGAAAAAATGAACTTGAGGACATATAATTTTTCATGTAAAGTTTAATATATGAAACTTTTGAAGGATGAAAATAAAGTCTTTGAACGTTGAAGGAAGAAAACGAAATAATTAAAGTTTTAATAGATTGGGAACGAATATCTTTTAGTTTATGTGTTTTTTAAGACTGCATTTTTTTTAAAAAAAATATTTTGTATAAAAATGGTTTAAAATCGTTTAGAATTTAAACACTCATTTTCTCGTAACGGTTTTTATACAATAGTTATTATATACTTAAAAAATCTTTTTAAAAAATTTGCTTTTAGGATTTCTTTCAAGATGGTTTATCTCTCAATTTTATTTTTTAATAAGTCATCACACATACGGAAGTTCTAGGATCAAATTGTTACTTTTTGAAAGTACATAGGTCAAATGTGCATTTTAACCTACGGATCCTTTTAGTTTGTCCTTCTTTCAAATGAACTTTGGACCAACCTGAATATTGATAGTTAAAACATATATTCTCGACCAAAATTAAACAAATTAGTTTTCAAAAAATGATTGATGCAGTAGTTTTGTTGGTTAAAATTACCCTAGCTACACCCTATCTATAAATCCTCTGTTTCAAACATGGGAAAGAAAAAACATTCCACATGGCAAACTTTAGAGTAGGTTTAGAAAATGACTTTTGCCTTATGGTGGCTTTGTTTTGTGTATGTTAGAACATTGAAAAGAAAACTTAAAAAGCCTATTTGGATTTTATATTGAAGAGACCATTTAAAAACAATACCAAAACTAAACACAAGGCAGTCAAAATAATATAAGAGAACAATAATAAATTCAACTGAAAAAAAGCATATGAAAATAAAGTAAAAAAGTCTAAGTTAAAAAGTTAATTTGATTTGGTCCCAATGGGAATGTATGAAACTTTACCTCTTTCAAGCCTTCTTCCTTATGATATAAATGAGAGATAGGACCACTCTCATGGCTTACCCCCAACACCTGTCTATTCTATCTATGTGTTTTTAGGTTTTTTATTGCTACACAATATTGTTGTTTAGTAACAAGATTTGGTATTTATTGGACGGCTAAAATTATTTGAATTATTCGACGGGTTTTTTTTTTTTTTTGTTAGGAATACTCTATGTTTATAGGGTGGATTTGTTCTATGGAGACAAACCGATCGATGAACATCAATTGGTTTAGAAGATTCATCATGGTTTCAAAATTTTCTATCTTTAGTTGCATGTGTTAAAAAAGATAGGGTAAACTCGTCTTATGATAAGTTGATTTTAAAAAATTTATCTAGGATTTCAATCGTCCTTCATATCTAGTTGTCTTTGTAATAATAATAATAATAATAAAAATAAAAGATAAGATGATCCAAACTTGCGAGGAAAACTCAAAAAAAAAAGTTTAAAAAGTGAGAGATTCGAACCACATACCTCTTGATCATTTAGTATATGTCAGTTGATGCATGATCGTGTGGGAAAAATCCTGTCACACTTTTGATCATCATTAATTGGTTTTAAAATTTTCATTTTTTACTGAATGGAACTTTTATTTGATTTTTTTTTTTTTGTAAGAATAAGAATAAAAATAGGGTGTGGACTAATCCTAGATAGACCGTTCAATTGATTAATACCAATTTGAAAAGAAGAAGAAGAAAAGAAACGGGAAAAGAAAACAAGAAATACCAAATTTGCAAAATCCCGTGACTAGTATGATAATCTCTTCGTCAAAGATACAAGTTTTATGCTAGTTTCTTTTTTTAGTTCTTTGTATTAGTTAAAACTAGTAGTCTTGATATTTTAGTTAAGCTATATATTCATTTGATATATTTTAGTATCGAATATTAATTAATGGTTTCATACATCGAATTAGGTGAGCATAGAACATCGGTTAATTCATAGACCAAATATATAAGGGAATTTAATTTAACGTATACATTTCATCTAAATTAAAGTATTTACTAATTGCTACATACTCCTATCATATGAATCTGATGTTAATCAGGAATCGCTCAATTAATATAAAACTAGTATTTTTGATCAAAAGGTTAAAAGATCAAATTCTACACCGTTGTTGTCAATAATAATAATAATAATAAATACTATATGAATCTGTTGCATTAAAAAACAAATGATTTTTTTTTTCTTTTTCAAAAAAAAAAAACAAATGATTTTTTTCTTTAAAAAAAAACACAAATGATTTTCTTATACCCATTTTTCTAACCTTGTATTATTAAAACGTTGTATAAAAATAATAATAAACGAAGAGAATAATCATTTCTAAAAAAAAAAAAAACGAAGAGGATAATCAAATTGAGTAGATTTGATTAATTATTTCTGCTTCGGCAGAAGTAATCGTATAGAAAATAAATTCATTTTAAATGTATATAAATTGTTATAGGTAATTTTGGACCACACTGACGAAGAGAGAACTGACAAGGACAATCGGACAGAGGTAGGACCAGAAGACCGACCCACAGGAAGGCCGGACCAATGGGTCGGGCCAACATAGCCCGACCCATATGGTCGGCCTCGGCAAAAGGCCGAGGCCGAACCCGGTCACCTCCTCCCGACCCGTGATGCCCCGGATCGCCCCGATTTTGCCTGATTCGTCCCGAAACACCTCTGAATTCCTAAAAACCCTAAGAGGCAAAATAGGTATAAAAACTTCTCTTCATCACTGAAGAATGGGTTCCAAAAACTCTATTCTCGACTTCTCCTTTGACTCTCTAGTTTCTCCTCGGTTCTCTAACTTAGGCATTGGAGGCGGTGTGCCCTACACCACACCGGTGTGCAGCGATTTTTGCTGGTCTTGCAGGTCACGTCTTCCCCAGCTTCTACAAATTCACTGTTGGTGTCACGTGAAGGTCAGGTGAGTCCTCTGTCCGGATTTTGACATCAACATAAATAAAAGCAGTACCTATTAAATTAATACATGAAATGAAATATTATAATAAGTTGACTTATAAGGCATAACATCAATTTGATATAGATTATAGGGATGTGTAGAACTAATCTCTTAAATTAATAATAATTATAATGACATTATTGAAAGAAAGACATAATTTTATTATATTTCTATTAATAAAATCCAATCAATACAATTAGCAAATTAAGAGCTAAATGCTATTTTCTATAATTTAGCATGATAAAATTATTACTATATATTTTCTAGTCTAGATAAGTCAGTTTTTTTTTTAATAACAAATTTTTATATAATATTCTAAAATCGTTTTTTTTTAGAACTAAAAAAGGTTATTGGTACTAAATATGAGTATAGTCCAACTGGCATAAAGTGATCTATAGTTCGAATCCTCCCATTCTTCACATGTTGTATTATAAAAAATGTTACTTTTGACTTCGTGGCTAATTTTGTATAGCTTGTCACTAGACTTCTAAAAATTTCAAACATAATTCCAATTGTCCACTAGCTTTTCAAAATTTTCAAAAAAGTTTATTGTCCAAAGTGAATCAAAGAAGAAACAGGTAAAACAATAGTTTCGTTTAGTTTTTTAGATTAAAAACAATTATATTAGAAAATGTTATTTTAAAGTTTTTTTTTCCTAATTAGAATTGAAATGTTATATATATATATATATAGATATAGTTTAAGGTTAAATTTATCCCTTACTAGCCATGTCTCTTGTCACATAATTAACATTTGATGAAAACATAGAATAACATTCATGTATATGTTAAAATTTTGCCCCTAAACTATACATGAGATGTTACAATTTTATCCATTAACTATATAATTAAATTTTGATGAAAATGTGAAATGGCATTCATATAAATTCATGTATGTTAGTGCATGTTTATTTATTTATTTATTTTTGGCAAAATACAATTTAGGGAATGATTTGTGAGGTTGAAATAAACCATAAAAATTAAATCAAAAATTTTAAAAGTATATGGACCAACTCAAAATCAAGTTAAAACTACATGTACTTTAAATTAAAACTTTTTAAATTATAAAAACTAAATTGGAATTATGTCAAAATCATAAGTACCGTCAATTCAAGTGCAACTTAATGAATAAGGACACATATTACTATCTCTAAAGGCGTGATTTCCACCTGTAATTATCAAATTAAAAAAAAAAAACTATAGACCAAATTTAGAATTAAATTTGATGTAAGGTGCTTCTCCATCCATTCCATTTATTGGGTCTCACACTCATGGAGTGTGCCAGCAATAACCAATGCCTATGGTCCTTAGCTTTGCATAATTTTCAATGTAATCATTATTCATACTTTCAAGATTTGTACAAATTTTGATTTTCAAACAAATAAAATAAATTTGTACATTAAATTTGAGTCTTTTTTTTTATTTTATTTGAATAGGGATAGTAATGAATTTAAATTACATGTTTAATCCCTTAACTTCCATGTTTGTGTTTAATAAGGTAGGTAACTTTCAATTTTGAATAGAGTTCTGAATTTTAAAAATTTTAAATAGGTCATTGAAAATTTAATTTTATGTTTAATAGGTCATTTGACATATCTAATCTTTTTTTAAAATTAATGACTTTATTAGAAAAACATTGAATTTTGTGTCTAATAGGATATTAAATTTTCAATTATGTATCCATAAATTTGTAAGGTTTTTTTTTTTTTTGTAAATTTAAAAAATGTCAATAAACACTTTTTAAAGTTAAGAAAACTACTGGACACAAAATAAAAAAATTAATAAAATAAATAAATTATGGACCTATTAGACACTTTCAATTTTTTTTTAATTAAACACTTGAAAAGTTAAACCAAATATACCCTTCATGTTTCTTGAATAAGCATTTGAATTATTGGTCAAATTCCAAAAGCAAAAGAAAAGATTTTGAAAGTTACTTTCTTTAGTTTTCAAACATGGCTTGAATTTTGAAAACACTCGTAAAAAATAAGTTTCTTTAAAAAAAAATTGTAGGTAGGAGTAATATTTGTAAGCTTAATTTTCAAAAGACAAAAGTCAAACGATCACTACTTCTGTTAATCATTTGGTTGTTTGTTTTTAAAATTTATGCTCGCTTTCTCTTAATTTCCTTATAATTATTTTATTTTTATTATCGACTCATATGTTAGTCAATTTTCAAAAACAATTTTTTTTTTTATTAATTTCAAAACTTTGACTTCATTTTTTGAAAGCAGATCTATAACAAAAACAAATAAATTTATGAGTGGAACTAGGATTTATAAGCTTAATTTCAAAAGACGAAAAAATTGAAGTTGTAATTTAACCTCCTCCTCCTACTCCTCCATTATCTCTGAAAATAATGATGTGACTGTTCTCTTAATTATAAATTTTGATTTGAAAGCTGTCTTTTGATTTAAGAGGTTGAGTCTCAATCAATTTCTTGAGTACTGAAAAACTTGCTTCAACAACATTATATTTCTTCATAATTTGTGCTTCAAAAAAAAAAAAAAATAATCTTCACAGTTTAGATTTTTTTAATATTATATATATATATATAGTGTTACTATTTATTTAATCTAAAAAAATCTTTCTTTTTTAAGTCAAGTCTACCTTAATTGGATTAAAACCTTGGTAGTTTTTTAAAAAGTAGCATTCAAAATTTCCAGAAGTTTTTATATAAGTATTTAACTTTTGACTCAATTACTACATAGCATAATTTTGATTATATTAGTTATACTTATAATCAATGTAATCACTTAATTGTTTTAACTTATTTACACATATTAATTTATTTTTTTTAATATTTACAATTATTTGTTATCATTTTTGTAATATTTTATCTTAATCAACGTTAATGTATTTACTAATATTCAATTGATTTTTTTTTGCAAAAATAATTAAAAATAAATTATAGTAATAGATGTTTATTTTCCAAGTTCCTAACTAACATTTTTTTTTAAATAATTTGAGCTATGGTTTAGTTGACAATTAATTTTAATTTAAGTGACGTATGATTTTATTATTAGTTTTAAAATCATGAGGTGACAGTTGCAAGTGGGTTATAATTTCCCGTTCCTTGAGCAATGATTTATTATTATTGTTGTTGTTGTTTTTTTTTTTAATAAAAGAAAAGAATTTAGTTCATGAAGTGTCTTTCTCATGTTTCTAATATGGAGTTTCTTTTGTTCATGTGTCTCAATCTTGAAAAGATTTTGATAGCACATGATTAACCTTATATTTCAACCCAATTTTTATTATTTATTTATTTTATGTTGAACAATTCATCACATCCAACCTTTTTTTAAAAATCTAAATTATAAATTTTCCTCTCTCTTAAGTTTTAATTTGAGCTAAAAATGATTAGTATCATTTATACGCCAAAACTCAAAAAGAAAAGGAGGGTTCAAATCCTTTGTTCCTTCCATTATTTTCGACTCTCGTTTATTTTAGTTCATGTACTTTTGAAATATCTATTTTTGCTTTTATATGTTCAACTTTCATATATTTGTCTTATTCTGGTCATTGTAATCTTAAAAAATGCCCTTTGGTCCTTGTGTGCAAAATCTATTTAATATAAAATCATGATGATATTTCAAAAAGTTTATGGTTCAGTGTCATGTTGAAATTATAACTAAAAAGTCGAAGAACATAGCTCAACTGACATAAAACTGAGCATAAAACTTGTATTTTTGATCAAGAGCTTAGAGGTTCAAATTATCCACTCCACATGTTGAAAAAGAAAGAAATTATAACTAAAAAATGAAAACAAATTAAAATAATAAAAAAAACCAAACAATCAATTTAAAGGAGAAATTGAGTGTGTTTGGTTTAACTTTTCAAGTGTTTAATTTTGAAAAAAAAAAAATCATTTTGAAAAAAATTATAGTGTCTGACAATCACTAAAAATGACTTATTAGAAAATGAGATTGATAAATAAATCATTTTAAGAGAAACACTTGAAACCAACTTTTTTAAAATAGTGTTTAAGTAGACAATAATTTGTGTATAAAAATCACCAGAAAACGCAACCAAACATATAAGTGTTTAAATTATAAACTATTTTTATACAAGACATTTTTTAAAAAATGTAAAAACATTTAAATTAAAATATATTCAAAACGGATCATTGGAACTAGATGATAGAGGATTTGAAACCATGTAAAACAAAAATAAATCACAAAAATAAATCAAAATAGACGTTTAAAAGTAGAGTAGAAGTGTAGAAGTAGAACAACCAAAATATGATTTTTTTTTTTTAAATTTAAAAATAAAACTTGTTTTCTTTTCACAAAGAACCCTCTCTCCGTCTCTGTTTCACTCTGCAACAAAATTTGGACAGTTCTCGTGTCATTATCCACTCATCCTCGTAATATAAATCACCTTTTCTGAAGAGTTAGATAGAAGAATCCAAAGAACAACAGTCCGATTCTCACATTTTTTTTTAAAACCACAAAAGAAAAAAAAAAAAAAAGCATTTGGATGTTTTAACGTGCTGCATATTCTCTTCCTTGTTTGTTTCTCTCTTGTTTATTCCATATAAATTTCCACTGTTTTTTTCCCCAAAACCCAAAAAAAAAAAAAAAAAAAAGAGTCAGTGGGACGAAGCAATGTCAACATAGCTGGCTGGTGGGGATCGTAAACCCCACATTGCCACTGCTTCGAATCTCCTTTTTTATTTTTTGATGTTCTTGTTTAATTAAAATTCTTCAGAAAGGGAGCAAGCTGGAAAATGGGCAATGATTTGAGTGATTTGATTATTCTTTTGCTTTTACTTTTTGATTTTGATTTTGATTTTGATTTTCATTCTTGGGTTTCTGGGGTTGAATTTGTTTGCCGTTTTTGCAGCTCTGTGATTTGAACACAGCCAAGATGCTCTGTACACGACACAGCAAAATGAACCCACCTATTCTTTCAACTTGCAGTACCAGACAACACTATTTTGCTGCTTTACAGCCCACACGTTACTCAACAACAACAATATATATCAAATTTTAATTCCTCAAGTTTAATTTCAGTTCCCCCTTTTTTTCTCTTTCTCTCTCTACATTATCACTTTTCTTTGTTCTTATTGATCATTGATCGTTTTTCTTCCTTCTGTTTGAGTTTTCGCCACATGGGTTTTGTTCCTTTGATTGTTTTGTTACAAGGGTAGCCGGGTTTTTTGAATTGGGGATTTGGGTTTTTATTGATTTCTTTTTTGGGGTTGTTCAGAATCACAATCAGATGGTTTTGAAATTGGGTTTGGTCTACTAAATTAAATTCAATTCTCTCTCTCTCTCTCTAGGTGCATTATTACTCTTTTGTTGTTATTGGTATTGATACCTTTTCTTCCTTCAATTCGAGTTTTGGCCACATGGGTTTTGCTCCTCTGATTGTTTTGTTAAAAGGGTAGGCCGGGTTTTGATCTGATTTTGATTTTGTTTTTGTTTTTGGTGGCGTTGAAATTTTCTTTTGAATCGAGTTTCTTTGTGGGTTTGTGGGTTTATATTAAGAATTTTCTTTCGGGGTTCTTATGGTTTTGAAATTGGGTTGGTTTGGTGGAGGGGAATACGAAGCAATAAAACTCTGAGAAGTTGTTGTCGGCGCGAGGTCACTTTCTGTCGGCATTGTCTGTATCCAATGATGCATTTCGTATTAATTTAACCAAAAAGTACCCTCCCACTGTTTCTGCTGTTGTTTAGCCGATTTCGTCATCTTCTTCTTCTTCCTCATACGATTTCAACTTCAGCATTTGCAGCAACTGATGATCGGACTCCATTTTTGTGGTTTTGAGTTCTTTGATGCTCCATTTTTGGCTTACCAGTGAGAAGATTCTTCATCTGCTTTTGGAATGTGGGTTGAATTTCATCGGCTTTTCTCATCGTCTACTGGAAGGAGAAGAGTTCTGCAATTGCTGATTGTCAAATGACGCAACGCCTTCAGAAGATCTGCATCCTCTTCCATAGTTTCTTCACGATTTCAGGTTTGAAGTTCATGATGATGATGTTCATATTGTGTGTTTGTCTTCAATCTGTTCCTCTTGTTGTTGCTGAATTTAGATATTCATTGGGATGAGAATTTTGGGAAGAAAAAAGGAAAAAAGATGGAGATCTATAGCTTGAACTTCATTCTTGTAGTTGACTGTAAGAATTGCTTCAATATCAAACACTTTAGGGTAGGCGCCACGCACCCGGCTTGGTTTGTGATCTGAAAATTTGTTTGTGAATGGATAGAATTCAGGATTCTTTAACTTATTTCGACATGGAAATGAAAACGGATCACGAACCATCTGGGGCCTTTTAACTCGTGACAGTTTGTTCAATTTTGGCCCCATGATTGTACCTAATATGAGTGTTGTAATTTTTCATTTGTGTTTCAGATTCAATGTATAATACTGTGTATAGTAGTTGTTATACTGTAAAAAAGCATCGGTGAAGGGAAGAACCCACATGAGATGTCAAGGGTCCTTGCAGCAATATTAGGAGGTTCTGCAGGAGCCGTGGCATTGGTGGGATTCATTATTATACTTATAAGATTCTTGGCACGCTCTAGAAATGCTGCAAGAACTTCCGAGACTGGCTCTTCGGATCCTTCTGTTCAAGGTATTGTTTTCATCTTCATCGCCCAAGTTATCGATTAGCACATGTGTTTTGTTTTTCAGAAGGATGATCATCAGTTGCTTGTGTTTTTGATTACTTGTAGTGGGAAGACATGTTGGGATCGAGCTGTCTCTACGGGATGCAAGGCGTTTCGACATGGCCGAGTTGGCGTTAGCCACTAATGATTTCAGCGACAAGAACTTGATTGGAGAAGGGAAGTTTGGGGAGGTATACAAAGGCATGCTTCATGATGGAATGTTTGTTGCTATCAAAAAGCGGCATGGAGCTCCTAGTCAGGCTTTTGTAGATGAGGTAATATTCATTTATTGTCTTGTTAATGAATTTTTTTCTGTAGTAAGCATTCCACATTGATATATGCTATCTGAACATGCATAATTTGAGCATAAATAATGGAAGTGTTTGATGATTACACGAGATCCTCGCAGATGCCTTAACCGTTCCCTGTGCTTTCGAACAATTGTTGAAGTTCTTGATTCAAGAGATTCAAACTCTACTCCCATTTGTATAGCTAACAATCTAATGATCGTATGCTAGTATCTCTTTTGCTCTTCACTCAAGGTCTATAGTGTGTTATTCCATTATTTTGGACCATCACCTGTTCTTAAAACTTCAGGACAAGTAGGTACAACCTATAGAGCGGATCCTATTCAAATGAAGTCGTTAAAGTCCCGGTTCTCGAAATATTTACTTGACACTTGAATTGCATACCACTTCACCTGTATTTTCTTTTGAAAATGTCATGTATTGCCTAAACCAAGGGTTTCACTTGACAGTCACACATCCTCTTCAGTTGCTCATTCTGCATCACAAGTCAGTTATCGGCTTCGTTTCATGTTCTCGGAGAGGAAGGTACTTGCATCTATGTTCAATTCATGTTTTAATCTAATTTAGTTTATCTACTATCAGGTACACTTCCTCTCGTCTATTCAGCATCGAAATCTCGTAACTCTTTTGGGCTACTGCCAGGAAAACAATCTACAGTTTCTCATCTTTGATTACATACCGAATGGAAGTGTTTCTAGCCACATATATGGTAATGGTCCATCCAGCTAACTCGTGAAATCTTTACGGGTTCCTTACATGTAAAAACACTATTTCTCAAAAGTCGCTCCAAACTCACTCTTGAAGGGCACGACTATTTGCAGGCACCGAGCAGCGTTCGGCTGAGAGGCTAGAGTTCAAGATCAGACTCTCAATAGCTCTGGGGGCAGCTAAAGGTGAACCTCTGCAAACAGTGAGCATTTATTTGCATCTCTTGTAGATTGACTAACCATCAAGTATATCAATGGTGAAACCAAATTCTTATCTATGAATGCTTTCAAGAAACTCGTCCCTCGGTTACGTGACCCGATTGTCTTAAGTAGGTATGGCACATATTCACACCATGAGCCCTCGTTTGATACACAAAAACTTCAAGACATCCAACGTTCTTGTAGACGAGAATTTTATAGCTAAAGTGGCAGATGCAGGACTTTACAATGTCATGGGAAGATCTGACATCTCAGAATCGTCGTCTCGAGCAACAGCGGATGAGATATTCCTAGCTCCAGAGTATTCATTCTGAGACTTTCTACACTTGTCATCAGCACTGCATGTTTTATTATACTGTATTCTTCATCTTCCATCCTCTTTTGTAGGGTAAAAGAGTTTCGACAATTTTCCGAGAAAAGCGACGTATATAGTTTTGGCGTATTCCTTTTGGAGTTGGTAAGCGGTCAAAAAGCGACGGAAGCACCTGTTTCCGATCCAAATTATACTCTGGTTGACTGGGTAAGTAGTTTTCTCTACCCAAATGCTCATAGCCACAGCTGCATATTGAGAAATCTCCTCGAAACAAATTGGCAAAGATATGTTCATACTTATAATGTAAAGTCTAGTTTGTTTATATTCCTAATGTTTTAGAGACGAAACTATATTTGCAACTAGCTGATCACGTCTTGCTCTAAATAATCTCGGTATCGATCATGCCTTATTAGAGACATTATTTTAGGTAACTTTGGTGCATGGTTTTCTTTTCTCGATACGACTCCCATCTCGGGAAAGAAGGCGAAGGTTAATGAAACCAATACATAGTAATTTAGGCAATATTACCCTATTACTTCACATAGGTCTAGTATATGGCATTTGAGTTGCACATAGGATGTTATTGTTTTAGCTTGTTATATTCCGACTCTCTTTTATCGAATTCTGAAACCGTGTTTCGTTCCATGCCTATTTGAAAGATACAAAACAATCCGAAAAAGAGCGACATTGCTCGCATTACGGATCCGAGATTGGGGAAGAGCTTCACCGAGGAAGGTATGGCTGAACTGATGCATTTGATACTTCAATGCGTCGGATCTTCGAGCGAAAGGCGGCCGGTGATGAGCTATGTGGTGATGGAGCTTGAAAGGATACTGGAGAAAGAGATGAACTTGACAACAGTCATGGGAGAAGGAAGCCCAACTGTTACTCTTGGAAGCCAGTTGTTCAAAGCCACAAAGTAAAGAAAAGAAAACTCAGGCTTGTTTGTTAGCCAAAAGTGTGGTATATGTGTAATAAGATTCTTTTTAGTTCTTTATTATTATTTTTTTTCAAAAAATATTCAATTCCCTTTTTTTTTCCCTCCACATCAGAGAAGAAGAGTAAGAGACCTCAGCTGTTGTAAGTGTATAAAAAAAGAAACAGCTGAATCATTCTTTTTATCAATTTTTTTTGTTTTTTTTGTTCACATGTGTATGAAAAGTAACTGTTGTTAACTGATTGTTCATATGAAAAGTGAAGGGGTGAGATTGGTGTGCCATATTTTTTTCCTTCTGTCTTATTTTTATTCTCATTTTGCAGTCTAGTAAGCTAAAAAGATTTAATTAGTTTCTAGCACAATGTTTCTTTTAAATAAATCATAGCTTAAGAAATCTTCCAATATAGTATGTGATATTCAAATTATTATTCACATTTTATTTAAAATTTTGATGTACTTTTATGGTTGTTTTTCAATTTTATCCTTCCTAGAACATATTACATAGGAATATGTACTTTTATTGTTTTTTTTTTTTAAATATGTACTTCTATTGTTATTTTAAACCTAATCATCTTGCTAGCAGTTGATGATGTGACATTTAGGTCCTGTTTGAAAATTATTTGAGTCTCGTTTGATAATCGTTTGGTTTTTTAAAACTATGATTGTTTTCTCTCAATTTCTTGAAAATGATTTTCATCTTTGTTAAGGAAACAAAACTCTTTTTAGTTTTCAAAACTTGACATGGTTTTTGAAAATATGAGAAGAATGTACATAGCAAAACAAAGAAACTTATTGGTAAAAGCAATCTTTACAAGCTTAATCTTAAAAAACCAAATAGTTATCACACTAGGCCTTAATTTTTTGTTTTTAGTTTTTGAAATTTATGCTTGTTTCCTTATACAATTCAATTTCCTTATCGTAATTTTCACATTTCTTAAAGAAACATTTGGATTTTTCAAAAACAAAAACAAGTTGTAAAATTTGTTTCTTATTAATTTTCGAAACTTGGCTTTTAAAACATTGGTAGAAAGTAGATAACAAAACAAATTTTTTTTAATACCATTACTAAATGTTGTAATGGAGTAATTTGTGTTAAATCATAGGTTGATCACAAAGTAACATTGCTTGAGAAACCCATGGTGGGTGTTCTTCAATCCAAAGGGCTAAAGTGTTGGTCTTCCTCACATGGCAAGCCAGGCTATGTGTGACTGTATTGCAGCTCCTTGGAGTTCAAAGAATCCATTGATAAAAGTGAAGCGCGATTATAGTACAAATCTCCCACCATAGATGTTATTAAAAAAAAAAAGAATTTTTAGTTGAACGATAATTGAGGTTTCCTTTAGTCAATGCTACATGTCAATTACGGTTGAAATTAAAAAAAAAAAAAAAAAAACTAAATTGTTGTCAAAGTGAGTCTCCACAGTAATTGACATGTAGCATTGACTAAAGGAAATCCCAATTATCGTTCAACTAAAAAGAAAAGAAAAAGACTAAATTGTTAATATTGAAACTAAAAATAGTGGGGCAACAATGTATTTTAACATTTTTTTAATCCATTTTTTGTTAAAATTTTAAAATCTATGACAAGTGTATATAAATAGTCAAATACAACGCTACTGTAATTGGTATGTATCTTTGAACAAGAACTCAGAGATTTGAATCCACAATTGAAATTTAAAGATCAAAATTATTTTAACCGTCTGACGTCTAGAATTACGAAAGACGATTTCGAACTTTATGATTTAAAAAGATTGAAAGATGATTTGGAATTCCTAATTAGGTTGGGAACCCATCAAATTTTAATGAATTTTCAAATGACTAAAAGGTAAAAGCAAGACGTATTTACCTACATATTATTGCTTATGTGAACAAATTTGAATACATAGATAAAAAAAAGCAATAAAAACACATGTAAAGACATCATTTTTTATTTATAAATTTGATTAAAAATATTTTCGAAATATGATTTTGAAACAAACTTTAAACTTCAAGCATTAAAATGGAATTTTTGAAAGTTTCGGATATAATTGTAATATTTTAAATAATTTAACCTTATTTAAAAAAAAAAGGTTAAATTATCAAAAATACCCCTAAACTTTAGAGTTTGTTTCAATTATGCCCCTAGACTTTCAAAAGTTTCAATTATGCCTTGAAGTTTCAAAATTGTTTCAAAACTACCCTTGAAGGCTTTTTTTTGTTAAATTCATGGATGTAAAATGACGTGTTTGCATATATATTGTTGCTTATGTGAATAGATTTGAACACATACGTGGAAAAAACGATAAAAACACATGCAAACGCATCAATTTTTGTCGATAAATTTAACGGAAAATGTCTCCAAGGGTAGTTTTGAAACAAATTTGAAACTTCAAGGGCATAATTCAAAATTTTGAAAGTCCAGGGGTATAATTGAAACAAACCCTAAAGTCGAGGGGTATTTTTGATAATTTAAAAAAAAAAAAAAAAAACACTCGGCCAACTTTTCGAGAAAGAAGTAAACCTAACTGCTTCACGCCTCTTCTTCTTCTTCCCGCCGTTTCCTCCTCCGAAGCTCAGTGTCGCCGCTGCCGTCGTCTTTCGTCCGCTCGTGCCGCCACCACCGTCGTCTTTCTTCCGTTCGTGCCGCCAAAGCCTCTCTCGATTTTCTACTCCCTTGTTGTTACTGGTATTCTCTCCATCTCGATCAATGCATTTCTGCTCACTCGATAAACACTAATTAGAATTTGTCTAATGAAAGAACAGAGAGTTGTTTGATTCTTTTTTAAAACTAACATTAATCGATTAGTAACAAAACGAAAAAACGGAACAGAAACTGGAGAAATGTTCTCGAGGGCGTAATTGGTACATATAGGATGGAAAGATGGTTTTGAGATACTGCATTCTTGGCAGAGAGAAAAGTAATTGGATGGAAACAAAACCAAACCAGATCGTAAGTACTGTATTTGCTTGTGTATTGTCTGTCTTTCCATCAGACAACTCAAACTAGACTAGGACTTAGTTTTATGGAGTTGCTTTGATTGACTAAGCAATCTCCACATATCTATAATGGTAGATGTCGATGAGTTATTGGATTAAATTTTTTGGTAGGGAGCCAATGATCCACGTTAGGGTTGAATATAGTCCTTACAATCTTATTAAAAAATCATAGGCTCATATTGCTGACTTATGCCATTCGAACTTCAATAGTACATGAATTTAATAGGCAATGGAAATAGGCATGAAACGATTCTTTTTTTTGATAAGAGAAACGATTCTTTGCACTTACTATTTTGATCTTACTTTGCATTCTTTGTTATTTTTTTTTTTTTTTGATAAGCATTCTTTGTTATCTTAGTTATCTGCTTTGTTTGTTGATTTTTGATAGATGAGATTCAAAAAGCAAAAGCGTCACCGGAAAGCTGTTAGATTTTACACTGCCTGTTTTGGATTCAGACAACCATTTAAAGTCTTCTGTGATGGAACTTTTGTCCACCATCTTCTCTCCCATCAGATACTGCCAGCCAATGATGCCGTTGCTAAAATTCTTGGTGCCCCGGTCAAGCTTTTCACTACTAGGTCTGTTCCTTTTATTGAGTCAAATCACATAATGGTTACTCCTATGACTGATTAGTTTTCATTATCTCATCACTTTGCAGATGTGTAATCTCAGAGTTGAAGGCTCTTGGCCAATCTTACTCTGAAGCTTTTGATGCAGCTAATTCGCTATTTACTGCAAGGTGAGCCACAAACATATTTCCATCATTGAATTTGAATGGTTTCTATTCATGATGACTGTTTCTGATTTTGTCATGTACTTGTGGTATTAGCGTTTGTTGATATGAGACACTGTAATTATTTGCTTGTTCAATTCTGTCTTTTCTGAGTTGAAATTACATCAATGTTAGATGCGACCATGAAAAGAGAAAGAGTGCCGAGGCATGCATCATTGATGTGATTGGTGAATCAAATGCCGAGCATTTTTTTGTTGCCACTCAAGATTCTCATCTTAGGAAGAAGCTTCAAGAGGTTAGTGTATTTTATGTATTGGTACCCAAAAATATTAATTTTCGATTACACCTATACTCCTTTCGTTTGCTTAAAATCTGATTATTTCACAATTGCAGCTTATGATCTTTTTTCAACCTTCTAGTTTATTAGTCGTTTCTAATTTCTGCTTTCTTTTCATATGCTAGGTTCGTTCTGCTTTTATAAAATATGCACTTAATTAGAAGTTCTCTTGGAAGTCTAATCATGTATAACTGGATCAGTATTTTTGTTATTGTTGGGCATTATTTTTATTATGTTTAGATCGAATTCTCCATGCCAGCTTGTATGGATGGGTTTGTGAAGGGTTGAAAGTTTCAACTTGCTGCCATGTCTACTTGTAATTCTTTTATGCATATGTTAGCAGATACCTGGGGTCCCACTCATATTTGGTTTGAGAAATGCACTTTTCATGGAGCAACCGTCTGCTTTGGAACGTCAGTTCGTTAAATCTTCAGAAGAAAGAAGACTGCATATGTCTGAGGGGGAACGTAATCTATTAAAGAAAAAAATGAAGTACGAAGTGGAAACTGAGAAAGCTAATGAAGATGGAGATCTGGGGGATCAAAATTTAGAGACACAAGTTTTGGAAAAGAAAAAGAAAAGAGTTCCAAATAATCTGAAGGATAGACCTCAATTTAAGAGAAAGAGAGCGAAGGTATTTTTCCATGATGACTTGATTTTGTGCTTCAGCCTTCAATTTGCATTGTTGATTGATTAACTTCTTTACTAGTGATTTTTATGTTTTGGTCATACTTTGAGCTTTCTATTTTGAAATACCATGGAAAGAAGAGTTTGTAGTTCTTGTATTATTTTTTAGGGGTGTGTTGACGAGCAAATTTTCGTTTGACTATGATTGTATTGTATTTTATGATTTGTGGTCTGGCTGGTGTCAAATTGTTGAATTGCATGTATATAATAGTATGGCTTTAACTAGATTCTTGGGTAAGTGTAATATCTGATTATTTGATATGAAACATATTAAGCCTCCAAATAAGTTTTGACCGATCAAAGTATACATTGTATTGAAAGACAACTCTAATATAATAACCTGAACAAAACTTTTTTGAGTCTGGAATTCAAAAAGAAAAGTTTGAATCCTTTGGGGCTTCGCTGTCAGGTTGTTTCTTTCGGTTTGTTGGCTTGAAAGGAACAAAAGACTTTTTGAAGACAAGTTATTTGATCTTCATTCTTTGTGTGGGAATTTTCACCTTATTGCCCCTTGGTGGGTTTATAGTTATAAGTTAAAACCAATTATTTTGTTACCCAATGGCGTTGATAATACAACATTTGGATTTTTTTTTTATTTAATTATTTGTAATTGGGTCCTTTGGGTAGGGTTTCTCTCTTTTCCTGCTCCTAAATTGTATTTCCTCTTATCTTGCCTAGTAAATTTATGTTTCTTATAAAAAAGGAGAAAAAACTTCTCTTAGTCTTAATTCATTCCAGCACTTATAGGTGATGAGAAAAAAAATTTAATGATACAAAACCAAGTTCTTTTTCATTACATTAATGAAAACTGATGTTTTTCTTCCTTACATGCACATTTTTCGTTTACTCCTAGTCCTCCCTGTTTATAATTGCATGCATGGCCTTGGATTTTATATAGAGTCTTGAGTAGAGTTGCCAGATATGAAATTGGACTGGTTTCGTGTAAAATTCCTTTCAGCTATTTTAATTGCAATGTTCAATCTGGATCATCTAAATAGTGTGTTACTTTAAAAAATGTGCAATGAGGCACTGCTGTTTATAATTCATGGTGCCATTATATTGCTGCTTTTAGTTATTATATAATTATATCACTCAGACCAAATTTCTTCTTGATTTATGCATGTTCATTTTCTAATCTCTCCACAAAACTCTGCAGGGTCCAAACCCTCTTTCGTGTTTGAAGAAGAAAAAGCCCAATCCAAGCCAACATCCAGTTTCAGCTAAGGTAATTTTACAACTTCTATAATTTTCAGTGCCTCGGAATGCCTAATAGTCTATTCTAGAATAAGGTTGAAAGTTCCGGAGATCAAAATGGGAGTTTAGTCTGAAATGTTTTTGAAAATTCATGTCTCAATCCGAGGAAATTTTAGTATAGCCATTATTAGTAGCTGTTTTTTTCTAGTATCGTGTCTCTAAAAAAATGTAGGAATAAATGAGGGAGACCAGGGATTCAACTTTTTGGTACTCTCCATGGTTCATCAGAAGTGTGAAATATTTCAATAATATCCTGAGGTTGATAATTTTGAAGGTGGCATCTTAGGTCTAGCATGCTAAAAAACTCTTGAAGATAAGGTTCCTTTTCCATCATGATATATAGTCATGAGAATGCAACTTTTGTCATTTTTTTTTTAAATTACATCTTGCACCCAAAACACACTATAATCATCTTATATTTCTATGGAGTCTATTTCATTGTTTGTATTAAATACATATTTGTGCTATTGTGGCTGTGATTGAATTGCCCTTATAATGCAGAAGGATGATGATAATGCTACTGAAAAAAGGACTCGAAAACGAAAGCGGTCACGAAAGGCCAAAACGCAAACAGAGACGACGAGCACCCCATAGTTGGGTCCTCAACTGATTTGGCTTCAGAAATTTTGCTGCTTTGACATAAATGGCATAATGATTTTGTTTTAATTCAAGGCAACCTTAGCTAGAGAATTAGAAGTTGGTTTGTTGTAATTAGGTACTTTTGAAATTTTAATGACATATTAGACACTTTTTAAAGTTTAGGAGCCTATTCGACACAAAATTGAGAGATCAGGGACCTGTTGGATACTTTTGAAAGCTTAGGAACTAAATTTGTAATTTGAACATTTGAATATTCTGTATAAAAACAAGTACATTCTGTATTAGTACATTTAAGATTATAGTTAAAAACAAATTTGTGTCCCTCTAACGTAAAATTCTGGATCTGATCTACCTAGTTTTGTTGGTAATATAGAGGTAGAAGATTTTTGTGATTAGATAAAAAATGATTTATATGAATACATTGGGAGAAGAAATGATTATTCTTCCTATATAACATATTATCGTTGAATTTCGTCTAAACACTACAATCTTAGAAGTTAGTTTGTTTATTTAGTCTTGGAATTGAACTCATTGTTCATTTTTATTTCACTCTTGTTGCTAGCTAGGACACATGCATGACTTACTAAGTTGGAGGAAGAACATTTTGTTGTTAGAAGATTATGGTAACCCATGGATTTGGATTTTAATTTGCAATCCAACTCTTTGCCTTGAACATGGGTTTGGATATGGAACCCAAAATCTAAATCCTTCGACTTAGGCCCCTAGGCCCCACCGGGTGCCTCGCTCTAAAGGAGTTGTACTCTTCAAAAGGGACTCAGAAAAAAAACCCCACAAAGTCATAACAAGCACGAACTAGAATAGTCCCGAAAGGAATGAAAATCAAATAAAAGTGAAAAGAAAATACAACATGTCGTGATAAACCAAATAGAAACCACTCTTCCGAAATCAAACGCAAATAAAAATGACCCTAGGAATTAGAATTACAGAAATCATGGACTGAAGAAAAACAATTCCCAACATCGATAGAGAACCGGACTAGCAGAAGGCAAGAATCAAAGAAAAGAATTGAAAATTAAAAGAAAAAGAGTAAGACTTCCTTGACCGAGGGTGCAAATTAAAGTAAAAAGTTCAGAGATCAAAATAGACCTTCAGTATAAAATGTTCTTAAAAATTTATGTCCCGCTCCAAGGAAGGAAATCTAAATATATATAGTCATACACACATTGTTATTGAGTTTATTAGTAGCTTGCTTTTTAACGTAGAAAGTTTAGTTTTTATTTGGAATTTCTTTAGTCAAGAAAAGAATGAATGGCTCTAAAAAGAACGTGCCCTTAAAATCCGCTTAGAAATTGGAAATCTTTGAGAAATCACTTAAAAAAAGTGGAAAGATGAGCCAATTCTCTTTCGAACAAGGACAACCATTAAAGATATAAAACCACCAAATGGCCATGTTTTTTTTTTTTTTGTTAGTTTTTTTCTTACTATTTTTATGCTCTTTCTAAACTTCAAAGTTTCACTCAAAAATCATTTGACAAAAAGCAATAAGGGATAAAATACTACCATCTTTGCCCTTTTTTTTCCCTCCTTTTTCTTTCCTTTCTTTTTGACTCTTGGGAACTCATTTTTTTGCGGTTCATAATACAGTATAAACCAGTGCATATTAACTTACCTTTTAAAATATTTATGCATAACTAAAAAATTTGTTTCGTTAAAACTTTATGAAGTGATTTTATCAATTAAAGACACTTTAAAAATTTTCAATACGGTTTGAGAGAACTTTTAAAAACACTCCAAACGTTTAAGTGGAAACACATAACCAATTTTTTTTTCTTCCAAGAATGCTTAACTTAAAAACAATTTTTTCCAAAAGCATCTCAAACACACATGATAGGATGAATTAATGGTAATAATTTATGATTTGATTGCAAAGTTTGAATTGAGATTTTAGGTAAATATTATATTTAACCAAAAACTGTTGGATGAGGCTGGAACAATGTAATTGGTGTCTAGACACCGTTATCGATGATGAGATAGCAACTAAAAACAATGATTTTGTTGTGTGAGTCGAATAATTTATCGTTATTAAATATTAAATAAATTATAATTATACCAATTTTTTAAAACACAGTAATATTAACTCAAATAGTTAGTATTAAATGATTAACTTGATTAGTATAATCCTAGGAACTCATTCATTAACCAACACACATTTGTTATATAACTAATAATCCATCTATTTTGAGTTTGAAATGTTCACAATTTCTTAATTTTTATTTTATAAGATCTAATGTAAATTATAGTATAGTTGTAATCACTCTAGTTTCAAAAAACATTGGGCCTAACATTTTATTTTGACACTTTAAATGATGTTTTCTAGTTCAAAATTCATTTTAATATCCTTCCTACATTGTTGGTTAAAGATTTGATTGATTGGTTACCTAATTTGGAAATTATTAAATCAAAGCACCAAATTTTGAACCTACTCATTTCCCATGTCTCCTTGTGTTGTACTTGATTTTTTTTTTTTTTTTAATTTTTTTCCCTTAAAACAATTTTTTGAAAAAAAAAATTACTTTTTAATAAATCAAAATGTTTAAAGCATGGCTTTTAATATGATTTAAAGAATATTCATGAAAAACTAGGATTTTGTGCAAACAAAAATAATTTTTTTTTTTCTAAACACAAAATATGAAAATATGGATGATCTACTAATTTAGGGAGAGACTAACAAAAAAAAAAAAACGTGTGAAAAAGAGAATCTCAAGGAAAAATATATTGGTAAAGAAAAATTACAAAAATAAGCTGTAGAAACATTTTTAAATAAAATAATTAGGAAAAATAAAATACTTTATTATTGTACATACTTAGCCTTTGTTTGTCAAATGTGGTACTTTCAATTTTATCAAATTAAATCTTAAATTTGAATAAATGGGCTCACAATTAATAAATTTTCAAATCTATATTAGCAAATTACTAATCTATCGTTGAATAAGTTTAATAGAATTTAAACTAGCAACATAATAAAAGATGAAGTCACATAAATATTTGAATAAAAACATAAAAGTACCCAAACATAATAAAAAATTTGAGTAGGTAAAAAAAAAAAACCCTTAAACTCAACAATAAAATCTCAAAATGGAGCTAAAATGCATTTTAGATGACTAGAAAATACCAATTCACACAACAATAATATCATCTAACAAAAAGAGAGTTCATTGTTAAAGTTTCCATCAAATTTTATGTTTAAAATTGATAGATTGAATCCAACACATTATATTCAAGAATAAGAAAAAATGAAAAAAAAAAAAAGTTAAATTATAGGTTTAATCCCTGAACTTTCGACTTCGAAAAATATTGAATAGGTTACAAACTCATTAGACACAAAAGTAAAAGTATAAGGAATTACTGAATATTTTTTAAAGTTCAGAAATTTATTGGACACAAAATTGAAAATTCAAACACTTGAAACTTTTTAAAATTGAGAAACTAAATTGACACAACTCTACAAATTCAAAAACTAAATTTGTTATTGTACCAGAAAAGAAAAAAAAAAAAAAAAAAAAAAAACTTCCCTTTTAATTAAATGAAAAAAAAAAGACACAAATACAACTAAGCAAAGCCCAATAAATGCAACAAAAGGATATAATGAATTAATGATTGTAAATCAAAAGATGCTTTTTGAAAACTTTTTTTTTATTTTTGGTTCACTTATTAAATACGAGAATAAATGGGTCAGTTGGCATTGTCAAATCAGGATTCACGTATTTTGATTGTTGAAATGATTTGAAAAAAAAAAAAAAAAAGCCATAACATTAACCAATTTAATAATAATTCTAAATTAATAAATAAAAATGTAATATTTAGTGAAATTCAATTCGAAAGGACGCCACTCGATATCACTGACAACTGACAGACATTCAGCTCGATTCCTGCCTCGTAGTACGTTGATGTGATGTTCCCAATGTCCAAGGGCATCCTCGTAATTTCACTCCTCCCACAAACCTCGATAAATTATTTTTTAACAACATGTGGGGAGGGATAGACCTTGTGGTTATCCGTACAACTTTATGTCAGTGTTAAGTTCTTGTTGGCAAGCCTCAATGAATTATTAGAAGAACAATACTTTGCTACCTATCGATCTTCCTATGTACCTATTAAAATTTTGACAAATAAGAAAGAGAACGGTAGAAAATGAGAAACATTTTTTTTATCTCTCCTAGTTATCAATATTTTAATGGTAGAATGTAAGGAGATTCTTATTCTGGTATGCAACTAAGTATTTTACTTATTAGACGGTGTTTGAACAATATAGGAAATAATTTGACATAATTAGATGTATGAGAGAAAAAACTACAAAATATATAAAAAAAAAATGTTTATTTTAAATCCACATCCCATGATTGTTAGGAGTAATTAGATTGGGGTGGCTAATAGGTCTAAATTTGGTTTTAATTGTCTTTTAGTTCATTTTATTTTGATTTTTGAATTTTTAAAAATGTGCATTTGTCTTCCAACTTAAAGGGAAAAAGAATTATTCAAGTCGTTGGATTTTCAAAAATATCTATTTTAATTTTTAAATCTTTAAAAACATTGGTCGTCATTGCTATATAAAGTTGTATGACTACTACATGGCTACATTATTCAAATGCTTTTTTTTAATATGTGGGGTGAGGATTTTGACTTTTGACCTCCTGATCAAGAGTACACAGTTTATGCTAGTTGAGCTCTGCTTTTTGTTGATGGTCGATTTTGGCCAGAGGATCTCACCTGACCTTCACGTGCCACCAACGGTAAATTTGTAGTTGAGGGGGGAAGACGTGGCCTGCAAGACAGTAAACCTGCACACCGGTGTGGTGCTCGCCACACTGGCTCCGATGCTTAAGTCAGCAAGCAGAACGGTAGGGCGTGGAAAAGTAAGAGCAAGAAGAGAAAGCAGAGAATAGAGAGTAGAGTTTAGGGATAGAATTCAGGATCCCCTCTTCAGTGGCGAAGAGGGATATAAATACCTGCTCATCCTCCTAGGGTTTTTAGGGATTCGGAGGCGTTTTAGGTCAAACCAGGCGAAACCGAGGCGACTAAAGGCGGTGGGGACCAAACGGCATCGAACGGACTCGGCCCGCGCAACCGGGCCGAATGGTCGGCCTCGGCAAAAGGCCGAGGTCGACCATATGGGTCGGGCCATGTTGGCCCGACCCTTTGGCCCGGTCTTCCTCTTGGTCGGTCTTTTGGTCCTACCTCTGCCCGTTTGTCCTCGTCAGCTCCTTGTGTGGTCCAAAATCACCTATAACATTAAGCCCCCACTCTTGAATTGGGATTCAGGTGCGACTTTAGTGCTATCGGTTGAGCTCCTTAAGCCCGATTTAAGAGTAATAATCTTTGCCTTGTGTTGACCTATGTGCAGCTTTATCGTCATCCTGCAAAGCAGGATAGGAATACACAAAGTAGACACTCCCTAAATAGGGGTTAGATGAAATGGAAATGAAAAAGGGTGAGAGATTACAAAAGTGGTGCTGGTCGGCCTCGGCCTCGGGAAGAGGTCGAGCACAGCTATCTCCCTTTCTGCTTGCCTGGTCGGCCTCGACCTCGGGAAGAGGCCGAGCAGCAGCGAGACCCCCGTACTGGGTCATTCGGAGTGCTTCATTTCAGGTTCATGTCTGCAAGAGAAAAGTTAGAGAAAAGACTAGGGTCGGCCTCGGCCTCAAGCCCCCGTTAGCCTAAAATTTGGCTCCCTGCATCCATATGTTAGTCCTTGTAGGGAAATAACAAGAGAATAGGTTTGAACATGTAAATTTTTGTAGAACATGCTAAACCTGGGTGCTTTTTGTTTAATAGGGAGTGCATATCCCCGGTTACTTGCTTTTTGTTTAATAGGGAGTGCATATCCTCTCCGCAGCCCCCAATCTTAAGTAGAACTTCACTGAAACATAAAGTATAGTTGAGGAAATAGGAGAATACCTTTAAAGTTTGTGCTTGGCCTCGGCAAGAGGTGCTTGGCCTTGGCAAGAGGTGCTCGGTCCTGGCTTCTGCAGGGTGAGCTTGACTTAGATGAAGTGTATGGACTTATGTCAGGAGAGGTGAGGTAGACTCGTTGGTCCAGGCTCACATGGTCTCACTTTGGATGAGGCGAGGTAGACTTCGGCAGTCCAGGCTCGCCCGGTGTAAGGATGCTCAGGCCAGAGGAGGTGAGGTACACTCGTTGGTCCAGGCTCACATGGTCTCACTCTGGATGAGGCGAGGTAGACTTCGACAGTCCAGGCTCGCCCAGTGTAAGGATGCTCAGGCCAGAGGGGGTGAGGTAGACTCGTTGGTCCAGGCTCACATGGTCTCACTCTGGATGAGGCGAGGTAGACTTCGACAGTCCAGGCTCGCCCGGTGTAAAGATGCTCAGGCCAGAGGAGGTGAGGTAGACTCGTTGGTCCAGGCTCACATGGTCTCACTCTGGATGAGGCGAGGTAGACTTCGACAGTCCAGGCTCGCCCGGTGTAAAGATGCTCAGGCCAGAGGAGGTGAGGTAGACTCGTTGGTCCAGGCTCACATGGTCTCACTCTGGATGAGGTGAGGTAGACTTCGACAGTCCAGGCTCGCCCGGTGTAAAGATGCTCAGGCCAGAGGAGGTGAGGTAGACTCGTTGGTCCAGGCTCACGTAATCTCCATCTGGCTGAGGCGAGGTAGACTTCGGCAGTCCAGACTCGCCTGTAGGCGTGGGCACTATAGGCTCACTGAAGCGTGGGCTCTATAGGCTCGCATGAAGCGTGGGCACTATAGGCTCACTGAAGCGTGGGCACTATAGGCTCGCATGTAGGCGTGAGCACTATAGGCTCGCTGAAGCGTGGGCTCTATAAGCTCGCATGTATGAGCGTGGGCACTATAGGCTCGCATGTATGAGCGTGGGCTCTATAGGCTCTCGCATGTGTTCGATCTCACTTGAAATAAGAGAATTGGTCTCAGTCACAACCATGGTCATGGTCGGCCTCGGTCTTGGCCTCGATCATATCTGGGATCGGCCTCGGCCTCAGCCATATCTAGGGTTGGCTTAGGACTTAGCCTTGAACAATCTATCGTCTTTCGTATCTGGTTCCTTCGTTTCGATCTGGATCTTGTCTTCTGTTCAACTGCATTGACAATCTGATTTGTCTTGATTATGTGATCTTCGGGTCACTTTTGAGGTATTGGATATTCGGCTTCGGCTTTGGCCTAGGGTCGGCCTCAGCCTTGGGATGAGCATAGCTGTGGGTCGGCTTCGGGCTCGGCCAAAGGATGACCGTAGCTTAGAGTTGGCTTTGGCCTAGGGTCGGCCTCGGCCTCGGGATGACCATAGCTGTGGGTCGGCCCCGGCCTCGGCTGAAGGATGACTGAAGCTTAGAGTTGGCTTTGGCCTAGGGTCGGCCTCGGCTGAAGGATGACCATAGCTGTGGGTCGGTCTCGACCTCGGCCAAAGGATGACCGTAGCTTAGAGTTGGCTTTGGCATAGGGTCGGCCTCGGCCTCGGGATGACCATAGCTGTGGGTCGGCCCCGGCCTCGGCTGAAGGATGTCCTCCAAAGGTGGTTCTGATCTCTCGTGGGGTTTCCTCCTAATCGATCTGGATAAACATCTTCGGTTGGCCTCGGTATGGTCGGCCTCGGCATGGTAGGCCTCGGCCTCGGCCCCAACCTTCGCACTGTTCGTCTGGTAGCCGCTGTTTGGCTTGGAGTCATTTAGCTTCTGCAGGTCTCCTTGATGATTTCCGAGTTCTTTTTGGGTGTCCAGAAGCTCGGTCGTCATAGGGAGATCATCTTTTCTGGCCTCGGCCTCGGCTGCGCTGGCCACGGGCTTAGCAGCCATGGCTTCCGCTTCGACAGTTTTGGCACTTCTACGCTTATCCCCGATTAGATTCCTCTGGTCTATCTTGGTATGACCGTAGCTTGGTGCTGGGCTCCTCAGAATTGCTCGACCTGTAGGTTTGAGGCCCCTGACCTTGTTGCTCATGCTGTCAGTCTTCTTTCGATTTCTGCGGTTGACGTTTATTTTCAGAAGGGTTTGGGTTTGGATTTCGGCTTCCCTTCTCCATCCTCTTACTCATGGAGTGACCGATGTGCAGATTAACATGTTTTCTTCCCCACAGACGGCGCCAACTGTTGATGGTCGATTTTGGCCAGAGGATCTCACATGACCTTCACGTGCCACCAACGGTAAATTTTTAGTTGAGGGGGGAAGACGTGGCCTGCAAGACAGTAAACCTGCACACCGGTGTGGTGCTCGTCACACCGGCTCCGATGCTTAAGTCAGCAAGCAGAACGGTAGGGCGTGGAAAAGTAAGAGCAAGAAGAGAAAGCAGAGAATAAAGAGTAGAGTTTAGGGATAGAATTCGGGATCCCCTCTTCAGTGGCGAAGAGGGATATAAATACCTGCTCATCCTCCTAGGGTTTTTAGGGATTCGGAGGCGTTTTAGGTCAAACCAGGCGAAACCGAGGCGGCCAAAGGCGGTGAGGACCAAACGGCATCGAACGGACTCGGCCCGCGCAACCGGGCCGAATGGTCAGCCTCGGCCTTTTGCCGAGGCCGACCATATGGGTCGGGCCATGTTGGCCCGACCCTTTGGCCCGGTCTTCCTCTTGGTCGGTCTTTTGGTCCTACCTCTGCCCGTTTGTCCTCGTCAGCTCCTTGTGTGGTCCAAAATCACCTATAACACTTTTCTTAGCTACATCATTAAAATGTTGATACACGTATGTTCTAAGCGAATTTACTCATTTATTAAATAATTGACGACAAAAATAACTGTTATAACCACAATAATAATCATCCATCTTCAAAAATTAAAATTAAATAAATTTATAAATTTTAATAACTAAAATAAATAATTTAAAAACTTATAGACTTAAATAAAACAAACCAAAATTTTAGAGTCAAACTAATTTTTTTTAATTAACATGTGGGATAAAAATTTGAATCTGATGAATGATATAATATCTAACCATTTAAACTACTTCTAAATAATGTGAAATAAGTGTTTTCGAGAGTGGAAGCACATAGATTCTTTAGGGTTGGTTGGAAGGTGTGCTCTAAGTTTTGGGTTGTGACTTTTAATATTTTTAGATTTTTTAGGAAAGAAAAATCAAATATTAACACTCTTTTTCATTTTAATTAAATTTATGAAAAAATACATTTTTGGTATGTGAGGTTTGAGTTAAATTACACTTTGGTGTTTTAGAACTCAACAAAATTACCTTTGAGGTTTGGATTACTTTACACTTTTGGTCCCTCCCTTCAATTTTCTGTTAAACCCTAAGAGTTGATTGACGTGACCCCATTATTTTAATAAAAGAAATAATTTTTGAAATTTTCTAAATAAAAATATGTTAAAATATAATAAAAATATTATTATTTTATTATTTTTTAAAATTATTTCTCCCTCCCTCTTATTATTCTTCTTCATCCTCTTCCTCTCAACTCTTCCTTCTTCTTCTTTAAATCTCCGACGGCCGACAACGACAGCTCGCGCCGGCATTGTGATTGCGGTTTAAGTCGATGGACTTGGTGGTTGCCATTTTTTCAATTTAGAGTTTTGATTACTAACAAACCTAATGTGTTTTTTTTTTTTTTTGAGAAGACAAACCTAATGTGTTTGGGGCCATGCAACTGGTGGTTTTGATTTTTACGGTAAGAAAAGCATCCAATTTTTTTAATTAGGTTAGCTAAGGTCTTTTTAATTAGGTTAGATAAGACCTCGTTTGATAATCCTTTGGTTTTTGGTTTTTACTTTTTTAAAATTAAGCTTATAAATACTATTTCTTCTAGTACATTCTTTCCATGTTTTCAAAAACGAAACCAATTTTTGAAAACTAAAAAAAATTAATTTTCAAAAACTTGTTTTTGTTTTTGAAATTTGGCTAAGAATTCAATTGTACCCTTGACAAAGATGAAAACCATGAGAGGAAAATTGGAGAAAAACAAGCAAAATTTTCAAAAACCAAATAGTTATCAAACGGAGCTAAAGAGTTTAATTTTTAAAATTAAAAATTTCAGGGTCATTTTTTACCATTATAGTGTAAGTTAAGGAGTTTAATTTTTACAATTAAAAGTTTGACGATCTAATTTTTACAAATGTGTAAGTTTAAGGGTTTAGTTTTTACCATTCACAGTTTTTGAGGGTGCAACAACAACTACCCAATATTTTTTTTTTTTTTTTACTTTTACAAACCTTTGAGAAAATCTTAGCCTTTATTTTTTTAGTTTAAAAACCTTAGCCAAATTGTAGTAAAAAAAAACTGAATACTGTTTTATTTCCAAAATTTAGCTAGGAATGCAAAAGTTTTACTGAAAATAGATTAAACAAATAAATTAAATTAAATTAAAACGTTATCAAATGTCTGCCTTTTTTATTTGAACTTTTTTTTTATTTGAACTTGATACTTTGGTAAGTTTCTTATTAGATAAGTGCACTATAAATGGGTGTACTTTAGTAAATAGCCGTTATAGACTGTTGTGCTTTTCCACTTTAGTAATAATGCTTTTGATATTTTCAAATTAAACAAAAAAACATTTGTTTTCAAAAGAAAAAAAAATAGTACTTCTAAGTTTTTTAAAAATATATATTTCGATTGGTTGTTGTCTTGTTGAACAACCCTATATATTCTAAAATTATTTTTAGTTAGTCAAAGATACTTTTTCTAATATTAAAAAAAAAAAAAAAAAAAAAAACAAATTCAAAACATACTATTACTATGTTTTTTTTTTTTTTTTTTTTTTAATTCAGTCAAAGATTAAATTTGTTAATTTAATTAAATATTATTGGTCATTGGTTTTTCCTTAATCTCCAGTTTAACTTGGTTTTTCTTGGAATATTCATGTCATCCACTTGATATGATAACACAAATTTATATAGAAAGTTCAATAGAAATGTCGTGCTTATTGACCAAATATTTTAAAACTTTGGTCTCATGTACATGGCATTGGTCAAGTTTTTGTCTATGTTAAAATAATCACGATTTGAACTAGTAAGTAATTCAAAAAATCAATCCCCTCTGGTACATTTTTTTTATATTAATAGATAGACTTAAACAATATTTTATTCATAAAAAAGTTTTAAATTTTAAAGAAATTTACCTACACGAAACCTAATCTTCACGACATCATTTGGAAACATCAGGAGCGAGAATGCTGACATGAGCAACAAGAATTAATCCAGTAAACACACACACAATCACCCACAAGTGGAAGACTTTTAAGTTTCTAAAGATTTAAAGAAACCGTCAAATCCATAGTATATGTTTCTTCAAGATGAATTAATAATGCATACCGATAGGAACCAAATTTAAAATTCTTTACCACCTTCAAATTCCTGTCCCGATGCGATGCATATATATCTAGATGTAACATGATAATTACTAGCCACCAAATGTCAATTTGCAAGCACTTTCACCCTCTCAAAACCTCACCAAACCTTGAAGTTATACCTCAACTATGAGATGAAATGCTACCTTTTTTAGTCTCTCAATTCCTCCATCAATTGTTTCTTTGATCCTTTTTAATCCTTATTGTGTAAAGGACTTCAACCACAAGGGTTCAAGTCTAATTCAACCAATCTTAAAAGGCGTAAAATTTTAGTTAGCAGATATTTCCCTAATAATATTTTAGTATATAGTCACCCTAAACATAGTTCAACTAGTTAATTGACCATATATCTTCGATCAAGAGATTAGAGATTCAAATCTTATCTCACTCCACGTTGTTGAACTAAAAAAATGTATATGTTCTCAAAATTAAAAAGATAAGATAAATTTATAGTTTTGGTTCCAATATTCTTTTTGTTATTAATGTTAGTTTAATCACATTTGCATAATCAACTATTGTACTACATCTTTATTTTCTCGTTCTTTTTATTGTATGTAAATGTTATTAGTAATGTCTTTTTTTCTCTGTTTTTTATTATTATTTTTTAATTATAATTTTCTTTTTCCTTTTCAAAAAAGAAGACAAATCTTCTCTTTTATAGTCAACAAAAGGAGATTTTGTATTTGAGTGTGAAATTGAACAAAAAAAAAAAAGAGTAAAAAATCATATAGAAAAATTTTGTATTTGAGAGTGAAATTGAGTTTAAAAAAAAGAAAAAAAAAAGTTAAGAGGAGAAGAAATTTACTTCACAAGGGAAACTTTAAAATACTGAAATTTATGATAGAAAGCCATCAAGCAATTACAGAGTAGTTTCGAAAATATAAATTTTAATTGAAACATTATCTTTATTTCTTTATTATTATTTTTTGATACATAAGGAAAGCAGGAAATCACAAAGAAATTGGGAAAAAGAATAGAGGAGAAAGCAGAAAAAAATCATCAACTTTTTTTTTTTTTTTTTTTAAATAACTTATGGGATTGGGAGATTAAACCTCTAAACTCGAGTACAAATTTTATGTCAATTGAGTCATGCTCTTATCAGCATTAACTTCTAGTTTCTTACAAATATAACATAAATTTGATTCTTTCAAATAAAAAAAAGGTTAAAAATCACTTTCGGTCCTTAAACTTTTAGAAAAGTAACAATTTGATCCATGAACTTTGATTTATAATGATTTAGTCTTTATACTTTCAATCTTGTAACAATTTAGTCTCTAACCCTTGATAGGTAACAATTTAGTTTTTTTTTTTTTTTTTTTTTTTTTTTTTGAGAAAAATAACAATTTAGTCTTTGTACTTTCAAATTTGTAACAATTTAATCTTGTCGCAAAAAAAAAATCAACAAAATTAAATATTGATTTTTACTCTTTAATGATTAAACTTTGTAGCTTATAAACATATTTGATCCTATATTAGTTCATTAACTATTCATGTAAGAAATTTCATGAAATCTTTACATTAAATTTCACGATAAGGACTAAATTGTTACAAATTTAAAAGTACGAGGACTAAATTGTAATTTATTAAAGTTTAGAGACTAAATTGTTACAAAATTGAAAGTACAAGGACTAAACCATTACAAAATTAAAAAAAATCATTACAAATTAAAGTACATAAAGTAAATTGTTACTTTTGGGACCAAAAATGATTTTTAACCGATTTTTCATATTACACTTTACACTATATTTAAATCATAATTGAATTTTAATTATACTATTACCATATTTGAAAATACACATTCATACTATGTGTGTCTATATATATATAAACACCTTAATTTTTAAACTCTTACATAATTTTTTAAAAAAATTCAAAAGTATTTTTTCGTTGATCATTATTATCAAAAATAAATAAATAAAAGTATTTTTTTTTTTAGTTAAAATAAATAAATAAAAAAAATGATATGCATGTGAATGAACAGCGCAACGTAGAGTACAGTTCCCGATCCTTACCTTACGCCGCTCGCTTTTGTCTTCTTCTTCTTCTTCTTCTTCCTTCTTTCTTCTTCTCTCTGTTTCACTGAAATATCTCCTTTTCTCTTTGAACAGCTTCTTCGATTTTCTCTCTTTTTTGTATTCATTTCTTCAATCGATTCTCCATCAACGCTCTTCAATCAGTCCTACCAATTCTGAGAGCGGCGTTTTTTGCCATTTCAAACTGTTTTTCGTTGCTGTTTTTCTCACCGGATTTTTCCGCCGGCGGCAAGCTAGTCGGAATATTCTTCAGGCGGAACCTGGTTCTTCTCTCACTCGATGTCTTCTTCTCTTTCATGGTTCTTGTTCTTTTCCCTCTCGTTTACTTTTTCCGGTACGGGCGGCTCGGTTTCCGATGATGCAATGTCGCTCCTCAGGTTTAAGGACTCGATTTCGCTCGACGGCTCTGATCTTCTTCGTGACTGGAATTTTTCGGTTTCTCACTGTAATTGGTTTGGAGTTACTTGCGATGGTGTTACTGGTAGAGTTGTTGCGCTGAACATCAGTGGAAGTGGTGGTGTTATGGCGACAGGTTCTATTCTGGCCGGGACGTTGAATCCGGCGATTGGAAATCTTTCTGAGCTTCGCGTTTTGTCGCTTCCGAATAATCTGATCTACGGGGAGATTCCGAGGAGTGTTGGTAAGCTTCAGTCGTTGGAGGTACTTGAGCTTCAGGGGAACAATTTCTCTGGAGAGATTCCGAAACAGATAAGTTTACTTCGATCTCTTCGCCTGCTTAATTTGTCTGATAACTCGTTTTCTGGCTCGATACCGAGTAATTTGATCGGTTCGACGAAACTAGAAGCAATTGATTTGTCGTACAATCAACTATCTGGTAGGATTCAAGTTGTTGATAATAGATGTGGTGTTTTGAATCATTTGAGGCTTTCGCATAACTTTCTGACTGATAACATTCCGGCGGAGATTAGACAATGTTGGAAACTGAAGACTCTGTTGCTGGATAGTAACATATTAGAGGGTCAAATTCCGGCTGAGATTGGCCAAATTTCAGAGCTCAGAATTCTTGATGTTTCTAGGAATAGCCTTACCGATTCGATTCCAAAAGAGCTCAGTAATTGCCGGAAGTTGTCACAGATCGTGTTGACGAATTTGAATGATATCAATCACGACGGCGATAGTTTAAGGGGGGAATTCAACGCTTTCAATGGAGGTATCCCTTCTGATTTGTTATTGCTTCCAAGTCTGCAAGTTTTTTGGGCGCCGAGAGGAAATTTTAATGGCAAATTGCCGAATAATTGGGGTTCTTCATGCTCGCTTAGAGTTCTAAATTTAGGGCAAAATTACATCACTGGTACCATACCCGAATCGATTGGGAAATGTGCGAACCTAACTTACCTGGATTTGTCTTCAAACAAGTTACAAGGTAACCTCCCTATGCAGCTTCGAGTTTCATGTATGGCGTATTTCAATGTTAGCCAGAACAAAATTTCTGGTGTCCTTTCGAGATTTGAGAAAGACAGTTTCTGTAGGAACAAGATCCCACATGAACCAGTTCCTAATTTCTTAGATGAGGAAGATGATTGGAATTCTTTCTTCAATTTTCCTGTTTGGGATTTCCTAAGATTGAATGATAATCTCATAATCGCCCATGATTTTAGCTGGAATAGGTTCAGTGGCTCATTAACTTCATTCAAAGTGGGAGAAGAGCTTTTGGCTAATGGCCACAAGTTCTCGTACAAACTGTTGCTTAATAGCAACCAGTTCAATGGATCACTTCCCATTGATCTGGTCTCGAACTGTAACGATATGAAGAGCGTTTCAGTTAACTTGAGTTCAAACTCAGTATCAGGTGAGATTTCTGATGCATTTTTTCTCCATTGTCGACAGATGATGGAGTTTGAGGCAGCAAGCAATGAATTAGATAACTCGATTGGACCTGGAATTGGCGACTTGCAGATGCTTCTTCGTCTTGACTTGAGAGAGAACAGATTGTCTGGAGTTTTACCATATCAGTTGGGGAAGTTGCAGAGTTTGAAATGGATGCTTTTGGGGGGAAACAATTTCACTGGAGAGATTCCATCTCGACTCAGTCAATTGACTTCTCTCACGAGTTTAGATCTTTCTGGAAACGAATTTACAGGAGTTATCCCTGAAAACTTTTCATATGCTTCAAGACTTGAGATTTTGTTGCTTGATCATAACAGGTTAACAGGGGAAATACCAGTATCTTTCTCCGCCCTTTCTCATCTCATTAAGTTGGATGTCTCTTTTAACAACCTTTCTGGCCACATTCCTCATCTTCAGCACATGATTGACTGCATTTACTTTAGTGGGAATAAGTTTCTGCATCCATGCCTGGATTCATACTCCGAGTCCCCAGCTGGACTTCCGGTTCCTCTCGACGTTGAGAAGTGGAAGAGACGAAGAAAGTTCATGTCCATGATAATTGCTGTGGCTGCTTCCTCAACTCTAATTTGCATACTCCTAATGATAGCTGTTTTCATCATTGTCAAGAAAAAGCTTGGTAGACAAAATAGTTTAAAGAAGAAACAAGTGGTGACTTTCTCAGATGCTCCATCCGATCTGAATTATGATAATGTGGTCCGAGCTACCGAAAATTTTAGCCTCCGCTACCTAATCGGTAGTGGTGGCTTTGGGTCAACATACAAGGCTGAACTGCCTTCAGGTTTCCTGGTTGCTGTAAAAAGACTGTCCATTGGTAGGTTTCAAGGAGGCATCCAACAATTCGATGCAGAAATTCGAACATTGGGAAGAATACGACACAAAAACCTGGTAACTCTTCTTGGGTACTATGTCGGAGAGGCTGAAATGTTCTTAGTTTACAACTACCTTTCTGGTGGGAACCTAGAGACCTTCATTCATGAAAAATCTTGCAAACACGTAAAGCACTCGGTGATCCACAAGATCGCTTGGGACATAGCGAGGGCTCTTGCATACCTTCACTACTCCTGTGATCCTAGGATTGTTCATAGAGACATCAAGCCTAGTAACATCCTGCTTGATGAAGAGCATAACATTTACATATCAGATTTTGGGTTAGCCAGGCTTCTTGAGGTTTCGGAGACTCATGCCACAACAGATGTGGCAGGAACATTTGGATATGTTGCACCAGAATATGCTACCACTTGCAGGGTCTCAGACAAGGCCGATGTTTATAGCTTCGGAGTTGTGCTCTTAGAGTTGCTTTCGGGAAAAAGGTCGCTTGATCGATCCTTTTCCGACTTTGGTAACGGGTTTAACATTGTTACATGGGCAAAGATGCTGATCAAGGAAGGTCGTTCTTCTGAGCTTTTCACTCCTGAACTTTGGGAAATGGGACCAAAGGAACACTTACTTGGAATGTTAAAGCTCGCATCTAATTGCACAGTTGAAATTCTCGCTCTTCGACCGTCGATGAAGCAGGTCGTCGAGACACTGAAACAGTTGTAAATTTTGTAGGATCACTAACCCTTCACACTCGTTGCCGACTCAAAATGACAGAGCTGGTCATTGCCTACATTATAACCATCGTACATATTCAGATGAATTCTTTTTCTTCCAGGTTCATTCTCTAAGATCTCTAGCTTAAATGAAATTTTCTGTCTCCTTTGCTTTATAGTTAATCCTAGAGTATAGAGATACAAATGTTAAGCATTTTCTAGTAGTTGCAATACAATCATACTCTCGAACTTTTAACTTGAACATTTATCTCCTAAAAGTTAGTATATGTTGTAATCGACCCTTCTATTATATCATAACTCAACTAGTGGTTGAATTTAGTCATAAAAATTTCAACCACATAGTAGTTGTACATTTTTTAAGTTGCAACTCACGAAAGTTATAATTGTAAGGTTTGATTGTAATGATATGGAGTAAATGCTCAAGTTGAAAGTTTTTGAGGTACAATTATAAGTCTCTTGTTTTTATTCTTTTATCATTTTTCTCTTATTTAATTACTTCTTTTTACAAACAAATGAGTAGTGTCATCAAGGAAAAGGGACCACAAATCTGCATAAATTGATTTGCCTTTCCCTGTTGTTGTCTGTGAACAGAAAAGTTTTACTAAATTTGGAGTATCTGTGGCCATTTGGAATAAAAGAGTGATGCTTTTTTGTGAAATAGTAAAAAGTGCATCATATGATGTTTGGCCATTTTCTTTGAGTAAATGATTACAAGTGACAACTTTGAGAGAAAAAAAAAAGCTCACTTTATTGATTTTCAACTGCTGGTGAATCAACATTTATGGTTGAAGTATCATTTTGGTCCATTTTTAGTCTCATATACTTTTAGATGTCCAAATTTAATTTAGGTACGTTCAATAAGCTTAAAATTAATCCTATTGTTAATTTTTCGATGAAAAAGAAATTAGTCTCTATCAGCTTTCCTTCTATAGATTTTAGAAATATGTTCACATTGTCTTTTTTGAAAATTAACTTTGAATTTATAGTAGAAACCAATTTTAAGTTTTATTGGAAGTATAGAGACAAAAATCAGACATTTGAAAGTACAGAGACTGGAATGAAACAAAACTTAAAGCACAAAGACCAAAATGATATTTTAACACACATTTATACACATCAGCTAACTAACTCTATAACAATAACAATAGTCCTCTAATTATAAACATTTACAAAGTTGCATCACTAGTACTCAAGTCTACTTACATGTATCCAATCATAGTGCATTTCTAGACTTTTACCAAATACGTGAAATACTATCCTCGTTTAGATCAAGAGAAAATTGAATCAATAAATCTCTTAAGGATGAACAAACTCATTTTGCAAATTCAATAATGGATAGTTCCTACCAAGAATTCAATTGATAATGTATATAATGTTGAATTCTCAAGGTAGATGTTACATGGTTGATTCTCAATTTTCTTAGAGATTGTGAAGTAGAATTTTAGTGCATCTTTCCAATGAATCAATAGCTGAAGTACAAAGTTGAACTCAATAAAAGGTAAAACAAATGAACAAATTTTAGAAATAACATTTTAAAAAATAAAAATAAAAAAATATTTTTTTTTTTTTGAAAACTGAAAAAATAAAATATATCAGCTTGACTGGTTTTTTTTTTTTTTTAAGAAGAAACTTGAATGAGTTGTCTAATCGAGACATAATAATTCCACCTGTTTAAACTCAAATATATTTATACAGATATAGTAAAGGTATTTAGGTGTAGAAATAACATTTTTTTTCTATGATCATAACTAAAAAGCAATCTACAATTTACTCTCATGTGACTACCTACCTAGCCCTAGAATTTAATATTTATCTGACAATCGAATGTAATAGAATCAATCGATTGTATTATGAGATTAGTCAAAATGTGCACAAACTGACTCAAATACATATGAATATTTAAATAAATAAAACTACAGTATTTTTTACATCAATATATATATATATATATATTTAAAGTTTTTTTTTCATTTAAAATAAAACCATTCTAGAATAGTTTAACGAAATCTAAAAGGTTTGTTGCAAACATCATTTACAAGCAAAAGAGTAGCAAGAAGTTCAGAGGAGATCACCAAAGTGAAAGAAACAATATTTAAAAGTTAGATTTAGTAAATAGAAATTTCAATTTAATTTATAATGAGAAATAAAACTATAATTTGAAAATTGTTGTCCAACACTATTGAAAAGGTTTCTGCTAGATATACAACAAAAGCAAAATATCTATATAAAGTCAAAGCCAAATAATGTCTATAACTACTTCCAACAAAAGTCTTCTCGAGGAAGGAATTTCTTCAAGGAAGATCATTCAAAATCCCAACTTTTATTTTGCCTTATGAAGAAAAGAAAACAGAAATAAAAACAAACTAACAAATATCTCTCAAACATTGATCCCTCGCTCACATTTCAATACCAATGCATGTTGCCTAAGTCTAAAAATAGTTCAAATGGTTAAACATTAGCGTCTCTACAATAAATTTGAATTTGCAAACGAATTTTCTCCTATCGTTCGTAAATGTTTTATCTTCGCGGGGAGGCGGAAGACGATGGAAGAAGAAGGAATGAAGGGAGGAAGAAAGAACTGCAACTAAGCAAAAATAAAAATAAAACTCAAGCAGAGCTGCAATTATTACCATCACCTCACATGAGACTGTCTTTAGAAAAATAATCAACTTAACAATAAATAAAAGGAAACAATCAGGAGAATCATCCCTTTCAAGCCATTGGCCTCAGATGGCTTTGTAGCCTCCAAAATTATTGAAATTATCTTTCTAAACAACAGAAGAACAGAGATGAGGGTTAAAAATAAAGAACAAGCTACAAAAATTTACCTTACCAGGAAAAAGCATTTTTGCCTGGATCTTTCCATCACTTTAAAATTTCTTCTTCTCTTCCCAGCTGCTCATCTAACATCTAGATATGTACATGGTGTTGGGTTGCTTCTCTTCCTGTATGAATTGGGTATGTATAACAGCCTACCATTCTTTGATTACACAAAACCAGCTCTCTTTGAAACATCCACAATGTTTCTTAGACAACTCTCAGGCTCCAGTCACATGCATCTATAGCTTATGCCACTGCTGCATTCTAGTCCTGACTCCAAAACCAAACTCACAAATCTGTCTCTTATTGGAAAACTAAATTGGCCACAGATTTCTCCTCATTGATTCCAAGATCTCAAATATGGTTTCTCCATTGGATCAGTCAAATTGGAACTCTGATGCCTCATGCCTACCCAGCTCATACCCTGGGGTGGTATTTCATGCCCTCCCAAGTAATCGAGTGGGTTGGATGCTTCTGGTAGAACATTGCCGATCAAGGGATTTCCTTCGCGCAACATTCCGTAGTTCCTTGGGGCAATGAATTGTCCGTTCGAGCCCATTGAATGAAAGGGGGAACGGAATTGGTTACCTTGAGATAGAACACTGAAGAAGGATTGATCTGTGCTGCTGCTTCCACTACCCATGCTTTGATTTGGGACTATAACGCCATCTGACCCTGTAAACCCACCACAGACTTGATGCTCGCCTGGAAACCAGTTCTCGCCTAATAAACTTCCACTGTTTATGGGATGAGAATGGATATGGGTAGCCATACGAACCGAGTTGACAGCCCAGTCCTGCATTCCAACTGAGGGTAACTGTTGTTGTGTCGGGATCATATACCTGTTGCCATCAGGATAAATATTCTCAGGAACACCATGATGCATGTAAACTTGCTCCTCTTCCTTCCTCCTCTGCTGCAAAGGCATGGATAAATCAGGCTGCTCCTGGAAATGTCTAGAATACTGACTATCTTCTATCAAGTCATTGTTTGATGGCTGGAAATTCAAACCTGAGTGCCTCTCCTTATGATGGAAGGACAGAGCTCCCTGTCTCTTTAAAACAGAATGAAGTAACTCATCTTTACCTTGATTTTCATAGCTAAAGGTGCCATCGTCTGACTGTCTATGTAACAAATGTTTTCCAATATCTTTACCTTGATTTTCATAAGATCTAAAGGTGCCATCATCTGATTGTCTATGTAACAAATTTTTTCCAATATCTTTACCTTGATTTTCATAAGAACTAAAGGTGCCATCATCTAATCGTCTATGTAACAAATTTTTTCCAATATCTCGGCCAGGCAAATCAGGTTCCACAAAAGTCTCATTATCTGATTGTGTAGGCAACAAAATTTTCCCGATACCCCTGCCATGTAAGCCAGATTTCACATGAGTGCCATCATCTGATTTTCTAGGCAACAAACTTTTGGCAACAGCTCTGGCAGGCAAGTCAGGTTCAACATCAAAAACTTTTGTGTTTCGCTCTTCATCAGCATGAGAATTAGCAAGAGACAAATTACTAATAGTTGTAGCATAATCGTGGCTGGCAGAAGAGCTGTAGTAATTCTTTGGCATGCCTGGTCCTGGGCGAACATCACCGCCAATAGAAAGTAGAGTCTCTCCCCGGCTGGCTAAGCATTCTATAGCGTTCATGTTTTTTGGTATTCCAGATTCTTCTAGATGAGTATCACCAGAATTTGGGGTGCCATGGTTTTTGGGATCTGAACTGCAGTCAGTCTCCAGCCCACCATCAACCTGCTTTGAGGACTGACTACTTTGGCAGCCAGAAATTGATTTTTCAATAGATTCATTTCCTGTTTCCTCCACATCCATTTGATCTGTTTCTTCGGCATCCATTTGATCTTGAAGCACACTATCATGGCTTTCAGTGTCCACATCCTAAACCCTCAATTACAGGTAAAAACGTTAAAAAGACAATGTTACAGAAGGAACCAAAAAAAATATACTGGTAAAATAAGAACCGGCTAGATTGCATACAACGATGACCAAACACTTTAATGAGAGGAAAATAAATGAGAGAGAATAAAGAACAGAAGCAGAATTGTTAAGCACCATGAGCAATGTTTGTCTGGCTTTCAGATCTTGCCCCAAGGCCTTGGTTATTTGCCGCCTCTGTAAATGAGTCTCTCTCCAATTTTCATATGCAACTGGGAGATGAACTTTTGATAATTGCAGCCTATGCCAAGAAAGAAATTATGTTATGAGGGGGATGAATGATACTTTCAATTTGGTATTACGTTACTTCACATATGCTCTACCAGTGCTCATGCAACTTCTTCCGTTCTTCCTCTACAAATACTTCATATGGTTGTACATTAAAGGCTTCTATGTCACCTAAAACTTGGTCCAGGGATCCGGATTGCTTCATGTTCTTCACAAGGTCATGCTGCTTTTTGCTAATCTGAAGTGTGTGAACAAAAAAAATCGATGTCAAATCCTGAACAAGTACCAACACTTTCCTCTCTTTTCAAGAGTAGAAACATAGATGCATAACGAGAAAATAACCAGATTTTCATGAGGTCTATTCAACCATAACTTTTAATCATCAACATAACAGAAATGGGTTATAACTTCGTTAACTTTCTCAAAGCAAGGGATAGAAGGAATGAAGATATGCAGTTAAAAAATCCTAATGACAAGATCAACAAGGCTGTGGCAAGAGTCTTGTCAAGTATCCAGATATGCGCTAAGGTAGTTAAACAGTAAGCAAGAAAGAAGCAAAGTAACATAAGAAAATGTGATCATAAAATGTATACACATTTATCAACAATTCAACATGCAATGGATAAATCTCAAAACGAAACTATTTTTCCATTAACAATTCTACAAACTTTTCTTTACTTGAAATTGTTAACAGAAGCAAAAAGTACACAATATATATATATATACCCTTTCCACATCTCAACTTTCATCTTTCTTTTCCCTTGTCAATCCCTACTAAGAAAGCTAAATATCTGCATGAGCCAAAATCTATAGACACACCCAAAATAGCTGTTCTTGCAAGGACAATGTTTGTGTCTTGGTCTCCTCTGCTTTTTTATTATATAAGAAAGAATTTCATTCATGTATGGAATTTGAAAAATGATGGAAAATCCATGGATAATTACAAAAAGTTTTCCCAATTAATGAAAAGGAAAGCAGGAGAATATGAAGCAAATAAATAGACATTTTACACAAAGATATAGCATATAGATGGCAAGATTAGAGAACTCTTCAAAGGCATGTTCTTTATCCATAACTACTCTTTAATTTCTCGGCCAACTGCAAACCCACATGCCACAACCCTATCCTTCCTCTGCTCCCACATAGTAAAGACAAACTATCATGGCTAAGCACTAAATAAGCAAACATTTGGAGCCTCACAAACCCCTCTGTTTCAACCAATACAAGACCAAGTTTGGTCACGACTACGTATACATAGCTAGGCAGATTGAGAACTCATCAACCACATTTCATGACGACTGACAAGTGAACCTTCTAAAAGAAAAAATTGTCTCATTTCCTACGGCACACAACCTCAGAACATCCTACATCTTATATTTTTCATCTTGCAGCACCCATGACCAAAGCCAACCCAAGCCTATATGAAGCAAAGCTCCTCATTAGCATGTCTAAAACCATAGCTTGCCATATCCATAGCTTTTCAAACATGTCTAAAACCACACTTTTCAAGAGGAAAGAAATTTCTATTTTAAATCTTCAGCCAACCACAAATATTTCCATCTATTTTTTCTTTTTTTTTTGGGTGAAAATGCTACCTAAATCAATGTGTGCATGCTTTAGCAAATACTATTTTGATGTATGTAGCTCATTACTCCAGGGTTATACACATAATTAAATTCATAAAACATCAACCAACCTTGAAATATGACATATATTTCGAACCATCACTGCACTGGATGTTGCGCTTTTGAAGCTTGTCCTCAGGTCTAGTTCCCACATTAAGCATATCATCTAAAGCAGTTGATGAAGTTCTGCATCTATCTCGCTTGTATCCTTTACTGCACATCCTGTTAACCATACAAACTAATATATAGTCAACAGAGCAAAACACCCATTGAATATAGAGAAATTGCCTCTCAAATAGAGATTATAAAGAAGAATATGATGTGCACCTATACTATCTATTCACAATTATAGCAGAAAACCATCGTAATACCTTGAAGAAACTATCTCTAACTAAAAGGAACGGAGGATAAACCATACGAGCGTCCACTAATCTCATAAGAAAAAATGGATAATCATTATATGAAGAACCAACCGATAGATTCAACCGGAAGTGGCTATTTTATTGACATTGTTCCTTCAGAATTCATAAACAATTGGCCTATATAAAACACGGAACATGTGCCACATGCATATTCCAGAACGCTAAGCTAAGTTACCTTTCTGAAAATTCTCTACCCTTCATGAATGAAGTCTGGTTATCACTGCTACATGCTTTCTCCTCTGCAGCCCATGAACCAGACTCTGATGTAGCTATAGCATTGTCCACGTGATAGTCAAATCTGGACTCATTCACTAGGGTGGAAACTCTCTTTTCTGCATTTCTTGACCTGCTTAAAGTACATTTTGCATTCTGAATTTATTTCATTTTCTTTCCTGATGAAATGAAAGACCCCCCCCCCCCATAAAAAAGAAACCCGAAAGTGACAAATCTTACATCAAAAAAGAAAAAAAAAATCTTATGAAAGCCCACTCTTCATTGTGAGATGATGGAATAAAACTACCAACATCTAAAAATGTACCGTTATTCCAATTTCCAAACAATGTTTTAAAAGGTTATTGAGGCTTACGCCTTGAGGCTCGCCTCGAGGCAAAACTCTGACTTTTAGCCTCAAGTCTTACGTCTCTCATAGGAGAGGCTTACGCCTTTATAAAAAGGCATTGAGGCTTAAAGTCTCTACGCCTCATCATAATGGTTAGAAGAATAGTATTAATTTCCACATTCTTTAAAAATATAAAAGTTTAAGTTGTAACAAATTGAAATATTACTACTTTAACCACGTAGGCTTTAAAAACATTGAAAATAAAAGTTTATAGAATAAGTCAATCCTATAAGTGATAATAGAAGTAATGGTCAATGGAAAAGATATACATATACTTATAGAATTTTTGTTGCAGTAGCAATTCAAGGAGGTGACTTTTATACTTTTATATAATTATTATGTTTAGCATTACTTGTTCACACGAATTTAGGATTTGCGTAATGTTTTTAATTAAAATTGAGGCTTATGCCTCATACTGCCCTAAGGCTTGCGCCTCACAGCCAAGAGGAAAAGCCTCGAGGCCGCCTTTAGCCTTTTAAAACATTGTTTCTAAATAAAACTGAAAAAATATCTTGCATCTTCTTTGTTTGATAAGAAAAACTTTGGCATTCGGTTTAAAATGGACACAATTGGCCAGGTCTATTTTTTTTATGAGAAACCAAGCTTTCATTAAGAAGAATGAAAGGGAGAACAAGGACATACAAAAAACGAGTCCCGAGAAAATAATTACAAGCCTAAGAACCAAGGCCCTTAAAACTACTTACAAAAAAGAATCCCACCCCAAATGAATGAGCCCCAAAGAGTAATTACAAAAAGACCGACAAACAAACGCCCATAAAGAAGCATTAAATCTAATCGAAACTCAAATCTCCTCCCCTGAACTCTCAATCCCTCTAAAAATACGCCTATTTCTCACCAGCCAAATATTCCACAAAGTAGCAAAGAAACAAGTCTGACATAAAATTTTTCCCTTATCACAAAAAGGAGAGTTAAGGAGAATTTCCTCAATCATGGACCCACAATCCCTGCTTTGAGTCGAGGCCACTCTAAAAGTCGAGAAGACACGAACAAGCAATCTCCATGCAAATGGTTTAGAGTAATTAAAAGTAAAATATTTGCTAAATTAACTTCTTTCTGTTTCAAAAGTAAATATTATATGCTAACATTCATCACTAGACGGTCATTCAACTTGAAATTGATCGGAAAAAAAAAAAAAAAAATAGAAAAAAGAGTTGAAGCAATTCTATATGCCAGCGGCCAGCTTTAAATCTCCTTCATTACAATAATAA